>OZ010786.1:686493458-687693458 GCA_963932465.1 Maratus speciosus
CTGTCACATCCTTAAAATGCACTCGGAATCATTTTTTTCCATGGGCCCATAATGGAACGTAAAACTCCTCACGGTCCCTGTCTCTACATCCGATTTCCATAAAACTTGAAAGGACTCGACACCATTTCACGACCCTTATTGGGAGGATCCTCTACTAGGCTACAAAAATTACATTTTGTCGTACACTTCACAAAAAAACTATTCAGTATTTTGACTTGAAAAATAAACATAAAAACAAGTAATATAAAAATTTCGTTTTTAAAGTCAATTCCTACTTAGGTCATCCAAGGAAAATTTAATATTAAGCTAATATTAGTTTTGGTTGCATTAAAATATCTCAATGGGTTGATTTTCTATAAGCAAGTAGGTTTACAATGGAAGTCTATGGGAATTGGGCGAAATAGTAGAGATATCGCCAAGTGGGCGACAAACTGGGCGGTATTGGGCGGTCTATCGCCAAGTGGGCGACAAACTGGGCGGTATTGGGCGACGGACAGGGCCGGCCCAAGGCGTGTGCGAAGTGTGCCACCGCACGGGGCGCCAAACAGATGAAAGGGCGCCTATAAGAGCACCGATAAAAATTATTTTATATTTTGCGTTTTTTTCCCTTTTGCATTCTCTATAGCTAAGTTGGGGCCCGCTCAAGAAAGGATTCTTCGTTCTGTTTAAAAAGGAATTCAAAGGCGCCGAATTTTCGCATCTGAATGGAATTACCTTTAAGCTACTGAGAAAAGAAACAGAATCACGAACCCCGGGAACCACCCGATTCAAATTCGTGAATTCTATCACTTCCGGCTATTTAAGCACATTATTCTATAAATCCTCTTATACCACAGGGAATCTAAGACTCCCCCCCCCCCCTCTTCAGGGAACCGGAAAAAAAGAAACCGTTACGAGTTTAAAGGGGCAGAAATTTGAAAATAAAAAACAGACGTCTTTGAAAAAAATTTTCTTCTATAGCAGTGTCTTCTGGATGTGAGCTCATCTTCTTCTGCAAATAGTCAATAGCGTTAGTGTCAGAAACTGCTGTAAATTGAATATTTAATACGTAAAAATGAATCGAACCAAACATTTTCAAGTACCTTGATTAATTTATTTATTTTGCTTAAATGAGTAATTTTCATGCGAATGTGAAACATAGTAGAATATTTAAAGTTACAAAGCATGCTCGTAGTATTTCAAAGTTGTCAGTTCTTGAAATTACGAAGGACGTTGCGCCCTAAACTGAGAGCGGTGAAACAATGGCCTATATGGCGCCCTAGTGCGTGAGGCAAAGATTCAGATGTGACACCCTATAGCATGCTTTTAGCCACAATTTCTATTTATATATATATATTAAAAGAAAACGACTTTGGAGTTTGAGGTGGTGGGTGGGTATTTTAGAGTTGAGATCCTGGGCAGCTGCCTCTTTTGCCCTTGCGATAAGCAGGCTCTGATCAGAACCAGTGTTTCTTTCAGGCACATATTGTGGAAGGTAGTGCCTCTCCGGCTCAAGAACACCCCCTCCCCTCCTACTTGGGAAAATTTTCAAGCAACAGTATAATTCTTTTAGTGTTTAATTATTCTAATATTTATCATCTTAAACGGAGAGGAAGGGGGGGGGGGCAATCGGAGCTCAATCGACGGAAAGAGATTAAACTATTTCTATTTTTGCGACAGGCACACATTTATTCCAAAATCTTCCCTCTTCAGGGATTTCGTTCAGGCAGTTCAGCAGGCTCCTATGCCATATTCTTTGAATTTATGTATTGCCCCAGTTTACTGAAACGTGGTCTGAAAAGAACACTGAGCGGAAAGCCAGTAAAAAATAACGTCATAAAAATATATAATTGCGTTATAATGATGCACTGTTTCATTCATCATTAGGGATTATTTATTAGTAGAATATAGTCTTTGGCCCATTACATAATAAATATTTCGCAATAGTGAAATTAAAATAATTTAAATTTTAAGCAAATATTGTTAATTTAAAATAAAAATTGCTGGAAATTTAACTAAAATGAAAGAAAAGACTTTTTGGAATCAGATTATGTATTTGATACTCAGTCAAAGGTTGTCTAAACCGAAAGGGAATTCTATTCAATACTACAGAGATTCTTCATTATTTTGTGAAACGAAATCTGTTTATGGGTAAGGTTTCTTTGGGATAATATTGTTCGCCTTTTTATTATAAAGTAGAGTCCGGTAATCCAAAATTCCGGTTAATCCGAACAGATTTTATTTTCGAAAATTATACTTGAACAGATTAACTGAAAAGATTAACTTACACAATTTTCTGGATTACAGGATGAATGTCATGAAAACGTGTAGAAGTTAGAATTAAACAAAAAATGGCAGTAGAGCATGTTTTTTATTCTTTAAACAGCTTGAATAGAATAAAAAATACGGAATAAAATATAAAATGAAAATGTGCACTGTAGGCCTATTCGTAGAAGCGATCTTTAAAAAATCTGGAATATCAGTTTGTTTGCCAATCACTATAAAATTCTTTTCTAAAATGCAAAAAGTATTTAATTCTGATGATAAAAAATTTTCTTTCAACAATTTGATTTCGAAAATAATATACAGAAACGTTTTTTTCCTTCCTACCTCGTCGACGTCGTGACTGAGATATTTATAGATTTGCGATTTTGAACCGTTTGTAATGGGTTGTTACGTAATTCCTCATTCTGAAGTTCCATTGGATTATTATAAACATCAGGGGTGAAACAAAGAGTGCTTTTTTTTTTCGAAAGTCGTGCCGGATTATCCAGCATGCGGGACCTTAGGATGCCGTATTAGAAAATGTTTATAGTACTACTGAGTAATTATAACTTATTCTTTTAGCACGCATCTATTTTTTTCTATTTTTATAGGAATTTAGGGTAATCCGAATTTTTTGTAATCCGAATAGGCGCCGGTCCCAATTAGTTCGGATTAGCGGTGTTCTACTGTATATACAGACTTAAACCGAATCGCAATTTTACTCTTAGTGATTTATTATTTAAAATTAAGCGAAAAAACTAAATTTTATCCTCCCCCCTTTTTTTAAATCATCATCTACGATGACGGATTTGTTTCAAAAGGTTGGAGCAAAGGCCCTTCCTTGCCCCCCCCCCTCCCCCCCCCTTTTTCCAACCAGCGCCCATGACATGTAGAGCTGTAGCAAACCGCACATATTCGTTACTAAGTAACGGGTATTCTCTAAGATACGAAATACCAAATCGGTACTTCGAAATACGACTCGTTAGT
Organism: Maratus speciosus; assembly: GCA_963932465.1. Lineage (NCBI taxonomy): Eukaryota > Metazoa > Arthropoda > Arachnida > Araneae > Salticidae > Maratus > Maratus speciosus. Next base: position 686,496,690 of record OZ010786.1, read on the forward strand.
CGTTACTGTGTCAATACGCTGCCGAACAAAATGAAACTACACTAGATTAATATTAACACAATTATTCTAATTGGTAAATAAATCATATTAGATGTAAATTTCCAACTGGGCGAAAAATCCTGGTCCGGACATTTTTCGCCCAGTTGGAAATTTACATCTAATAAAATGAAACTAACTTCAAACGCTGCTTACGTTTGTGTAATTCGTGAATGGAGCAGATAGCCGGATGCGGTAAAAGATGCGAATTTGTATTCGGACTCGGATATTTCGGAATCAGTTGTTTGCGTATCAGCGTATGCGTATCATTATGTTAGTATCTGTTATTCTCAAATCTCAAATGATTTTGATTTCGCAGGGGCTTGTTGATTCCTTTATTATGGAAAGAAAAAGAAGTATAGCTGTTTTATACTCCGAACTTGCGGATTTAGCAAAAGAGTATTTATCAGCGATGTCTACATTAATACCATCTGAAAGAATTTTTTGAAAATCAGATTATATATTATCTGAAAGGCGTGCTTCATTAAAATAAAAAAGAATGGAAAAAATATTATTTTTAAGCATAAATCAAAGATTTCTAAAATAATAATGCAAGTGGCGTAAACTGTTGGTTGATAAGATGATAAAGACTAAAATGAAACACATTTCTTTTAAATGTTCTGAAAATTTTCAAGAAATTCTGTTCTAAAATTTGCAGGTTTGCTTTCAGTGCATTCTTTATCTTCTAAAAATATCTTTGTACGTGTATTTATGTTTTAAATTTGAAAAAAAAAAAAAAAAAAAAAAAAAAAATGATAAAGACGAGTTTTTAGATTGTTTGTAAAAATGTTTTTATGATAACGTTTAATTTTTTTAGCCCCCGGTATGCTATTTCTTTCTCCCAGCTAAGCTAATAAAGTGTCGTCTCAAAAAAAAAAAAAAAAAAAAAAAAAAAACTCGCTCCGTTGTATCAGCCAGTGTATAAAACAAAGCAGAGGTATCATTGTACGGAATAATCTCTGCCGCAATATTTTTTTACTTCTAAGCATCGCACATTTTCAATTTTTATACCGTCGTATTGGGAAAAAAAGTACTTTTAATTGCAATTTGTTTGAAAACTGCATCTCGATTTATTTTTGAGATATTAATTTTTTTGTAGTTTTTAATGCTATTTGTTTAATTTTTGTAACTCAAGTGCTCCATTTCTGTAGAAAGTAAAAGTAAGGGAAAAATAGTTGGAAAGTACCAATTACCAATTATAACTTTTTGTAGCCATTTTCTCATAAAAACTGAAAAAAAAATGTAATTAAAATACGTGCTGTTTCGAAAAAATATAAGCGAATGACTTCTAATAAAACATGGAACTTTTATAAACTGAACAATTTTAAGTATCGACATTAATATTACAAAGAAATGAAAACATATAAATCATAAGATAGCTTTTTTTTTTTTTTTTGGTCGAAGTTCTTAAATAACGAAAGGAATTCTTCAGCGGATGCGGATAACGTCATTTTATATAAAATAAAAGCGTGTGTTTTAAGTCTCATAACTGAACTATCTACATTTATGCACATATATGTTTTTTTTCATCGGGTGTGATACTAAATTCTGAAAAAGCAGAATTCCTGTTTTCTAATTTCTTTTTCTTTTCTTTCTTTCTTTTTTTTTTTTTTTTTTTTTGGGGGGGGGGGGGGTTGTAAAAATATTTGTCACATATATCATATACGCACCACATTGGCGCAATTTTTTTCTGACGCCAATATCATATAAGTACCGGGGTACTTAACTGGCGCCAAAGTCCCGTTATTTTGCTTAATATGGTAACCCGGATGTTGTTTATTTGTTAATATATTGTTTAGTTCTATAGTTATTAAATAAACTTTTTTTATTTATTGTTATTCCGTTTTTTAAATATATATATGTAACTGGTTTTCGAAAACGAGGTTTTCGCCAAATTGGCGTCAGAAAAAAATTACGCCAATATGGTGCGTATATGACATCTGTGCCAAATATTTTTGTTGGTATGTTTTTAAATTTCATATTTGAAAAAAAAGGTTTTTTTTAAATATAAATCAATAATTTCAGAAATAATAATGTGACTGAAGTAAAATGTCATTTGATAGGATGACCACGTAAGAAATTAAATATACATATATTTAAATATTTTCAAATTATTCCAGAAGTTAAATTTTCATAATACATAATTACTTTTAGTGTAAAATTAGTAAGTAAATTTGTTTGTAAAAATATTTTCTTTGTGTAATTATATTTCATAGTTTTAGTATAAATTTGGTAAACTTTTACTCTTCCTAATTGCTTTCTCCAATTATTCATTATTTCATAAGTAAGAAATTCTACTATTCAGACATGTTATATTCAATTATGCATCGTATTTTAATTTTGTTTGCCTTTTTTCATTAAAACGTAGAAAATTAAATGTAAATTTTACGTACAGATGACAGCACATATTTTACGTTAAAACAGTAACGAATTCTTCAAAAGACTCATGTGCAGTATATAATTAGATTTGCTGCAGGTTTGTAGCACATACCCGGTTTTTGAACGGTAACGAAAGTAACGAGTAACGAATACTTTCTAACGGGTAGCGAGTTTGAAAGTAACGACATCATACGGGTATTCATTTAGTCGTTACTTTTACAGCACTAATGACATGCACTTTATTATTTGTAAATCTACTAAACAGAAGTTGATAGTAAGATGTCTTTACCTTGATGTCTCATTAACAGGAGAAAAGAGCTTGATAAATCAACATAAGCTTGACAATGCAGAATTATAAAACTGGAGCTCATTAAAAAAAAAAAAACAAAAAAAAAAACTGCATATAAATTTTATTTTGTAATCGTCTTGAAAAAATCTTTCATTTAATACATTTATCGTTAAATAACTTTTTTATACACCTATGATTTTATAACAGCACTTTCTTTATCCAATTTCAGTGCGGCGCTAAAACGTAAATTTGGAATTCTTAAGGATTTTCTTTGGGATTGTTTGTTTAATTCTAGCGTGGGTACCAGTAGAACGAAATCAGGAATTTTTTTTTTTTTTTTTTTTTTTTTTTGTGGGGGGGGGGGGGACATTTTTTGTTAATTGTATTCCTCATTATTATAAATACAACTCTTATTCTCAATCATAGTTTTTTCTTGGTGTTTAATTAATTTTGGTTACTTAAAAAAATTAATTTTTGTAAGTTTTTTTTTTTGGTAAATATCATCACAGAGATTGAGAACCATTCAAAAAATGAAAAGAAAGAATAACAATATTTATGTTTCCGGAATTAGCTGAAGAGAAAACTGGGTTTTCCATTCTTTCGAAAATTTTCACCATGAAAAGTGAGCCCTTTACGAAAATCGATATTTAAATAGGAAATTTATTCGTACTTTTATGTACTAAGTAACGCGACAAGATTACAGTTTTTATCGTTCATAGTTGCTATTTACTAGTAGTTCTGCTTCTTTATTTTGTAGTATTCGAAACAGCATTCTTCTAATAAAGTTTTTTATTTTAATTAACTTATTATTGTTATTTTCGTCCAATACCATATGTGTTTTACTTTTGTATCGTAATGTTACACATTAAGACTGATAATTACCGTAAAATTGAAATTTCCCTGATTTTACAATTTACCAAATACAAACTCAAAGATGGGATTAAATTTAGAATCTTTTATCTGTTTTTGAAACACTTTAAATTAATATCTTAAATAATTAGTAATAGTATGTATAAAAACTACGAATATTTAAAAAAAATTAAGACCATAAGTCAAGCAATTTTTATTGTGTGTGGGAGGGCAAGGGGGGGGGGGGCGCCCCGATGGGTGCTCGCACGGGCGCCAAAATGTGCTTGGGCCGGCCCTGGCGACGGAACAGGGTCCCCCTAGGGTAACCCCTTATTGAAAATACTTTCATGGATCTTCAGTAACCAATGGCCGCCATTTTGTTTCCCATGCAAAAGTAAAATGAATTAATTAAAATTGAATGAATGAGTTAATATTTGAAAAAACTGTATTAACATCCATTGTAATCCAGTACAAGTTTAAAAAAAATTTATTTCAACTGGATAGGATGAATAATGAGTATTTTATGAACGATTGAAAATTTTAACAAGATATATAAATATTTAAATAAATACAGGGAGAGTGTGAACTAATAGCAGGAATTGAAATAAATTAGGATCCGTAGATTTGCACACTATTATTTTTTTTTTACAGAACTAGGGGACTCTGCCCCCTACGAGCTACGCTTGTCAACCCCCGTTCAGACACCGCAGACTCTAACAGCACGCTAATTTGATCGGCTTTAAAAAGATTTCGGAAGACTGAATTATAATTTTAATCTGACAATTATAATCTGACGTAATTTTCACCAAACTTTTCTTTCTCTTTTTAATATTCACGTAAAAATACTTTTGTTAGAAAAAAACTTTTTCTTTTCTACTACTCTTTTGTTAGATTTTGTTAGAAATATCATTTGAACATCTTAAAATATCAAATAATTGTCTCGCGCAATTTTTAAATTTAAACTGTTTTGCAATATTATTTTTTGTTCATTTTGCGTAACAAGTGTAACGTGACGTAAATGGGACGTAAATTCTCCTATTTAAGACATCTAACACATGTTAATGAATTTATTATTTTACAATATTCTTTCTCTTTTAAAATTCACGTGTAAGTATAGTTCTTATGACGAAATTCTCAATGAGTTCCTGCTTTTTATATTTTCTGTTTATAATAGTCACGTGTAAAATAAATTTTTAATTTGAAGCAAACGTTACTGTTTGCGCTGTTTATACAGTTGGCAACAGTTTAAATTAATACAATTTTCTAAATTTTGCAAAAAATATCTCTCGAAATGCTGAAAATTCGAATTTAAAATAGAAATAAAACCTTAAAAAATGAGTCAAATTAAAATACTAAATGCAGTCTGCACACCGGGAAATTCTGACGCATAAAGTTATCTAAAATTGATTAAATTCCCCATGCACAGTTTTTGCTCCTATAAAACTTTTTTAGTGGGACGATTTTGTCCAACTTTAGCATTAAATATCTCTTAAAATAATTCTTCGATTTGAAAACTGTCTACATCAGCGTGTTTATCAAACATTTCTCTATAATACTACCGATTTTCATATGTTTGTATGCAACAGTTTTTTTAATATTAACGAAGAAAGGCCATGATTAAGCATTCAAATTGGATGCCGATCTGCCGGGAATACCAACGCAGATTTTCATGGGTCCATATCAAAACTTTTTTTTATATATAGAAGGATAACCTTAATATTTGTTTTATTTTGATTAATTTATTTTGCATGTTTTTCCACTACGGGCGCATTTACGCAAATAAAAAATGAAACACGTCTATTTTCGGAAGAAAAAATAAATCATGGAGTTAGTGATAATAGATCGAATCATGATTAATTAATTAAATAAAATATATTTTCATTATTCCGCCAAAATATCACAAAAACTGTTTTTTAAATTTAATCAAGGGAAAAAATGTTTTTGGACTTGATAGAAATAAAATAGGATCTGTACCCAGACGATACTTACGCATTTGAAAAGAATTATATTATGATTTTTTTTTTGTAAAGTGGCAACAAAAGAATTGTAAACAAATAAAATTAATTGTTAAATTCGTTCTATAAAGTGATATTGGAATTCGAAGGTTGAATAATAACAATAAGATAATAATTCTTAGTATCAACGAGAGCCAATTTCAAATGTTTTTCCAGAACATAGGATTTTGAAGAAGTAACTTTCTTCAAGCTCTGTTCGAATATATTATTCTAAGATGGTTATCAACGATTATTTGATTTGAATTACAAAGATTGGAAGCATACCTATTTCAAACCGTTTGAGAAAACACCAGAGGCTATTGGAAAACCTCTTTAAAAGAGCTTTTAGTTGAAAATTTAAAAATGTTTTGTAAAATTTTGCTCCGAAAATATTTTTATTTGTACCAGTCTTATATCTGAAATAAAAAATTCTGAGGAAATTCTTGGTTATTTGGCTGAATTTCCATTTCTAAAATTAAAATGCGCCAAAACATAAAATAACGTTTTTGCTTAATAAAGGTGGCAGAATAATAAACAAAAATAGTGTTACTTTCAAATATTTATCTTATTAAATAATGCTTCGCGAATCCAAACAAAGCATGACTTTTGCTAGTTTTATCAAAATTTCCAAATACTAAACTTTTGCGAATTCCTTGAACTACGGTTCAGAATGTGGAATCTATAACTTCAACATAAATTTTGTCCTTATCATTAATGCTGGCTTATATTTTTGCTGAACATATATTTTTTATCTTTGTAATATTTGATTTCAGCTCAAAAACAAAAAAAAAATTCGTTTGCCAAGCGCCCTTGTTTCTGCTTCTGATAGGGAACAGTCTGCATTTTTCAAACCCTTCGGGTTGGGTCGTTTTGGCTCTGTTCTAGGCGGACGGAACAAACGACGACTCTGTATTTATAGAATGACGAACGCACCTCACAAGAACATCCAAAATTATTTCTAAACGTTGGATCGATCTATTTTTCCCCTTAGGCGTGACCAGGAAGCCCGGGAGCCGACCGTCCTGCACAAGCGGGCCAAACAGCACAAAGGATCCGTCTACTGCATCGCCTGGAACGCTACGGGAGACCTCTTGGCCACGGGATCCAACGACAAGACCTTGCGACTCATGAGGTTCGACACGCAGTCCTGCAACCTAGAGGGTGAGAATGATGCCTCTTTTCTTTTAACGGCCCCCTATTCGCCTCTATAGAGGGCGCTCCTAGCAGCTGTCGATGCAGGAAAATGTTTTTTTTTTTTTTCTTTAACGAATATAAAGTGCTATTGGAATTGTTATTTATTGAAAGTTTCAGATATTTAAATTCGAATCGTTTTCAGCTTGTTATGGGACACAGAACACGCTTATCCCATGAGATATGGAAGGGTGAAATTGCTAGGAACACGTCAAAATGACCCTGGGATTGTTTTCCGGAAGCAACGAACTTTTGTCTTCCAGAGGGCGTCTTCAGGAGTTCGAATCGCGACTCTTCCAGAAAGTACCGTCCAGACCGCCTTCTTTCCTTGGGGTCTTTCCAAATAATGCACGTACGGCCAGTACTGGTTTTGATAAAAGAAGAAGGAAGTTCTCAGTCTAAACGATGGCCACTCACCCTACAAAATAGGAATTATTATTTTCAAACGGAGTGGAAAATGTCCAGGGTGGATCTCCTTCACCTAGTCTGGTCTACAAGATTCGTCCAGGATAGCTCAGTTGGCAGAGTACCGGCCACTGAATCCAAAGGGTTCGAATCCTGGCCTGGACATTTTTCACTCCGTTGGAAAGTAACAACTTAGGACAACATTAGGACAACAATAGGTATCCCACAAGGATAATTGTGTTCAAATGAATCAAGAATAAAAAATAGGTCTGTATTGAGAGTGGGTTCGATTAGACAAATGAGACGCAGTCATGAGTTGGGCGATAGCGGGCAGGTTTGCTTAAGCAGGGTTCCCAGCGTCATGGAAAGTCATGGAATTTCAAAGTAGTCAGGGAAATTTCAAAATATATAGGAAAAGTCAGGGAATTTACAAATATTTTCTAAAAAGTCTTGGAGAAAAAAGGGAAAATGACGCAAAATTCATCCAATATTTTCGGGAAAAAAATCGCCAAGTTTGAAAAAGGATTGCAAAAATAAGTTGCAAATTTTGTTATATGCCCGTTTGGTTATGGAAAGTCAAAGAATTTTTTGAGATTTGGTCATGGAAAATCAGGGAATTTATTTGTCCGTCATGTTTTGCTGGGAACCCTGTTAAGCTTTTGTCTAAAATCTTCTCGAACCCTGAAACTGGAGTGTCCTCCACTCTGTTCCGTTTTTCGAACACTTTTTCGGTGTCCAGGGTACAACTGTTACAGCAGCAACGCCGAAAAGAGCGACGCCACAGCAGAGGGGGTGCCGAAAAAGGATTGGGTACGTCATTCGGTACAAAAATAATAAGATTTGGACAAAAAATTAAAACGCATTCTCTTGTTACTCCTTCCTTTGAACAGGGCACGTTTTATCCTGAACCTGACTCCGTCTTATAAGACTCAATCGGCCGACTGCCCATTCTTATCGGTCCCAGCTAACGTTAGTTTAAGCTAATAACGATTTAATAGAATTTGTTTTAAAATCATAATTTTTAAAACCTTGCATTTAATGTATATTTTGAGATTAATATACCAATATATATATTTACAGTGTGTCCACGTATAACCTGACCGACCTTTATTTTCGCAACCGTTGGTCCTAGATACATACTTCCAATTACAAAAATAGTTTAAATAAGGTAAGTAATTATTTTTAAAGCGATTTGGGTCAAGAAAAACATTTATTAAAAAATTACGAAATTTAAATTTTTATACGGTCCCCCGGTCCTATAAGTTATATTTAGTAAAATTTTCCTGTGACACTGACAAGTAAGACAAAAAAAGTCCACTTATTCTGCGATTAAAAATGACCGAGTAATAGCTGTTTAAAGTTGCAGCATACTTATTGCTGCAAATAAGGGGTCATTCACAAATTTAGTAGAAATATAATTCCGTCAGATATATTACAAAAATGGTTGAGAGTAAAATTGATATTGCAATATAAATTTGAAATCTTTAATAATTCTGAAATATTACTGCAAAATATACAATTTGTAATAAACATATAATAAGGAAAAAAAAAAACAGAATTTTTATTAAATAAAAGGATGAAAAACAACAGCCTCAATTCTTTACAAAATGATACATATTTTTAAAATGCTGTTAGATTACACTGTCTTTCAAATTTTGGGTTGTGCCATGTTTTTTAGCTTTTGAAAATTGATTCTCATGTATTTTTTAGCGCTGAATCCCAAAATGACCTTCATTTTAAATCATCACGTAAGGATTTTTCTCAAATCGCAAATTTCAAAGTTTAAAAGCTTAAAGTTAAAATTGATCCCCCCCCCCCCTCCTCTTCGAACCTCATCGGATCCCTGAGCTATTTAGCTGTAAGAAACCCAGTATAAGCCAAAAAATTGAATAATTTATTGAATTAAATAAAATTAAACTGAATTAAAAAGTCTTATATCTATTTTATAGTATTAGATTTTTCGCTATTTTTTAACCATGAAATTTACGATTTGCGAAAAATCATGACATGATGGTTAAAAGTGAAGGTAATTTTTTTATTCAGCGTTAAAAAATACATAAAACTTTTTTTATATAAGGATGTATAAGATGGTAAGTGTCGAAAATCATATTAATATAATAGCATTGCCATCGGATTTAAGCGAGTATGTAAAATTTAACTTTGATCGGACATTTGAAAGTGAGTTGATGTTTGAGTATAAAATTTAAACTGGAAAGATGATCGTTGCAAGTTAAATAAAACCTTATGAAAATAACATAATTTTTGTTAAAAGAAAATTATTGCCTCAAATCCTTACAAAACACAACATATGTTAAAATACAATTATTGTAACTAATCTGAAACTTAACTAATAAAAGTTAATCGTAATATTTGTACGATTTCTTTCAAAGCGCAAATACCTTGAAATAAGTTTAGGTAATTTATATACGACCCCTGAAAGCATGGCAGAAATTATCTGCTTTGAGCTGCAAAAAAGTGGTATAAGTCATGCATTTCAAAGTTTCATAACTCGGTCAATTTTAATGTTAGGTGAATGGGAATTTTTTGGTCTTACTAGTTAGTATCACAGTGAATTTTTATTAAATATCACTTATAGGACCGGGGGACCGTATAAAAATTTAAATTTAGCATTTTTTAATAAATGTTTTTCTTCACCCAAATCGCTTTATAAATAATTCTTTACCTTATTTAAACCATTTTTGTAATTGGAAGTATGCATCTAGGACCAATGGTTGCGAAAATATAGGTCGATCAGGTTATACGTGGACACACTGTATACTTCCAATCCGCCACACATGTATTATATATTCTTCATAGCGTTGAGGGATAGGCTGCAACCAGGCTCGGACTGGCCCGCCGGCCCATCGGCCAGAGGGCCGGTGCGCCCTCGTCCACAAAAAACTTCGCGCCCCTAAGTGCCTTAAGCCGCTCCAATATTTTCCCCCAAGTTGTGCAGATACATTCGGACTAGTGTACTAAATTTCGAGGATTCGTTTAGAAATAACCATCAGAATAATCATTAGGCAAACAGCACGAGAGGTATTTTTTATCACAAAGAAATTAAAAATACATCGAAGCAATTTCAAGATTGGAAACGAATCGTGGCATCTTTGCATACTATTGAGAGGGAAAACACCTACGCAGGAAAAGCTTAGTAGCCACAGCGCCCTGAGCGAGATTTATTTCATCACTTCTTTGAATGATACGTTTTAGATTTTAACCAAATATTTTGCATATTTTCAGGCCTTTAGCTTTTAGTACCTTGTCCCTACACTTTTAATGACGGCCATGAATGCGCCTACAATTGAAACCGTGCTTTTTGAAAACAACTTGCGAAAAAAAAAGGGATAAATATCAGAAGACAAAAAAACTATTTGTGCGGATTTCGTTTTTGGTTGAAAAACATGACCTTTCTTTTCGCGGAATACAAACTTGATAAGACTTCTGGATTACAATCCCGCAAACTGTGGAATCCCGCGGCTAGCGTTTTTTCATTCACAAAATCTACACCATAATTTTCAGTTAGTAATCTTTGTTTTATTGAATGATAGATTTTCCGTGGCTAAATAAATATTAGGAAATTCTAGTGTGTATTTTAAATAAAAAGTTGTTTTAATTTAATCACGGAAAAATTATCATTAAATAAAGCGATGACTACTATTCAGAAATTAGGATAGGTTTTTCGAATAAAAAAACGCTGCCACGGGATCTTGCAGCTTGTATGAATACAATTCCTGGGGCATTTTTCTCAATTGTGTAAACTTAAATATTTCCCTTGATCTCTAATTAGGATAAGAACTTTGCAAATCATAGGAAGAGGGTGCTGAAAAGAGTAAATTTACTCAATTATTTTGGTGATTTTTAGGCTAACAAAGTGGCATTTTTGGTGTACTTTCTGTGTATAATTTTTTTTCAGTAGTGCAACATTAATGCAGCATTTTACGGATACATTAGTCATTTTTTTAAGGACACAAACGCAAAGTGCCTCTTCCTACAAAATACATAATTCGCCTTATATAAAATGTTGCAAGTGTAATAAGCATTATTTTCACAAGCAAGTGTTATTTTCAAATTCCTTAATGGGATGTTGATTTGAATGTTTAAATATTCTTATGTTTCAACATTTAAATACCTTATAATATGTGGTACTTTTTATAAAAGAACAAAAGAAGCACAAGCTTTAGTTTTCAAAATTTCTACTTTTATATGAAAAGTTTTATACATTTTTGTTTTAGATACAAAGAAATTGTAAGCGAAGTTTGCATACTGAAATTTTTTGTGTATCATGAGGGAGATACCGATAGATACCATATTTAAAAATTCTACTTAAAAAAAAAAACTGTAGTAAATAAAAGGTAATTGTTGTCGAATTGTAACATAAATTGAATCTATCTCATTATAAACTGACTGATAACTAATTCATTTTATAAAAAAGTATACTTAAAAAATGGGTTGAAACCCTTAGCAGCACCGCAGCAACTCTAGTTGGTGCCTGGTGCGAAAAATCTTGTTAGTTTTCGTACAGATTTTCAGTGCGCCAATGGAAATAAATGGAATAAAAGGGGTTACCATTGCTAATTCAGCATAAAATCTTCGTAAAAAAGTCTATAGGTACAACTGTCTGTAAATAATGTCTACTAATTATTGTTATACATAAATTATGTTTCCGAACTCGTCTACATATTAAAAATTGCACCAACTCTGAATTTACAAACAATAACGCCCATTTTTGACACCTTATTTTGGTTACTTTAATTTATTAATTTTTGCATACAACAAAGAACAGTCGTTTAAAACATCAATGTGTAAGTTTATAGCTAATTTAGATAATTAGTGTTCGAGATACGGAAAAATTTTGCCTTTCCACAATATAAGGGTACCGTCTTCTTTTATCAAAAGAGCCACTGAAAACAATTGTAGAAACTTAACAGAAATACTTTGTAAGATTTTTCTTAATATAAAGTTAATAATAAATTTAAAATTTCTGTATCATTTGACTGGGGAGTAATTGAGTGTTTTCGGTTGTAAGATATTTCATTTTATTTTTCGAAACTTATGGATAAACCGCTAACACTTTTTGTTTTATAACTGTATTCAGATTTAAGAAAATTATATAAACTCTATCTCTTTATTTGCTGGCAAAGAATTCAAATAGGGTATCAAAAGTGGATGTTACCATTTGAAAAATCAACGTTCACCATTTGAAAAATTAACGTTCGTGCATTTTTTAATACCTGGACAATCTCCAAATTGGTTCCTATGTCATTTTTATACAGTCACTTGCAAGAGAATTGGTAGGGGTGATCACTTTTTTCCCCCCCCGTGAGTCTTATAAGGTACCTATTAACAAAATAATAAAGCCCTAGCCTTGATATCGGTCATCTACTACAAAGTAATCTGTGTTCAACTCGGAACTTTTAGATATTACTAGATTCGTTTTAAAAAATTGCGTAGCATTGTGTAGATTTGATTTAAATTTAAAATTGCACGGGTGATATATCGAAGTCTTCTATCTAGACTCTGAGATGTAATATTAAGCCACTTTCATTCTTGGTGCTGTGTGAATGTGTTAAACCTTCTCAAGCCAGGAAGAACACAAACAAGAAAAATTTACATGAGTTCGCTAAAATTTCTGCGCCCTCTGAAAATCCAAGGTCTGCGCCCTTTTCCCTGGCCCAGTCCGACCCTGGCTGCAACCACCGGTATAGATGCGTGATACCGGACACGATGTAGGTTCGAGAATCACTTCCTTCACCAGAACACTTCGCATAACAAATTAAATTGGTTGGTCCTACAGCAGTTATGTAAAAGATACTACTATTTATGTTTACAAGCAAGGATACAGCAGATTCTGCCCTATGTCATTAATGGGTCTATTTATAACATAATAACCTCTACGCTTTAGGTTATAACACATGTGCCGTGTCTTAAGAAGGCGATAGCGATGGTCGAGGGTGTTAACTTCGAAGGCTTAGCAATTTATATTCTCTTAGAATATGATTTCATGAAATTTATTTTATACAATAAAAGATATTCTGGAGTAATGATAAGTCGCTATGTACACAACAATGTAAATTTTGTTGAACAAAGTTTATGTATCAGAAATAGTGTCTATGAGAAGGTGGTAGCTAGTCTATTAAGTCCACAGGCATTGCATCACTTGAACGGAAAACGCTTATCTAGTCTCAGAGATTAAGATCTCCTTTTCTGCGACGGCACCCTGGTGCCCTGTCGCCGCTGATTCGGGTATCATTCCCTAGGGATCGTAAAGTCCGGCCCTTTCGGCCTTCAAAATCTTCCACTCCAAAAGTCGCTCTTCCAACTCCAGCCAAAATCTAATCTCCCCTCATCCTCCTCTCGTATATATATCTCAATTATCTTCCTCTAAAAACAATAGTGAGTTTCTCAGCCACTAACTGTCCGTTCTTTTCAAGAACCTCCCAGGGATCTTTTTTGCTATCCCCTGAATGGACACCTTAAGAAACTCCTCTTTTTTGCACACGCACTCTCTAAACATCTGTTCATGTGAGAAGGTCTGAGAGATATTTTCTCAGGCTAAAGTTCACAAGAGTTCCGCCTGTTTTTTTTGCATTAGCAAACTGTCACCGATTGTCAAATGTCCAAGATTGATGGTGACTGAGTATTTTACTTCATCTTGCCGTGCGTCTTAGTGGACTTTAACATTACTCTGTTTTAGAAATGCATTAGTTCTTTCTATATGGCGAATCTGATATAGTTCAGATCTTTACATACACTATCTCCCCGTCTCTACACAGCAAGGCTTATCCAATCCTACAGCTGCACAGGTCTATTCCAAAATCTCGGCAAACACCTAAGCTACAAGACGCTTATAAAAGAAAACACGCCCGCTCTCAAGAAGGCCACGCTTTATTCACATCACTTCAAAAAGGAGAAAAAAGATTTTATACCTTGTCCAAGAGCTGCGTGGATGCCGGAAGCAACAAAATAGATTGTATACTGTGTAATTCGGAGGGTTGCCACGGAAACCAACCTTTTTCTTCGACATCGGAATCGGAATGACCCAAGGATTTAAAGGCATGAAAATGTATTGCAGCGTTCTGAACTAACAATTTTTTAAAACTAACGAATTGTAGCCACTGAGTTCAAATATCGCAGCGCGCGAGTTGAGTCCCTCTTCACGAAGTGCGCTGTTTTCTCCGTTACAGTTACTTTCCAAACGCCTCTCCACCTGTGTTGCCAACATATACATTTTTTTTTATATATAAAAGAAAACTACCATCTTACTAGAGTCATTTTTCCTTTTATTAAATGGCAGGCATTTCGGAGTTGAATAAAACAAAAGAAAACTATGCACGGTAGGAAGGTAACAAGTTGGAAATGGCACGTCAAACGTGGAACATGAGGTGCGTTCGTACTATCACTAGTTTTATAAATATTTTTTGCACTGAATGTCTATTTTAGTGCACTTCATAAGTGCCTATCACTTTCATTCTGTTCGAAAGGTAAAATTCACTTGAAATGTTTTTTTCCCATGGGCCGTCCTGTCACGGAAAACCTTTGACAGTCCCTGTCAAAGGTTTTCCGTGACAGGGTTCCGTGACAAAAGTTTTTTTATCGAACTATCCATTCGATTTTCATACAATTTAAAATGACTCGACACTATTTTACAAGAATTACACATTTAAAATTTCAGACCATTAGGTTGGATAGCTTTTGCTTTGTTATATGCGGACAGACGGACGAACTGACGACGGCTATAGGTGCTACGTATTTATAGAATTACGAACGCACCTAAAAAGATAAAAACTACAGAAAAAAATAACAGGAGTTACATTGGAAACACTGTGCTTCATTTTTTATTGAATTAAGAAACCAGGCTATTCAAGAAAATTAATTCGCTTTTCGGATTTATGCGATGCAAAATGTTTCGGAAGGGCTGTAGGAATGGGCTCGCACAGCAATCTGTCTAAAATATACGTTTTTGCAGGAATTTTTCAGTTCTCTGCCGAGCCGCAGCCTCGATGGCCGTGGGTTGGACAACCCTTCTTTGAAACTGAAAACATACTTCCTTCAGTCCATTTCAGTACAAGAATTGTGTGAATCTATTTTTCATCGCAAAACTCTTTGTACAGGGTGCCTGTAAAAGTGAGCGATCTCAACTGCTGAGCGAGGGACCCAGATAGAACAGCCACACTCTATCTTGGCTGTTCCAGTTATTCCACTAAAAAGTGCTCAAAAATGAATCCCATAAGGGTTGTCGATCGCAGCGACGTCTACTAGCTCTTCACCGGCCAATGCTCACTTGCTTTCTCAATCAACTTCATCCACGAATGGCAACAGGAACGCCTCTGCGGGTATGTAGCCTCCGAAAAAGACTGTTTATTGGACGAAGGAGAAGCTGCATTAAAATGTTCTTCACGCCTATTGGTTTTTTACTTCTAAATACCCCCGAGGATAACGAGAAAGACAGGCTACCGCGGTGCATTGCACGTATCTTTTTTTACAGACCGCGAGAGTCACGTGATGCTCGAATGCACCCCATGAAGGTGTGCGAAAAGAGCATCACGTGTCACGAGTGGTCTGTAAAAAAAAACAAAAAAAAAAAAAAACACGTGGGATGTACCGCGGTAGCTTGTCTTTTTAGTTAGCCTCGAGATATACGCAGGTGACGTGACATGGGTCAAGTTCATTGAATCCTTCTACAATGTTTCCGTTTGAACTACCCAACGTCGCTGCGATCGCCCTTTATCGTTCAACATTGATGGGACTCAATTTTTGAGTATCTTCTTAGGCACTCTAACCAAGATACGCATGTCTGATGAGTGTCGTTCTTCTGGGCTCTCGTTCCGTGTACAATGAAGGGGTGGGTGGTTTTGGAACACGTCTTGGTTGCTGAGAGCTATTTTGCGTCTTATTCGTACCAAAACATGCAAAACAAATTTTCTAATGCATTTCCAGTTGTACAGTTATCGGCCATGCGCACGAACTGTCGTGCGCATGGCCGTCCTACAAAACCCGCCATGGCAGGAATGTCAACCCTCTAAAGTTTCGTGCTGGGGACATTTTCAACCTCTTTTGTGACTGTTCGAATAATGATATCAATAAAAATGTATCCTAAATTGTGTTACATTATTAAAAAGAAAAACTCGCCCTGTCTGTTTCTTCTTTCCCTGTATAGATGCGACGCCTCCGATGACCTTCCACGGCGGCACGGTGCGGGACGTGTGTTTCATGGAAGACACGAGCAACCGATCCAACATCCTGATCAGCGGGGGCGCCGGGGACAACAAGATCTACGTCACGGACTGCGAGACCGCCATGCCCTTCCAAGCGCTCACAGGACACACCGGTAAGAGGAAAGGGTTGTGAGTGCGTCTATCCGATTCACCTGTTACTCTGCCAATGGTTTATGTACCTACACTGTTAAACATATCGTGAAAAATGACCTCTGATTTTAAAGACTCTCTATTTTCTGACAAATGAGAACGCTACATAAACGCCTATGAAGCAGAGCATATTTTAAGGAAATTTCACTGGGCGACATTAGGTTTCGTCTATTCAAACAAATGTTCATAAATTATCTACACCTGATAACCGCAAACCAAATAATAACATCGATCTGGCTGACAATCTTCTATGCCTTTATGCTCTTCTATGTCTATTTTACTTCTGCTGTTGGTTAGCAAACTACAAAATCTTCATTGAATCATGTAAACAGACTAATGTTACAGCTTGTTAAGAATAAAGAAAGGGTTCGTTCTTAGATCAGGCAAATAATTAATCGTTATGTTAGTAATGGGCCAAAATTATCGTATAACGTACCAAATTCGTATGCTTACTTAAAAAAATATGTAAAAAAATTATCTTCTAAAATCATATTAAAATGCTGCTGACATTTTATTATTTCTTACACTTTGCCTTTTTTCATAGTCATAATACCTTATACTAATTAGTTTAGTGGAGCCTGTAATAAATTCTGAAATTGAAAAGTAAGTTTGACCTGAATCATTAAATATTAATTTTTAGTAAAATAGTACCATAACTATATTCTTAGATCCATAGTGGAACTAATCAAAAAAAAAATTCCCTTGATGTTTAAAAAACATCAAATTAAAAATTACAGAATAATTACCATGTTAAATTTTATAACATGTTTCCGAACTGTTAAATCAATAATGATTATAGTGGTTGAACGCCTTTTGAATTTTACAAGTTACTCTATTTTGCCTAGAGTGGAACTAAATAAGGAAACAAGTTTTGATCTTCATGTTTTAAAAAATCACTCTGTCTATAAAATAGATCCAAAATGTTAGAACATTCGCTTCTCTTGATAGTTCATATTGTTTGTTAAAATTTAAGTGTTGTATGTATGGACACAGATCTTTGTGGATCTTTTGACACCTCACACTGTGAGGTGTCAAAAAAAATGTGACTACACCATTTTGTTTAAAATCGAATGAGATTGAGATGCCTTAAAGTTGTAATAGTATTGCAGGCGATGAGGTTATATGTGAAGAAGGAATCAGTTTTTCAACTGCGTACAAAGCAATTACATCATCAGCAAAAAAGTTCGTGAGAGACCCCACCGGGTGTTCCCGAATTAGCTGCTGAAGTGCAGAAGAGGACCTGGAGCTCGGCAGTGCTCTCGTAGCATTTCAGCTCTACGGTAGAATGTATTTGGACAATCCTTGTGGTGGCCCATGGGCAGTGGAGTGTTGCCTCGGTGATGTCGGATGTGCATGGCTCTGAAAACCTCCCACCATCTCGGTTCTCGAGGCAAGGTGGAATAGCACATAACGGGACAGCTAATGCCTGGTTTAGGCCGAATGGTGACTCTGGCTAGCTAATGTGATAAAAGCACATCTACCTAATAATCTTGGGAAGAGACTGAGGAAAGAACGGACTCTGAAAAGAAAGACCCATTGATTCCATAATGCCGATAGCAGCGCGTGAAGTGGCATAATGCAACCCTCGGTGCTGCCTGTTGGTCGAGTTTTGACAGAAGCTTGGCGCACTGTTGCCATATGATTCTCAACTTTTGAGTGCAACTGGAGTGGTTGTGAGCAACCCCTACGTCCGGTAGCAAAAGAAGGATTCACTCCGTTGATCAGGCGGTGGCCGGAATGATACCACTATGAGAGTGGAAAGTGCAGGGATCTACTAGACTTGGAGTGATGGCCCGCTCCCCCTCTCGGCCGGCCGCAAGTAACCGGGCCGGAGGCTCGTCAGTAAAATGACGCTGTCTGAACCAACATCGGACTTTCTGGTCTAAAACCATAGTCCAGCGTGTCTATGCGTAGCCGGTGCTTTCTGCTCCTGGCGGTCGGATTAACAGGCTTTCTCGAAACTAACTTTCAAATTACTAACCCCTGAGCGGGAGCTTTACTATGGGTATCGGGACGAATGTTTTCACGATCCTCTGAGAACATTAGTAGTTACTAAGATTTCCACGTGTTGGCTGCATTCGACGGGGAAAAAGCGCCTTAGTGCTCGGTACCCAGTGGCCAGGAAATAGAAAGTTCCTAGGCTGGGAGTCGAGGGGTCCGGCTCTGCGGCTTATGTTATGCAAACATGGAGAATCTTCTTGAAGTTCGAACGCGAGGCCCATAGTAGCCTGCTGCCTTAGCGAAAGACTGTCTATGGTTTCATTAGGAAAATTTCCACGATTCTCCAGAGCTCGCAAGTGGCATCTGATCCATTGCTGAAGAACTATGCCATTCCTCATATAGGTTTTTGCCTTCGGATGTTTTGGTATAGTAAATGCATCTAGATGAGCCTCTTAATTAAATTCTCAAGCCCAGCACTCTTGTGGGTATCCGGTTTACTTGGAGTCCCTGGAGTACCAGGTGTGCAAACCCCGAATAGTGCAAGTCGCACCCTCTAGTAGTTGTGTGTGTTTCTGTACGTTGCGATCAGATGCCATATATGTCGTCTGGGGTACAATTTTAGTGACACCCGCTGGGCACTGCTCTTCCTAGGCCGATAGCATGCATCATAGTGGTATAACGCGGAAACAGTTCGTCTTGTTTGATATGTTACGCATAAGGGCGCTTGAGGTATTAGGTTGGCTTAAAGATTACTTACCATAAGGTATTTCCGTGTTAACTAGAAAGCTCTTACCATCAAGACGGGCTGCAATAATAGCTTCTGCTGGTCTTCTTTCATTTAAAAAATCACTTGTCCTGTTACAGATATTTATTTAACACTCTTTCAGCTCTTGGGAAATAAATTCTGTACAACGCAATACAGTTTCTTTTCTCGCTGCAGATCAACATGTCTTCGTAAAAACTAATGAGTTGTGAAATTTATGTCTGCGAGGATTTTCACCAATATCCGAATCACTTTCGAATTCCTTAGTTCCTTTATTTATTTCCATCAACTGTATAAGAATCAAAGCATTCGTAAAACTTTTCTTTGACAATACTGTATCATGCAGTGTAATGAAAGAACTTACTGTCTTTCTGAAGTTTTTCAAAGTGTTTCAGAAGAGTTAGGCATTATGCAAGTCTGGTGTTGTTGTTCACTATTTTTCACCCATTAGCAGAGGAGCCCGTGAGCAGCAGCTTTTTAGTTTTTGATGGGTCTTGTTTTGATTCACAATGTTTTTCATGAAAGGAAGATTATGCCATACTGCTTTTACTAAGTTTTTAAGTTTTCCAGGAACCCTACTTCAAAATATGCAAGGAAACTAAAGGCAGTTTGATTTTCTGTTTCAGTTATTTCTTTAAGTCCCTTAAAGCGTAGAGCAGAAGTTGGATAAGATGTTGCTACAGATTTCATATTTGATTTACAATACTGAACTTCAATAGCTGATGATTCCAAAACAGCCATAGCTAAGTCAGACCTGTGAGCAACGCACCACGCGCAAAGCAATTCTCTTCCTAAATACTATTTAGTACAAACCCAAAAGCCGCTGTTTTTGTATGTATTTGCGCTTTCCTAAACTGCAGTTAAGCCTGTCAACTTTTTTCTTGCCACATTCTCAGTCCTCAATTTATTAAATACAATCTTCACAGAAACTATGAGGCATTCTGCTCCTGGCTTGATTTATATTCGGCTAGAGAAATTGATTTCATTTCCTGTTCTTCTGCAATAAATCATGTTGTAACGAACTTATTATCACCTCCATATTTTTCAACAGAACCATCTACTAGGATAGCAAAATAATCAGCATTTTTTAACTGCTACTGTGTTTTATTTCACTAGATAATATACGATATTAAGCATCTCACGATATACATTACTAGGTTTTTATACTGCAACATTGCTGGAGATGGACTGAGAGGAAAAAACTCAAACTCTAAATCATTTTCCATATAAAAGGCACTTTGTGAACATTCGGCGTCTGCTATGTGACTGTCGCCACTCTTATCATCTCCTGAGTCACAGAGTCAGTTTATGTTATTCACCTGTTTTATATTTAAAAATTGCCGGCAGCATCCCCTGTCACTGGGCGACAATAGCTTGGTACTAGTCGACACTAATGTCGCCTACCTTCCATGTTATTTTATGCCCTGCTATGAAGCGTTCGTTCTATGGGTCAGAAAATAGGGAGTTTTTAATAGCAGTGGTCATTTTTCATGCTATTTTTAACATCTATTTTCTGACCCATGAGAATGCTGCCTAAACGTCTGTGGAGCGTTCTCATGGGTCAGAAAACAGTCGAGTCTTTAAAAACAGAGGTCATTTTTCACGATATTTTTAACAGTGTAGACAGGACCTTGCAAGATTATTGGAATTTTTTTTTTTTTTTCTTTTTGGCAGATTGTTCTTTTGAGCTGAGATCGAAAAAGGGACGCTTTCAAAGGCTGGCCTACTGATTGCAAATAAACTTCATTTAGGTTTACGGAATCATTACAATTTTAAGATGTCTGAGAAAATCGAATCTTTGATTGAGAAATGAGATTTTTGGGTATCCAAAAACACCCCCAGACGTTTTTGATTCACTTTCTAGTTTGTTATCGGAAAACGAGCTAAAAGGATCCAAAGAAGTCAACCCATTTTGTCGATGTGTGCTTTCAACAGAATACTGTAGCGGAACTTTTCACCGTTTACTAAGTCCACCCCACCCTCCGTAGTCTGCAGTCACTTTTGAAAAATTGTGGGTGGGCTCAAAATTTTTTGAGTAAAATAAGACAAAATTTTCGCCCCTTCGTGCGTGTGTGTGGAGACTCAAGAGGATAATTCGAAGTTAAATTATGTCTTTTCTAACATAAAATTTAATTACATTCTATTATCACAAGTTCTTCCTCATAAACACATTATTATTTATTATAAAGTGCATAAAAATGGCTAACTATTGCAAATGCAAAAAACTACATTTTAAGGTTCCAACAGACAGATCCTACGCACTGCGGTGTCGTTGTTCATGTTTTATGACTTTCGTAGGATGAATCCATTTCCCTTTCTTTTGTGGAGGACCCCAGAACGGTTGGAAAAGAATCTTCAGGGGTTTACGAATTTTCGTCGCGTTAAGCCAATATACGCAGCCTTAGTCACCTAAGTGCTTTATGGATTAAAACAGATGGCAGGAAATCCTTTTTGGAGAGAAATTGAATGATACATTTAATGGATGTCCTTACTACTTTTCAAATAAAATTATTTCGAGAACGCCCGTAAAACTAAATTTTATGTCATCAATGAAATAAATAACTAAATAGATCAATAGAAATTGGGTGGGTAGAGAGATTAAATTATGGACACGGGCGCCCCTAAGTTGGCGCCACTAGTATACTAAGTACTAGATTGTCAATATTCAAATTCCGTTAAGACATTCCATGTAGTATGTATTGAACCCTGTATAGGCTAAAATAGACGGCTTGCACATAACGTCACCTATCTGGTATCGCTTCCTATGATAAGGCGGATGGGGTGCTCTCCATTTCACTTCGTAGACTTATTTTCACTATAATAATAAAGACCTACATTCTTAGAGGAGAAATTGAATAGAGAAGGAATCCCTTTGTTCTATCCGTCGAACCTTGAAGCACTCATGTCTGAGATTTTATCGCCAAAAGGGTGTCGTTTTTATCCCTTTGTTGGCAAATTTATGTTTCTGCTGTCAAGCTCCGGATGCACGCAGATGACATACTGGTCTCGGTGGGAGCGGCCATTCCAATGACAGTATTTTGGAGGAAAAAACCGGTTTGGCGCAATCCTCCCACTGTCACGTGATGGTGGGGAGCATGATATGTGCTTCGTCTAAATTAAACAGGAAGATAATACGTGCTTTTAACGGCAAACGGTGAGTTTGGACATTCCGTGTGTGCTCCAGATGCAATAGTATCAATCGTTGCTAATAGCAACGTGACGTCAATGCAAGCCGTCTATAGAGATCACCCCCCCCCCCCTCCTTTCTCATTGCTGTTCCTTTGTGCACCCAGTCCTAGACAAAAACTAGTCGGATGTACCAATCCCAAAACTTTCTTCTGTCTCATACATGTTAATACTTCAAAATTTGCTATCACACTGCCAAAATTAAATGGCAATCTATGCATCTCATGAGGATTCTAAAGATATGAAATTCCGTGCATTAGTTCTTGAGATATGACTATCGCCGAAATCGTCTAAATCCAGCAAAATGCTGCCTAGCAGCGCCACCTATTGGGTGATTTATACCAAATCCTAATCAGCAACAATTTATGTCAACGGCTGACTGAATCTGAAGTTTGAAGAAAATCCGTGCATTAGTTTTTGAGATAGAGCTATAGCGAAAATCGTGAAAATTCCTGCATAGCAGCGCCACCTATTGGGTGATTAACACCAAAACCTAATTAACAACAACTTGTGTCAACATACAACAAAATCTGAAGTTAGATGAAAATTCGTCCATTAGTTTTATAGATAGAGCTATTGAGGCAATCGTGAAAAAAGCAGCACAGAAGCGCCACCTGTTGGGCGATTTACACCAACACCTAATCAGTTGCAAGTCATATCAAGGACTAGCTGAATCTGAAGTTTGATGAAAATCCGTGCGTTAGTTCTTAAGATAGAGCTATTGTGGAAATCCTTTAAATCCTCCAAAATTCATCATAACAACGCCACCTGTTGGGCGATTTACACCAAAACGTAATCAGCATCCATTCATATCAAGGACTCACTAAATCTGAAGTTTGATCAAAATCCGTGCATTAGTTCGTGAGATAGAGCTATTGCAAAAATCGTGAAAAATGCAGCATAGCAGCGCCACCTGTCGAGCGATTTGCACCCAAAACTAATCAGCATCAATTTGTATTAGGGACTCACTGAATATCAATTTTTATTAAATTCCGTGCATTAGTTCTTTAGATAGAGCGCCCACAAAATTTGTGTCACATACACACACACAGACAGACACACTCACAGAGCCGCAGACAGACATTTTGTAAAAACATGTTTTTTGGAATCTCTGACCCCTAAAACGTGTCAATCCGTCGAAAACCGGAATTCGAAAATTTTCATGAATCCAATACTTTCTTCTTGTAAAGATAGAAGAAAGTAAAAATAAGTTTCGTTTTAAGACGCGTACCCCCACTGAAACCAAGCCACGATTCTTCCTAGGCAGTACTTTTATGCGTCCACGAAGGCACACCGCATTCTGGCATGGAGCCCCACTTAAAATCGCGACAGACAACTCCATCGAAAAATGTTAAAAAGAAAGAGCGTTACTTGATGCATCCCGTCAGCTTGAGGCTGGTTTTTAGAAACCCATTAGAGATCTGTTGGACGAAGTGGCGCAACATGTGAGTGAGTGAGTTTGAAATTCTCATCGCATAAATTCATTTCAAAGTGTCAGAGAAAAAGTTTAGAAAGGTCAGCGTCATGGGAGTGAATTTATTGGGATGGACAGCCATCGTTGAAAAGGAAGGGTTTGCATTGAATGTTTAATCTTATTTCATGGTAAGAAGAAACGGGAAATGTCTTAACGCTCGTGTTTCCAGGTCTGCGGAGTCGGACGACTCCGACTCTTTCGTTCAAAAATGGGCCCGACTGCTTCCTAATCAGTGCAGGATTCTTGTTCCGAAAGGTTGAGAGCGTCTTTTTTCCGTAGCTTTGAAAAGACTTCGACTGTGTCCCACAAAAGTGGAATCTCATTGGAAATGTGTTACTCGATAACTCAACGAGTGTTGATGTGCTGTTTTCCCTTTCAGGTCAGATCCTGTCCCTGTACACTTGGGGCGGCGTGATGTTCGTCAGCAGTTCCCAGGACCGGACGATCCGATTCTGGGACATGAGGAGCAGGGGATGCGTCAACCTGATACCAGCTAGGCCGGCGGGCGGCACCGGACCCGGTGAGTCAACGTAAAAGATGAATGAAAAAATTTCCAGTGAATGCTTATATAACTTTTAAATGGAATCCTAATACGATATTTTGAATGCGTTCAGGTTGTAACAATGTGAGTTCGAAATGAGAACGAATAAAAAGTTTTAATAAGGAACTGAACCTAAAAAAGTAATTGAAAAACAAATCAACCTGACGCTAGTTAATCTAACCTCAAAAACATTTATTATTTTTATTTTAAAGTACTAGAGGGCGCGGCCCCCTACAAGCTACGCTCGCCAAACCCCGTTCAGACACCGCAGACTCTAAAAGCACGCTAATTGGATCGGCTTTAAAAAGATTTCGGAAGATTGAATTATAATTTAAAAAACAGTAGCGATCTCCCTATAAACGGGTTTCTATTCATTTCTCTTTGATTGGGGATTTTTAAAACCCAAATCAGCTGTTGTTAAAAGGTTACAATGGCTGTTTCCGTCTTTGATTAACTAAAATCAGTTAAACATTTCAAAATAAGCTAATATAAAATGAATTGTCTCCCGGTATTTTTTGGCAAAGCGCAAAGAAAGTTTTTTTTTTTTTTTAAATAAGACACTTTAAATGTATCGTTTTTAATCTGAGGTAATTTTCACCAAACTTTTCTTCTCTTTTTAATATTCACGTGAAATTACTTTTGTTAGAAATGAAATATTATTTGCGCTGTCCTAATAAAAATAGTTGAAAAGATCATCTTAAAATACCAAATAAATGTATCGCGCAATTTTTAAATTTAAACTGTTTTACAATATTATTATTATTATTTTCCTTTTACGTAATAAGTGTAATGTGACGTAAATGTGACGTAATTTCTCCTATTTAAAACTTCTAACGCATGTTAATGAATTTATTATTTTACAATATTCTTTCGCTTTTAAAATTCACGTATAAATATAGTTTTTATGACGTAATTTTCCATGAGTTCCTGCTTTTTATATTTTCTGTTTATAATAGTCACGTGTCAATAAATTTTTAATTTGAAGCAACCATTATTGTTTGCATTGTTTATACAGTTGGCAACAGTTTATATTAATACCATTTTCTACAATGTGTAAAAAATATATCTCGAAATGCTAAAAATTTGAATTTAAAATCGAAATAAAACCTCAAAAAATGAGTCAAATTAAAAGAATAAATGCAGTCTGCACACCGAGAACTTCTAACGAATAAAATTATCTAAAAATGATTAAATTCCCCATGCACAGTTTTTGCTCCAATAAAACTTTTTTAATGGAACGATTTTGTCCAACTTTAGCATTAAATATCTCTTAAAATAATTTTTCGATTTGAAAACTGTCTGCATCAGCGTGTTTATCCAACATTTCTCTATAATACCACCGAATTTCATATTTTTGTATGCATTATTTTACTTAATATTAACGAAGAAAGACCTCCGGCCACAAAAAATTCAAAACCGGCGGCGGCGGAACTTTTTAAGCGTTAGGAACTTTTTTTTTTAGAATAGAGAGATATTTACTATAATTGCTGACTCGAATGAATCACATTTCATAAACATTTCCCCGAACCGTTAACAGCCTTTTCAGTGCTGAGTTTGTTTCAACGAAGTGAATTTTCCAGAAATACCGTGTTCTTGCGCTCGAAATAAAATAGGAAACAAGTTTAATGAAAATCGTTCAAGGTCGTCCGGGCACCCAAAATGGCTCCCAATCAATATATAGAGTACCTGGTATCGGCTCGGCTCGCTCGGCTATTTTTTATTTCTTTTTGAACATTCATATTGTGTTTGAGTAAAGACAAGATTTTATATTTATTTCTACGTAATTTATGTTATATTTGAAAAAGGCTAATTTTTATGATTCATATATGCGTAAAAATATAATTTATAGATTCTAAAGATTATTTGGCGTATATACACCGGGGTTCTGTTCCCTACGAGCTATGCTCGCCAAACCCCGATCAGACGCCGCAGATTGTAAAAACACGCTCATTGGATCGGCTTTGAAAAGATTACGGAAAATTAAATTATATAAAGAAAAAAGGCAATTTAACAAATTACAACGACCATTTGGAAAATGATTTTTTCAAAGACTAAAATTTAAGGCATAAAAAATCGCACGGAGTTGATCATACATTACGTACGCCATGGATTACATTTTTCGGTACTGTACATTTTTAAACTTCTACGGAGCTGGTCCTACATTACGTACGCCATGGATTAAACATTAATATTCCTGGACCCATTTTAAACGAAATTTCATTCTTAAACTTCTAAACATCCCACAATGTTAGTTTATACACCGTCGTATAGAGAAAAAAATGTACTTTTAATTGCAATTTGTTTGAAAGCTGTATCTCAATTTGTTTCCTAGTTATTAATTTTTTTTGTAGTTTTTCATTACTTTTTTTGTCATAGTAGCAACAGAAGTATCCATCTCTTTTGAAAGTAAACGGAAAATATAGATTACTGTATGGACCCATCAGAAAACGAATAAAATGCGGGATTCAACTAATAAAAAGCTTCAGATATGTTTTTTGATTTCCTACCCTGACCGAGGACAATAACCACACTGTAAAACATTTGTAAGGTTACTCTATGCAATATTTGTAAGGTTGCATTTGCAATATTTGTAAGGTTACTCTATGGAGGCAGCCTTGCTGCCTCCAGTTTTATGGAGTACTTTAACCGATATAACCGGTGTTACGTTACACTAATGTGTAACATTACACCAGTTATATTAGTTTAAATTCACCATTATGTAAGTGAAAAAAATTACTCTATAAAATTGGAGGCAGCATGCTGCCACCAATTTTTTGGAGTAACATTACATAAATTTTTAGGTTCAGTTAAGAGTCCTGAGACCCCTTAACTGAAAATGGAGTATTCGAGCAAGACAGCATTCCAGGTTCGAATTGTTCTGGATCATTATACTGAAATCCAGTTAAGATCCTGGCCTCCTAACTCAACGGATCTTAATCCGATAGAGTAAATTTGAGGTTTCATGGTATGGTAGCTCAAAGCTCAAAAACAGCCATGTTGGAATATCCCGGATTTGCGCGACCGCTGCTTGAAAATCTGGTACAGTCTGTCTCTGGCCATCTGTCAAGGACTTGTGCCAAGGCGGCTTGTAGCTGTTTTGAGGACCAAAGGTTAGCCAACGCGTTATTAGATACGTTTTGGCTCTTCAGTGTATATGATAAAATAAAATTAATTCGTAAAATAAATTTTTTGGAAGGAAAACAGAAATGTATGATAAATACGTTGAAGTAGACACTTTTAAAAGCTAGGAATTATTTTAAACGTTATTTAACGTTGACATCGATCTAGTAGCTCAGTTAAATAAGTTTTCTAGGATCACAAACGATGCATAACCATTGAATCCGCTTTTGCGGTGCAGCCGTATACTTGACTGGATTGTGGTGTGCCGTATCCAATCATTTTTGAAATAAGTCTAATTTCTTAAGGGTTTTTTTTTTCAATTTTTTATTCAAAATTTCGTTATTCGAATAGAGTTAACAGTCTGAAACAACCATTTTTTACCGACTGTTGCCAGATTTTAAAAAAGCCCAAATAATAACATTTACAAATATTTTTCAAAGGAAAACTATATTTACACGTGAGTATTAAAAAAGTTGGAAACCTTTGAAATAATTAAATTATTACGTACGAAAAGCATATAATGAAGAAAATGGTAAAACGGTTTTCTTAAAGCGTCATTATAAAAGTCTGGGAAACAGAGGCATTTTTTGCTGAACCATTTTATACAAGATGATTTTCAAATGTGTCATGGATCTTGACTGAATGCATCTCAGAAACAGCCATCCGCTGTTGCAACGTCGGTGCGTGCGGCCTTGAGAATCGAAATAGATCCCAGTCAAAGGAAAAATGAATGGCAACCCGATCACAGAAGATTGGCACGGATCGTGTTCTTATCATCCCTTCTTCCGTAATGGAATCATCTTTTTTAAAACAGAGCCAATGAGCATGTTTTTAGAGCCTGCGGAGTCTGGATGTGGCTCGTGGGGGGCACCGCTGAATTTTACACCGCGGAATAGGGAGGGTGTACTTTCAAATGTAAATTGGGTACTTTTCGGTTAGCCGGGCGCCAGTGTTATATAGTCATATGTATACATACATTTTTACACACATACATACACATAACACACATACATACATATAATACATACATGCATATGTATATATATACATATATGTATGCATCTATATATGTGTGTATATATACAACATATGTATATATATATATATATATACATATACATATATATATATAACACTGGCACCCAGCTAACCGAAAAGTACCGTAAATTGTTTGAAAACTGTATTTCAATTTACTGACTGTTTATGATTTTCAAACCAAATAGCTCGATTACGGAATAATAGACAAAAACATACTTTAATTAATAAACAAAAACATAATTTGAAGAACAAATTAAAGAAAAAACAAAATTTATTTCCTACATTGTTTAAGCCCGAGAAGGGACAGATATTAAGATATTTAATTCAATTAGTTCTACATTTAATGTTAATTTTTTGTAACAAATTAGTTAAGCCAATTGAAGGTTAAAAAATAAAAATAAAATTCATACAATATGTTACTTAAATCACCCAAAAAATTAGATTACGTTCAAATGAAATCGAAATAAATGTTAGACTTCTTCCATTTTTAATTGAAAATATTTGTATCGAAGATTTTGTGTTATGTTTATGACAATCGAACATAAAATGACTAGGAAACAGGAATTCTGCTTTTTCAGAATTTAATGTTGCCCCCGGCATTTCCATTACTTCATTTTCTTCTGATGGACTGGTGGCTTCTATTATTATGAAACAGCCATTATAAATGAAGTGTTAGACGAAGATGAAAGAACAGCCGTAAAAAGTTAGAACTCTGATTTTCTGGTCAGAATGGGGAAAAAATAGCAATAATTTTTTTTACGGCTGCTCTTTCATCTTCACCTAACATTTCATTTATAATGGCTGTTTCATAATAATATAAGCCACCAGTCCATCAGAAGAAAATAACTCGGTTAAGCGGGACTCTACCGCAGTACAAAACATATTTCAATTTTAAAGCACACGTTTTATTTTATGTAAAATGACGTCATTTGCATCCGCTTAAGAATTCCACATTTCCGATCTACTCTTAAACATCTACAGTAACGCATGCATAGGACATCACTATCGTGAAATAATGCACAAATGCAGCAAAAAGTCATTCAAACAAACGTCATTCAAACAAAATCGAAAAAAAAAAACAGACTGTCTAATGATTCATAGATACTTGCAATTAAATATAGTATATAATAGCTCCCCCTTTTTTTAACAGAAATCATTCGTTTATATATTTTTTTTCAAAATACACGTATTTTAATTACACTTTCTTTCGGCTGTTACGAGAAAATGGCAACAAAAATACATAATTACTATTATAAAACTATTTTTCCTTTACTTTCTACAGAAATAGAGTACTTCTGTTACCAATATTAAGCAAATGACTCCAAAAACTACAAAAAAATTAATATTTCGAAAATAAATGGAGATACAGTTTTCAAACAAAATACATTTAAAAGAACTTTTTTTTTTCCGATACGACGGTCTAAAAATTGAAAATGTGCGATGCTTAGAAGTTTAAAAAATTGCTAAAGAATATTTAATCGTAATGCTTTGTTTTACGACTAGCTTCTGTAAAGTAACGTTATTTTTTGGACACAAAATAAGCTGGGAGAAAGAAATAGCATACCGTACCCGAGGCTAATAAGATGCATGCAAAATACAAAACTTAAAAAAAGTCTAAGATTTATTTCGATTTCATTTGAACGGAATCGAATTTTTTAGGGTGTTTTAAGTATCCTATTGTATGAATTTTATTTTTATTTTTTAATCTTCAATTGCCTAACTTGTTACAAAAATTTAACATTAAATATAGAACTAATTGAATGAAATATCTTAATCTGTCCCTTCTCGGGCTTAAACAATGTAGGAAATAATTTTTTTTTAAATTTGTTCTTCAAATTATGTTTTTGTTTAATATATCAAGTTTTTTTTTTTTTTAATAACTACTGCACGAAACTCATTTCAAAATTAAAGGCGAACTCATTTCAAAATTAATAGAGGATATCATCATCAGGCTTTGATGTATGCGGTATTGCATCACAATGTGTGATGCAGTAATTCAAAATATTTCACCACTGTAGTCATGCAAGTTGCTGTAGTTTGGACAAAAGCTTCCAATCTGAACGTTAAAAATCTATAATCGAAACATAAAAATTTAACTTCACTTAAATTTAGATACCCTATTTCCCACTCAGGACCGCTATGAATGCAAAAATTAATTGTATTGAATCCTTAGTGCTAATATTTAACAATATTATAACTGTGATACAGTAGAAAATAAAAAATAAAAGTTTTACTTAAATTTTTAAACCCTATTCTCTCCCAAGGGGTGATGTAAACGCATCAGAAAATTATTATCTAAGTTTAACTTGGGGTATAAATAGTTCTCATCTCGGAAAGAAATACATTTTAAAATTTAAGTTATGTAATTCCTCACTAAATTCGCTACCTGCGTAAAAATAGCTATCCATTTGAAACTTTTTACTAAAACATAAACATGACCAAAGCAAAAATTATTCTGAAAATATTCTTTTTATTTCCACTACGACCATATTCACCTTTTTAATTCTTGGAAAAAAAAAAAAAAAAAAAAAAAAAAAAAAAAAACTAGTTCAATTTAATATTTCACGTGGAAATCTTTCAACTAAAAATAAATAAATTATTATCACGGCTTTTGAAATTTTTGCGACAATGAAGAAAAAATGTTACATTTTCTATGAAAAATGTCCGTTGATTCTCAATAAAATAAGCGAAATTTGGAATTGTTAAGAAAAATATTTGAATAATGATAAAAAAAATTGGCCCATGTTTCTCTCTGGGTTATAATTTACTCATGTGGAAAGGCATTTTACCATTCGTTTTGAACCTGACGTCAGGCAAACGTTTTTACACTTTAAAAAGAATAAAAAATGACTGGCAACAGGGACAAAAAGGTGGGAAGAAAAAATGAAAAAGTTATGATCTCCATAGGCTTTTCTTTGTTAAATTAACATTGATGATACGTCGTCGTTCAGATTGCAGGTTCGGTAAATTCAAATTATTCCATAGTGCGTTGAAGAATAAGAACGTCTTCATAAATTAGTTCTAATATATATCAAATTCGCAACTTCAATAAGTAAACACACTCTACAGCTCAAATTAAACAACTTCTTCTTAAAAAAAAAAAAACATATACATTTATTTTTTACAAAACAATATTAAAATATTATTATTACTATTACTCTCATTTGAGAGTTCCATTTTTTTTTTTTTTAACCGTCACACGGTTCAAATCAAAAGTTACATCTACACTGAAAAGAAAATCGGAAAACAATAAAAGGGGGTTGCCACAGTGCAGACTAACAGAAAATGGCAAGCATCGCCTAGTTGGCATTCTCAACATCCTGCCCCCGGCTGAACACTTATTTCAGCATCTATATTAAACAATTTAATAAACATAAGAATATACTTACATACATAACAAATTTTCAGATAACATACTTACATACAGCTACAGATGTAAAAGAAAAAAATTATAAGAATGCTGCAATCTACAAAAGAAAATAAAATACATGAATTGTATGAAAATTAAACAATAATAAGGGTAAATATGAGTAACAAAAGAAATTAAAATTCGATAATAGTTCTTATTTTTAGTGTAAGAGTTTTAGTGTCTTTTAGGTTACTAAGTCCAATTCGAGATTGTATAATAGCTGCAGAGGTTAAGATCGCCTTTTGCAGTCTGTAATACACATGATCTTATTTTCGAGTCACGACCAAATATGAGTTATTTAACACGACCACACTTCCACATATGTTTTGGGAGCTTTTCATCATGAATTATCACTATATCGTTAACTTTGAACTGAGGCGATGAATTTATGTTTTTCACTTGAAAAGCAGATCTAAGTTCTAACAAATATTCATTTCTCCACCTTTTCCAAAAGTGGTCAGTAATTTGTTGCTTATATTTATATTTTCTCGTCAACAAAATCTTATTGGATTTCTCTTGCGTAAACTGGTAATCCATAAGAAGGTAAGGACATTAATCGTTTACCAACTAAAAAATGAGATGGCGTTAAAGGTGATGGTTCAGCATTTTCTTCGTAGAGATAACATAAAGGGCGTGAATTAATCACAGCTTCAATTTCTGTAAGTATTGTTTCAAGCTCTTCATAACGGAGACAAGTTTTGCCTAGAACTTTTTTTAAAGGTGTTTTAACTGATCTGACCATTCTTTCCCAGAAGCCGCCCCACCATGAAGCCCTGGGAATTATAAACTTCCATGTTATCTTATTCTTTCTCAAATAATCAAAAATTTCTTGCTTAGAAATTCTTTTCCAAGCATCTTTTAATACCAAATCAGCCTTAGAAAACGTTTTGGCATTGTCACTGTACATTATTTTGCAGAAACCTCTTCTAGAGAAAAATCTTCGTAATGCTAAGATAAAGGTTTCAGTACTTAGATTGGTGACTAACTCTAGATGTATCGCTCTCGTTACAGCACATGTGAATACGACAATATAAGCCTTCCCAGTACCTTCAGAAGTCTTATAATAAATCGGACCGGCAAAATCGACACCAGAGGTTTAAAAAACTGGTGTTTTGACGATTCTATCTTTCGGTAAAGGTGCTATTTCCACCTTTCCAGGAATACCATTAAGTTTTCGACATATCATACACGATCTTAAGACGGATTTTACAAATCTTCTTCCTTTAATATAAAATACCTTTCACGAAGGTGAGCTAAAGTGACAGCTACACCAAAATGGTACATTCTTTCATGAGCATCCTTAATGAGTAATTTTACAAAATAAGATTTATTAGGAAGTATCCACGGATGTTTTTCCTGCTCTGTAACTTCAGAAAACTGAAGTCGTCCGGATAAAACAAGTAAATTGTTTTCATCGAATTGTGGATTAAGGTTGTATAAAGAAGAATCTTTATTAAGTGGATTTTTTTGTTTAAGTGCTTCTATTTCAACTTTAAATGAAGTTTCCTGAGTTTGTTTAATCCAGTATTTTTCTGCTATTTCTATTTCTGAGGTCCTAAAATTTTAGGGTTTTTCGAATTGGCATTATGAATAAAACGCATTATCCAAGCAGTAATATTATACACGCGATTTAAACTACTGAACTTTGCCATATCAAATACTGGCTTAGGAGTAGAGTTTGATTCGTTACACAATAGTGTTAAATTTGGTTTTGGTTTCATTTCATTAAAAGCTTCGGGATCCATTTCTGTAGCCCTTTATGAAGGCCACATATCTTCTGGTAGTGATAACCAAGGTGTTCCGCGCCACCATACTTTATTACCCATTCACTCCGATAAGTTTTCCCCTCGCGTAAGCAGATCTGCAGGGTTTTCCTTTCCGGGACAATAATTCCAGTCCTTTGGATCTGTCAATGACTGAATTTCGGTTACACGATTGGAAATAAAGGGTTTCCAGTTTGTAGTAGAACCTCTAATCCAACAAAGAGTTATTTCTGAGTCCGACCATAACTTTATATTTAAATTCGAAATATGTAATTTTTGTTTTAAATATTTCCACATTCTAGCGGCAACTACTGCACTGATCAATTCCAGCCGTGGAATGGTTAACTTCTTGAGGGGGGCTATTCTACATTTACTCCAAACAAAACATGTTTGAATTTCGCCAGTTAATGAAATGGAGCGCAAATAAGCAACTGCTCCATACCCTTTGGGACTAGCATCACAGAATATGTGAATTTGTGAATTTTCAGAAATGTTTATCATATTAGGAAAATATTTTCGGGGTATATCAAATGTGCGTGAATGTACAACTTCTGAACACCAAGTGTTCCACTCGCATTTCAAATCTTCGGGTAATTTATTGTACCTCTTTGCCATGTTTCTTGCAACAAGGCTTTAATACGTATTACAAATGGAGTCACAAATCCTAATGGATCATAAATTTTCAGTAACATTTTAAGAACTGTTCGCTTCGTGGCATCATCGATATAACACTCTTCAAAGGGCTGCGCATCTAACTTCAAAACATCAGACTCAGTATTCCATATCAATCCTAGCACTTTTAATATACTACCTGTGTTCTCCTCACTTATACCTAAGTTACCAGATTCCCACAGTTCCCTAAGTTTAATAGAATTTGTTTTAAACTTTCTTAAATTCATCCCAGCTTCTTTAAGAATTTCATAAGCTGTAGCTGATAAATAATAAGCTTCGTTATCTAAATCTGATCTGGAAATTAAATCATCGACATATAGGGAATTATCTAACACATCTACAACACTTGGATGTTGATCTCGATATTTCTTTATATGATGTTTAATTGTGGCAGCCAAAATGAATGGTGAGCATGTAACGCCAAATGGTACACGTCTAAATCTTAAAATTTTGAAAAGGTTGTTTGCGTCATTATCGAACCAAAGAAATTTAAGGTAGTCTCGGTCTTCTTCAGTTACAGAAATTTGAAGAAAGGCCTTTTCAATATCTGCACAAAACGCAGTATTGAATTTTCTGAAATTAATAATAATTTCTAATAAATCTGGGTTCAAATTTGGGCCACCGTACAAACAATCATTTAATGATTTGCTGTTTTCTTTTGAGGGAGCATCAAATACCATTCGAACTTTAGTTGTGGGTTTATCATCTCGCAAGACAGGTCGGTGGGGCATAAAATAACCGCTATTTACAGTTTTATTAGAACATTCTTCCACTATGTTATTTAATTCCTGTTCAATCACAATTTCTTTATATTTCTGCAGTAATTCCTTATCTTTAAGCAATTTTCGATTTAAGTTAATAAATCGGTTTCTAGCATTGCTATAATTACTTCCTAAATCTCTTTTATCACCTTTCCATAATAATTTAGCTTCGTAACGGTGCTCAAGAAAATGCAAATTGTTTTCGAATTTTTCGATTATCTCTTTATCTAATTCAGAAATATTTTCTTCTGTGTTCATCCCTAAAGTTTCTAACTCCCACAATGTTTTCAAATCATTTTGAATAGGTTTCATAACCTGAGTGGATAAGACCCCAGCTTGCTTACTCTCACTATTTTTATTTACGTCAATTGTCCCGCAGAGGGAATGCCCAAATAAATTTTCACAGACGAACAATGATTTATTTATGGGATATGTTCTTTCATTAATTTGATATAAATAATCAGCTTCTATTAATATATCAACATCACTATTTTCCAAATGTTCCCATCTGTCAAGATGAAATTTGGAAAGTTTTCTCTTAATTTTGATTGGAAGAGGAGGAATTTGTATCAAAGAATTGGTTATTAGCGGTGTGACTAATGCTTCAATTATTAAACTACGTTTTCTGTCCGTCAAGTGAATTAGCTTTAGCTTAACGACATCATAACATCGTTCTTCAGATTTTCTCGAACCGAAAGTATAGACAATTAATTTTTCCTTTCTAATGACCTCAGGTTTTAATTTTGAAACTAAATTTTCTGTAATAAAAGTTCGATGACTAGCAGAGTCAAATAAACAAAGAGCAGTTTCTGAATTTTCACCCGCTTCCACTTTTACATGAATTGTTTGCAATATTACTTCTCTACTGATATTAATTGTATTGCTTTTACAATGAGATACGGAGGAAATAATACTATCGGAATTTTTTGATACTTCTGTTTTTTTTATTAGAATTACAAGGTATAGTATTATGATATGTTTTACCACAAACTTTGCAGTTTTCATTCGAAATTTTACAAAAATTCGCGATGTGAAATTTACGGAAGCATTTGAAGCACCTTCCTTCCTTTTTTAATTTTTCTCGCATTTCTGGAATGGTGAAAGACTTACACTTTTCAGTATTGTGATCAGCCTGGTTACAAAATATGCAGTTATTTTTAATATTTGTGGTTAAGGCAGAAGCTGATGGAACGAATTTTTTTGTAATTTTTCTTATAATTTTCGTGCTTCTCAGGGATTTTTTCAAAATGGTTTAATTGGACAGTGGCCTCGCGAGATTCAATTTCATCTTTAATGAAATTTATCAGCTCATTAACATCCCAGTCAGTGTTTTTAATTCGTTTTCTATTAAATTCTAGTGCAATATCTGATGGAATAAGTTTCAGAAGAATCGGACATAACAAGTGTCCATATGAACCTGAGGCAACACCTAAAGAATAAAGATTTCTTATTTGAATTTCGCATTCATCATATAAATCTCTAAGAGCTTTAATGTTACTAGAATTTCGTACTGGTTTCAAATTTAGCAGTTTAGTCATGTGACTTTTTATTACCAGGTCATTACGACCAAAACGATTTTTCAATAATTCTATAGCATGAGCATAATTTTCCTTAGTCAGCGAAAAGCCTGCTATAGTATTTGCAGCACTTCCGCCCAAAAGTGACTTTAAGTAGGAAAATTTATCAATCGGAGTTAAATGTTCATTATTGTCAATCGCATTCGAAAATTGACTCCAAAATTCGAGCCATAAACACGAATCACCATTAATACCATAATCACCGAATAAACATTTAGATATATTAAGTTTAGGAAGTTTAATCAAATTTTGATTCAGAATTTTCTGACTTTTTAGTAGAGAATTATTGTTGCTACTATTATCACTTTCAATGTCTGAAGAATCTTGTTTAGTTTCAGGAGTAACTGTGTTATCATCTAAAAATTTTATATTTCCATTCAGTAATATTCTCATTATAAGATTCCGATTTCTCTATTTCTTTTTCAAATTCAGTACTTGGAACCAGTGGTTCAATTTCAGAATTTAATGATTTTAAAGTTTTCATTTTATCATTCAATTGCTGTTTAAAAAGATCCAGCTGTGATTTTCTATTCTCAAGCTCTAATTCTTGTGTATTATCCAATAAATCCCTTATTTTATATAATATTTTTGTAGTCTGACTTCGAATCAGAAGATTGCAGGTTCGTCCTATCGCGGACGCCAGAAAAATGATACGTCGGCGTTCAGATTGCAGGTTCGGTAAATTCAAATTATTCCATAGTGCGTCGAAGAATAAGAACGTGTTCATAAATTAGTTCTAATATATATCAAATTCGTAACTTAACACACTCTACAGCTCAAATTAAACAACTTCTTCTTAAAAAAAAAACTTATGTACATTTATTTACAAAACAATATTAAAATATTATTATTACTATTACTCTCATTTGAGAGTTCCATTTTTTTTTACCGTCACACGGTTCAAATCAAAAGTTACTTCTACACTGAAAAAAAATCGGAAAACAATAAAAGGGGGTTGCCACAGTGCCGACTAACAGAAAATGGCAAGCATCGCCAAGTTGGCATTCTCAACAGTTGAGAAGTGACACTGGAAATAAATAAGTATTGCGCTGCCGCGCAATACTTAAATATAAATATTTTTATCAATTATTTAAAATCTTAAGGGGAAAACCACGATTTCTACCCACCGCCTTAGGAAGGATGTTTACACTAGTAATAGTATAAATAGGCAACGACAGGATATAGTCATAGTAACAACTTGCGAACTAAAGTATATGCAATTTAGGTTGCAAAAAAGTTTTAAAAAAAATCCAAAAAATATAAAAAGTAAAAGTTTTCTTGACTTTAGAGTTTGTTAACAAATTTATTGAACGATGCCAAGATTTTGAAATTGTTCTCTCACAGGTTAAATGACAAGGATAATAACAAAAAAATAATTTGCAGAACAAATTAAAAAAAACAAAATTTATTTCCTATATTGTTTAAGCCCGAGAAGGACACATATTAAGATATTCTGTTCAATTAGTTCTACATTAAGTGTTAAATTTTTGTAACAAATAAGTTAAATCAATTTAACTTTAAAAAATAAAAATAAAATACAAACAATACAATACTTAAAACGCCCCAAAAACTTAGATTCTGTTCAAATGAAATCGAAATAAATCTTATACTTTTTCCATTTTTTATTTAAAAATATTTATATAGCAGATTTCGTATTATGTTTATGTTGATTGTACATAAAAATTACAAGATAAAAGATACTTGTAAAATACAAAACTTTAAAAAAGTCTAAGATTTATTTCGATGTCATTTGAACGGAATCTAAATTTTAAAGGGTGTTTCAAGTATAATATTGTTTGTATTTCATTTTTATTTTTTAAAGTTAAATTGCTTTATCTTATTTGTTACAAAAATTTAACAATGTAGAATTAATTGAATGGAATATCTTAATATGTGTCCCTTCTCGGGCTTAAACAATATAGGAAATAAATTTTGTTTTTTTAATTTGTTCTGCAAATTTTTTTGTTTAATATATCCAGTTAAAAAAAAAAAATAATAACTACAGCAGTCAAGCAAAATCATTTCAAAAATTAACAGAGATTATCATAATCAGGGTTTGATTTATGCGGTATCGCATCATAATTTGTGATGTAATTTACCAGTGATTAATCCAAATTTATGAACCTCTAAACATCGAACAATTTTAATTTTTCCACCGTCTTAAAACAATATAAATAGTTCAGTAGTTATTTCCAACTGATATTCAATGCCGAATAAAAACTTCATCAGTAAATAAAATAAAATAAAAACATAAAAGTTAAGTAACAAAAACACAAAGTTAACAGCTATTTCATCGAACTACGGGCTTATCTGTATGTAACTGATATTCGTATTTTAAAATCAGAATAGGTAAAATATATTTAAATTTTTATTTAAAATCTGACGTCATTTTCGCATGCTTTCTTTATTTACTTACATTAATACTCTTTGTATTATTTACAAATGTTTGAAAATGTCATTTTTATATCCACTATGACGCCATATTCAGCTTATTTTTATTTCTTAAAAAAAAAAACTATTTCAATTTTATTTTTCACGTTGAAATCTTTCAACTGAAAATTAATTGCTGGAGACAAAAATGTATTTATTTTGAATTTTTACAACAATAAAGAAATAATGTTAAATTTCATAGGAAAATGTCCATTGATTCGCAGTGAAAAAAATGAAAATTTTTAATTATTAAGAAAAATATTTGAGTAATGTAAATAAAACATAGTCTACGTTATTTTATGGTTTATAATCCTGCCCATAAAGACATTTTGTTATCCATTTTGACCCTGAAATCAGGCAAACGTTTTCACACTTTAAATTTATAATATTATTAGAATTAGCAAAGAATAAAAATTTTGTGGCATCAGGGACAAAACGGTGGGAAGAAAAAGTCAAAAAAGTTATGAGCTCCATAGACTTTTGTATGTTAAATTAACATTAAGAAGTGACACTGGAAATAAATAAGTATTGCGCTGCCGCGCAATACTTAAACAAATGAGT
Organism: Maratus speciosus; assembly: GCA_963932465.1. Taxonomy (NCBI): domain Eukaryota; kingdom Metazoa; phylum Arthropoda; class Arachnida; order Araneae; family Salticidae; genus Maratus; species Maratus speciosus. Next base: position 686,536,437 of record OZ010786.1, read on the forward strand.
TTCATGCATGTTCTAGTACTATAACAAGGCACTCGCGACTTTTTCTATGTTCTATTCGCACCACTATTTTTAAAAGATAAATTTCGTAGTCTATGCTAGTCTAGTACAGTGTTGGGTATGAGCGCGTTCACTGAACGAAAACTCACGAGTTTCGTTCACTTGTTGTGAACTTTGAGTTGAACTTGACTCACTTTTTGATAAACGAACGTGAGCTGAACGAAAACTCTAAAAATCCGTGAGTTTGAACGAAATTTACAACTCAAACTCACTTTTTTCATAATTTATTTTAAAATTTTCCAGCCGTTAAGAACACGTTTTTTCCATTCAAATGCGATTTAGAGATCTACACGGACTCGGGACGAGTCAAATCTGATCACAACTTTTTCTGCGTCGCGCCCGGGTCTTGCTTTCTTTGCAGGCTAAACCGTTTTTTCAAAAGAATGTCGAAAATAAAAAGGTTAAAAATTCCTATGCAATAAGACATACATAGAGAACACACACACACAGAAAACGGATACTTCTATTTAGCAAACACTTTCCAATTTTTAACACTTGTATATTTGTATTATACGCTTTTACCGCTGTATACTACACATCTTGTAATTTATAGACACGTCTACGTGTGCCTAAACTCTCGCAAACGCTGTATATATGTGTTCTGTGCATGTCAAAAACGAATTTTTAAATATTTTCCATATTATGAGAGAAGAAAAAATGGTTCTTAACTGTACCGTAAAGAAAGAATAATCTATAATTGCGTTTCATATATACATTTTATTTCACAAGCAGTAAATTGAATATACGCTCATACGTATGAAATGCGTATGTATTTTCATCCGGAACATAATTCTGCTCAAACTTTTTATGAAAATCCCAACAACCCGATTAGCAAAAAAATTAAATCTGACCCCTAAGAATTATTGTAGCGTGAAACCAACCCACAGAAAGAAAATAGAATCAGAGATCTGAACGGGTCGGTCCGAAGCCCGAGCCTGGCCCGGGCCGGGTTCGGGCCTATTTTCCTTCACGGCACTCGGGCCATACTTTTTCTGAAGGTTCGGACCCTTTTTTTTTCCTGAAGGTTCGGCCCGGGCCGGGGCTAACTTATTTTTTTCTGTACAGAGTCGGGACTGGTTTTATTTTTAGTCTTCAAGGCCCAAACTTTCAGTCCTAGTTTTAACCCAGCCCGTATGAAAATCATTGTCTCGGCGTGGCCTGGTCCGTTCAAAAGTCAATAAAATTAGGTTTTTCCAAAAAAAAATTTCAAAAAATCCATACATTTTTAAATTGCCATTATACTACAATTGAACATTAAAATTCATTCTTTTTAAAGAATAGTAGATTTCTATGCTTATTAAAATATAGTAAAACGTTTGAAAAAGAACCTGCCTATGACGGAATCTTGTTTTAAATTGAAAAACGTGTTCATCCATGCAAAATTAATATACTAATACGCAAGAAAAGAATATATAATACATTTACACTTGCTAAGAAGGAAACTTGTCTACAACGCTTTTTTTTTCGTTTCTAAGCAATTCCGCCTTAAATTTTACTGTATAGCATTTTTCAGATTTTTAACACTTCAATACACGGAATATGGATTAACAATATTAATATAACTGAAATATTTACATACAAGAAATAGAGATTCATTAAAAAAATGAATATCGCACCCTGTAGTCCAGGCATTTTGTGATTGAACATGGGCAAAATTGCAATAGAAGCTTTTTACAGAATTTTTTAATCAGGAACTACTGCTTAATAGCATACTAAAAATCAGACAAAATCTGAGCACGGGAACACCCCTATATACGGATTTCAAAATGGCGGAGGGGATTTTCTGGAACTAAGGCAGAGAATATATCGCTTACGGAAATATATCGCTTTATTTTCACAATTTAACTTTGAAGTATAGTCAAAAACGATAAACAGTACACAAAAGTCTACTATTTCTGACAAATTACTGCTTAAGTTCATTTTTACAGAAATGTTCCAGTGAAGAAAAAAAACGTATCAATAGTTTTCATCATATTTATAGTTAGAAGTTAGGTAGTTCTTGTTACATCCATTGACTTGGCACACCCCAGAAGCTGTAGAACAGGGCAATCAATTACGCTTGCATCAGCATCGTAAAGTAGCACAGTTTGTCTTTCAAGAACATGGAATCATATTAAGTAAATAATCTGTAGCTGGTAGTCACTCGCAGAGTATTGGGTAGCACGAGTGTTTTTTTACATACCAGCCCCATTCTGCTGGCTTGGTTCTTTCTTCCGATATTTATTTGTAAGTAAGTGTGATAGCTATGATATTTTGTAGAAGAATCGGTCGGAGGCAAACGTTCAGGTATAATAAATGATTTTACTGTAGTTACTTTCCTTACCAACATTTGGTGACGTAGTTTGTCTATAGAATCCAGTGCCTTGCAGTCATAAGACAGAAGCATTGCTTTTCTTCCAGCCTCAGCCATATCTGAATGTAGGCTTGAATTTGAACAAAATATTTTTGCAATAGAACGGAGCTCTGTCTTGTTCATCTGTTTGAGAAATGATGAGGATTTCCCAATCGAAAAAATTCTGGATGTTGTATCGCAGCCCGTGAAAGCATGCAGAAACAGAAGGAAGTTGCAATTTTCACGACCTAACAGAGATTGCATGTTGAGGATATGATAGACTGGTTTGGAACATGATCCTCGTCTTGTGTCACTGCGATAATATAGCTTGAAGCCATTATCCTTTGCCTGTTAAAGAAGGAGAATCAGCAAGTCAGTATCTTCACCTATTACTGTGGTATGTGCATGTGCATGTTCTGAAGATGAGACTGGAGCACGAACAATGTCTATATTGGCATCCCCATCTGTGTTGGGAACAGTACAGCCTTGTCTCTTAAGCAATTCGCCTATGAGGGAAGTCATTGCTTGCTTGTTTTTTCATTGTCCAGAAACTCTTCCTTTTTTCCAATAAATTTCACGTATGGGCTGAAATTAATATCTCTACTGTTTTTTTTTTGTAGCGTCATCTGTGAGCCACATCATTGATTGTTGGATACCCAATGTAATTATCAAAAACCATGATAGATTTTCCATATTGTTTAACAATAAAATCAGCGTAAGATATAGCAATGTTTTCATATGTATCATTTTTTACACCAGGAAATGCGACGCAAGGAAGATTCTCCATCCAATATGTACCTTTCTGTACTTTCCACGTTGTCATATTTTTCATTGTGTAAATTTTTAATGTGTTTGACTAGTGCTTGAGCTAACTGAGATTTGTCTGAATTCCTCATCATACTTGGTAATTCAAATAATGCTGCAGAGTACGCACACGGTTCATAACGCATGACATCTCCGAGATTCATTTCACCACAAGTGCCAGTAATCATCATTCTTTGGAAGAGGAGCGCTGGATCTATTTGTATATCTAAGTCATCTTTATAACTACAAATGGCGGCAGCAGATCCTAGAGTTTTCACTTTCTTTGACTATATCCTTCCCTATCATTTTGGAGATGATGATCATACCAAATAAGTGCAACTCATCAACATTAACTTCTTTTTTAGCTGTTACGCCTGTAACAATTTTGCGTAGAGTAGAATCAGAATGAAATGGCGATATGTGTTCCAGTACATCGGCCACTTTTTAAATGTCATTGCTGCTCCTCTTCTGTTTGCTGTCTCTTATAGGTATTTTTGATAATTTTATAAAAGTTACACACTCCCAATGTTATTCCTATGGGAGTTTGAAGCTAAAAGTTAGCATAGAACCCAATTTTTAACTATTTTCAAAACATCATTTAGTACACTTAAAATTGATATTTTGAATTGAAACTGGCAACAGAGCAAAGTATATACACTTACGTTAATAAAAAGCACAGTATGGAGCTGTTTATAGCATTTATTATATACGTTAGAGGTTAGAGATTAATTAAAAAAGGTTAACATTACAATAATCTCCACAGAGATGCATTATTAAATGGCCGCCAATGGTAAAGCATGTACTTTTCAGAGGCTCATTAAAATACTAAAATTTATAAAATGAATCTAAAACTCACTCACTAGTGTTGTATAAGCTTCAAATTACACAAATAATGTAGCAATCCGCTGTTAAATAATCATTTAACACCATAAATATAATCTTGAAAAACACTGACATGACAAACTACTCTGGTCAGATCACAATCACAGCACAGCATGTATAAAAAATATCGATACCTTTGCTTAAAGTCTCCTTAACAAAGTAAATTGGTCATGAAATGTCCATAAATGCAGGGGTCGTGCGCGTCCTGAAATTTTATAGCCAGGAAATTTTTCGTTACCAGTATTTTCTTATAGAAAATTACTTCTTAAATAAGGCGAAATTTCGCGCGTTTAAGCTAGATTTATTCTTCTATTAAAAAATACTGATATTTGCCCTGAAAAATTCCCTAAAGCATATTATTAAAAATGTTCCGATGCCTGGGAAAGTTATGCACAACTAGCATTTATAAGCACTGGAATCGATTCGGAGCCAGTTCCAATTGTGGATACATGAGATAGAGGAACGGGATTAACAGAAAGTAGAGAAATTTAAAAGAACTATATCTCGCGAACCACTGGACCGATTTTGATGCGGTAGGGCTTAAAATGTTCAGGAAGACTTAATATGTAGAAAGAAAATATAGTATAGGGCTTGCCTGAGGCCGGAGATATATCTCCCCATCGCCAGAGCTTGAAAAACTCACCGCATACCGGATGACTGTTAGGAGATCGGTCTAGTAGTAATACAGTTTAGAATGAGTTATAGATACTTTACTTTATCTTGTTCCAAAAGCGTTATTGGTTGTCAGTTGTTCGATAAAAAATGAATATTTGCAGTCCAAATTGTTTAGTGCTGCCCTCTGTCGTCTTCCGTCTCAACTAAAAGCTATACAACAGCACAACAACGCAAAACGGCATTTGATTCAGTCCGTTTTGAAATCCGTTTTTAAGGGTGTTCCCGTGATCGGATTTTGTCTGATTTTGGTTATATTTCTCAGTAATGGTTACGGATTAAAAATCAGTTAACAGAGCTTCTATTGCAATTTTGCTCGGGTTGAAGGTGTATTTACTTTAATTTGCCTGGACTACTGCGGCACTTCTATAAAAATGAATATTATGAATATGAAAAAAAAAAATGTTAAGATGAATATTTTTGGCCTGAACTCCTCGTACGAGACAAATTTTTTAACCAAATCGACGTAAAAATCAATGTTTTGTAGAAATTCACTCGGGCCGAGATTTTAACTTTTTTTCGGGCCGGACCGGGGTCGGGTCGAACTTTTAGATGTTATACCGGGCCGGGCCGGACTCGGGCCGAACTTTAAATTTTTTAACCGGGCCGGGCCAATATTTTTTTGTGCGGGCCGTGCCCGGGTGTTGGAATTTCGGCCCGTGCAGACCTCTAAATAGAATAACCCTGTCCCGAATAACAACAACAAAAAAAAGGTACAACCCGATCCGATGTAGGACTCTATTCAACGATCCCCAGTTGTTTGCTATTCAAAGGTTTTAATATATTTGAATATTAAAGAATAATAATAAATATGTACATTTCTTTTTGTAAAAGGTAAAATTGGTATTAAACATATAATAATGGATTATTTTCAATGATTGCATTAAAAATGATTTATTTTTCTTTCATTTCGGGTTCGATTCGGTCGGGTTCTGGATTGAAGATTTCGAGTTCGGAACAGGTGCGGCTTGAAATATGTGGGGTTGCGATTGTCGAAAATTTTTTTTCCCGGGTTGCAAGTCAAGAATTTTTTTTTGGTGAATTCGGGTGGGGTTGATGGTAGACTTGTCTTCAAATGAAATGTTTGGGTTCGGTTCGGGTAAAACCCGACCCGCTCAGAACGATGGGTGATGGGACAGAAGCAATCTTCCTAAATCAAAATCACATCTATGTTATTCCAGTAATCGAAAAATAACAATACAAATATATATTTTTTTAATAATCTAGTCAGTGTTTGTTTTAACTTTATTAAACTTTGAATTTTTAATCTTAACAGAAAAAGTATATTTACTAGATTCTTTTGTTTAAATATAAATAAATTATTTTTAGTTAAGTTATTTTTTCAAGCATCTACACAATTTCATGTTTTATCAATTTCATTGTTTACTATTCATGTTTTATCTGGTGTGTATTATTTAATATGCAAAACTCTACAAAAAAGATTATTAAACTGTTCAAACTAAAATTAGGTAAAGTCTTCAGGAAAATTTTCTTTTAATTTCGTTTAAAATACCATTGATATAAAACCTCATAGATTTTTGCAAAAGGATATCTTAAAATTGAGGAAAAAATATTTTTCTGAATTTATTTAACTGTAAAGGTCTTTTTTTATATATATTTAAAGGAGCATTTTGTGTTTTACTTTCTGTCATGGTTAAATTTTGACAGATAATTTCTTTATATATTTTTATATATACGTTTCTTAATCACCAAATTTCACAATGACACAACAAAACGAAGGAAACAGCTTTTCTGTTATAGAAACCTTCATGTTATTGGCTTTCAAACTACATGTTATTTCATTGTGGGAAGGTTGGGAAAATGTTTACATTCATTCTGATTATTTTCGGTGAAGTCTTCTCAAAAGCGCAATAACAAAACTCAGGGTTGCTATGGCCGCGAGGTACATCATTTTCAGGTCTTTGTATGTTTGTAACCTTATCTGTGTTCTTTGATACATGGGGTATCATAAAACGTACTGGTTCTATTCCCTGGCACCGTCACGATTTCCTGATCAGCGGGATGTCGTAGACAGCTTTTGTGTTCTTTGCAAATGCACTATCCCTTCAATTCTGCATACCCCGTATTTAAACAATAAAAGCAAAGAGATTGGGGATTTGTCGTATACTTTCATAGATTTTAGAGTATAAGCAAATATCTTTAAAATAAATCCTGTATGAACAAATTTTTATATACAAATATTTACGTATATGTGCATTTCTGTAATAAAATTTCGATTGCTTAAGTTTGCCAGCTAAAAAAAAAGAGAAATCCTTTAAGAAAATTACTCAGGAAAAAAAAAAAAAAAAAAAAAAAAAAAAAACTAAAGATATTCATTTTCTTGGGAAATATTTTACAAATAAAATGTATTCCATGTCCATAGGTTTAACATTAATGAAGAGAATTTGAGATCTCACTGACAAATACCCTTAAACATATAAGAATAAGAGTAAAAATAGTCTTTTTATAAACACTTCTTTTATAAGCATTTAATGCTCATCTTGAAATTTAAGCCTTATCTTTTGACAGCAATTTATCTTTTTTCCCAAAAATTTTCCGCTATAATACATTAATTTGGCGTGGGCACTGAATGCGGTTATTTTACGCGCTTGGTAGAAAGCGCAAGCAAGTGAATTTATTGAAAAATATATAATTTTTCTTCCGATCTGTAAGGCTGTTTTCAAATCCAAAGGCGCTACTTTCTGTGACATTTCTTAATTTATTTGTAGTTGTAAATGCATGAAATTGGCCCGTGTTCTTGTTCGCAAAATTATGTAATCGAATGGTATTTTCCATTTTTTGGTAAAGTTAGAATATCTTCCAGAAAATACTGTCAAAGTGGGAGTTTTGAACCGAATTCCCGACGCATCAGTGAATGAAAGGGGAAGAACTTGTCGTCATGTGACATTTATAACACATTTATGAAAAACGCTATTCGATTCGAAATCGCTTCAGTAGTCAGACTTGCCAATTTTATGCTTTTACTTTTAAAAATTAGTAACAGAATGTGTCAGAAAGTTTTTTGCTGTTGAACTGGGAATTTGAGAACGAGTTAAGATAGAATAATAAAAAATAAACATTATTTAAACTATCTTTTTAGGATCTCTAAATTGATTTCTCATTGTACAATCGTAAATTAAATAATGGTAAACTGTTTATTAATAAAAGGGTATTATTATTATTATTATATCACACACTTCATTTTTTATTTATAATTTTTTTTTTTTTTTTTTTTTTTTTTTTTTTTTACTTATAAGCCTTTAAAATGTTTCATTGTTCCAAACTGACAGTCATTCGGCATATTTCGGCTAACCCTTATTGGCGCATAATTAAATTTATTATTGTTTCAACTTGTATAGAGTAGATTCCTAGACAATTTTTCTTTTGGTCCCGTAAAAAAGTTTAAAGTTTGGCCAGAAGTGCTCCAAGCACAACTCGGACCGTTCAAAAAAAAAAAATATATATATATATATATTGACCAAGTCTGGTATAAAAACTAAAACTTCGGCCCAGCCTGCACAGAAAAATTAATTGGCTCGAATAGGTCCGACAAGATTCCTATCCGACCGGCTGAACATAGATTTTTTACGGCTATAAGGTTAAAATTGTCTTGTACGAGAAGTTCTAACTAAAAATACTTATTTTATCTTTTTACATCATGTTTATTTTCTTCATTTAAAAAAGACGTTTCCTGAGCTGTGGTATATATATATATTTTAAATGCATCTGATTATATATTAATATCACAGTTACCATTAATATCGTTAATCTACATTCTATGGCTTGGAAATTTAAAAATTCTATACAATAAAATGTTCTAAGACGGAATTGCAAAGGAAAGAAGAAAAATCCGTTACGGGCTGGTTCCCCTATGAGCAAGTTCATCGTCTGTTGTAAATGCATTACATTCTTTTCACAAGTACTGTTATCCTCATGTTAAATATATCAACATTTTTGTTTTATTTTGAGAAACACGGGATTCCGTCTTAGGCAGGTTCTTTTTCTCAGGTCTTACCGTATTTTAATTTTATTTCCTAGAAATGCATATCCATCTTAAAAAATAATAAAAATAAATATATCAATTTTAATCGTGGAATAATAGTGATTTACAAATGCGTGCATTTTGTGAAAAAAGAAAAAAAAAAAAAAATTAGGGCCGTGCCAAATTTTACTGATATTTTTACTGGACAGACCAGAGCCGTGCCGGTCCAATGATTTTCATATGAGCTGGATTGGAACTGGGACTAAAAATTTCTGCCTGTTCAGATCTCAAGAAGAATGCAGTCCAGCCCCGGCTTGGGGCGGAAAATAAATCCAGTCCCGGCCCATCTGGGTCTGAAGCTGTAGAAAAAAGTCAAACGAAGCTCGGACCTAGTGTCGGGAAGAAAAATTGGAGCGGGCCCATGAAGACCCTTACATCGAATAACTAAAAGATTGCTTCATAAAATTTTGTACATTTAAACGATAAAGTTCTAATTAAAAAAAAAAAAAAAAAGAAAGAAAAAGAAAAAAGAGTTTTCAGTGAACTTCGCTCACTTTAATAGATGAGTTTGAGTTGAACGAGTTCGTACGTGAACTTGATTCATTTTTGAGAAATTGAGTTTGAGTTCGTTTTTTTGTCTAGTAGTAGTCTTATCTTGCACAGGTTGCCAAAGTGTATAAGGAAGATTTTTGTGTTGCGAGATAGAATTAAAAAATAGTCGCCCGTGGCAGCCCTGCTCTGACAACCTAAAAAATAACGTCATGTCCTGTTTTTGTCAATTATGAAACGGACAGGCAGTTTTGTTTATCTAAGGGCCTTTGCCCCTAAAATGGGGGTGAGCAGTGCCCTGATCTTTTCTTACTTTCTTTCTTTTTTTTCCAGGCAGCGCAGCGGCCACCGTGTCCGTCGATCCGTCCGGCCGCCTGCTGGTCTCCGGCCACGAGGATTCCAGCTGCATGCTGTACGACGTGCGGGGCGGCCGGATCCTCCAGACCTTCCACCCCCTGCACACGGCGGAGGTGAGGACGGCGCGACTCTCCCCCAAGGCCTTCTACCTGCTCACCGGATCCTACGACTGCAAGCTCGTGCTCACAGACCTGCAAGGTGGGGTTCATTCAACCCAATGATATTAAAGTACAACCCACCCTTATACTGCGTTCACATTATGAAAGTGGGGTGCATGAACATAGAATAGGTTCATGGTGGGGTGACTTAGCTTAACTTTTTCTTGAACCGGACAACCCGGAATGAGGCTTGACCTAACCGGAATGAGGTTTTAAGAGGCTTATCTTAAACAACAAGAGTACTAAAAGCTACATAACAAAGAGTCTTTGCAGATTGATTCTCAAAATACTAAAAGATTGGATGCATCAAGATTTCATTTCCCATTCGAGAATGCATAGAGATCTAGTATAGGGGCAACGAGACTCTTATCCAATAATTCTTTTTTTAAAGTTTATCATTATGGATCTGGGTCAAGTCGCCGATTGTGCTTACGAAACAGCTCTCTCTTTAAATGTACTGTTATAACTTTAATTTAACACTGTTATAACTTTAGTTTAGCTGCCTCTAAAAATGATATTTCCATCCTCAGAAGCCGGATGACAAAACAATGTTTTAATGGTTAAAACATTCCTTATATTTTACTAGTAAAACGAGAAAACATATTATTTTCCTGTTCATGTTTCTCTAACCTCACCGTTCAACGTCCAAAGTCACACTAAAAAACTTATCATTTTCGATTGAGCGTCGTCGCCGGCATACGAAGCGGCGGCAGCGAACGTGTTAAGGATAATAAGTGATTTTCTGACATAATACTCCAAACAGATGTGGCAGTTGTTCGATTTGTGACTCTGCCTAGTATATTTAATTCAATCCGTAAACGACCGAAAGGATGCTTATTCAGGATGGGTCAGGACACTGGCTCTTAAAATCTAACGTCCACCCAACCAATCAGGGATCTCTTTGCCTGCTGTGAACCCCACCAGAGTAAGATCGGCAAGCTCAGAGGTCAGAATAAGATGGCGAAACTACGCAGGAACTCCAGATGCTTGTTTGACTCGTTTTCCAATGTTTTGTGATCAACTCATAAAACTGCTACAGAAAGCAATGGAGAAAGCAGTAATCTAGGCTTATCAGTTCAATGAAAGGGGGTGGGGGGTGGGGGGGAGGTGATATAAAGAAAAACTTACTAAGACAAAATTGAAAAAGACAGGGGAATTTTTCGTTTTAAGCAGGTATTTGTCATAACAGGTAGCGCAATTCTAATACAATGAAATCTGCTTAGACGGAATCACATGGGACCAAACGAATTCCGTTTTAGACAGATTCCGGTCTTACAATAAAGGTGCAGATTCCCAAAATCTCGAAGGGCCCAGTGGCTTCTAAACCCAAAAAATCCAGTGACCACATTGTGAAACAAATGACTAAAAAAAAATAGTGTTTATAAGGGGGGGGGGGGGACTAAAAAAAAACCCTCAGGAGTTCAAAGTGAAAAATTTGAAATTGGATGTATGACATGTATGTACATGGGTAATGATATTAAATGAGACGAAGGATTACTAGTTTTGAATATTTAGCAACATGTAATGAGCTGACCGCCTATGAAAAAAAAACATGTAATTTTTTTCTTTTTGATCTTAGTTCAGTTTATATATGTTTTTGCACTAAATATGTAACAATTTGTTCACGTGACCTTAATTGATTTATGTACTTGAAACTATAGTATATAATTTAATAAATATTTCAACATTAAAACAAAAATTCAATATTTTAATTTTTAACATTTGATATGAAAAGGTTAATTCTAAATTAAAATCTAAAGTGCTGTTGCGATTCATTACTATGAATTTTCAAATTAATAAACAATAGTGCGAATTTTGAGCAATATTTCAAATGAAAATATGACTATTTCGATAAGTGCAAAAGCTATTTTAAAAATATATATACAGGGTGATTCATAAAAGATGGGCCGAACTTTAAGGGGTTACAGTATACTTAAAGACAAATAATATTAAATAGGAGACTAAGGGTCCCAGACGTATTCCCAAGGAGATAGGGGGCATTAAAGTTTAGGGTCCGAAATTTCAAATGATTATAAAACTTGGAAAAATTGGTCGATTCGTTTGCGGTTTTTGCAAAAAATTTTCTTTATGCCAGTATTTTCTTGAAATAAAATTTTAAAGTTCAATTTCAAAAAATGCCGATAGGGGGCGCTTTAGACTTTGGAGTAACAAACAACTATTTTTTAACGTTATTTTTTGTATTTCTTTAAATGATTTCGAAAGCTTAGACTTAAACTTAAATTTTGATCTAAAAATCTGAGTCCTAACGAGTAGTTAAGTAGCATAAACTGAAATTTGAAATTTGAAACCCTTCTCCCCCCAGAACAAAAATCAGTTATTCCCGATCTTTGTGTCGTAGATTAGGCTCTAACTACTGCCGCGTTTTGCTAAAATTATTCTTTATGTCAGTATTTTCTTGAAAATAAATTTTAAAGAAAATTTTCAAAAAATTCCGATAGAGGGCGCTTTAGACTTTGGAGTAACGAACAACTATTTTATACCGTTATTTTTTGTGTCTCATTAAATGCTTTCTAAAGCTTAGACTTAAACTTAAATTTTCAGCTCAAAATCTGAATCGCTGAGCGTGGTTCAGTAGCGAGGGGAGGGGGTTCAAATTTCAACTTCTGAACATAGTTCAGTTTGCACTACTTAACAATGCCCAACGATTCTGTGCTGTGATACGAGGCAAAAATACAACTTTCGTCAAGGACTGCATAGTCGGAATTCACTCATAAAGGCACTGGCACAGTTGGAAACGTTGCTCATGCAAACGTTAAAGCTCCATTCCTGACGCTAGTCACCGGGTGAAGAAGGAAACAGAAAGTATGCAAATGTCAAATGGGGAACACGTATGCAAAATTTCGACACGATTCAGGCATAAAAACCACTGAACGGTGAGTCAAGTGTAAGTCGCTGTAGTAATGAATCGGAAGATGGTGCCCTTCACGAATAAGGAAAAGGCTGAGATGCATTTAATTTACGGAGCGGCAGATGGAAATGGTGCAGAGGCACAACGAATGTACGGAGAGCGATTTCCCAACAGGCGGTTGCCTAACCGCAAAACTTTCGAGCGCTTGCACAGATAGTTGTGTGAGACGGGATCATTTCTCGCTTCCCGGTCGAATGCAGGTCGTGCAAAAAAGGACGAATCAGTAGTTGTTGCAGAAGCCATTCTGGATGTAGTAGCGGCGCAGCCAAGTACAAGTACACGAACAGTGGCTAGGCAGGTGGATACCTCACAGTCCATGACTTGGAGGGTACTGAAGGATGAACATTTCCTCCCGTTTCATGTGCAACGAGTCCAGAAACTGTCTCCAGGGGATTATCCAAATCGTATTGAATTCGCCCGCTGGTTTCTGCAGCAGAACGCGCTAAATCCACATTTTGGACGAACTGTGCTTTTCACCGATGAATGTACCTTCACACGTGAAGGTACATTTAACACACACAATGCACATGTATGGGCGGATGTCAATCCACATGCTACGTATCCACATGCTCATCAGAGACGCTTTTCCATCAATGTTTGGGCAGGAATCCTCGGAGACCACCTAATCGGACCGTACCTCCTTCCTGAACGCCTCAACGGTAAAACATACCTCACATTTCTGCAACATGTGCTGCCAGACCTGTTAAACGTTGTTCCTCCACGCATCCGGCGGGTCATGTGGTTCCAGCACGATGGAGCGCCAGCCCATTACGTACGAGACGTCCGCAACTATCTGGACATCACATTTCCGAACAGATGGATTGGTCGAGGTGGTCCTGTTGCTTGGCCTGCTCGCTCGCCAGATCTTTCACCCCTCGATTTCTTTTTTTGGGGACGATTGAAGGCTCTTATGTATGAGACACCCATTGAATCCCCCGAGGAACTGGTCGCCAGACTTTCCGCCGCTGTAGGGGAAGTGCTCGAAAAGCCTGATGTTTTCGCGAATGTTCGCCGTTCCATTCTTCGCCGTTGTTCTGCGTGCATAACCTCTGGTGGTCACAATTTTGAACATTTATTGTAATTACATGTTAATAAATATGCTTTGGTAACATAATCCTAATTTGTGTCTTTTTACCTCGTATCACAGCACACAATGTGTGGACATGGTAAACTGAACTGTGCTCAGGAGTAGAAATTTCAAACCCCTCTCCCCAGAAACTTAACCACGTCTAACGATTCAGATTTTGGGCTGAAAATTTAAGTCTAAGCTTTAGAAAGCATTTAATGAGACACAAAAAATAACGGTATAAAATAGTTGTTCGTTACTCCAAAGTCTAAAGCGCCCTCTATCGGAATTTTTTGAAAATTTTCTTTAAAATTTATTTTCAAGAAAATACTGACATAAAGAATAATTTTAGCAAAACGCGGCAGTAGTTAGAGCCTAATCTACGACACAAAGATCGGGAATAACTGATTTTTGTTCTGGGGGGAGAAGGGTTTGAAATTTCAAATTTCAGTTTACGCTACTTAACTACTCGTTAGGACTCAGATTTTTAGATCAAAATTTAAGTTTAAGTCTAAGCTTTCGAAATCATTTAAAGAAATACAAAAAATAACGTTAAAAAATAGTTGTTTGTTACTCCAAAGTCTAAAGCGCCCCCTATCGGCATTTTTTGATATTGAACTTTAAAATTTTATTTCAAGAAAATACTGGCATAAAGAAAATTTTTTGCAAAAACCGCAAACGAATCGACCAATTTTTCCATGTTTTATAATCATTTGAAATTTCGGACCCTAAACTTTAATGCCCCCTATCTCCTTGGGAATACGTCTGGGACCCTTAGTCTCCTATTTAATATTATTTGTCTTTAAGTGTACTATAACCCCTTAAAGTTCTGCCCATCTTTTATGAATCACCCTGTATATATCAAAATTGGTGTTTTGAAGCAATTTTTCAGCACAGACAAAGCGAAAAAAAGGTCCCCATGAGACATGAATCACACATAACAGTGACTCCAAATTTTCCAAAATATTGACTGGGCTCAAAACGATTTTAGTAAAATGGCACGGCCAGTTTGTTTTTCTTGACGGGTGGACAAATTGTGAAAGATGACAACTCAAAGTCAAGTTACCACGTTTTAATAAAGTTGTAATTTTATCAAATTATATTTTCGCGCGTTTTTCCAAATAAAGACACTAATATTTATAATTTCATCATACTATGAATATAAATACAAATTGAAAAGGCAAAAAGTTAAACATGGAGCAAAACATTTCAGTCATTTGGGATTTCTGGGTGTCAGTCAGAGAACGAAAACAGATGGTCATTGGTAAAATAAATTTTGTTCCAGGCTGAAAAATAAATAATTAAATAATAATGAAAAATGTAATGAAATAGAAAAAATAGAAATTGGACATGCTAGGAAATGATCAAAAATAGATTTTAAAAAAAGGAAAAAAACTATTTGATTGCATAGTTTTTGACTAAGAGCAACTGCCAATTTCATGCATTTGCGAACAAAATGAATTAAAAAATGCGTCAGAAAGTAGACAAATTTGGATTTGAGAACATCCTTAAATGAAAATTTCAAAGTAGCTGTTCATATATGATAAGGCATTTTAAATTAACAATGAATAAATATCCCAGAACTTGCCTTTTACTATTGCTGCTAATGTCACGTCATCTTTTTAATCTTGAATATGTGAGCACTGTATTGTATCGTATGGATTTTGAAAATTTTCTTTTATTTATTCTTTTCCCGATTGAAAATTTTAATGCTTATTAAGTTTATTTTGTTTCTTTACACATAAAATATCTTTTTAGAACAGCATAAAAATTGCGAAGATAAATCGTAAAAATATTTCAATGATTTTCAAAATTCGCCACAATATATATTTTACTTTATTTTTAATATGTATTTGATGCTTATTATTCTTTTATGATGAATTTTCAGGAGGCATAAAAATTTTGAAATTAATGTGTTCATTGCTTTTTTGAAAAAGGTTACCCGAAGTCTAGAATTGCAAATGTTTTAACGATTCTTACGAGTATTTAATATATAAAAATATTTTTTCATGTAATTCGCACTTTTAGGTAAACACATACTGTTATGGGTATATTTTCACATATTCTGTAATACAAAAAAAAAGACACCAGCAAAGGGATGTGGCAGGTGTAATGCAGCCTGGCCCCGCAATTATAGGGACCTCCGATGAGACTAAAAAACGTTTTTTTTCTACGTGAAAAACATAATAAAGAATTAAATAAATTGGGTCTTAAAAAGGTTTGCACTATGCCCTGCACCTAACGAGATCTAAATTCCGTTTTATTTTAACTTTAAGGTGAAGGCAAGCCCTGTAAAACAGTATACTTAAAAGTAGATTATACTTAATCTCCACCCCCCGCCACACCAGTGGCTGAGAGGTTCTGCTCTCGAAGCTAGTAGACGGGGAATGCTGGGTTCGAACTCAATCGCGCCCGTCGGCCTAATCGTTCGGAGTTTTCGTGGTTTTCATCGAACCTTGGATTTCCAAGCGTAAATGCGGGTTAGGCTCCCTTAGAAAGATTCCCAAACAGGGCACTCTCCCTCGGGCCTATCCCTCGAGTAGATAAATCGGCCGTCAAAAATCAACCCAACCAAACAACCCCACCCAACCCTCCCCCTTTCCTAAAAAAATTCGTTTAACAGTGACAAATTTTCTGACATTTGCAAACTCATTCTTAAACATAAAGCATGAAATTAGCAGATTGTACTTTGGAATGGAATGTCGTTTTTTATTGTTCGATAAATGCATTGCATTTTCATTTTGGTTTATGTCATGTGTGATTAATGTCTCGTGGGGGACCTTTTTTTCGCTTTGTCTGTGCTGAAAAATTGCTTCAAAACACCAATTTTGATATATATATATTTTTTTTTTAAATAGCTTTTGCACTTATCGAAATAGTCATATTTTCATTTGAAATATTACACAAAATTAGCACTATTGTCTATTAATTTGAAAATTCATAATAATGAATCGCAACAGCAATAATAAATTCATTCAGTCATATTACACACTTTAGATTCTAATTTAGAATTAACCTTTTTATATCAAGTATTAAAAATTAAAATATTGAATTTTTGTTTTAATGTTGAAATATTTATTAAATAAATTATATACTATAGTTTCAAGTACATAAATCAGTTAAGGTCACGCGAACAAATTGTTACATATTTAGTGCAAAAACATATATAAACTGAACTAAGATCAAAAAGAAAAAAATTACATGTTTTTTTTCATAGGCGGTCAGCTCATTACATGTTGCTAAATATTCAAAAACTAGTAATCCTTCGTCTCATTTAATATCATTACCCATGTACATACATGTCATACATCCAATTTCAAATTTTTCACTTTGAACTCCTGAGGGGTTTTTTTTAGTTCCCCCCCCCCCTTATAAACACTATTTTTTTTTAATTCATTTGTTTCACAATGTGGTCACTGGATTTTTTGGGTTTAGAAGCCACTGGGCCCTTCGAGATTTTGGGAATCTGCACCTTTATTGTAAGACCGGAATCTGTCTAAAACGGAATTCGTTTGGTCCCATGTGATTCCGTCTAAGCAGATTTCATTGTATTAGAATTGCGCTACCTGTTATGACAAAAACCTGCTTAAAACGAAAAATTCCCCTGTCTTTTTCAATTTTGTCTTAGTAAGTTTTTCTTTATATCACACCCCCCCCCCCCCCCCCCTTTCATTGAACTGATAAGCCTAGATTACTGCTTTCTCCATTGCTTTCTGTAGCAGTTTTATGAGTTGATCACAAAACATTGGAAAACGAGTCAAACAAGCATTTGGAGTTCCTGCGTAGTTTGGCCATCTTATTCTGACCTCTGAGCTTGCCGATCTTACTCTGGTGGGGTTCACAGCAGGCAAAGAGATCCCCGATTGGTTGGGTGGACGTTAGGACGGACTCCACTCGAAATTTACGAGTCGTTTGAAATAGGAAAAGCTGAGTTCCACTCAACTCGTGCATGATCTTCTGCGAGGCCCTTCCCTTTCAAGCGGGTTTAATCCTCTCCCTATTGCCTAGTGAGTTGATTTTTTTATGACCCTTTATTTTAGACCAGAAATTTCGAATCGTAATTTTTGCATTATTGAATGACAGACATTCCGCGATTCAATAAAGTGAAGGTTTAGAAATTCTGGTTGATATTTTGAATAATAAAAAATCCGCTAAACGGGCGACACTACAAAGCAATCAACTTTTGAAAAAGCTCGCATGGCATAAACAGTGGCGGATCAAGTTAACGGTTTTATTATTTTATTTATTTTCTATAATACGTATTTATTTTGTATAGTATTGTTCTCACTGTATATGCAAGAAAATACCATAATTTTTTTATTTCATTCCTAATTTATTCATATTTCATCATCTTTTCGGGCTAAAAACGGATATTTTCTTTTTTGTGGATGCTTTGATAACATGAGACTTAGGCCGTCCAAAAGAAAAATTTGATCTATATCTCGGGAACTACTGATTGGAAGGAAATGTACACTGACACACAATTGGGTTTATTGCCTGTAAAAATGTTCCTATTTTTTTTTCAATATGACTTTATTAATTCAAATTGAATTTTTCACAGAAACGTTAACATCGTTATCATGATGTGTGCTATGAGTACACAAATGCGCGCAGAGGTTGAACTGGACCCACATAGTCATTGAATACAGTGACTGACCCTTTTCTGTCACATGATTGATTGCAAGAAATATTTATTTTATTATGAAGTTTATTACTAGCTCCCTAGCAGGGTCCCTATGAGAACGACCCTGTCATTTCATTTTTTTCAGAAACAAAATGTCAATAAATGTACAATATCCTCAGTTTAGTATGAAAAGACCGAATTACATGCAAAAATAACTTAGAACCTCTGAAAATATCGAAGCGATGAGTAGCGTATTGAAGCCGGTGACCGCACACGTCTTTTATAGTGTGTATAACGAGATTTCGGGTCACCTTTTCATAGTTCCCCAAAAGGCGGTCTCTGCTTTGCAAGTAAGGTAGATGGCGGCGGCTGTCAGGGTCTACCATTGCTTCGATTTGGGATCTCTCGATCCTCTTTGGGTACCTGATACCGAAGAGGCTTAAAAGGAAACAAAACTTTCCTTGTCCATTAAGATTTTTTTTTAAACTAGAGGGCTCGGCCCTGTACGAGCTTCGTTCGCCAACCCCCGTCCAGACACCGCAGACTCTAAATGCACGCTAATTTGATTGGCTTTAAAAAGATTTCGAAAGATTGAATTATAATTTAAAAAACAGTGGCGATCTCCCTATAAACGGATTTCTATTCATTTCTCTTTGATTGGGGAATTTTAACGCCAAATCCGCTGCGGTACTACTTGATTATCCAGTCGACCCATTTCGCCAAATTATATAAATCGCCAAACCACTCGCCAAATTATACAAATTGACATAATTTTTATTTTAAATAACGAAAGAACAAATAAATTAGTACAACATTAATAAAAATACATATAAAACGTCGAAATAAAAATAACTTCATGACGTAGACACGTGTAACAACATTTCAAAATAAGCTAATATAAAAGGAATTAAGTAAACAGAGTCTTTGTCTCCTGGTATTTTTTAACAAAGCGAAAAGAAAGTTCTTTTAAATGAGACATTTTAAATTAATCGTTTGTAATCTGACGTAATTTTGACCAAGCTATTCTTTCCCTTTTAAATATTCACGTGAAAATACTTTTGTTAGAAATGAAATATTATTTGCGCTTTCCTAACAAAAATAGTTGAAAAGATCCTCTCAAAATATCAAATAAATGTCTAGCGCAATTTCTAAATTTAAACTGTTTTCCAAAAATATTTTGTGTTCATTTTATGTAATAACTGTAATGTGACGTACATATGACGTAATTTTTCCTATTTAAGACTTCTAACGCATGTTAATGAATTTATTGTTTTATAATATCCTTTCTCTTTTAAAATTTACGTGTGTACTTTTTATGACGTAATACGTAATTTTTAATAAGTTCTTGCTTTTCGTACATAATTATTTAATTCTAATTCCAAATGATTTTTTCTGTTTATAATAGTCACGTGTAAATATTTTTTTTATTTGAAGCAAACATTATTGTTTGCGCTGTTTATACATTTGGCAACAGTATAAATTAATACCATTTTCTAAAATCTGTAAGAAATATCTCTAGAAATGCTGAAAATTTGAATTTAAAATAGAAATAAAACCTCCAAAAATGAGTCAAATTAACAAAATTAATGCAATCTGCACACCGGCAAATTCTAACGCATAAAATGATCTAAAAATGATTACATTCCCATGTATAGTTTTTGCTGCTATAAAACTTTTTTAGTGGAACGATTTTGTCCAACTTTAGCATTAAATATCTCTTAAAATAATTCTTCGATTTGAAAACTGTCTGCATCAGCGTGTTTATCAAACATTTCTCTATAATACCACCGATTTTCATATTTTTGTACGCAATATTTAACTTAATATTGACGAAGAAAGACCTCCGGTCACAAAAAATTCAAAACCGGCGGCGGTGACAGCGGTAGTTACTTTTTTTTAGAATAGAGAGAAAGATATAAATCGATGGATATTTAACAAGGAGAGACATATAATTTTAGCATCTTACACAACCATAAGTAATTAATGGCTAATGTGGTAAACTTTTAAAGTAATTTGTTCTGTAGTGACAGCTTGTTAAAACAAGGGTTAAATGCATCACGACAGGCCGTAGGGCATACTTTGAGGCCAAGTCACGATGAATGTGTTGATTTCTTATCTTTAATACTGTAGTTATGTTTTTCAGCAGAAAAAGTTATGCTAAATCACCTATTTGTAATACACAAGTTTTCTTGTATCATGAGCAATACAATGACAAACTGGGTGACTGGATCGTTTTTGTTCGACTGGGATAGAGTGAATCTGACAGTTTGCAGATGTCCATCTTCTGGACATCAAAATGGAAGGGGATCGAGACCCGTTGACATGGAATGACCCAGATACGGGATTCGACCCAAACCGAGCACGGATTTTCATTCGGAACTTTAAAACAATGAAAGTAGTTGAGCGAAATAGTCAAAATAAGAACTTTACTTTAGAGATAAGTAGGGCTACTTAGCGTTCGTTTATCGTTCCTTACAATTCCTTTAGAGGAACTAGCTCTTACCTCTTACCGTATTGTCCCCTTTTTTAACCAGTACACTGAATTAGTTCAAATGAGCTAGAAATAGTTCTTTATTTTAATAATTATGGTCATTTTTGGGTAAGTTAAACGAGCCCACGGTTGTTTTGAAAAAATATATGTGTACAAAAGTCATGAATAGAACCAGAAAGAAAGAGATGGATAAGGGCTTGAAACACGGGTTTGTTCCCCTGGGGTCATCAGGAAGTACATTTTTCAAAGAAAATCTTCGTATTATTACACTTGTTCTGAAATTTAGCATCCAGCCATTTTTTATCTGCAAGGTCCAGATAAATCATGAGATATAAATTGGAGGGCACAAAACGGAATTTAAAAAATCTTCGTATCCCACTCCTTTATTTTGAAGCTCACTATTCTGGAAACTTTCATCTGTTTTGCCCTTTCCCCTCGAGCGAGATTAAAGGGGCAGATAAAAAAAAAAAAAAAACAGAAAGAAATCCTTTGTATTCTACACATATATATTTATAAATTCGCCACCGAGCAAAATGTCATCTGTAACGCTCATCTGTCAGGATGCATCATGTTGGACCCTCATGGATCATGATGGGTGGATGGGGGATCGACAGACCATGCATACTTAGTTTTGTCTCCCCTGTCCAAAATGAAAAACACCTTACACTCCACCTCTATTTTGAGAGCCACTATCTTGGAAAATTTCGTCTGTAAGGCCTTGCTTTCTGAGATACGATTTTCAGCAAAATTTCATTTGTGAGGCTTTGACAGATCATAAGATGTTCCTGTAAGGTGGGGAAGTGGAGGCGGAGGCACTGTACTCCAATGCCCGCAATTTGAGAGTCATCGTCCTTTAAATATTTATCTGAAAGATGTAGGGTTTCCCTTGCGGAGGTCAGGGAGGATTTTAAAGACGCGAATTAACAAAATTGCCATACCTTACATCAAGCTTATAATTTAAAATTCACCCTCCTAATAATTTTTATCTATAAAGACTTGATGGATTCCAATTATAAAGTCCCCTCCCCCTCGAAGGAGGTGTTCAGAGGACCTATTTTGAAAAAAATCATTCGTTCCTGTTCCAAAATTCGACGTTTAGCAGAATTTCATCGAAACAGTCGTGATAGATTATGAGCCGTAGCTTTGCGCCCACCCTGTCGGGCGCACTGATTGAGTGAGACTACACCCAATCGAAAAGACTCTTTATCCTATGTTTATATTTTGAAAGTCACTATCGTGAAAAAAATTTTAGGTATCCAATGCTTGTCCGGCCCATGCGAAGGAGTTATGACACCTGATCTACAATAATGAGTGGGAGGAAGACAGACATGGAAGAATGGCGTCAGTTTCGTCTTTCGCGGAATTGGCATATAATTGGAAAATAGGCATTGGAACTATTTCGATCGCGCTCGCCACTTTTCTAGCTTTCATAGGGAGAGGTGTCTCTTTGGCTAGACATCTTCCTTCTTTCTGTCTTGTGATCTCTGTGGAAGAAAGAGTGTGGACCCTATAATGAGGGTGGTAGCGTGGTAGGTTCTCTTCAGAGGCGTAATGACGAATATTTAGGTAAAGAATGATGAAATTTATTCGTACAAAACACTAGAGGTTTTCTTGACATAAGCTTTCCTATAAGCTTCTTTCTTATAAGCATATGTACACAACAAAATTAAGTTGAATAAAAGGTTTCTGATGATAACAAAGTTTGTGATGTGGCAAGGTAATCAAAGTCCTAAAATAGTCGTTAGAAAGTTCAGCAATATTAAAGAGTCTCCAAGATTCTATTTAACTACTCTTTAGAAATGTCACTTATGAAGAGTTAAAGAACTCTTTTCTCCGTAGATAGCCTGTCGCTGTACTTAACTATTCCCCGCCGCGAGATCTCCGCGAGATTCATCTCTCGTCCCAGGTAACGACCTGTAACCTTCACTCTCTTGAGTCCAGAACTTAACTTCTTTTTTTAATCAAGGATCTGCTATATCCTCTGATTTTTCTCCGAAAAACAATAGAGAGTTTTTTAGCCACTAGCTGTCAAAATCATCTGCCGGTTGTTCTCCTGGTAGGCCGGCCTTGTCCCCGTCCACTTTTTTGTGCCCGATACCCCGCTGATCAAATGAGCGTGAGAAACACATCGATTAGTTTCACTATGTTGGCGCACCCCAGGTGGTCAATGCTTTATTCTCACTGTCTTCAAAGTGCCACTTTCTAAAATGAATTATGATTGACTTGTTCCTTCTGATTTTCCCGTCTAAAGTTGGAACTTAGACGAAAATTCGAGTCTGTTTTGGAAACCCACGGGTTTTTCCATCTAGTGATTTTGCATCACTTTGAGGACTTTTTATGTGGAATATTGAAAACAGTCTGAAGTTCCTCAAGAAAGACAGAGAAATGAAAGGACCCTAGATATAATAATATCTATATTATTATATCCTGTTCTATATCTATGATTAGAACAGGAATACTTCGTACACTTTAAAACTGTTCGATTCGAAGCATTTCCTTTTTCGGAATAGTTCCACTTCTCTACTTTATTTTGTGGGAAATGAAATGAGCTCACTGGCGCTCTAGGTACTGAGAGCGACCTTCCGAATGACGAAGCGTGTAGATCCATCCCTAGTGTTTGGACGCGAATCGTTGCC
Source organism: Maratus speciosus (assembly GCA_963932465.1). Lineage (NCBI taxonomy): Eukaryota > Metazoa > Arthropoda > Arachnida > Araneae > Salticidae > Maratus > Maratus speciosus. The sequence continues at coordinate 686,559,976 of OZ010786.1, forward strand.
ATTTCCAACCCTTTTCGAGAAGTTATCGCAGTTCATAGAAAGTAATGCAAGTCTGTAGGAAATGTCGTTACATTATCTTTATTATTGTGAAAGTTATGAATGGCTTGGCTTAGAGTGAGGCACCCTGTATTTTTGATTGAAAACGATCCTATAAAAAAAATGTTTGTTTATGGCTGTCTCTTCCTAAAGTTTGTACACGACCTTTCGGGACACCCTGTAAATGTCATGTCAGCCCTTCCCCTATCCTTCAGAGCACAATGATAATGAATACTGCATTTAGATAAAAAAAAATAACGAATTTCTGTACAAACCAAGTGTGTAACTTCATCCCTGGCCTTTTTTCTTCTTTTCGCAGGTGATCTGACGCAGCCCCTGAGCAGCGTCCGCGTCGCGGAACATGCGGACAAAGTGATCCAGGGTCGGTGGCACCCCACAGAATTCACCTTCCTCTCCACCAGCGCAGACAAGACCGCCACGCTATGGGCCATGCCCGCCACGCCTTGAACTCACACCATCATCGTTATCATCGTCATCGCAACTTTAACGTGAATTCAACCATAGCCTCCTTAAGTAAGAGCCTTCCGTTCAGCACGGCAACATTTCGAAAAGATAAGAGCCGCTCGATGGCAGAACTCTGGTGCTCAAAATTTCGAAACGGAAAAGGAAAAAATGACTGTTTCGTTCATTTACCCACGAAGATTATGGTTTGTGGCTAGGAAAAAAAAAGAAATAATATTCCCTCCCCCTTTTCTTCCTGTTTGATATTAATGATAGTCCCGTAATTTTCCAGACTCAAAATCTGACGAATTTTGAGATCCATCCTTCAGCATTCTCCGATGGATTGGATTTTTGAAGTGGGCGTTCTACGTTCATGTCAAAAGTGTACAATTTAATTTATAGAGTACAAAAACAGGTGAATATTTCTGCTTTTGGTTGAAGATGAAAAAAAAAATAGAAAAAATCACGAGAGAATACGCGGCCAAAGGATTCGAGCAAGTTGACAAGTGATTCGAAAGGCTCCTCTACTTAAGTAGGCTATGACCTAACACTGACCACACCATTCCATTGACATTAATTGCACGCATTGGTTCCTGCATCGAAATAGACCTTGTACGTCTAAAGAGAAAAAAGAACAGATCTCTGCCGCTGAAATGAGCGGGAGAAAAACAAACTCACGGCTAATAAATCCTTATTTTTGTCTCACTTCTAGACTCTTGTTTTACTTTTCAAAAATTTCAATTCAAAGTGACTCAGTTATTATCGAAACAGTGAAAAGAGACAGAAAAGTGATCCAAAACTGTAATCCATTACAGCGGACATACGAGGGTGATACACAAAGTAACGATCGTTTTGCTCTAAAACCTTTAGAAACAAACATTTCTTACTTATAAAAGGACTCATTACACTGTATTTAAATGAATAAACCATGAGTATGGATAATCAACCTTTATAATATATTTTAAAATTCATAAGTAAAATTACATAAACTACTTACAATAATATATTACAATTATATTGATCTGTATCAGAGAATATAGAGACTGTATGTAGTTTGTGTGATTTTAATTATGAATTTTAAAGTATATTATATACACTGATTGTCCATACTCATGATTTATTCAAACATTTCTTCAAAAACCTTATTTCATCAGTGAAGCTTACTTTTCCCATCCTCACCTCCTACATTGAGGCATTTGTCGTATCTGTTTGTTCAGCAGCTTCACGATCTCTGTGTTGTACTCGGCTGCCGCCTGTCCACTGCAGTTTTCAACTCATCATCACTTACCATCGTGCTCACATTTTGTTGCAACCAAGTTGTTCTGACACAATTTCACCAAGCAAAGAGAAAAAAGAGCTTTCTCGGGCGCATAACCCTCGACGGTTCATGACTACTTGCAATGGCCTCGACTGAGGGTTATGCTCTCTCGACGCATTGCACATCGCTTTTCCACACCTTTTACGTGGTGAAAAGGTGTCAGAACATCTTGGCTGCAACAAAATTTGTGCACGATGGGAAATGATGATGAGTAGAAGACTGCAGTGAACAACTGGTCTCATACGGGACTGGACGGCAACATGTGCATTATAGCTCCTGCTCAGATATGAAAAATGCCTAAATGTAGGGGGGGGGGGGGATTACATGGAATGGAGGAATAGCTTCACATTAGGGAAGTCTTTTTTTTTTTTTGAAGAAATGCTTGTTTTTAAAGTTTTCACAGCCAAACGGTCGTTACTTTGTGGGTCCTCCTCGTACATACATTGAAAAAAAGAACACGATGAGCCAATAAGTCAAGTTCAAAAGCTATTGAAGATTAACTAATGTTTATTAAAGAGTTATATCAAAAGAACAGTTTACAATCAATAAATATAAACTGGTTATGCTGAGAAATGAAGACAATTTCTCAGCTTAATTAATTTATACTTATTTGTAAGTAATATTTATTTTCCATACACTAGAACAAATTAATATCTCCATACGGATTTCCAACGAATTTTCCATACACTAGAACAAATTAATATTTCTACACGGATTTCCAACGAAAACAAAACTTCATCAGTCGGCAGACTTCGAACTTAAAAATCGGCATTCTTCGAACTTAAAAACAGTATAAGATACTACTTTTAATAGTATCTTATTAAATTATTAATTAAATTAGATAATAAAGATACAAACATTATTTAAATAATAGCACTGTTCACTAGTCAATATGCAGATGAGTGGCCTCAACGTGAATTTTGCAGACATTTCAATTTCCATTCCACTTCACACCCTATTTAACTTAATAAAGTTAGATTATATGTACAGACATTTATCCGGAAAATTCGAAGGGTTGTTAGGGGGCATCAAGATGAACCACATTATAATATACTTCAGTTTTCTTATTACTGTCAACACAAATGAGTGAAGGTCTATTTGGATGAATCCACCAATTTCTTTTTGTTCTTGATGTCTGCTAACGACCCATTGAGTTTGTCGGGTGACTATCTGAACAGCATGTCTATTTTTAAGGAAGGAAATCTAATTTTTAAGAACTGTTCTATTAAATACAATTCCATGTGATGATACTCTTCAACTGATTAGTGTTTCAATTTTTTAAGTCCAAATGTACATTTCATCGCGGGGCAGCCTCCCATTCAATTTGTTTTATTTGTTGTACTCAAGCAATTGGCTTCATTGTGTTTCAGCTTTTTCGTCTGACGGTGTTGTTTGTTGTGTCGGTTGAACATCACTGGGTGGCGTTACGCGATCTCCTTTGAAATACCGCATGGAGCCGTTCGGCTGTAGTACCGGTAACTCTGGTTTTACCAATAATTGTGTTATTTCAAGATTCTAATCTATCTACAAGTGTGTTTTAAACTATATTTTATTTCAATAAATGAGATCGATTTTATCCTATCGCTATAAAATACTGACATGCCTGTCAACTTACAAAACGTTGGCAAAAATTGGATAAAATCTCATGAAATAAAATACTTGCGAAAACACAGATGTCCTTAGAAGATTTGTATCAAATCGAACGTTTTCAAAATATTTGTTCGGAAAACACAGATTGGGTGATTATCATTTTTTAAAAAGCCTTTATCGAATGGAGTCCAACTATCTTTCGATCCAAAAATCCCCGCAAAAATGCATTTTCTAAATAAAATGCTATCATTTTAGTTCATGTCATGTTGTCATCAATATCCGCTTGATGACCTACACTTGATGTACACTATGCATTGAAGTGCTGCATTTTCTCTATTCAATCGAGTTTCTTCATCCTCCGCCCAATGAAGATAGTGGGGACAAGAATATCTTCCATCATGGAAACATTTTTCTGTTGTATTTTCTTCAACTTTCCAGTACAGGACTTGACAAAAACTTCTTAATAGACAAGAAGTAGTTCTTACGAGGCAAATTTAAACGACTGGAAGATAGCGATAACAACCAAAAGGAAATAGAAGATAGAACATAATCTCTTGAAAATAGAAGCAGGTGGAGGGTATGCGCAAGTATACGCCTTCTGATATTTTTTAAGAAGCTCCGTAGACCCTCAAATAAAACTATAGCGTGTACCCTAGGCATGACATTCATGTCTTGTCATCCAGTGGAATCGATATCGTGTGATAAATGTAAACGCCACGGATATCGTTTCAGCAGGGGTTTTAGATATTTTTAATACCATAAAAATACAATTATTTACATATTTTGCCAATTTATTATTATTATTATTATTTTATATAAACTTTGTATTAAAGATCGTGTGTTATATATATACTTATATAGTAAAGACAACAGGTATGGAAAATGCATCCACATATCTCCTGTTATCTTAGGAGGGGATCTTTTCCAAACAGACACCGAGTCTGCTCTTTAACAATAGTTTTGACATACAGTCAGTCAAGAATTTATTTATTTCTGGCTCCACTAAAATTTATGAGTCCATATATTTGTCACAGACGGACCACATGCACGAAGAGATCTCATGATCCCACGAGCCCCTCTTCAGAGGTGGGGAGGCATCCCGTAAATTCGAAGTGCATCCCTAAGATTCAAGGTAACGAATCACGCAGTTGCGGGTGTGTACTCCAATGAGGGGATCCAGTCCAGCTCCCTCACGATTGATCAGAGGGCTGGGCTGCCCTCTATTGTTATACAGGGTCTTTTACGTAAGGAGCAAAACTATACTACATGATTATTCGACCTGAGTAGTCTACAGAGATGACATGATTATTCTTAGTGATTTTCAGCGGAGCAGCATGATTCTTCGATCTGAGTTTTTGCAGAGAGACATGAGTTATTTTCTCATGTATTTAAATAAGTTAGTCGTTTTTATAGCGACAAATTGATCCAAGACTTAGGGGTGTCTACAGACGTATAGTTTTACTGCTGGTATGCAGTTATATAATACAGAAGAGTTTTATTTGGATCATCTTGCCCGTTTTAGGGAATAATACCATTATTGGTCGTTGTAGACCTTTTGCAACGCGCGTTCTGATTGAAGAGCGGGACTTATACGAAAGTTAGTGTCTCTACCATGCTGAAGAGTGCCCAGTGTTTTACCCAGTGTGAGATGAATCACACCAACGACATACAGTGTATGGAGGTATGTGATGTTACGATACTTTGTTTCCCAATTTATGTTTATGTATTTATTGATGTATTATTAGGGATTTACCTTCAGCTGGTATCTAAGTATTTAAATGTTTTGATAAATAATCAGATTAAACTAAATAATGTATAATGAGAGTTTCAATTTCTTCTTTGGAACATCTGTGTCATGTGACACTCTTTTACTTAACTTGTAAATATGTTTTGTATTGTAAATAAATAATGTTAAATGTTAATTTTGGCATACGTCATTTATCCATGAGTCTGTTAACTTACTTTAACATTAATATTTTATTTCAGATTATTTTCTTTTATTTATGCGTAAATTTTGTAGTTTTATTTTTGATAATTTACGCGGTCCAAATGCTACTTCTTCACGTAAATATTCACAACGCAACTTGGGGCAGTTTTGGAGACGCGTTTCCTCCCCCCCAACTTAAGATAATTATGTTTAAATTATCAGAAGTTAGCCAGGACCATTATTTACGATCACAATAATTTTAATTATAATGTATTTAAATTACCACTATGACATTTCAGGTATTAGTAATTAGGAGTGGTTAACCTACATTACTATTGGGGGTTACCCCTTTTCCCCAATTTAGCGGTATGTTTGGGTAGTTTAAGTTGGTACCGTTAGATGGACCCAGATCTTCCCAACACCCAGTAATACTTAAAAATGTGCTAAAATGTTGGATCCCTTAAATATCAAACGATGCTGAAATGCAAAAACACCGATCACAGTGACATCTGCAAGATATTTTCTAAAACTCCAACACGATTAGGTCTAGACGCAGTAATTACAGCGTCTAGAATATATATTGTGTGGAAATCGGCTATCCCAGTAATACTTTAAAATGTGCTAAAATGTTGGATCCCTTAAATATCAAACGATGCTGAAATGCAAAAATACCGATCACAGTGACATCTGCAAGATATTTTCTAAAACTCCAGCACGATTAGGTCTAGACGCAGTAATTACAGCGTCTAGAATATATAGTGTGGAAATCGGCTATCCCAGTAATACTTTAAAATGTGCTAAAATGTTGGATCCCTTAAATATCAAACGACGCTGAAATGCAAAAAACCGATCACAGTGACATCTGCAAGATATTTTCTGAACCTCCAAGACGATTTGGTCTAGACGCAGTAAAATGATATATAAAACTTTATTCGACGTTCAATATTTAAAAAATAAAAAATCATTTTGTAAAAAGTGGGTCAAGCGTCCCCAGTCTCCCCTACTGCAATTTAACTTTTAACTGATGTTACCCGTTTCACAGACCACTGATTTTTACAGTTTAACTTGTAACTTTCAGTTCAACTACAAATACTAAGGAAATTTTTTTTCATTTGGAACTTTAGTACTATCACCAGAGACTTTTGAATAGGTGAATTTTAATAATAACAGTCCTGTACAAAATGTTTAGTACAAAAACACCATCCTATTAGTGAATCGCACCTTAAATTCATATTTCGATGGAGCGGTCTCACAGACCGCTTCGCAGTAGTTATGTTACAATTTCTGTCACATCAGTTAAAGGTTGTAGTACAGATTACATGAACCAAAAATTGAGTAAAATACAACAACGGATGGCCGCTCGCGAAAAAAACTGTTTTGGCACTAGAAATGAAGATCTGATGATTCCCTAAAAAATAAAGTTGTTTTACCTTGTTTTTTGGGAAGGCAAAAAGGGGAATTTGACCTAAGGGAGGAGGGAAAATCAATTCTTTTTAAGTAAGTCATGTGGGGTATCGTTTATTAGGCAGTTTTTAAATTCTTAATCAAGCCCGCAAGCCGAAACGATCCTATATTTACAAACTTACGTCTTATGAATACAAAGTTGACACTTTATGCAGGTGAAATAGGTTTATAGGTTTTTACAGTAACAACCGATGGACATTCGCGATAATTTGGGACGGACATCGTTTTGGTTTTAGAAACGAAGATCCGATGAGTCTCCAAATATAAAGTTGCTTTACCATTTTTTTTTTTTGGGGGGGGGGGGAGGATTTTAACTCTGAGGGGTGGAGAATGAAACTTTTTTTAATGAGATCATTGGGGGTATCTCTTATGTACTTTTTTAAATTCTGAATCGAATGACACCCTCCGTAAGTCGATACAATGTTAGGCAGGTTTAATGAATACAAAATTATGAATACAGGGCTTTTGACTACTTTAATCTTTAACTAATGTCACAGAAATTATCACATAACTAGTGTGAAGTGGTCTGTGAGACCGCTCTGTCGAAAGATGAATAAAAGACGCGATTCACTCATAGGATCGTGTTTTTGTACTAAACTTTTTGTACACGAGTGTTCTAATTAAAATTCACCGATTCAAAAGTCTCTGGTGGCAGTACTGAATTTCCAAACGGAACCAAATTTCGGTAGTGTTTGGAGATAAACTAAAAAATGAAAGTTAAACAATAAAAATTGAAAAAAGCCGCGGTCTGAGAGACCGTTAACATCAGTTAAAGGTTAATGATCTTGAAGAAGGCCCGGATGATCCTGATTTTTATTACTGCTATTTGAAGACATTTAATGAGTTTGAGGTAATTTGATAGTACATAAAGAACATGTTTTGAAAGTAAAATAAATGGGACAAAGGTTCAATAATAAAGTATCATTTTCAACTTTGTATTCATAAAACCTACCCTAACTTTGTAATGAATGAGCATGCCGATTGACGGATGCTGTCATTCGATTAAGATTTATAAAATATATAAACGATGCCCCCACTCCATCTAATTTAAAACTAGTACGTAGTGGCCATCACAAAACTTTCTTCTATAAAAATAACGTCATTTAAATAGTATAAGAGAAGACATCCATTTTAGCACCCATTCATATCAAAGTATATTTGAATTTGAAGCTGGATGAAAATTCGTGCATGAGTTCTGGAGATAGAGCTAGAGCGGAAATTCAATGAAAAACCTGTTGAGCGATTCACACCAAACACGAATCACCACTCATATTAGGGACTCGCTAAATATCAATTTTTATTTAATTCCTTGAGAAAGAGCGCCCACAAAATTTGTGTCACATACCGATACAGACAGACATTTTGCAAAAACATCTTTTTCAGAATCTCTGACCCCTAAAACGTATAAATCCATCGAAAACCGGAATTCGAAAATTTTCACGAATCCAATACTTTTTTCTTGTAAAGACAAAAGAAAGAAAAAATTAAAATTCTCCACTCCTGATTTTTAAATGCCTCATTGACCCTCCCAAAAACCACCGTAAAAGAGCTTTATTTTTTGGAGTCTTCATTTCTAGTACCAAAAATCTATTGTTCCTAAATTTTCGTGAATAACCATCATCCGTTGTGACTGTAAAAACCTATTCTATCTGCTTAAATGATCATTTTCGACTTTGCATTCCTAAAACCTGCCGTAACTTTGTACAAAATGGTTGTATCGCCTTGAGGGTGATGTCATTCGATTCAGAAATAAAACATGCAGGTAGACACAATACTCCAGTTGACTTATTTAAAGTTTTTTGAAGATCCCCCCCCCCCCCCCACACACAAAAAAAAACCATGGTAAAACAACGTTATTACTTTCTTCTATCTTTACAAGAAGAAAGCATTGGATTCATGAAAATTTTCGAATTTCGGTTTTCGACGGATTGACACGTTTTAGGGGTCAGAGAACCCGAAAAACATGTTTTTACAAAATGTCTGTCCGAGTCTGTGACACAAATTTTGTGGGCGCTCTATCTCAAGAACGAATGCAAGGAATTTAATAAAAATTTCTATCCAGTCAGTCCCTGATACAAATGGATGCTGTCAATCGCTCAACAAGTGGCGCTGCTATGCTGCATTTTTTACGATTTCCGCAATGGCTCTATCTCAAGAACTAATGCACGGATTTTCATGAAACTTCAGATTAAGTGAGTCCTTGATATGACTTGATGCTGATTACGTGTTGGTATAACTCGTTCAACAGGTCTAATTTCAGATTTAGTTAGATGTAAACACAAGCTGTTGCTGATTAGGTTTTGGTGTTAATCGTACAATAGGTGGCGCTGCTATGCTGGAATGTTCATGATTTTCGCAATAACTCTATCTCAAAAACTAATGAACGGATTTCCCCCAAACTTCAGATTCAGTTAGACTTTGACATAAGTGGTTGCTTCGTGGTTTTGGTGAAAAGCATCCAATCAGTAGCGCTGCTAGGCTGACTTTTGAGACGATACACGATTTCAGAGATAGTCCTATCTCAAGAACTAATGCACGGAATTTCATATCCTTAGAATCCTTATGATGGGCATTGATTGCCGTCTAAGTTTGGCGGTGTGATAGCGAATTTTCAAGTATTAACATGTATGAGATAGAAGAAAGTTTTGGGATGGATACATCCGACTAGTTTTTTCAGGAGCCATCGGGTCTTCATTTCTAGTTCCAAAGCAAAGTTCTTTCCAAATTTTGGCGAATGGTCATCCATTGTTTAAAACAAATACTAGTTTACCTATACTGTACAGATGGATTGAATATTTGATGAGATATGAAACTTTTACTGGGCATGCAAGATTTCAAAATTTTTATTTTATAATTTGGTAGAAAACATAAAAAGTTCAGTCAAATAATTAGAAAGATACAGCGAGCCGATTGGCGAATTATGGAGAACCCATTAATCCATTATTATATAAAACTGAAAGCAACTATATCACACTTGTTTTTCTCAATTTTCGCGATATTTGACCGGACTAAAGTCCGGTAACTTGCCCTAAATACCTGTTTACCAATTATGAAATAAAAATTTTGTAATCTTTCACTCGTGGGCAGTTAAACATTATTTCATACACTGTAAAAAAAATCTGTAAATTTTACAAAAAAAACCCGTTTTTTTACAGAAAAAAAACTGTTTTAAAAAAAAACAGGTTTTTTTGTAATTTTTACGGAAAAAATCCATATTTTTTACAAAAAAAACTGTTTTAAAGAAAAAACAGTTTTTTCCTGTAAAAAATATGGATTTTGTAATTTTTACAGAAAAAATCCATATTTTTCAGAAATAAAAAAAACTGTTTAAAAGAAAAAAAAAACGGATTTTTTCTGTAAAAATTACAAAATCCATATTTTTTACAGAAAAAAACTGTTTTAAAAAAAAACTGTTTTAAAGAAAAAACAGTTTTTTCCAGTAAAAAATATGGATTTTGTAATTTTTACAGAAAAAGTCCATATTTTTCAGAAATAAAAAAAACTGTTTAAAAGAAAAAAAACGGATTTTTTCTGTAAAAATTACAAAATCCATATTTTTTACAGAAAAAAACTGTTTTAAAGAAAAAACAGTTTTTTCCTGTAAAAAATATGGATTTTGTAATTTTTACAGGAAAAATCCATGTTTTTCAGAGAAATAAAAACTGTTTAAAAGAAAAAAAAATGGATTTTTTCTGTAAAAATTACAAAATCCATATTTTTTACAAAAAAAATCTGTTTTAAAGAAAAAAGTTTTTTCCTGTAAGAAATATGGATTTTGTAATTTTTACAGAAAAAATCCGTGTTTTTCAGAGAAATAAAAACTGTTTAAAAGAAAAAAAAAACGGATTTTTTCTGTAAAAGTTACAAAATCCATATTTTTTACAGAAAAAACTGTTTTTCCTTTAAAACAGTTTTTTTCTGTAAAAAATATGAATTTTGTAATATTTACAGAAAAAATCCATTTTTTCAGAAACATAAAAACTGTTTAAAAGTTAAAAAAAAAAAAAAAAAAAAAAAATCCATAACTGATGCAAAGATTACTAAACTTTAACTGCACTCCGATTTTTACTGTTTGCCTATCAGTGTCATTTAAAAACCCACCAAAGACGAAAAATTATAATGTTAAGATTTTCATTATTTAGAAAGTAAATGGGGGAGGGGTTGCAGAGGAGATAGGGTCATAGACTAACAGAAAAACGTGAAATAAAATTCTCCTTTTTTTGGCGGGGGGGGGGGGGGGGGAGGGTCATTTTATTCAGGGGAATTTTATATTTTTTCTGCAAGAGAGGGGTAGGGAGGGAGCGAAGGCTGGTAAAAAGATACCACCATCTATAATTTTATTAAAACGTATTTTATTAAAAAGTATTATATACTTTCAATTTGCTAAATTCACAACATTATTTATATGTACATATAACTTTTTTCAATATTTAATTTCCACCAAGAGTGGACTTTTGAGGGGGTGTAATGGGGCAAAAAAAAAAAAAAAATAAACAAAGATACAAAGAGCGATTTTTAAAGAAGTTGAAATTAAGAAGAATAAAGTGGAAAGCTTTCACCATTATATGTGTATTTTTTTTTTCATTTTTTTTTAGCCTCCTCTTTTTTTCCCCCTCTCACAATATTCTCGCACGGAGGAATCGGTGTAAAGGACTGCTTAAAAGGAAAATACAATAATAGATTCAAAAGAAAATACAATAATACAATAGCCGATTTTTTTTTTCAAGTGAGAGAGCTTTCTGCGGGGAGGGGGTAAGGGCGAGTTAAATTGATAATACATTTATGTAGATATTTTCAATTCGGTGCATGGATTGCGTATGTATATGTATGCATATATATATATGTATATATATATTTTTTTCTTTTGCCAATAATGGCCGATGTGCAGTGTCGAAACTAGCCTTTTTTGCATCCGGGGAAAACATGGATTTTGCTGCCCCCCCCCCCCCATCTTCCGCAAAGTATATTTACAAAGAGAATTTTGCTAATTTTCTAATAGCCGACTTATTTTAAAATGTAAACTATGTAATCATAAAATATGTAATACTGAGCTACGTAATCTACAATAGTGGATCAAAGGGGAAGGTCACGGTGGTCATGACCTCCCCCCCCCCCCACCTCTGAACACCAACAAAAATAGTCTAAGGATCATTTTAAAATGAAATATACAGTAGAGTCCCGATTATCCGAGTCCCAGTTAACAGAGTTATTTTCTTCTGATGGACTGATGGCTTCCATTATTATGAAACAGACATTTAAATGAAGTGTTAGGTGAAGATGAAAGAGCAGCCGTAAAAAGTTAGAACTTTGATTTTCTGGTCAGAATGGGGGAAAAAAGTGGCCATAATTTAAAAAAAAAAAAATATATATATGGCCATTTTTCTCCCATTGTCAGAAAATCAGAGTTCTAACTTTTTACGACTGCTCTTTCATCTTTACCTAACACTTCATTTATGATGGCTGTTTCATAATAATAGAAACCACCAATCCATCAGAAGAAAATGATCCATTCCAAAGTTATAATCCGTCATTTGGCGCCCCTTCGTTCTGGCGCCCGGGGCACATGCCCTCCTGCCTCCCCCCCCCCCCTTTTTAGTTTTGGCCCTGCCGATGGGAGAAGGGAGCTGTATCAAGAAATTAAAAAAAAAATAAATACCCCTCAAGATTCGACGGCAAACAACTTGAACGGTTCTTTAGAAAAATGTTTTTTAATTAGTAGCTTTTAAATTAATTATTGAAATTTTAATGAATTTGGTATATTGTATAAATGGTTCCTATCGATTTAAAGTGGCAGGTGGCGCTGTCAATCTAACCTACTCAATGAAATGAAAGTATATTAAGTTTGTAATTTATAACCAATTATGCTTATTTTTTATCAGAACTTTAACTAAAATTATTGGGTAGAGCATTTATTTTTACATAATACAGTCCAATAAAAAATAGCAACATTTAGTTTTTTTTTTCTATTTTTTATTTTTATTAGTCTCATTCTAAAACCTTAATCTTAAATCTTGATGCTGGCAGCTAACGCTTTTTAATATTTATTTCCCATTTTCATAGATTTAAATATTAAACTATGGATATCAAGATAATTTTGTTTATAGTTCTTATACGAATATTTTTTCTTTCTTTCAGTTTTCTTTTTTTTTACGGAAAAGAAGGACGAACTTTTTCTTTTGTACATACACACACATATATATTCTTGAAAATGATCAGGAAATAGAGCAAAAATTGTAGATCAGTTCAATTTATCTAATTGATAATTGCATGGAAAATATTTAAGCATAAATAGTTTTAATATAAAATTAGAATTTTTAAAAAATATTGCTGAGTGTTAAATTTTATTTAATTATAAAGCATTCAAACAACAATAATGAAATAAATACAAATCATGTAACTTATCCCCCCCCCCCCCACCCGAAATAAAATATGGTATTATTGAAATGAATAATCGCCAAAAAATGTTACAGAATACCGGGCGAGGGGATAGAACTCACGTTCGCTACAAAGATTCATAGTTTTAAACAGACGCCTTTGACCGTTACGCTAACCGGATCTTGCCTTCCTTCTTCTAAAATTGAACAAGCGTTTACCTTTACGCATGCGCATTTATGTTCATCTCGCACTGAATTGAAAATTTACCTCAGCCAGCGTTTTAGTATACATGGTAATGAAAGTTTACATGTAGTACATAGAGGTTTTAAGGGGATGCAATAAAAATGAGAAATTTTAAAAAGTTATGATATTTCATTTAGTCTTTTTAGAGTACGGGGAGGGGCAAAGTTAAAAGGATAGTTGAAAAAAGAAAAAATATTGAGAGTTGGGGTACAAACTCTCACAATATTCTCGCACGGAGGAATCGGTGTAAAGGACTGCTTAAAAGGAAAATACAATAATAGATTCAAAAGAAAATACAATAATACAATAGCCGATTTTTTTTTTCAACTGGCTACGTAGATTGATTATATATAAGAAAAGTTGCTCGTCTATATATTTTTTCAACTTTTTCCAATAATGACCATTAGAAAGGGGGCGGGAGGCGGAGAAATTAAAAGACATTTCAGTCTAAGACTTCATAAGATATGAAATAAGGAGGAACAAAGAAGACATTTTTTAAGAAGTTAAGATTATTTATTATCTGGCCTCTCCAGGGTAAGGGGGAGCGGAAAAGTTAACGGATAAAATATTAATATTAAGCCAATGAAGACCCAATTACATTTTATTAACGGAAATTTAACAGATAAAACTTGCTTTACTTTTTCAAAAAAGGCTGGCTTTTCATGCAGGAAGGGACGGGGACAAAGGCTGATTAAAAAAAAATTCAATCCATACGTTCTTTAAAGTCCCTATAAAGTACGAAGGTAAAAGCAAAGTTGCCTATATGTATATGCTTATATATTTAACTTTCACCTTTAGAGAAAAAGAGGGGATGTCAAAAAATTAAAAAATACATCCTACAGAGATTTTAAGGGAGATGAAATAAATATGATTAGAATAGAAACTTTTAAAAAGGTAAGATTTTTCATTGTCTAGCCTTTTTAGAGTAAAATTAGGGGCAGAATTAAGGGGGAATACAGGAAAATATAATATAAAGTATTGAGATTTGGTCAATGAATACCTAATTAGGAGATTTTACTGGCAGAAATAAAAAAGGGGGCCTTATTTCTTCAAAGGAGGATGAGTCTTCGTACAAGTGGTGAAAGGGCGGACAAGGACTGGCTAAAAAGAAAATATAATCTACAGATTCTTTCAACTCGCTACATATATAGCTTGCATAGAAGAAAAGGTGCCTTCCTTACTCCGAAAAGACCAGATCTGTTCGTCTTTATTTCATACCTCTTGAAATCTCTGTATGTAAGTTTAATACATATATATATATATTCTAAATCCCTACTTTACCTAGGCCACAAAAGCCATTCTTGATTAAAATTAAATATATATATGTACAGCGAGTTAAAAAAAATTCTATAGATTGATGCTCTTTTCAACCGAGCGTGCGCCCCCACTCTTTCTCCCTCACAGAAAGCTCTCCTACGTGGAAGAAATAAATTATTTAAAAAGTTTCCTCTGCAAAATGTCAGAATTGGGATTTTTGACCAAATCTAAGAATTTTATCTCATAGTACTTTTCTGTTAACCCTTAACTCTGGCCCCCTCCTTAAGATGCAACAGCCAGATAATGATATATATTTACTTTTCATCAGTTTATACTTTGTTCACCTTTATTTCATCCCCATCCAAATCTTTGTATGCATAATTTTTATTTTTTTAGTTTCTTGCCTCCAACATAGTTGTCAATTTACCGATATTTTCAGTAAACTGTACCGATATCTGCTGTAGTGAAAAGAAACAAGAATTTTTTTTTTAATGTATCTTTTTCATTGTGTTCCTTATACGAATTTATTTATTACACATTTTTTCCGGTGTAAAAATCGATTATTTGATCTAGGTCACGTTGAAATAATTTTACGGAAATTATCGGTAAGTTGGAAGCTATGCCTCCCTGCAACTACTAAGAATTTGGTAAAAGTTTCAAAATAAATACATATCCTTGAGCATAAGGTCCATATAGCAAGTTGAAGAAATCCATAGAATGTATTTCCTTTTAAGCCCGTACGCTTCCCGAATACCGTAACGCTTTTTTACACAGCAAGCACTTTTTCAGCTCACAACACCTATTTATTTGTATGCTGTATAGTAAAACTTTAAATACCAGACACCTCTGCACAACATAATTTGTTCGCTTTTATTTATTTACTTGTGTGCTTGACATCCGGTACCCTCTTTTAAGTCATCGTCAATCACAGACTTCTCATATAAGTAGACCCAGATTTGGTAACCTTTTCTTGAATCCTATATCTCTGTCCTCCGTCACGTGATGGTGGGCAGAGGTAGCGCGCCAGACCGGTTTTTCTCCCTCTAAAATCCCTTCGGATTTTCTCTCCGGATTTCCACCGAAGCTTTACTACGTGAGAAAGAAATCCGAAAGTTGCCAAAAAACGACACCCTTTTGGCGATGAAAGCGGAAATATGTTGGATTCAAGTTCTGGCCGAAAGAACAATGGGACTCGCTCTCTATATATTCTAGGCGCTATACCCAAAGACTTTTAAGATACATAGACCGGCAAACTGTCAGTTTAACTGAGATTTTTCGATCACAGCTGTTGTACGGCAATTTATATGTTTTATATTTTAATTTACCTAAGAAAATGCTTTTATCAGCGTATTTTTTCATTGCGAATCATTAATTATAAGTCTACTCTATTTCATTTAGGCCTTTAAAAAAAAAAAAAAACCTCATTATTCATCATTTTTTTTTGTTTTTTTCGTATAGCAAGTAAGTATTTCAATAAACATCCTCCAAGGATAAAAATATAGTGTTACTCTCGTTAATATGCATTTTTTAATTACTTTTTTGCATAAAAATTAGTTTAAAAAACGTAGATTTCTTTACAAGTAATTTAAAATTTTGTAAATTACTATATTATGTTACAATTGCTACTTTTAATCTAAACTTCCCTACCAGTTACTTTTGTAAGCCAAACTTAAAAAAAGGTGGAATTATAATCTTTAGCAATGTGTTTCCATATAAATTTCGCCTTTATTTAGGTTTATAAGGCACGTTAAAATTAGAAACTCCTTTTCAAACATACCATCCATAAAATTATTAATAAATCGTCTTATTTAACTTTATTTCTGAAAATTCGATATTTATAACGCATATTTAGAATTAAAAAATAGCTTCATGTAAAAAAATATGCGATAAACTTCATATATATTGATAAAAATTATTTTTTAAGCTCATTCTAGCCATAGCACTTAATGATAAATAACCACAATTGACGTACAAACCTCGCGGGTTCAGGTGTTTCAATTTACTTCAGATGGCTGCTATGATTTCGCATGCTTTTGAATGGGAATTGCCGGTCTATGTATCTTAAAAGTCTTTGGCTATACAACGGTGGGTCTGATTCTTCTTTTTTTACAGACTGCTGGAGTCACGTGATGCTCGAATGCACCAATGAAGGTGTGCTAAAAGAGCATCACGTGACTCCAGCTATCTGTAAAAAAAAAAAGAAGAATCGGACCCACCGCGGTAGCCTGTCTTTCTCGTTAGCCTCGGACTTTACCAATGTGACGTCAGCTGCGGGTAAACCGAGGCAAACGAAAAAGACAGGCTACCGCGGTGGGTCCGATTCTTCTTTTTTTACAGACCGCTGGAGTCACGTGATGCTCGAATGCACCAATGAAGGTGTGCGAAAAGAGAACCACGTGACTCCAGCGGTCCGTAAAAAATGAAGAATCGGACCCACCGTGGTAGCCTGTCTTTCTCGTTAGCCTTGGGGTAAACATAAGAAAAACACCAATAGGGACGAAGAGCTTTTTAACATTGCTTCCCCTTCGTCCAGTAAATACTATTTTACGGAGGGTATATCCCCGCAGAGGCGTGACAGTTGTTATTCGTGGGTAAAGTCCATTTGCTGTGGCTATGCTGAGTTGACACCTGTGATGTCACACTGATGGGATTCGTTATAGTCTCACGTCTCGCCGCGATCAGAGACATATAAAGCCGGTTCATGACTTTTAAAACGTCACGTGGAGTGGTTCATCTTTATACATTCATTGGACCCTATAAGAGCTATACAAGGTGATGTCACGAACAGGTTTTTGGTGCTGCTGTAGGACAGCTATCGCTACCTTTATCAATGCTCTTCTGTTTGTGTGTCCTACAGCTTTTTTCATTGTTCTCCGGTAACAGTCGAACTGCTCTAATCTTGTGTTTTTTACGTCATAAGAAACGTGGTCGAGGCTAACGAAAAAGAAAGGCTACCGCAGTGCTTTACGCGTATCTTTTTTTACAGACCGCTGGAGTCACGTGATGCTCGAATGCACCAATGCAGGTGTACGAAAAGAGCATGACGTCACTCTAGCGGTCTGTACAAAAAGATATGTGGAAAGCACCGCGGTAGCCTGTCTTTTTCGTTTGCCTCGAAACGTGGTCCACTATCCGTTGATGGCCGCTCTGCCGTGACCACTGAGCTCAACAATAGCACGGAGGGCTACTATGTTCGCATCATAGATTAACATACAAGATGTGATATTTACGGGAAAATCTGTAATGGCAACAGTACTAGTGTCACTATCGACAAGGGGGCAGAATTAACACGTCTTCGAATTTTACCTATGTTGAAAAAATATGTTTACGCTCTATGTTTTGAATATTCTTTCCTAAAACAAAGCAGATGCAGCGAGAGAGGCAGACGATGTATTTATGCTTTATTTATTTAGCTGTTTTTTTTTGTTGTTGTTATCGTTCACCTTTAACTTACAAAATGATAATTACAGTAATAATATAAAGGAAAAACGCTAGAAAATTTTGTTAAGAATGTAAATATGTAAGTTTATGAGATTAAATTGTAAAAAATCAAATTCAGGTATTATGTCAATTTATTCATATCGAATAAAATTTTATTGAGTATAATGTCAGTACCTCTATTTATTTTTAACTTTTAGATTTATATAATTCTACAAATTTGTCGAAAGGAATTTTTCCCTATCTGTAATTTTATTATTATTATTTCTTATATGGTAATATTGAATTGATTCTACGTTGTTTACATTAAAAACAATATTTTTATTTTATCTGCAAGAAAGTGAAAATGCGCAAATTTTAAAAGATAGTAACGATTGTTTAATACGTTAAGCTTCATAAATTAATATAACATCGGCTATAAAAATTTTCCTACTAAATGGGAATAATTATGAAATTTTCTGGGACTTGTAGAGTGCAATATTTCGTTTATTTCTATGGTTCATCATTGCTTTTGATATATAGCATTCAAGACGAAATTTTTACCTTGTTTTTAGTTGCACTTAAATCGTTCACTCATCATGCAAAAAAAGAAAAAGCATATATCCGTGTATGAGCATAGAATAGATGTTAGATATATAAAATGGAATATCTATTCTATGTTCATGTATCGGTGTAAAATTCTATTGAAAACGTAAACATCCAACATTAAAAAAAGCAACATCACAATAAGGTAGATACTCAATAATAAAAATACTACAAGGATGGGGAGTTTCTTCCCCATTGTCGCTAAAGGCGCTAAGATCGCAATCGCATTACCATTACGCTCTATGGGAATGTCCGATCTTGTATGTTAATCTATGGTTCGCACTAAGATAGTTGAGTTTGTTTGTTTTATTGGACACATACATCAGACTTGTGTGTTTGACAACAAGGCCTGCTTATAAGTCATCGTCGATATACAGGGACGAGATAGCACAATGAAATTTACAACACAGAGAATTTTTACATCCGGGAGCTCCACAAAGAGTGTGCAATGGAGCCAGGGGGAGTCGAACCCGACAAGCCTCCTACGCTCTAAAGCGATTAGCAACGTGGTGTCTTAACCACTCGGCCACTGAGGCCCCTGATAGTTGAGTCGCTTAACTTGAAGTTTTTTGAAGTGGACGTACTCGGAATCAAGATTATTACTTGTGCAAGTTTCTGAAACCTCAGAGTAAAGATAAGAAGTAGAGACCGAATCCCATTGTTCTTTCAGTCAGAGCTAGCATGTTTCACGCTTTCATCGCCAAAAGGTTGTCTTTTTTGGCGGTGATCACCTTATTTGCAACGGTCGGATTTGATTCATGCGAGAGAAACGTCGACGCAAGAAAGTTTCAGCAGGAACGGGAGGAGAAAAACTGGTTTGGCACGTCTTTTCTACCCACCATCACGTGATAGTGGGCAGTGATCCCGGCTTCAAGAAAGTGTTGCTATTTCTGAGTCCAGTTATATGAGAAGTCTATGTCTGAATTTGTTATTTATTTGTTATTTAAGCTATGAGGTATTCGCTACAGCTTTTGCCGGCATGACCTCAAATGATCTCAAAATGGCGTTATTTCCTTGGGACAACCTTCCTCCACGAGGAAAAAAGGCAGAACCCTCTATGTCTGAAACTCACTTAACTTTCGATATTCTCTTAACTATTAGTTGAGTGGTAATCTACCTGCTGAACTCTTTTTCTTATTTGAAACTGATATTAAAATTAGAGTTGAGTTCTACAAATAATTATTCAACTTTTTCGATTGATCTTTTGAATCGTTTATTTAATTAACACGCGGCAAAGAATAAAAACAATAATAAACTACGTATAGTTAGGAGTTGTAGTTACAAATATAACATAAGTTAAGTCTCTTAAAACTTTTTGCACTGCGAACAGGAGAAGGCTAATTCCGGGTATTCAGTTTCAAAAAAGTTAATTGACTAGAAGTTAACAGACTCAACTATCTCAGGGCGAACATGGTATAACTCCCTATTATATTTCATTGAACCCAACTGTCCGTCCATGAATGGACTTTACCCATGTGACGTAAGCCCCGGGTAAACAGAAGAAAAAACACCAATAGGCGTGAAGAACATTTTAACACTGCTCTCCTTTCGTGGAATAAATAGTCTTTTTCGGAGGGTTATTCCCGCAGAGGCGTGGCTGTTGCCATTCGTGGGTAAAGTCCATACAAGGAAAATTTTTGGCAAAACATAGATCTCCTGTAGGGGTAGATGTTTTCAAATTGGATTTTCTTTTAAAAATTAGACGAAGTTGCTACAATTTTCCCTGATATATGTATATATTTTTGAAAAAACTATAGATTTTATTTACATTAATTGTAATTCTTTAGTTTGATATTAGTTAAAAATGAAATTTTAGGTAAGGTCAACGAAAAAAAATGAAACATTTGTTAAGTATTGCTCTTAAAAATATCAAAAAGATGTTGAAAATTTGTAAAAAGTATGCAGAAAAGTTTTCTAATATTAAGAAAAGTACAGGACTCGCGCGCATTGAAAGTATGATGCGATCGCGGTTGAAAGTGCATCGGTGAGTTAACTCTCCGTATAAGGAAAGGGCATGTTTACAAACAAACACTTCCGTAACCAATCTACCAACTACATTTTTGTCATAACGATCATTGCAGGAATAGTCTTGGCGCCGTAGGCCAGTCATTGCAGAGACCTGTTAAACGTAGGCCAATCAAATCCCCCTACCTCACGTGTACAGTCGGAGTCATAAAAAACGAACAGCTTTTTCTTGCTGATCCACAGTAATTCGACAAACAGTGACGTCAGCTGATCTTTCCTTATTACTGTGGGGCTCAGTGGCCCTGACGTCGAAATCGAGCTCGTCGGCAGTGCCTCTAGGTAGAGTTAGATTGGCACAAAACGATGGGCCCGCCGCTTTGCATCAATCACCGTGTAAAGATTATCCACTCCGAGGCTAACGTAAAAGACAGGCTACCGCGGTGTATTCCACGTATCTTTTTTTACAGACCGCTGGAGTCACGTAATGCGCGAATGCACCAATGTAGGTGTACGAAAACAGCATTACGTCACTCTCTAGCGGTCTGTAAAAAAAGACACTTGGGATGCACCGCGGTAGCCTGTCTTTTTCATTAACCTCGATCCACTCCATGTGACGTTTTATACGTCATGAGCTGGCCTTGTATGTCGTTGGTCGCGGTGTAGCTCTCCACTCTCCGAGGTAGGATACGGAAATGGCTCATACTCAGACAGACGTGTTTGTCCAAACTATGGAAAACCTACATTTCAGATTTCAGAACCTGACAGTAATAGTCTGGATGAGCGATATTAATTAATAAACATTAGTTGATAGTAATGACAGGGTCGACAAGATGCTTGGCGATTCTTTTTTGTTTAATTCCTCCTCAACCAATCAAATTTTATATATCCTATGTCCCCACCCTCATATAGAAGCATCCTAGTTACTGTTAAGGTGGATTTGCATTATGGTAGATACCTCTATATGGAAGATGTGATTTGATTGATTAAGGTGTTTGGGGCAAAAGCGAATTGCTAACGCTCGTATTCACCAACTACTTCGAATCCGAGTTACGTGTAAAACTCTGTTCGAACACTCAAATAGTATTCACCATCTACCTGGCTTGATGAGGTTGACGTTGAAGCTGAAAAATAACGCTGGTTTAGTTAGTCGACCTTAGTCCAGGTGAAGTTGAGGTTGAAATTCCTCAACCCAGCATGCGTTGCTAACGAAAAACAAGCAGAGGGAACGAATCTGACCACACTTTACCATAATGGCGCATGGCGGTGTACTGAATCAAGACGCTGTGTAAGATATAGAAGTTAAACAAAAGAACAATATGCAAAGGTATGTAATCTCATATATATATCGATATAATTTATCTTCGTTTTTAAAAATCTGATTTGTTTATATTTATATATAAATTCTCTATATTATATGTTAAATTGTTTGTTTATATAAATACGCATGGTTGCGAAGAATTTGTCTTAAAAGTCAGCATTACCAGAACAGTCAATAAATTGCTACTAAAATAGCAACTTTTGAATTTAAGGTTACTTATTTTTTGCAACTTTAATCTTAAAAATAATTTACAGATATATTTTAACAGTAAGTGAAATACATGTCGTAATTACACGAGTTTTAATTAAAATGTAAGACATCAGACTAATTTTCATTTTTTAAAGTAAAGAAATACCCAGATTATGTTCGAGTATCTACGTACTAAAATCAAAACCCTACAGTGAGTCAATGGGTATGTTTCAAAATTAAATTTATGGTTTATTGTGTGAAAGATTACATTATATTTTATGTTAAAACTGTTATATAAATGTATATCAGCTGTATAAGTTATTTATTCCAATTTAAAATTTAAACAATTCTTCTGAATTTCATTTATTTATTGAATTTTTTTTAATTATGAATCTCATTAGGAATTAAATCAGTCTGTCATTGATTAACACTATTGAACTGTTATTTTTAATCCTCTAATTACATTTCCCAAATTTGATAAATTTGAAATATTTATTTTAATTACATTTAATTTTCATCTGTATTTTAATTTCAAAATTATAATTTAAAATATTGCATTAGAAGAACTAGGGTAGATGTGCCAGTTATGGATACCCTTCAATGTTTTTGGTTTATAAAAAAATAGCTAATAAAAATTAGCTTTTACTGTTTTTTTTCATAACCCCCTTACTTCTTGTTTTATAATCTGGGTTATTGTTGACACTCTTAACAAAACCAATTAAAAAGCAGAAAATAATGTTTCAAAGTCCCACTGTTTTTTAGTAAAAATCTTAATGAACATGCTAAGAGCAGTCTTCCCTTAATAAATTTATATTTTCTTTTTTTTTTCTAGCGAAATTTGCATGTTTTTGTTTTGTTAGTAATAGAAAATTTTGAATTTTATATACTAATGTCCATTTAGAAAATTTCATTTATTTTTAAAATTTTAAGATCCTTGTCCATTACCGGAATGCTTATTTAGTCAATTTCCAGACATGGACACCCCATGTAACATTGCTAAAAATGCTATTTCAGTAATGCTCATAGTGCATGAAATCTTTTAACTGAACTGAAAACCTAAATAATCCAATTTAATTTTTAAATGACACTTACCAGAATGTAATTAACACCGAAATTTTTATAAATAGCTATTTTTAATTAATTTCATGTGGTTAATAAAATTTTCAATATTTTAATAAAATTAATTTTTTTAACCCTGGTTTACAGATTCTAAAATCTGGAGATCAATCAAACAAATCTGGAAGCAGAGAATATTGTTTGAGAGCATAGGGAAAAGAGGGGTTCATAGGGCTCAATGCCTCCCATCTAAATAAAAACAATTAGGTTTCAGAAGTTGTTAAAAATACATCTTTTGTCTTCTGTCTTAAATGTTTGCTTATTCATCTCTGACCAGAAAAAAAAAATTATAGTAATAATGAAACTAGTAAATCTGCAGATCAGTGGCCTCAACCCTCAGTTCTGCAATTTTATTTTGAAATTATTTTATTTAAAACATTCAAACCGCAGTATTATTTCTTTCATATTTGTAATACTAATTACTACTAGTAATATATCAAATAATTTCGGGGAGTTTAACTGTTAAAAATAGTGGGAAATATAGTAATCTATGCATAATACTCCGAAACACTTTTTTTCAGATTATTTCCATTTTCCCTCTAACCCTCCCTCCCTGTCTCAATAAATTGATAACTGTAATTCTCTGACATTAAGTATTTTAAACTATCTATCTAAAATAATTAAAATATTAATCTTGTGATATCAGTAATTAATTAAAATAGTGAGTATTTCCCACAAATATTTTATTAATTATTGATATTCTTATTGTTAAATTTATTTGAAAGTAACTATTTTGTTTTATTAATAAGATTTCATTACATTCTGGTTTTAAATACAGTCATAAAAACAACTATATCGATTACTTCTTGCGATGTGTCCATTACTGGAATTTTGTGTGTTTTCATATTCTGTTATTTACAATAAAATTTTGATTAATATTAGGAAATGAGATTATGAGAATGATTAAATATTGATGATAGATTAATATAACATGAAAAAGCTGGAATATAACTATTAAATAAAAAATACTTTTTTAAAGAAATTCCTTAAGGGTGTCCATTACTAGCACATCTACCCTATTTTCCGCTAAAATAATGATAGCAATAACAAATCGTAAATTTCCAAAGAATACATTGATAAAAAAAATGTCTCAGATTTTACTTAGAACATCTGACTCTTAAAATAAACTCGTAATTTCTTAAAAGATTTTAAATGTTGACCTTTAGCATTTAATAAAATTTTCCTTTACATTTTGGTTGTAATGCTTTGATCAAAAACGCTTTTTTACGCATTCTTTTCCCGTGGAAACCACAGAAGTCTGTGGTCGAAACGAGTACTTAAAACGACTCCTTGGTGCCGCAGGAGAAAAATAAGGGAGCGTCTGGGGAGAGAACGACTTCTAATAGTAGCACTTAGAAAAAATTCGGCTCCCGTTTCAACAGGGAAGAAAGGGAGAAAACAGTCTGCGTTCTTCCCTCAACCTTGTGTAGCTTTCCCGTTTCGCTTGTATTTATTATTCGGTTATGAGAACATTAAAATAAATAACGTAGAATGTTGAATTTTATAATTTGATTCTCATAAAAAAGGATTTTTTTCAAAAAGGAATAACATAAATTTAAAAATAAATAAATAAAAAAGAATAATATCTGTTATTTATATAAAAACCTTTTATATATAAATCTGCAAAAATTATTTTTAGATTTATAGCTTCATATTTTAATATAGTATAATATTTTATTACACACACACACACACACACACATATATATATTAACATATTTAAAAAAATAAGTACATTTGTCAATTCTGCGTTATATTTATATATAATGTAGTTATTTGGCAATTAATATTATATATAACTATATTCAAAAATGTGTGTCACGAAATACTGTTTTTTTTTTCTTTTTCACCTCAGAAAATTCATTTTTACAGTATTCATTTTTTGTTAAGTTTTATGTATTAATGATTTACCTTTCTGTGTGTTTACCTATTCTTTTTTTAAATAAGGCCAATTGACGTAAATGTTTAATATTTTGTTAAGGTTAGCACAAACCTCATCGTATCCTACTTTTTTTTTCTTTTTTGCAAGCTTATGTCAAAATTTCCAGTTTGGGGAATTCGATTTGAATATTTTACAATGACTTTTTAATTTATTATTAAATGATTTTATGAAGGAGGTATGAGATAATATATTTTTTAACGATTACGTTTAGCAGATTATGTAGGAAGGAGGGGGGGGGGGAGTTAAAATTATATATATCAGTGTGATTAAAATGCTAAAACTTCGATATGTTTTTCAATTAACTCGATTTTTAAATGGACAATCCTCGTGGTTCATAAAATTAAAGACAGGATTTTCCTTAATATAAATTGACTGTTGAAAGGTATTTGCTTAGTATTTTTTTAAAATAAAAATATTAAGCAAATAGTCATTTGTTCATTATTTTTACAGCATGTCATGACATTTATTTTTTTAACCCTTTATGTCCCAAATTATGAATTCATGAAAATTTCATCTTCTAAACTATTTTTTGTGAAATTTTGAAACTACATTAGAAGATTTACACAATCATTTAATAAATTTTAGAAGGATTTTGCCATTTAAAGTCAATTAATTAAATTTGTATTTATAGGAATTTTGTGCAATATTTATAACTTCATTCAAATCTTTTATTTTAAATATTTTTTTTTTTTAGTATTTTATAGAATTAGGAAATGTACAAGTATAATGCTCTTACAAGAGAAATGTAGGAATTATTCCGAACTGAAACTTTTCACCTTCGAACTTTCAACGTTAAGAAAGCTGAAGAGGTGCAAATGAAAAAAAAAAAAATCATCCTTTTAAAAATATTTTTGTTTTGTTCAACCAATAATGCTTTTAGAATAAGATAACGTAAAGTACCTATAACTCATTCTAAAATGTACTACTACTAATCGATGCATATTTTATATCAAGTTATTTTAATGGTACGTTAAAGTAGCGTCGGGGAATAAAGGGTTAAATAATTAATTAGTCGGATATCTGGTCCTTACACCTATAGAGCACACATAGAATTAAAAATATGGAAGAGAATGTTGTAAGAAATTAAAAAGAAGTGTTGTTTTAAAATCTTCTTAATAATTTTTTAATTAACTTTTCAAATATTATTACAATAATTAAACTTTTTCTTCATTAAGTCATTTTCCTTCATAAAACCATTTAATAATGTGTCAATAAGATATTATAAAATATCTTAAAAAAAGTACAAAAGTTACAAAAATCCTTTAACCGTAAAATTTTACATAAGCTTACCCCCCCCCCCCTTCCCCCCCCACACACACACACTCACACACAAAAGAAAAATAATAGGATATGAAAGTCTGTTACAAAAATATATTAAAATATAATAATAATAAAATATGAAGCTATAAAAATATTTTTTCAGATTTATCTAACGAAAGATTTTCAGATAAATAACAGCCATTCTATTTTTATTATTATTATTATTTCCTTTTAAAAACATTTCATTTTTTGCAAATTCGATGCTTTTTTTGTTTGTTTGTTCAAATTATAAGATTCAGCATTCTTCGTTGTTTATAATTTTAACAATTTCCATAATCGAATAACAAATGCAAGCGAAAAGGAAAAGCTACATAAGGCTGAGGGAAGAACGCAGTAGTTTTTCCCTTTTCTCCACAGCTGAAAGGGAAGGAGAATTTTTTTCTAAGTTCTACCAAAGCCGCCTCAAGACTACAAGCCAAACACAAGGTTTCGTGACGTCACGACGCGGGGCTTAGATCAGCCGTGGAGAGCACATGCGTTATTTAAAACATTAATTCTTTCCTCCATATTTCAACTTATTTTCACAGCTTATGTGAAAAAAAATAAAAACTTATAGTTTAAAGACGCTAATTAAATGCTTTTTAATCAATTTCGATCACTCGAAACAATAATAACGATAACACAAAAACAATATTTATGAAATAATATCACTGTGTCAATGAAAATGTGCATCAGAATTAAAGATACATTCAAGAAAATTCGTTCGTTAATGAAAAAAAAAATCCCAAGTATTAAAGTTATTTTAGTAGACAGTTTTTATTATTTATTCTACTTTGAAATTTAGAAACAATATCAATTATCTATTTGATATATATTCAAAAACAAGACATTATACAAAGAAAATAAGTTAAAACTGGTGTGAATGACTAAGAACAAAAAATCTTCTTAAAACACCATAAAAAATTTGTAAATGCGCTAGGCCTTTCGAAAGATCTGAGTCTTTCTTCGTCAGGCGCAAAAAAGACGTCCTTCTACTATGAAAGCAGAGGCAAGACTCTTATTACATATATATATATATATATAAATTTGCAGTTTAAACACATAAATTGAATTATTTTGCTTTCAATTATTTCAAAACAAATAAATAACAATAAGTGTGCCAATCAAAACCCACATTTAAAAATTAAATTAAAGTGGAAGAAAAGTGAATGTTAAATGAAAACAAATTCAAGTTGTGTTCTATTTTTATTTTTAATTGGGCTTGAAAATATACAGTAAATATCCTATTAAATATTAAGTGATTTGAAACCTGCATATAATAAATAGTAAAATTAAAGTATATATGAAATTGAGTATTCTTATAAATAAATTTTCGTACTGTAAACTTTACTTATCAGAAATGGGTAATTTTCACATAAAATCCATTAAATTAAAAAACATAAAACTGTCATAATACTAAAACAACACAAGTTCGTGAAACAGAAAATTATTATTTAGTTTTGTATTAGTTTGATATATTATGCAAGGTACAAGCAATAGATTTTTTAAAACATGTATTGACATATGAAGAGAAAAATAAAAGAAAGAAAGAAAAGACTTTCATCAATTGGAATTAAAATATTCCTAATTTATGTTCATTTTCCTCGAATGTTTAGGTAATAGCTGATAAAAAAAAAAAAAGAAAAAACATCGAAAAACACAAAAACCTTCCACGAAAATATTTCATTTCCCAAAATAATGTTGTGTGGTTTCTTAAATGTTTGTTCACATCTTTTAAGCTTAAAATAATCAATTTTTATGAGATGAAAAGTATTTCCTGACTAGATCTAAAAGTAAATTTATAATTATAGAATAATAATTTTATTTATTGTTATTTTTAATTATACATTAAAATGTATATAAAAACACATAGGATTTTTGCGAAGAAGGTGTGTGTGTGAGTGTGTGTGGGGGGAGGGGGGAACTACTGTTTTGCATAAGGGTACTAACAACCCTTCCTCTAGTCTTGTAAATAAATTGTTTACAGTTGTGGCAAAAATAGAGAGATTCAAAAACATTATCCCCATAGCTCTATTTACACAGTACATAAGCATTTATAATTTAACAAAAAATTATAAAAAGAATTTTTATTAAGATAGCAAACGTTTAAGATTTAAAAAGAACAATAAATTGATACAAGTATATCGATCGGGGTTTGCTTTAAAACAAGTAAACAAGATAAAAATGCTATGTATTCACAGCGACTTTTATGAAAATTTCTAGAATATTTAAATTTTTAAGTATGAATATATATATATATATAAATTTGTTGTCAAATTAAAGTCCAACTAATTCTGCATACAAAATAACCCGAGTTACTATTCACACAAGTGTCTTTTAATAAATGGGCGTTAATTAAAGGTCACTCAAATGAATTAGAGAAAACAGAACAAATTATAAAGAACGGATGGTGTGACAAGATACAAATTAAATGATATAAGTCTTGACACGATTTAGGGATGTTTGCCATTTTAAATTATTGCTCTATGTGGAAAGAAACAGAACTACAATAATATAGTTTCGTTTTGAGATACGGTATTATTGATAGAATCGTACTAGGATTTGCTAGTTAATTTATTTCAAAGAAATTAAAAATAAAAGATTTTGAACACAAGAAATAAAACTTGCGCTGATAGCATATAAATATAATTTGAAAATAAAACTTACCTTGAAAAAATACGTTATTAGGCTAAATAAAACGCACGTGCACGTAAAATAGCAAGATACAGAAATTCAAATGTTCGGGGCTGGCGCGTTGGCAGTTAGCCAGCCCCGGGCTGTGACGTCACATGTGGGGGGATGAAGGGCGTGTCTGGCTTGTAGTCTTGAGGCGGCTTTGGTTCTACTCATAGCCGACGTTACTATGGCCCGGAAGCGAAATCGAAACTAGAAGGTCACGTGACCCAGATAGACGAAGAAGTCGATGGTCGAAGCATTGCTTGCGTTGAAAATTAGCTCGGCGCCGGATGCGATATTTATTACAATAGAAGTACTTTCATAAACATAATTAAACTTCCACGGGGGGGGGGGGGGGGGCGGACAGCCACTTCTTTTCGACGAAAACTTCTTAATTATATTTTCTGTTAATGTTTAACAGTTTTAAATCACTCAGAAATAATAAGTTTTAATTTTTCTTTTTAAATCGCCAGAGGAAAAAAAAAAGTTCATTATTTTTTTTAATTTAGGGAGAGGCAATTTACTCCCCCCCCCCCCCAAAGGTTCCATTTGGGAGAAGTTACAGTTGGGGGGGGGGGGCAGTTTCTCCTCTAAGGAATCTGGTATTTCAAAAAAATGTCATCACAAATCAGCCACAAAGGAAAGAAAAGAAAAAACTTTTCAGAACTTGGTTGCACAAAAGCTAAAATGTCTATCCAGGGTTGTTTTATTTAAATCAATTGTATTAAATCAAATAGATTTTTCAGTGGAGAGTTACTTCTCCTAAAGAATTCAGAAGTTTGTTTTATGTTTTGTTGCTTAGACCTTCAAATTACAGTTCCCATATGTTTATTGACAGAGGTATTGATTCAATAATATGATCAATATTTGGAGTATTTTTAACAAAATAAATATTTGTACTATTTACCTAGCATAGAATTGATGTTTCTTCTAACATGAAGTCAGGTATCATTGAAATCATGGAAGAAGTGTTTTCACTGTCTTAGATATGAAATTGATAAAATATAGCATGGAAATTTAATTTGTTGATACTTGTATTGTATAGTGTATTTTTCTTTTTATGTCCCCCCCCCCCCCTTTCGTGTCTGAATTTACTATTTGCTATCCACTAATATATTTTCATTCCTTATGCCGCTGTAACTTGGGTAATCATATTTATACATTTATTTACAGATAATTTACATATTATCTACATTTTAAGATTTACAAAATTTCCACTTATATTTTAGCAAGATATAAAATACCTTAATTTTAAAAGCAAACCCTCCTACCAAAAAAAATGGTTTGTGATACAGTAGTTTCGTTACTATATTTTTATTTACCAGAATGAAATCTAATAAGAATCAACTATTATTTTTACAGAGGATTTTGTTGCCGACCAGTGTTATCAGTATGATTTCCCATCCACAATTAGCATGTTTCTTCGCAAACTAGGCTCTTTGCAAAAGTTGAATTTCTCAATCAGCCTATGACATATATAATAAATATTATTTTGAAATATATCTTTCAGAAAATAGTAATACACCTTATACATTTTGAAATTACAATATGTTTTGAATATTTGAACAATAGCAAATTTTGAGTATTCATAAAACATTATTTAAATGATCTGAATTATTTAAATAATTTAATTATCTAAAATCCTCTTAATTTCAATTTTATATCATAATACTGAATATAAAAAAAAAATGTTTAAACAGCCTTAGATAGGGTTGGACATTTTGTCTCATTTGCAGCATCCACTCTTGTCCCTACAAACTTTGGAAATGAGGTGAGGGGGTGGTGGCAAGGAAGAAAAATAAGAATACTTTCTCGCAGTGAAAATCCATAAATATTTTTTTTTCTTATAAATATATAAACAACTTGTCTTGTAACTATCAATTATGTCGTGAAAAGTAATTCATTATGAAAATACATTTCATTTCAAAACATGAAAAGCAATAAAGAATTACTTAAATATTTTTTAACATGAAAATTAGCAGATAAAAACAAACAAGTCATTTTTTTTATTTAAAATTATTAAAAAGAGTTCTGACTATTTTTAGCTATAGTTGTTTGAAGAGGAGGGTTAATAAAATGTGGACTCTTGAATCTTGATAATGATTGTAAAAATAAACTAAATATGCGCTAAACTGGGAGCTATTAATCTATGAATTGAAACAGTTTATAGAAAAAAATTAATTTCTTTTACATGAAAATATTAACTGAAAGTTGGTATTTCAGCTAATATGTTTTTAAGTATATATTTAGAAGTAAAAAATTAAAACTTTGTCAATATTTAAATGAATTTTCCATGCTTTATACATTTACTTTGATTTTAAAAATATTTATAAAATTCAATAAATCTTCCAATTAAAAATAACAAACGTGAAATATCATATGGAAAAATATTGAACATATTTCAATATATTTTTATATGCACATAAAAAAAAATGGATTAGAATTGTGTTATCAATAAATATTGAAGTATTTAATTATTAACCGTTAATGTTTAAGTGGAAAATATTTAAAATATTTCATTTAGATATTGTGTTATTGAGTAAAATTTGCCAAAGAAGCAATTCTTTTTCTAAAGCATACCTAGATTTAAAAAAAAAAAAAAAAGTAGGATACCTAATAATAACAATACATAACTTAACCCTTTCAGGGGCAAGGTATTTGTATTCATAAAATGTTGAAATAGTTGAATGACACCAGTATTTACAAGAAAATTTATTTGTAAACAAGAATATTTTCGCATACTTCATAAAAGTGAAATTTTCGTTGGCTTATGGTATTCACAACATGTGCTTTGTTTCTTTATTAAACATTGAAAATATTTAACTCATATGAATCACTTCATTTTAATTTAGTTGCTACAAATTTTAGAA
Organism: Maratus speciosus; assembly: GCA_963932465.1. NCBI lineage: Eukaryota > Metazoa > Arthropoda > Arachnida > Araneae > Salticidae > Maratus > Maratus speciosus. Next base: position 686,592,046 of record OZ010786.1, read on the forward strand.
TTCTTATTGCATTTGTAATAAAAATAGGGGAAGATAGAGATACTTGAGCCACTTTTTTAAATTTTTTATACTTAGAACAAAATAAAATATTGTAGTTGAAAATTTGATAATTTTTCTTCAATTGAAAACCATTTTCAGTTAATTTTGAACGATTTTTCTTTGTTTAATAAATTTTTACATTTTCTTTTACATTGTGGCTCAAGTATCCCCATGAGGGGGTTACGTGAGCCATGGTGAAGGGATACTTGAGCCAATACTAAAAAATACCTACAAAAATAATATTTTTCTTTTTATTATTTTATAAATGTTTTACATAGTGATAAATCAAGATGCACTAAGTCCTTTGAAACCAGTTGTGAAAACAAAACGAGTAACACGATCATTTGTTGTGGTGATAATTGGTGGTCGAAGGATCATTTCAACTTGGGTTTCATTGATGATAGCAATTGATGATAGTTTTTAAAAAAGTTACAGTAATAGTGGTTACAATTTCAGTATACAATATTTAATCTTAAAATATTACATTAACAAAATAAATATTTTAATATTTTGGGCCTAACTAGTTAAAATATTAGAGATTATCACCAGTAAAATCAGTTTTAAAAAGTGATTTTAATATTAGTCAAAAAGTTAAATTGAAAACTATGCCTACATTTATCTAGACAGACTATTTTGTTAGTCAAAATGAAAAAAAAAAAAAGGATATTTTCATTAACAAAATATGCATTTTTAAACGTATGTTTTCAAATTAATTCCTTAATGAAAAAAAATAAATAATAAAGAGTTCTTCCTCATTTTACCCAGAAAAAAAATTAAAATTAAAATCTATCTGTGAACATGAAAAAGACTTTTTTGTTTCACCCATATCTCTAATTTCCTAGTAGGGATGGTTGAGCATGGCTCATGTATCCTCAATCTCAGTATCCCCATTACTACCATTTTTGTTTATCAGACTTTTACTAAGTAATGAATGCATCTATTTGAATTATTTTAGATTCAAAATACAACTGAAATTATACTTATTAAATCTATCTATATTGTTGCAGCTTAAAACAAAACTTTGATTACAAAAAAATATAAAAAAACACTCACCTAAATATTTACTTCAGATAGGGAAAAAGCAGCTATTAATCACTATATACATTCAAAATGGTTCCAAGATATGTGATTTTTTTTTTTTTTTTTTTTAATGTGCAGAACTATAAGAATATTATCATGTTGCTAATTTTAGAAAGAAAAATTAACCTACAGTAGAGAAAATAGGGATGGCTCAAGTATCCCCACTCTCCCCTACACTAAATAAAAATAAAGAATCTTTTAATACAACTGTTATCCAAAAGTGCATAGGTAAAATAACTTTCAAACCCCAAATGAACTTAATATTAACAAACTGTAATTGAAACCAGATCATTAGCCAGCGTGGTGTGGACATTGTGTTGGTAAACAAGTACTTTGACAAGTTTGAAAAAAATTCTTGTGGGAACATCCAGTATAAAGGAACTAGCAAGGTACACTCACAGACAGAAAATTAAATAAAGATCCTGCCTCGCAAGTGCACCCAGCTGTCATAAAAATCCAAAAATATCCTTCTTGACTCAATCCCTTGACCGCAGAAAGATGACATCTTCAATAACTGCATTACATATTAAGTTAATATTTGAAATTCATTTGGGATTTGGAAAGTTATTTTAATTGTACATTTTTGGATAATAACAGTATTAAAATGTTCTGTTTTTCAATAAATATTTTCATTTATACCAGTATCTGAAAAGTGTTATATACAAGAAATTATAAAAGTAATCAGAGCAATCTATAATTGCTAAATTAAAATGAAGTTAATCAAATGTGTACTACAATTAAATAACCAGTACTGAGTACTATCATTTTCATTGTTTTAAACAAATGCACATACATTAAACTGAATAATTTTGCTGTTTAAAAATAAATACTTTTGTTTATATAAAAATTGAGCGCTACTATCACAGAAAGACCACTAGAGCTGGAAAGAGAGAGTATTTTCAAAAAATGAGATACTTGAAAAAGAGTACTTAAATTTTTAAAGAGGGGGGGGGGGTAAGATATTAATCTTTGATTCACTGTTATTATATCTTAGAAAATGAGTACTATTCTCCACAATATATAAAGAAGGGTTACACTGACTGATTATACACTGAGAACAATACTAAACTTTTTTTTTTTTAACACCTTTTTCTAGATACCACAGTACTGTATTAATGAAATACTATATGTATACATCACACTTCAATTATAATTATAAGTGCTTATAAAAACACATTTTAAACATACATATAAAATAAAAAGAGAAATATAATTATATATGAACTCACATTACTTCCTCCGATAATGCAATAACAGTTAGGCTTAAACTGATGAGCTCTTTTTGGCAATAACCAATTACTGCGCTAAAAATTTCTCCGTACACGATGTAATCCATGATCAACGGTTTAAGAGCACATATCAATAGCATTTAAAATAAATATTTTCAAATTTTATCACATCTAACTAAACACTGATGTACAAACAGAGACAGCCAGCTACAGCACACAGCATAGCGAGATAGTAGCAACTACAGTCGGATTGCGCGCGTTCAACCGTCTATCTGGATCACGTGACTTTTTCGCTTCCAAGCCATTGTAAAGTCAGCTTTGGTTCTACTGTTAGCAGTCGTTCTCTCCCCAGACGCTCGTGAAAAATAACGTTCTAGAGCTTATGTTGTTGAATGGCAACGCCTATTGCGCGGGCAAGTTTGTTTGTTTTCGTCGTCAGCGTCAGCGGCGAAACGCTGTTCTTCGATCTTCGTGTATTTTTACTAAGGGATAGAAGTAAGTTCTTCATTTACTAAAAATAAGTACTTTAGGAACAGATGTCATATTCGCCCCATATTGGCGCGATTTTTTTCTGTCGCCAATATCATATAGGCAACAGGTACTTAACTTGCGTCAAAGTGTCGTTATTTTGCTTGATGTGGTAACCCATATTATGTTGTTTATGCTGTTGATGTTTTCGCCAAATTGGCAACCGAAAAAAATCGCGCCAATATGGGGCGAATATGACATCTGTACCGTACTTTAATGTTTTTGAATACTTTCTTTTCATATGTATCCTATATTCCACCTTCATAATATGTAATCTTTTTATAGGCTGAATGTGCCAGAATCCAATGTTTGTCCCGGGGGCAAGAAAAGAGGTAGTTTCGGTCCTAGTACCAGAAGAATACCATAGCTGTCCATGTTATAATGAGTGAGTAATTCAGTCTTAGTGTGTTATATTAATTTTAAAAACATTTTCTAAGAGTGTTTAGCTTTTAACTTATTTATTATTAAATTTTCACTCTTAGATACCTATTGTAACCTTGTTATATATTTATTTAGTACAATTTAAAAGAAATAAATGACACCCAATTTATTGAAAAGGTTATTTATCGGGAAGAGTCCGATATCCTGTGCCGGAAGATTTGGCGCACTTTGTTTGGCGATAAATGTTTCGATCTGGTTTAAGTTTGTTCGTCGGATTTCGGATCGTTCGAACGGCTTTAGGGTTGCTTTTTTTCGGAAATGCCTTTTCAAAACCGGCCAACTGGATGACGCGACGTGAGATCTTGAAGCTTAATGGTTTACTAGTATCACGGGAACTGTTAGTCAGCAAATTTTGAATTCGGTTAGATAAGAATTTGCTCTCGCGGTCACGCCGACGCCACACTCACATACATTTGGATTACTCTCTGCGCCGCTCGATGTAAGTAAAGTCTCGTTAATTTTTCCGAGATTGCGGAAATCAACTGATTTTTAAAAAAAAACCATTGATTAAAATAAAAAAAATTTAAATGTTTAAAATGTCAAAAAAAGTATTAAAATCTAAGATGAACATAATTTGAAAGTGTCTACAGGTATTTTGACTTATGAATAAACACAAAAAAAAAAGAGCTTTAAATAATTGTTTCTAAGCTTAATTACTGAGTATTGTAAAAACTTAAAAACAGTTAAGTTTGTAAAAAACATTGTTTTTATCCAACACAAAATAGTTTCATTTAAAAACGATATTTAACGTAATTTGCAATGTCATAATTTCCTTTAGGTAATCAGTGTAATGCATTATTTTATATAAAATAATAATAAACGTAGCAACTGTAGTAAATTTTTGCAAGTAAAAGAATAAATAGTCAGTGCTTTAGTTTCTTGTTGTATTAGGTACTTTTCAGTTAGCCGGGCACCAGTGTTTATATATACATATTTATATACATACATGTAAATATACACATATATTGTACATATATGTACATATATTGTATATATACGTACATATATAAGTATATATAAACACTGGCACCCGGCTAATGAAACAGTACCTTCTATTATTGTAATAATAAATTAAGGAACAGATGTCATATTCGCCCCATATTGGCGCGATTTTTTTCTGTCGCCAATATCATATAGGCAACAGGTACTTAACTTGCGTCAAAGTGTCATTATTTTGTTTGATGTGGTAACCCGGATTATGTTGTTTATGCTGTTGATGTTTTCGCCAAATTGGCAACCGAAAAAAATCGCGCCAATATGGGGCGAATATGACATCTGTACCCCAATTAATAGCAATCGCGAGTCAAAGAAGAATGAAAGAGATGATTACATCTGCTCAGCAGCTAAATTGTAAATGAATGCATAAGGGAAAAAAAACTAATTGGTATAAAAATGTTAAGCACAGCAAGAGCTTCTTCGGTATAGATTGAATAAATGTTTTTTTTTTTTTTACTTTGTAACTCATATATGCTAAATAAAAAAACTAATTGGGGATTGAAAAGGCAGCAAAACTTTTCTTAAAAAGAAAAAAAAAATTAACCATTGAAAACTAATTATCCCCACTGAGAGGTAATAATGCTGTTATATAAATATTTTGAGGATTTCAGATATAACTGGCTCTCCTTACATTTATTATGTATGTGTGTATGAATGGCTTTAACTCATTTTCATAATTTTTTTGGTTAGCATACACATACATGTGTGTAAGTTTAGATTTTGGTGATTAACAATAATTTTTTTAAGTGCAAATGCAAAATGGGCTGCAAATGATGTCTGTTAGTTTTGTTATTTGTGCTACTTACTAATGAAATTACTTGATGGGTAAAATAAGTAAAACAAATAGATATAATTTATAAAAAAAGTGTGACTAATTACTTTTTTTAATTATATTTAGTGTTTATGGACTTAAAATGTGTTTTACGTAGTTTAAAGTATTTTAAAGGGTGACTCTATTTAACGAATTTTCCATATAACAAACTTTTTTTTCAGGATTTAGCGACTCTGTTAAATAGAGGTCCAACTGTATATATGTTTTTACATCACTATTTAATTTTGATTTTCTATTACCTGAAACTTAAATTTTTGTTGGCTAGTACTTTTAAAATTTTGTGATTATTTTAAAATGTAACAGCAACAATGTACCTAATATGTATTAAATTGTAACAAGACACTAACTAAGATACTACATAGTCAATATTTAAAAAAATTTTTTTCCCCTTCCTTTAAATCTGAAATCATTCACCATACACTTTTTAATAGTCTGCTGACATAGCAAAACAATACACGACGTTTTTGTTAATTGTGAGTTTACTGATTTCTTTCCAGCATTTTAGTGGATATTCCTTTCTGTCAGTGATTTTTCTTAACATATTAAGATTTCTTTTGTTTATTTTCTTTCATCTGAAAGTTTAAATTTGTTTTCTAATATCTTTAAAATTTTGTCATTTTAAAATGTAACAACAACGTACATAATATCTACTAAAATGCAACTAGACTGTAATGGATGAGGAACTTTTGTTAAGATTTTTTTTCTTTGAGGGGGGGGATTATATTATTAAAGCAATTTTTAAACCGAACATAGCTAAATATTTTTTCAGAATAAAATAATGCTTTAAAAAATTAAATTTGTAATTTTTTAAAAAGAAAATAATCTATTTTAATTGTGAAGTATACAAGAATTGTGCATATAGTGCATAATATATTTTGGTTTTAGACAAAACTTTCTTATTCGGCCATAACTAGGTCGAATAATTGGTATTCGGTTATTTGGCCAAACCATTATTCATTGCATAATTGTGCATAATATATTTTGGTTTTAGACAAAACTTTCTTATTCGGCCGTAACTAGGTCGAATAATTGGTATTCGGTTATTCGGCCAAACCATTATTCGTTGCATTACTAATGTAAATTGCTTCAATGGTATTTTGTCATGTCTGTATTAATGTAATTCCTTAAATAGTACGCAGGGTTTGTAAATATCATGGTATTTTCGAAAATATCAAAAATATCCGATATTTTGATATATATCTGATATTTTCGATATACAGTCAAGGATCTATAATCCGCACTCCCATAATCCGCAATTTTCTATAATTCGCATTGCTTAATGAATGTACACAATTAAATAAATTTACAAATTCCTGATCCAAAAATGATTTTTTAAAAGAAATATCTGAAAATTTTAAATATAAAAGTGAATACAATCAATTTTTTAATACAAAGATTTGAAAAATGCATTTTTTGAGATAGCATATTAAATTAATTACAGTAGAAGATCTTTATAACGCAATTCTATATAATGCAATTCTCCATATAACGCACAACTTCTCAGATGTAAACAATGATTTTTGCAGTTAAAAAGCATCTGCATTTTCACATTATAAAATATTACTACTCTCCAGTGGACTATATTTGATACATTAGTTCAACTTTATCTTCTAATTTAAGACCTTTTTATTGAAAAAAAATGCTATTATCACAATAAAAATTTTTGAAAATGTCTAATATAAGGGATGGTTGTGTCAGTTATATTTGGATCATGCTTATAAAGTAAATTTAACAATGTCTCATATATGTATTATGCAAAAATTTATAATTTGGATCACTCTTGGTAACAAGGAATACAGTATAAAGATATTCTAATGTATTTTGATATGTTTAAGTCATATTTGGTCATATTTACAAGATAAATTTAATGATGTGATCGATATAATGCAAAATTCTATGTAACGCACAACCTTGTGTTTTTAGGTTTGTGTTATAAAGATCTTCTACTGTATTATATATCATATTTAAAATACTGTCCAGAAATAAGAAAATGGCATATAATCCATAATACTCCATAATCCACAATATTCCATAATCTGCACAACCTTTGGTCCCAACTTGTGCGGATTAAAGAACTTTGCCTGTATATCAGATATTTTCATATAGTCAACTTACTGCTGATAATGAATATTTTCAAGCATAATAGAAATTAGAAACTAAGACCTATTGCAATTAACATAAAAACTTAATCAAACAATAGTATTCTAAAAATGCATTTTTTTTTTTTTTTTCTTAGAACAAAATTGAAGATACAGTCGAACCTCGTTATCCCGACACTCTAATGGCCAGAAAAAAGTGTCGTCATAAGCGGAGTGTCGTGGTAACCGGAGTTGGAGAAAAAAAAGTATGTAAAAAGCTATATTTTTAATTAATTTAAGACAATTTTAAATTCATAACTGTTCTTGCAGTTTTAAGCTATAAAACATCAGTATTAAACAAAGTAAACACAAAAACAAAATTGAAAAGAATAAAAATCAGAATTATGATGACCTTTTTCTTTATTGTTACATGAAATATTGATGCATTAAGGTTTGCTTATCCCTAGGTGTATGCGCTTCCTACAATTCTTTTTTCAATATTATACAATGCATTGTGATCAGTATTCATTGTTTCACAAATGGATGAGATAATTTCTGATCGTTTCAATGCAATGCAATGCATCGGTTTTAGTCGGATGAAAAACGCCGTGTAACTACAAGAAAGCTTCGCCTGACCAAAACAAAAAGACCGCGAGTATACTGATACGTCTATCTGAAGCTTAAGTGGGTCATTCATAGTGTGTGGCTTTATTTATTTAGATAAAGGATGGAAGTAAAATTTCTCATTTATCACAATGGATATTTTAGACTCTTTTGTGAAAAGTTTGACTAATATATTTATTACCGCTTCATTTCCGTACTTATAAGACGGATTGTGAAAAATGGACGATTTTCCTAAACCGTCGGGATATCGAGAGTGGTAAATTATTTAATGACGTAAAATCTGGAGTTTACTTACATTAAAATCATATACAAAAAATCGGGACTTTGAAAAATTGACGTGATAAGGGGGGTTGACGTGAAAACCGGGTGTCGGGATAACGAGGTCCGACTGTATAACAATTGAAAACGGATACAATTTGCTTTATACACCTATATATGTATATAAACTATAGGATTTGTATTAAGTTTCGAGAAAGTTTTATATTTTATGAAATAAAATTTTAAATATAAAATAGTTTTTTTTTTAATTGAAGAATTCTAACATAAATATAAGCTTCTCTAATTCTTTTATTCCCTAACCTGTTGTGCAGTTTAGACTCAATTAAACCAAAATCAGAACGTTCTTTTCTAAAAATGCTGTACCGTAATTTCGGGAGTAAGCGCCGCACCCGCAATATTCCTTCTAAAAAAAAAAAAAAAAATTGCCGTAAGCGCCGCACTAAATGTAGATTAAAGGCCTAAACTTAGACATTTTAAAAAAAGAACAATTAATAACGCAATTAAAATTAATTTAATGTTTTAAAGGATTTTTAAAACATAAAATGACTTACTTATTTAGTTTTTTATTCCCAAGGACTTGAGGAGACATCCGTTGGCTATTTATAATATAACCATTCAGAGCGCGGGACGCGAACCCTTCTCCTCATGGCGCTCCACGTTTTTTAAAGTGGTCGGCGCCACTAGGCACGCTTTTTATAGTGGGTCGCATCCACTATTCAGCAAAATCAAAAGCCATCAAATTCACTCAGTTCGCTGTCTGATTGGAACAACTTTCGAATATCGTCATTCAATTCGAGGCTATTTTCATCATCGTCCGACAGCTCAATATCCGTATCAGCATCCTGACTCGAGGGAATTATTTCTGCCGCTGCGAATCCCGAAATAATGGAACTCGGCTCAACGGCATTCCATGCTGCCGACACCCATTTCGCCACTTCGGCGTACGACGCTTTCTTCAAATTGCCGCCTTTAGTGTAGGAGTGTAAACCACTTGACATCCATGTCTCCCATTGCTGTCGCATGTGGTGTTTAAAAATGCGATTTGGTATCAAATCTAAGGGCTGCAATTTTTTAGTAAGCCCGCCAGGAATGATTGCCAGAGATGCAGCACATTTCCTGGCCGCTTCTTTTACAGGCTCCGTCAAGTGAGCCGCCATGGAATCCATTATCAGCATTCCACTTGGTTGGAAAAAAGCGCCTTTTCTTTTTTTCCGCACTTCAGAAAACCAGTCTATCATCAAGTTTTCATTATTCCATCCTTTTTCGTTGCATCTTATTACAACATCCGATGGAAAAGTCTCCTTTGGTAAGGTTTTCCTTTTGAAAATTAGCATAGGCTTCATCTTTTCGCCACTCGCGGTACACGATAAAACGCATGTGAATGAAGTTTTTTCATGACCCGTAGTTGAAATGAAAACAGAATTTTCTCCAGTTGAATTCACAGTTCTACTTGGGCTCAATCGAACGTCAACGGAACTTCGTCCATGTTGATTAACTGGGAAGGCTTAAAATTCTTTTCATTTTTCAATTTCATTACAAACTCCAGGAATTTTTTTTTCTTTTCGATCCAGTCAGCAGGGAGATTCTGTCCCACACTTGTCCTTTGCCTCACGGACAACTTGTGTCTCTTCATAAAACGGAAACACCAATTTACGTTTCCTTTGAAATTTGAAATTCCCATATCAGCAGCAATATTTTTAGCTTGCATTCGAATTTTCACAGTTGAGATTGAAAGCCCTTCTTCGCGCTGTTCTAAAATCCACTTCTTTAGATTTTTTTCCAACTCTGGCCAATGAGCTGTACCGCAACGTCTTGCTTTTTTCAATTTCGGCATTTCTTCAATAGCTGATTTTTCTGATCGCCATCGGCGAATGCATCTTTCGTCTATACCAAATTCACATGCTGCAGGACGATTTCCAATACTCTCTGCTTTCATAATCACTTGTAATTTAAATGCAGCAGTATAATTTCGAAGTCGCTTGGGAGCCATCTTAAAATATACCAGCAATCAAAAGATTAAAAAAGATTGAAAAAATGGCAAACCACGCTGAAAACGAACGACACAAGTGCGAATGCGATGTATATTGTATATAGCAATAGCCACATGGCAATAGCAATGAGAGGGGACAGGCAAGTATCCAATCAAATCGACTGACCACTATGTTTCGAGCAAAGAGCAACCCACTTTTATAAAAGGGGTGAATGGATAAGTTAAGAGAACAATGAGGACAAAAAACTTTACTCCGTGAGACAGAACGGGCCAGATATGTAATGCGCGATAGACAACTTTACAAAGTAGTGATGCAAACCAACGACGATTTTTATTTTTACTTTCTACCCCTTTCCCTTTTTCTTTGGAGTTTCGTTAGACTTTATTCTATCATTTAAATTTACGAATGTAAATGATTAATTTAAATAGAAAACTATTTTCAAAACATCAGATAATATTGACACTTTGTGAATGCTTAAATCGCTAAAATAATAAAGATGGATATTACCGAATTTTTTTACCTTTTCCTTTGTTCTTATAATGGATTTTACTTTTTATTTTATTTAATTCTTAATTTCTTCTCTAATATTTTTTTTATTTAATTCTAAAAGGATTACAACCACTCAGTGTTGAATTCAGGGGGTGATCCGGGGAGGGGGGGCACATCCCTCCCCAGAAGATTTGAGATTTTGTGTTTTCAGCAGTCAAAAATGGGCAATCCCCCCCCCCCCCCGGAGCCACACAAATCCCTCCCGGAGAAAAGGGTCTGAATTCAACACTGCAACCACTTAAAACTATCGCATCCACTTTACAATAAAAACATTCCTCCCGAGAATCCACTAAAAGAAACAAGATAAACTGTATGAATCTTCATTACTACTCATCTACCATCTTCCTGCCATTCGTTAAACGCACACTAGGTTAGTAGGTCAAAGAAGGGAAGGCGATATAACTATCTACTGACCGCACTTTATATCATCTGGAGAAACGAAAACAATACAACTGACAGCTTCAAACACGTGCAAAGATGACGACATCATTATGTGGTAGCTGTTAGGATTACGTCATCAGGTACTTAGTGGAGTTTTTCAAGAGACAGAAGAAAGTAAACATAGGAAAAGTACGATACACGTACGTTAGGAAAGTAGATAAAGCAACGTTATTTAAGAAGAGAAAGAAGGAAATAAAGTTAATTTATTTTAATGCATTGTGTATTACTGTAAATAAAAGTACTTTAATAAAAGAAATAATGTGAATAAGGATAAATAGGTTTGTCATTAGAGGTAAACACGTACGGTGACAAGAACAAGTATATTGCTATCAGGTTTAACTTTTTTCGACATTCTTTATAAAAACTTAAAAAAAAAAAAAAAATCATAAGCGCCGCATCGGCAATTTATTAACTTTTAAAGTCATAAGCGCCGCGGCGCTTACTCCCGAAATTACGGTATATAAATGATTATCTAAATTACAGTTTATATTTCAATGGCTGTTCTGAATTAATTGTCTCACAGAATTATTAGTTTTATATTTAAAAATAAAAGTTTCAAACATAAGGCTTGGAAAAGATATTTGTTTTCTACTTTGCCTAAAAAAGTCACTGCCAGAGACAAAAGTTCTTTATCTACAGAATGGCACAGTCAATAACAGTTGAAAATTTCATTGACACTTGTTTTGACTGAAGGAAATACCAAAATTATCTTGCCCATTGATATTTTGAAAATAAATATCAAATATACAAAATACAGTCAACTCTGTGAAATCCGCAAATATCTGTTATCCGCACTACATGTTGGAATGTAAACAATTAAAATTGTTAGTAAAATTTTAACTCAAAAGCTAAATTTGATACATATTTTTTCAGTTATCAATTTTCTAATGAATAGCGTTTAATCTAGGAAAAAGGGATTTTTAGCTTTTTGGCTAATTGCAGCCAATGACTTCTAGCCAAATAAAAATAACTTTAGGCAAGGAAAAAAAAAGTTTTAGTTATGCAGTATACAAACAAATACATCACTCTGTAAGACTGACTCTTCGAGATTTGGCTGTATACCACACAGCAAATGCCTTTTTTAATGGAAATTCTTTTCAAAATTCCCTTTCCAAATTAATCATCATTAAGTTACTTAAATTCTCGATTGTCAGTTTGTTTCTCAAGTCAGTTTTTGTTATATTCATGAGACTGTATCCCCCTTCACAGTCTGTTGTAGACAACAAAAGTGATGCTACAAATTCATACAAAGAAAAGTTTATACGACATGCATCTGGCACATTGGTGATTCAAAGCTAGTGCACATCATATCCCATGTTTATACAATCTGCGATTTCCGTTTTCGCCATATGCTGGAGTTGTGTCTGATGCAAATGACGTCACACTGTTTGAAGATGCTTGCATAGAGAGCACAAGACAAATTTTGAAGTGTTGCCGCAGCACGGATGCAATATGAGATTTTTTGTAGTTTTTGTGTAACGGCAGCAGGTTTCAGAAATACAGAACAACAAAATGGGAATGATATAGCATATTTCTTTGGCTATAGCTATTTGGCTAATTCACTAAATGCTTTGGGGGCAAAAAGCACTTCCAGTTAGCTTTTTGGCTATTTGGCTAGCTCTAGATTAAACCCTAATGAATAAATATTTAAATATGAATTGGATATAAATATTTAAATTTCCTTTAGTTACAAAATGTTATCTTGGAGCAAGAAGTAATAAGTGTTCATAGACTACAGAAAAAAATTATTGACAACAAACCAAAACATGAATAATCAGTAAAAATTCTATATAATTTAACTTTTTTTTAATCTTAATTATTAAATATGTTAAACCAATGTTGCATTATGTTTTTCTTGTCCATTGTAATTGTAATTCTTGTGTAGTTGTTCCTAATTTATAGTCAGACTTTAAAAAATAAAATGTAAACAAAGGGATGATCTATAATCTGCTAAAATGTATAATCCACAAAACCCTCGGTCCCTAAGTGTGCAGATTTCACAGAGTTGACTGTATCAAACATCTTGATATTTTAAAAATAAATATAAACAATTTGAAAATATCAAAAATCTTGATATTTTAAAAATAAATATCGGATATATATATCATGATATATATCCATTAATGTATATCAACGAACCCTGATAGCACGTAAAATAACAGTGGGTTTTAAAGATTTTTTTCTCTCTCCCAAATAGCTCAACACCCCTCCTAAGCAGTGTTGTAGTCGTAAAAAAACCTGATAGTATACGATATAGGCAGAAGATATACGCTGACGTCATGAACGTTCATAGCTAGGATATACGCTAATGCTTTATTTGAGAAACAGAGGGTATACGGATCTCCTTAAAAAATCCAGAAGGTACACAGTGTATAACCCTGCATACCCTCCACTACATCCCTGCTCCTAAGAAAAATTGAATTTAAAGCCCTGATGCTAATATAAGTGTATTGCAAAGAGAAAAAATAGAATAACATGATGGAGTGCAAGAAAATTATACTCTCTCCTTGTGAGAAAGTGGCAATAAGGTGGCCGCTGACAGCCAATTTTTTAATAGCCACTTTTTTTCATTCTCTGGCCCTATGGCCAGTGGCTAATGCTAACTTTGCCCTTTAATGCAAGTCAATTAATTCAAATTGGTAATGAAAGATAAACTGAGTTAGATACTAAGTTAGAAAAGAATCTTTTCTGATTTTGGTTCTGTTGAGTCTAAACTGTACAGCAAGCATGTCAGGGAATTAAAAAAAATACCACAAGCTTAGTTATCTTAAAATTCTTCAGTTAAAAAAAACATTTTTTAATTAAAAATGTTTTGTATAAATTTCTGATTTCTTGATACTTCATAGCTTTATACTGAATCTTATAGTTATTATTATTATTTTTTTTTTATAAGTATTACAGCAAATTGGATCTGTTCTCGGTTAGTTGATCTTCAATTTTGTTCCAAGTGGGGTAAAAAAAAAAAGAGATGCATTTTTAGAATATTGTTTGAATAGTTTTAAGTTTTTCATGTTAAGTGTAATATGTTTTATTTTCTAATTTATATATTATGCTTGACAAATTGATTGTCAGCAATGAGTTGACTAATTTGAAAATATTGGATATATATCAGATATAGTGTTGACTCTAGAAAAAAAGGGCCGCCAGGCGGGAATTTTTCAAAAAGGGGACACTATTCTAGAAAAGGGTACAGTTTTTCAAAAAGGGAACACTATTCTAAAAAGGACACACTTGTATCTTGTTCACAAAAAATATTTTGAACTGGTTTGTTTAGAGTCCCTAGAATTTGCGATATTTTCCCGGGATCAACTGAATTGCTACAGGGTGCATATGAAGTGTTAAAAAAGACAGCCGGGCGCATCGGAAAGGTTTAACCCTCTCGCTGCACAGCCCAAGATATTCTCGTCTAATTAACCCCCCCCCCCCTTGATTATTCCCACCAGTTATTTTTTTATTGTAAATTTTGCCTTATTTAATCGAAGCATTTTCCCATTTAAATTATGCAAAAATTTTTGTTTTGAAAAACCGGTGACAAAAGAATAAAAATTCTTAAAAGACGCTCGTCGGAAAGCTATTTTGATAAAACAATTACGCAGCGAGAGGGTTAAAGGAGCCGTCGGGCACACAAAAGAAATAAAGAAGGGCCACCTGGCGCATTGGAAGGGTTTAAAAGGGCCGCCGGGTCCTGCGCCCTGCTAAAGCGGCTTAGAGTCAACACTACGGATATATCAAAATATCAGATATTTTTGAAAATATCATGATGTTTACGAATCCTGGTAAGCTTAGTCTATCTAGCATTGTTAGGTCACAGATAAATTTTAGTTTGTTGCAGACTGACGCAGAAGATTCTGCTTCTGGGTATACTATTACCATACATTTTCTCAAGAAATTTAGCCTTTATGAAATAACTTTTATATTAATGATTTCGGTACTTTTATATTAACTGGGCGCAGGAGATAAACACCAAATATTACTCTTGTTCTCATATTAAATTCATTTCATTTGAAATATAAACCATTCACTCATTTCGTTTAAAATACATAACTTTCATTAAAGCACATATACATTTATAATACATGCCTTTCACTATTTCATTTAAAATACAGAAAAGAAAGGAAGAAAAAAAAGAAATACCATAAACTAAGACATTTTATTTCAACATCAAAGTATTTAGCATTGTTTTCAATTTATGCATGTGGAAAATTAAAGCTTCTGTTGGTGAGAATTGCACCCAGCTAGCATAAAAGTACCAAGATTTATTGTATATTTATTATAATAGAGTTTTCTTTATTATTTATTTTTAAGTGTGTTATAAAATATTTCACGTCACACAAATCTTTCATTTGATGAGAAAATTAAAGTTAAATCTCCAAATTGCGAGAGTTGATTTTTTTTTCTTTTGATGACACTCTCAAGAATGTTTTTTAATGATTGAAAGCTTTTCGATGCATTTTATTATTTGTAATTTAAAAAAAAATAATTCAAATAAAAAAAAAGTGCTTGTTTTTACTGAGCCCATTAACTTGCTACATTTGTATATGTGTCATGATATATATCCATTGATAAGATATTTAATAAAAAAAAAAGAACATGCTTTTCGATTCTTAATCATGTCTGAAAATTGTATACCTTTAAGAATAAAGAGTACAGTCGGACCTCTATTTTGCGAACTTTTCCTTGGAACCAAGAACATTTTGCGAATTTCTTTGTAAAATAACCTCCAAATAACGAAGTGCATTCTCTATTTAACGAACTTTTTCTTGTAATCTAAATTTTTTTTTCTCTCCATTTCTCAAAATATTTCTGGACATTTCAAATGTATTCTTTGTTTAAACATATTTTATGATGTTCAATGGCCTTGAACTGGTTTTACAAGGCTCCTTCTTTGTCAGCAGTGATGAGAATTCGGTAAGTACGGAAGACGATAATCCCTTAGAGTAACTTTAAAAAATGTGGATACAGTTGAGAAAAAAAGAAGAAATTAATCATGATGTGCTGATTGATGATTGTATTTCTCTTAATTCTGAAATTGAGACCCACTATCCGAATTGGATATTTTCGACAGTGTGAAAAATAAAAACAATACAGCAATGGTTTGCGATGAAGATGACGGAAATGAACATGATGCAGGAATTAACAAAACTTCGTATGATGAAATGCTAAAATCATTTGAAAGAGTCTGACGCGGATTATAGTTAGAAGAAAATGCGCATGAAGGGGGTTTTGGGGCATTGCAAAGATGCGAGACGTATTATGAGAGAAAGCACTTTTTAAAAGGAAAAACTCAGGCAAAATTAACAGAGTTTATCAGAAGTTAAATTTAAGGACACATATGATAATGTATGGTTAAAATTATTTGTTATAATAATAATAAATACGATAATGTCATTAAAATTCGTTAATTTTAATGTAAAACTATTTACTTTAAAAAGAAAATACAGTCTATTCCCGGACAGTGATTTGTTTTCCTTGCAGATTTAAACACATAGAGTTTAATAGATAGTTTAAACACATAAAAAATGAATTGATGATGGATATTGGTGCGTAAAATAAATAAAACAAATCGATATATTTTATTAAAAAAATGTGATTAATTACTTTTAGTAAAAATGTTTAGTGATTATGAATTTAAAATCTGTTTTATGTAGTTTAAAGTATTTTAAAAGGTGAATCTCTATTTAACGAATTTTCCATATAACGAACTTTTTTCCAGGATTTAGCGACTTCGTTAAATAGAGGTTCGACTGTATAAATGTTTCGGAAAGTTTTGTGTTGTTAAAAAAAAATTGTTAAGCAGCTACAGTGCTGTAGTTTTGTGGGAACACCGTTCCCTGAAATATGTGGTTTGTTACCTTAAAAAAAAATCATAAACAAAAAATTTTTTTTTCTTTAAAGCAAAATGGTAATTTATGCTAGTTTTAAAAAGATCCGTTTCACTTATTCATAAGCCCCTTTAACCCAGTTATTTTAGTTACCAGTTAACCCCAGTTACCCAGTTAACTGATGGCTTCCATTATTATGAAACAGCCGTTATAAATGAAGTGTTAGGTGCAGATGAAAGAGCAGCCGTAAAAAGTTATAACTCTGATTTTCTGGTCAGAATGGGGAACAAAAATGGCCATAATTTTTTTTTGGCATTTGTTTTCCCCATTCTGACCAGAAAATCAGAGTTCTAACTTTTTACGACTGCTCATTCATCTTCACCTAACACTTCATTTATAACGGCTGTTTCATAATAATAGGACCCATCAGTCCATCAGAAGAAAATGATCCATTCCAAAGGTATAAGCTTGATTGAAAAAAACTATTTAATACCTTGAGCTGAAAGAAGAGGCTACAACTGCCATTTTCATGACACTAATAGAATTGCATAGCTGCCAATTTTTACGGTTTTGTTACCTCTAAAATTTAATACAAATTTTTGCCATATTTAATCGTTGACAATTGTTATATTTCGGCGATTGAATTAGGGGAAATTTAAGCTATGCAGTAGCATGACTGCAGCAAAAAAATAAATAAATAAATAAATAAATAAACTGCAGCAAAATTGACATTCAGCAACAACAACAACAAAAAAAACTATTAAAGGCTTTTTCAAATAAACAATTTCATTTCCCATTTTCCTTAAATGTACATCCTATAGGTGTTACTAGAACCATAAAAATGAATGAATAAAGTGAAAATTGATATTTCATCTCCTTAGTGACGATTAGTGTAAATCCGGTTTATCCGAGTTTTTTGCTTATCGGGGGTGAGCTTGGTCCATATTAACTCGGATAATTGGGAGTCTACTGTAATAATTATTACTATTAATTGAAAAAAGTTGGCTTTTGGCTAAATATTTTTAATTGGATTTTGGCTTAGCAAAAATCTGGTAGCATCAACATCTACTCTATGAAAAGGTGAGTTCCCACAAATATTTCATTCCAACTGCAGCAGCGAGCAGCTATCAGAAATAATGATTAAAAGAAAAAGAACAGAAGCAGAGTTGCCAAGTCTCCGGCTTTTTGCACACCACTATTATCTTAGAGAAAATTTTGTTCTTTTAAATCAGCCAAATGTTCTAATTAAATAAAACAACATTTTCTGTATTAAAATAGTGGTATTCAAAAAGCCAGAGACTTGGCAGCTCTGCAAAAGGTAAAACTCTTCCTTTCCTTACTATAAAAAAAAAAATAATTAGTATCTTCGGTGTTAATTGGCCAAATTCGTTAAAATTTTCAGCCAGCTGAAATAATAATAAATTAGTGTGTATCTGTGTACCAGATTGTAGAGTTTACAATTCATTTTTTCCCATCCCTATCCACCTTATCAAATGTTTACTGTAAACTGGATTCCCATATCTTTTCTTTATTTTACTTTGCTTTTCTGCTCGCTCGTTGAGCATTTGTTTATGTTTGGCCGTCGCGGATCGACGGAGTTGAGCGGGCGTCTTCCTCTTTCTGGCATGCAGCCATTTTGAATTGCGATCGCATTCGCAATCTCATTTTATTTCATTACTTCTTTAAAGTTCTTTTTAGGTTCATTTCATTTTTAAATTGCATCTCAGTTATTTTCTAGGATATTTTAGCAAGGTAGTAATTTTTCCATGTAATTTAAAATGTTTAAGTTAATATAAGAAGCCGCCGAAGTATGCAAAGTACATGCTTCATTTTCATTGGCTGCTGCCACGCCGCTCGCATTTAAAGGTCCGCAATTCTGCGAGTAGGTGATCATGTCTTGTTTTGTTGGTGTTAGTTGTTCAGTATGCTGTTTAACGAGAGATGTCAGCCGCTTCGTATCCTAGTGTATTTTGATGAAATATCGGGGTGAATTAATGAAATTATGGATACGTCTTTGCGAAGTTTAAAAGCATGTTTTTCGTTAGTTATAAAGTTAAAAATGGACGAATCTCCAAAAGTTAGCAAATGATTTGGTATGAGGTGTATTCAACTAACGTCAAGTATTCGAAGGAAAAATCGGTGCTTAAAATATGGGAATCTAGTGTTTTCTTCAGATGTAAATTATTTAAGTGCAAAGAAACCGAGATGGTTTTGTTCTGTCATTTGGAAACAATAAACTTTATTCATGGATACCTCTTTGTCTTCAAGTTTTTTAAACAACACCAGTTTCTGTAAGTACTCTTTTCTCTATCACGAGA
Organism: Maratus speciosus; assembly: GCA_963932465.1. Lineage (NCBI taxonomy): Eukaryota > Metazoa > Arthropoda > Arachnida > Araneae > Salticidae > Maratus > Maratus speciosus. The sequence continues at coordinate 686,611,293 of OZ010786.1, forward strand.
AGATAATACCAACTCACCACCATTAAATGCTCTGCTACAGAAAGGGAAGTGTGATTTGAAACTAAATATATCTAAACCGATATGATTAACTAGGGAAAATGAACACTCAAACTGCAAATCCACAGAGGTTATGGGCCCAGTAGCCCTTTCTCTGCATGGGGAAGTGTATAATATTTTGAAGAAGAATAGAGGTGGAATTATTAAGTTGGTTTATCTTTATTTCTTATGAAGAGTGTATTTATATTGAAAAAAAAAAAAGAAAATGTAGTTCTGAATATCTCTTGCCCATTTTTATGATATACTTGTGTATATAGTGTATGTATGTTTAAGATTCATGGTAAAAACAAAATGGCTGTACATTCAGTATTTTTAACTCGGTATAATTACCGGGAGTGGGTTCGCTACATTAAATGCATTTTACAAACTGAAGGTTTATTTATGTGGGTAGAAAAACAAAATTGGCCTGATGAAACAGGTTTAGGTGCCCTTGACAAATTTAAGCTGAATCAATCTAAGCAGAGAGCTGCAGGTATCCTTAAAACGTATGTTTGCCCAGAAATAGGATTGACTATTGGTCATTTAGAAAACCCAGATGAAATCTGGAATACGTTAAAATCTACTCTGGAAATAGAAGGCAGGGCATTAAAATCATTTCAGGTGAATGAATTCAGAAACCTTAAAATGAATCCTGAAGAGGATATTCCCTCTTATATAGCTAGATTTGAGGAGAGTTACCGCCATGTGGTGGATGCAGGGGAGGAAGTTGCCGAAAAACATAGGTGTTATCAATTGACAGAAAGTCTCCCTGAGAGTTATGACTATTTAATTAGAGAATTGCAGGGACCCGGAGCCGGAGCGCTCCGGAGCTGTGTTTTCCCTGGAGCTGGAGCTCTAAATTTTCCCCAGCTCCAGGGATCCTTTAGTTTTTAATATTCTTTTAAATCTTTTTTTTTCAGTCTTTTAAATTTCTGGGCTTAAAATATTTTAATTACATCATTATTCAGTATTTTAATTACATCATTTATTAGGTTTTTATTATTATTACTAGCCGCTCTTGGCGACCAGTTTGGTCTCCCTTAAACATATGCTAAACATTCTATCACGTTACTTTTATGCATAATTTAATTTACTTGCTCAATTCTTTGCCAAATCCGAAGTTTCTGATACAGAATTTTGAACTCGGCATTTTTATGTTAGCCGGGCGCAGGTGATAAGTCGCCAAATACTGTTCCCGTCGTATTTTTTCATATTTCATTTAAAATATAGTACTTTCACTCATTTTATTTAAAATGAATAGCTTTAATTTAAAACTGAAATATTTAAAAGGTACTTTTCCGTTATACGGACATCATTGTCGCCAAGCGTAATAGTTGGCGCAAAATGAAAATCACGTGAATTAAAACATTTGAAAGATAAAAGTAAAAACATTGTCGATAGTAAAGTGAGCATTTTAAAAATATAACATTTGAAAATTACAGACTTTTACGTACTATTTTATTAAATCACAGATATATACTTAAAATAAGTGAATAAATAACTGTTATACAATAAAGTAATAAAAAAAAACTCATATTAAACTACTGGCATAAAATTACAAATATCTTTCAGCATTGCAGTAAACATTTAATTTTTTAAATGAAAGTTGAAATAATTTTGGCGCATTAGCATACATTTCGGCATGGTGTCCGTATAACAGAAAAGTACCATTTAAAATTTATGACTCTCAATTACTGCTTAAAAAAGAAAAGTTATAAATAATACCATTAACCATCACATTTAATTTCAACAGCAAAGCTTTGTTTTAAATTACCATGCGAAAAATTGTTTCTGACAGTCGCATGAAATTAATTCGCTATTATAATACTGATGACATGATATTTACAATATTTGGCGAATGAACAATATTTACCATAAACCATGACACTTAATTTTAACATCAAAGTTTTGTTTTAAGTTACCACGTGAAAAATTGTTTATGACAGTCGCATGAAATGGACTATTATAATATTGATGACATGATATTTACAATATTTGGCGTATGAACAATATTTGGCGATCTATCACCTGCTCCCGGCTAACATTAAATTACCAAATTAGACGCTTGGCATACAAAAAGTGAAGCGGTCAACCCGGAACTATTGATGACAGTCACATGACTTAAGCTTTTATTATATAGATTATTATTAGAGAAGGAAAACTTCTCAAAACATGGTAACACTACTTTACTTCTACTTTCTACTTGAACTAAGTGACAACACTATTTGAAAACAAATATGGCCGCCTGTTGTTTACATGTGTAGTTGTACAATTTTGGCTGTTTGAAAAGTGTGGAAGAAATTTAAGATTTTTGTGTTTAAAATTCCACCAAACTTTCTATTTTAAAAGCAAAAGCTAAAAAAAGATGTCATATTTTCTGAACAAGCATTTCAAGTTTCATGAGAAGAAAAATGTATTTTGTCAGATCTTTAATGAAGGTAGAAAGTATTTGTGAGCAAAAAATTAAACGTGTAAATTAAAATCTGGAACTCAAAAGCGCAAAGTTGGAGCTGGAGCTGGAGCCACAGTATTTTCTCTAGGAGCGGAGCTGGAGCTGGAGCATCAAAAATTGTTCGGCTCCGGGTCACTGGAGAATTGGATAGAATGCCAGAAAAAGATTTTAAATTTGGAGAAGTAAAGGACGAAATTTTAAAAGAACACTCCAGGAGGAATTTACGGGAAAAACAGCCTAATGAAACATTTTTTGCCTCTAAAGCAAGGTTTATTAATGAAAGTAGCTCAAATCCCCAAAGGGTTAGTTTTTCAGAAGAAATATGTTTGTAGGACGATTATAGTAGTAATAAAAATAATGTTAGAGATAGCAGTTGTAAAAACCAAAAACCTAGTGGAAAGGATAGGGAAAGAAATTTAAATTCCTATATAACAGAGTTAACAGAGAAAACAATGAACACTGACAGAGTTCCCCCCCCCCCCCCTTGTTGGGAATGGACTCTGCATTGACCTCTCATATTTGTCAAAATCGGCAATTCTTTACATGTTTAAACGAACCTCCAAAGGGTACAGTAGTAAAAATGGGAATGACTCCCCATGTGGTTGAAGGTATAGGAAAAGTTAGTTTTAGAATTAGAGAAAATAACAGGGTCTTAAGAATTAATTTGCATGATGTACTATACGTACCTGATATACATAAGAATTTGATATCCATGTCTAAGATGGATTACGCAGGTATGCATGCAAAACTGGATAAAGGGTTCAAAATTTTTTCTCCAAATTGGAAATATTTGTATACTGCTAGGCTTAAAAACCGATTTTACGTGTTACATGCACTTAAAGAATCTTCTTCTAATCTATTGCAGGAAACTAAACCTGACATTGGTGAGAAATCTTATCAGAAAATCGTTAAAAATTCTAAACAAAGTAGCTTAGTGAAGTGTAAAGCAGAAGCATCTAGTCCTAAAAAGTTAGAGAAAAGAAATAAAATTAACTCAAATGAAGATTTTATTGATCAAAGTATGACAAATGAGTTAGGTACTAAAAGTGAGGTTAAGGATATAAATCAACAGTATAATAAAACTTATAAAATTGAACGAAATAATATTATGCTTTGGCATGAGCGCCTTTGTCATGCAAATGTGAATGTAATTAAAAAGATGGTAAAAGAGAATTTAATACGAAATTGTGGCCCATTGCAGGAAAAAGAAACCACATGTGAATATTGTATTATGGCAAAGAATGCTAGAACACCCCATCCTAAGTTAGAGCAAATTAGGTCAAATGAAGTACTCCAATTGGTTCACAGTGATGTTTGGGGTCCTGCACCTGTTACATCAAGAAATGGTTATAGATATGTACTTACTTTTCTAGATGACTTTAGTCGTAGAGCATTTTGTTATCCTTTACGTTCAAAAGATGAAGTTTTTGCAAAAATCAAGCACTTCATCACATTTGTAGAAAGACAAGTCAATAAAAAGGTAAAAGTGTTACGAACAGACAACGGGCTTGAATTTTGCAATGATAAAATAAAAAGCGTACTGGAAAATATGGGAATAAAGCATGAAAGAACAACCCTATATAGTCCCCAGATGAATGGGATTGCGGAGAGATACAATAGGGTATTATTAGAAGGAGTAAGAGTTTATTTATTAACAGCTGGACTTCCAGCTTCTTTTTGGGTAGAAGCCATAATGGCTACTAATTATGTTCGTAACCGAATATTGCACATGAATATAAATGCCATTCCTTTTCAGCGATGGTATGGAACCAAACCATCGATACGCCACTTAAAGCGGTATGGTTGTGTGGCCTATGTACACCAACCAAAAGTAAAAAGAAATAAATTTCAGCCTAGAGCTAAACGTGGCATTTTCATTGGATATGGTTTGGGATCAAGTGGTTATCGAATATATCTCCCTAATGAGAATAAAATTATAGAATCTAAACATGTCACCTTCGACGAAGCCCAGTTAAATAGAAGTCAAAAAGTAATTCATCGTCCTTTTTTTTGATTTCTTAAGTGATGATAGTAATGTTTTTACAGGTAACCAAAAACCCATGACTGAAACTGAAATAGGATTTCAGGATAATGAAAAAGCTATAGAAATGACACCGGAAGGTGAACAACAAACGAAGACTCGAGAAATGGAGGGAGAGACCACATCTGAAGACGAATTAGTGGATGATCCATTGGATGAGGAGAAAGCGGTTTTTCATCGGTATATGAAGATAAGGAAGAAGGGACAAACTGCAGGTAAGATAGATATCTATTTATTGGCCCCATCTGGCATACAACTTAGATCCTCGCAAGAGCTTAGAAAGTATTGTAATGAAAACAATATAATTTATAATGATAGTGTCGCTAATTTTTCAGCGAAAAATACATATGAGGGAAAAATTCTTTTAGACAGAAAAGTAACAGGAATATCTCATGAAGAGGCTCTTTTGACCGAAGTAGTCATACCTCTAACACCCCGTCAAGCTAAAACTCTTCCTGAATCAGAAAAATGGAGGGAAGCTATGAATAAAGAAATTCAAACAATGTTGGATAGGAAAGTATGGACTGCCGTCCCAAGAATAGATCAAAAGGTCATAGGAACAAAATGGGTATATAACAATAAAAGAAAATAGTGAGGGAAGGAAAGAAATCTATAAGGCAAGGTTAGTCGCTCTTGGAAATAATCAAAGAACGGGTTTAGATTATAATGAAACATTCAGTCCTGTTGTCAACTTTACAATAATACGTCTTTTTGTAGCATTTTTTATTCAAATCTTAAACTGGGCACATTCCTTACTTGATGTTAAGTGTGCATACTTATATGGTGATATAGACAGTGATATCTATATTAAACAACCAGAAGATTACGTTATTCCAGGAAAGGAATCATATGTTTTAAAATTAAAGAAGGCCATTTATGGTTTACACCAGGCCGGAAGGTGCTGGTATAATGATTTACATAACAAGTTAATCTCAAATGGATTTAAAGAAGTACCCGGATTAACATGCGTTTATGCATATGGAAAAGAAGCTATAGTAATTGTGTATGTAGATGACCTCCCTATCTTTGCTAAAGATGAAGAAGTTTTGAACAGAATTATAAGTTTAATAGAATCAATTTATGAAGTGAAAAATTTAGGTCCTCTATCTACATTACTAGGAATAAATTTTAAAACAGAAGATGAGAAAATAATTAATATAAATTGTAAGAATTACATTGAAAAGTGTCTTAAAAGATTTAATGTTTCTGATTTCTCTACAGTATCTTTACCAGCCTCACCAGGTTTTTCGCCAGTTCCCGCTACAGAAGAGGATGAGTTTCCAGAACACCTACCGTATCGAAATCTGTTGGGATGTCTCCAGTACATCGCTCAGAAGTGCAGACCTGATATCGCCTGGGCAGTGGCTACCTTATCCCAATTCACCGAGAAACATAGTTTACTGCACTATAAGGCTCTCATTAGAACTTCGATGTATTTAGCAACAACACGATCTCTAGGTATTAAGTTGCCATGTTCAAGTCTTCCAATTCAACTAGCCAACTATGCAGATGCCTCTTGGGCCAGCAATGCTATTGATAGAAAATCATGGAGCGGATATACAGCTATGCTGAATGGTATCCCAATAACCTGCCGCGTCACCAAACAAACTTGTGTGGCATTAAGTCCGATGGAAGCAGAGTTCATCTCAGCGTCCGAGGCCGCAAAAGACTTAAAGTTTCTGTATACCTCATTGCTAGAAATTAAGAAAATTCTAGGACTTGATGATTCGATTTTCCAACGACCTATTTTATTCTGTGATAATACAGCAACTATCGCATTTACCAAAGAGAAGGCGGACAATGTTAAAAATCGCCACATCGACTTGAAGTACAAATTCGTACGAGACTGGTATCAGCAAGGCTTGTTTGACATTCGACATATAAGCACGAAAGAGAACCTTGCAGATTTACTTACCAAAGCCCTAGTCAAAGAAACCTTTCTCAGACTGCGAGAATCTTTCTTGTGGTAACAAGTGGTAAGATGTGAAAAAAAAAAAAAAAACCTTGATAAACTTTTCAAGGGACTTGAAAAAAAAAAAAAAATCTTTTTATTTTTATTTCTTTGTGGAAACGGATGGGAAAAGGGGGCATTTTGTAGAGTTTACAATTCATTTTTTCCCATCCCTTTCCACCTTATCAAATGTTTACTGTAAACTGGATTCCCATATCTTTTCTTTATTTTACTTTGCTTTTCTGCTCGCTCGTTGAGCATTTGTTTATGTTTGGCCGTCGCGGATCGACGGAGTTGAGCGGGCGTCTTCCTCTTTCTGGCATGCAGCCATTTTGAATTGCGATCGCATTCGCAATCTCATTTTATTTCATTACTTCTTTAAAGTTCTTTTTAGGTTCATTTCATTTTTAAATTGCATCTCAGTTATTTTCTAGGATATTTTAGCAAGGTAGTAATTTTTCCATGTAATTTAAAATGTTTAAGTTAATATAAGAAGCCGCCGAAGTATGCAAAGTACATGCTTCATTTTCATTGGCTGCTGCCACGCCGCTCGCATTTAAAGGTCCGCAATTCTGCGAGTAGGTGATCATGTCTTGTTTTGTTGGTGTTAGTTGTTCAGTATGCTGTTTAACGAGAGATGTCAGCCGCTTCGTATCCTAGTGTATTTTGATGAAATATCGGGGTGAATTAATGAAATTATGGATACGTCTTTGCGAAGTTTAAAAGCATGTTTTTCGTTAGTTATAAAGTTAAAAATGGACGAATCTCCAAAAGTTAGCAAATGATTTGGTATGAGGTGTATTCAACTAACGTCAAGTATTCGAAGGAAAAATCGGTGCTTAAAATATGGGAATCTAGTGTTTTCTTCAGATGTAAATTATTTAAGTGCAAAGAAACCGAGATGGTTTTGTTCTGTCATTTGGAAACAATAAACTTTATTCATGGATACCTCTTTGTCTTCAAGTTTTTTAAACAACACCAGTTTCTGTAAGTACTCTTTTCTTTATCACGAGAAGATAATACCAACTCACCACCATTAAATGCTCTGCTACAGAAAGGGAAGTGTGATTTGAAACTAAATATATCTAAACCGATATGATTAACTAGGGAAAATGAACACTCAAACTGCAAATCCACACAGATTTTTATTAAAATATGATAAATTATAATTATAGCCCCATAAAAAAAGCCCACTATTTAGACTAGGGATGCACAACCTGGGGCCTGCGGGCCAAAAGTGGCCCGCGATAGGGTAACGTGTGGCCCGCGAAGTTCGTCAATTTATAACTAGAAAAAATTGCAATTTTTGTCCAAAAGTTGCACAAAACAATCTTGAATTTCATCAATTTGCCGCAGGAAAATCTGAAAATTTTGTTGGTCAAATAAGAATGGCGAATTTCGTTGATCGGGTGCAGAAAAATACCGAATTTTGTCGATGATGCTCGGAAAAATCGCAAATTTCCTTGATCGGGCTTGGAAAAATCGCAAATTTCGTTGATCGGGGATGAAAAAATCATAAATTTTGTTGATGATACAAGGAAAAAATGCAAATTTTCTTGATCGACTGTAGAAAAATCGTAAGTTTCGTCAGTCGCGAGAAAATATCGCGAATTTCGTCAATTTGCCGCGGGGAAAAATTGCCAAATTCGTCAGCGTGTTAAGATTTGGGAATTTCGTAGATCGGGCGCGAAAAAATCGAGAATTTCAGTAATTGAACACGGAAAAATCGTGAATTTTGTCGGTCAGACGCAGAAAAATTGCAAAGTTCTTGATCGGTCACTGAAAAATCGCGAATTCTGTAGCTGAAGCGTGGAAAAGAAATCGCAAATTTCGCCAATCGGTCACGGAAAAGTTGGGCTAGGAAAAATCGCAAGTTTTGACGAACGGGCTCGGAAAAATCGCAAATTTCATTGGTCGGGCACGGAAAAATCGCGAATTTTGTTGATCAAGCGCAGGAAACTCGCAAATTTCGTTGATCGGGAACGATAAAAATTGTGAATTTTGATGATGCATGAGAAAATTGCAAATTTTCTTGATAGACTGCGAAAAAATCATGAGTTTCTTAAGTCACGCGAAAAAAATTGCGAATTTCGTCAATTTGCCACGGGAAAGAATTGGAAGTTTCATCGGTCAGTTAGGAATCGTGAATTTAGTCTATCGGGTGCAGAAAAATCACAAATTTTGTCAATTAGGAGCGGAAAAATCGCGTGTATCGTCTGTTTATCGGGAGTTTCGTCAATTTGCCGCTGGAAAAATTGCAAATTTCATCAGTCAATTAAGAATCGCGAATTTCGTTGATCTTTCGCTCAAAAATCGTGAATCTCGTCGGTCAGGGGTGGAAAAATCGTAAATTTCGTCGTTCTTGCACGAAAAAAATCGAGAGTTTTTATCGATTGGGATCCGAAAAATCGCGAATTTCGTTGGTCGGCCACGAAAAAATCGCCCATTTTGTCGATAAGACGCAGAAAAATCGCAAATATCTTTGATCAAGTGCAGAATAATAGGAATTTCGTCGACCAGGTGTGGTAAGTTAGCGAATTTCGTCGATCCAGTACGAAAAAATAGCTAATTTTGTCGATCAGGCGCAGAAAAATTGCTGGTTTTGTCGATCAGGCGCCGAAAAAATCTCAAATCTCGTTGATCAGGCACGGAAAACTCACAATCACATCAAGTGTGTTAAAATCTCAAATCTTGTTGATCGGCTCTTGCTGCTCCCCTCGTTCATAAAGTTCGCATTTTTTTTCGGCACCAGCCATTTTCCTGCCTATATTTGTTTTTTAGCACTTTTAATGAAACACAATTTACTCCCCCCATTAAAATCCCAGGAATATTATCACTCTTTCAAATTAATCCTTGTTATACGTACAAACGTGAACTGTTGATATATCCTGGCGAACTGAATTGCATATGTTGACTGTGTAGGAGAACCTAGAGGGGTAACCCTCCCCCACCTCCCCGAAATAGAATTCTGTTCGTGTGACTGATGTGGCCCTCGACAACCCAGACATTTTTTAAACTGGCCCTTCTCTTAAAAAGGTTGTGCACCCCTAATTTAGACCCACTGGGAAAAAAGTTGACTACAACCTCGGTTTGTTTATTTAACTCTGAGAACCAGCCGCCGAGAGAACTAGACCTGACTAGCTTTCCATTTGATAATGTTTAAAAAAAGATAGCGAATTTTAAATATTTCCAACAACAATCTCAATAAATAGTTTCAACAAAAGATATTTTGTGAAGCAAAATTGTGGAAAAAGAATATTTATTTTAAGCATGTAATTTTTTTTTTTTTCATAATTTTCATTTTGCATTTAGTGCAATTGCTTCACTTGTTTTTCGCGTGGGTAGTATGGATTAGATCTTGATATGTGAATCATACAGGGCAACAGAACTTCTATTTTCCAAAGTCACTTTTTTTTTTTTTTTTTTTTTGGCCGGAATAAAAAGTAAAAAGGCAAACTATTTTGAAACAAACAAAGGATGCAAAGAAGTTACTGGGAAAAGGGGCACGCGGCTTTTTCACGTCGAAAAAGGGCTGAGCGTATTTGCACTCGAAACAAAAAGGACACGGCGTGGTGACAACGTGGTACAACTGGAGTAATTTTCAATAATATTATATATATATATTTAAATTTGTAATGAGAATTGCATTATAAATATAGAAAAAATATGGGAAAATAAGAAATACAAAATTATTATTCGGGTAAAATCTAAATGTTCATTGTGTGTTTCGATGGGATTGCCCCTTTTCTCCTGCAGTTCAATGTAACGTGATTTTTGCGCATAATTGTGAATCATTCACTGTCCTTTTTACTCATCATGACAAAGCAGAGTCAGGCCAAAAGAAACAGCATCGACTTCCAACTGCAGTGTTTCATGAGATCATTTTGAACAAAAATCGCTTTTCCTAGAGTGAACAACGCAAAGCCAGAAGAGTTGAAGTAAATTTGCTGGGAAAATTGCACAGGATAAAAATCCGATTAATTCTCATACCATGCTCGAAATTCTGATTATCACATCACTAAGAATCGTACCAGCAGAAAAAAAAAATATGCACTTGCTTTCATGCAAATGCTGATAGAAGAAAAAAAATGGCAGATTTTGATTATAAGGAAGAGCAATTAGGCACTGTGAAACTCTCTTAAAGGCCATGGGATGCATAGGAAGTGTTAAAAAGGGTCGCCGTGTGCATAAAAGAAATAAAATGGGCCACCGGGTGCTGCACCCTGTTAAAATGTGGCTTAGAGTCAACACTATTGTTTATCACAGCAATGTTAAGTGCATCACCGCACATTCTATCCATTTTTTCCCCTTCCACATAAACCTGAACCAGTACAGAAATATTGTCTTTAAGGAAGTGTAAAAATATTTAAATAACTGCCTGCTAATATTTACCATAATTTAATGTACTGGAACAATAGTTGCCATCATTTGACAAACTGGAATAATGTTCCTGTTGGCTCCGGTACATTTTGAGCCCTGAATAAAACATCTAAAAATCATTAAGACAAGTTTTTAAACTTAATGATTTAAAACGTCTTAATGATTTGTGGTTTAAAAGGAATGCTTTTAAACATTCCTTTTAAACCACAAATCAAATGCATGCAATTAAAAATAAAGAAGGAGTAAAGTTGAGCAATGATATGTTTGTAATGATTCTTTATAAGATTAGATTGGATATAAAAAGCAATTGACTGGAGTAATCGAGAAAAACAACTGACATCAAAAACAATTGAGACATCTCCACAATTCAGAAAGTTGATAAAAATTTTCATCCTCATCCAACACTACTATAAATAAACCCTACATTTTTATCTATTTTAATAAAAACCTGCCTCTTTTACTAAAAGCTCCCCTTTTTTATGATCTTCTCTTATTAGCTTTCAGGTAGAGATCCTATAAATGGAATTTCATATATTTTTCTGATGGAAAAGTTATAATTGAGATTGTACAGATTTGCTTTCATTGGTAAGATTTTTATATAAAAAAATTATTATTTAGTAAAAATAGTAAGGTTTTTCTTTAATAGATTAGATGCATTTCTTAAAGCCTTTAAAATGTATAGCAGAGACTTTACTTGAATGTTAAAAAAAAACTTTTTAATAGTGTGTCTATTAAAAATCTATGTTCTGTTCATTTTGCCTATGTATGTGTTTTTCGTCATAAATGCTTTAATACATTCAAAGTTGCAATCATTGCATTTATTATTATTATTATTATTATAAACAATTTGTTTCTGTAATAAGAATTAAGACTTTCCCCATTGCTTATGGAGAGATTCTGAGACTTGTTATTTGCAATTTAAAAATATCATATGACTTTTTCTTAATCATGCTTTTTATGTAAGAAGCATTAACTACTCATATTGAATTAATAGCACTAATTCTTTTATCTTTAGTTATAATGAAGCTTTTTTAAAATGTAATTTTACATTTTAAAAAATCAAGTTTATTAATAAAGTCACTTGATATCTTTAAAATTATCTCCTGTTTTTAATTTTATAACGTGATAACAGTGTTAATTTAAATTTTTTAAACATTAAATTAATTGCATTTTTTAAATAATTTTATTTTAATTTATTAAAATGTCTGTAGCAGGATTGTCAGGCTTTAGTTAGGCTAATAAAAGCCATGTAGTCCAGGCAATAGGGGATTTTACCTGGCAAAATTAATGGAAGTTCTGGAAATAGGCCTACTTTATGTTTTTTGGGTCGCTGAATCCGAATTTGTAACTTCCCACCAAAATTTCCCCCATCACACCCCCCCCCCCAAAAAAAAAAAGGTTTTTATTTAAAAAAAAATAATTTTTTTATTGTTTTAGGGAAAAAGTATCTAGAAATTTAGAAAGTAGACAAAATTTGCAACAAATTAGATATATGACATTATGACTTAGGATGAAGGGGAAGGGGGGATCTGCCTCGGAACATGCGCCACAGTGCTGCGTGGACTAAGTTGCGCAATTCCACTTAACCACTCACACGTTTACATTCGCCCTCCCATCTCCCCTCCGAACTTTCTCTATAAGGTTTACTTTAAGTTTTTTGAGTCACAGAATTCGAATTTTTAACTTACCCCCAAAATAGTTGTTTTTAACTTAAATTTCTCATTGTTTTAGGGGAAAAGCATTACGAAATTCAGAAACTAGATAAAATTTGCAACAAATAGGATATATGACATTATGATGTAGGATGAACGGGGAGGGAGAGGGTTGCCTCTGAACATGCACTGCGGCACTACGTGTACTAAGTTATGAAGTCCAGGCAATAGGGGATTTTACCTAAAATTAATACTAGTTTTGGATTTCGACTCACTTTATGTTTTTTGGGTCGCTGAATCCGGATTTGTAACTTCCCACCAAAATTTCACCCGGCAACCCCCCAAAAAATTGATATTTTGAAAAAATTTGGTTTTTGAGAAAAGCGCGCGGGAAATATTCCGAGGCAGCCCCCTCTCTCCCCGTTTATCGTACGTCATAATGTCACATATCCTATTTGTTGCAAATTTTATCTAGTTTCTGAATCTCATAATGCTTTTCCCCTAAAACAGTAAGAAATTTAAGTTAAAAACAACTATTTTGGGGGTAAGTTAAAAATTCGGATTCAGCGACCCAAAAAACTTAAAGTAAACCTTATACGGAAAGTTCGGAGGGGAGATGGGAGGGCGAATGCAAACATGTGAGTGTTTAAGTGGAATTGCGCAACTTAGTCCCACGCAGCACCGCACGCATGTTTCGAGGCAGATTCCCCTCCCCCCCTTCTCCTTCATCCTAAGTCATAATGTCATATATCTAATTTGTTGCAAATTTTGTCTACTTTCTGAATTTCTAGATACCTTTTCCCTAAAACAATAAAAAAATTGATTTTTTTAATAAAAACCTTTTTTGGGGGGCTTTTTACCAAAATTTGGGGAGGGTTGCTGGGAGAAATTTTGGTGGGAAGTTACAAATTCGGATTCAGCGACCCAAAAAACATAAAGTAAGCCGATTTCCAGAACTTCCATTAATTTTGCTAGGTAGAGTCCCTATACGGTCTCTATTGCCTGGACTAATGTGGCTTTTTTTTTGGTTTAAATCTAACCATTTAAAAAAAGCTTTTACTAAAAAATAACTGGTTTCAAAAGATTCACATTTAAGTTTACATTAATTTATTTTTGATGGAATGAATGTTTGTTAGTAAAAAGTTTATAAATTTCTATTAAGTATTATGAAGTAAATTAAATATTTATGATCACTTAAAAAATACTGCATTAAGTTAGACGCTAACATGGTATTTTAAAAACCTGTGTTGCATAGCTCTACATATACTATTACACAATTTTAAGATTATATAGGATTAAACAGTCATAAACGAAAAAATAAGCAATTGCGCTCTTAAAAATGGGAGAGAAACTTTTTTACATACATCTATTTACTTTTGATATTACAACAAAATAATTTATTTGTATTTTTTAAATTGAATTATTTGACAAAATTCAAGATCATTCATATTTAGTAAACAGTGACTTATAAAAATGACATGTCCTATTGACGTATAGTATTCAGTATATACTTTACTTTTGTCTTTTCTCTTCTTGAGCGTTTTTATAACTTATTCCAAGTAAGCCCGCATGAAGAGAAAATAATCCTCATGTGTTGAGAATATTCAATGTTGAAAAAGGAATTGGGTAGCCTATTTGAAGAGATTTTGGTGCATCTAAGCTTAGTACGACATCAACAATAAAATAATAATATATTAAAGATAAAAATGATGCTCAAAATTGAACTTGTTAAAAATTTGAAAAGATTGTTGCTATTCAAAAGATTTATTATTGCCACGTTATTCTTAATAATGTTTTCAATAGTGAAAAATTGGAATTTTTTTATTAAGTGATTTTATATATGATTTAAATATTTATGAGGTAAAAAAAATAAGTATTGCTTATCCATAAAATCTTTAAAATGAGTTAAGTAATGAAGTCTGTATTTTAGCAGTTACTATCCTAAAATAGCCATAACCTTTAAATAATAAAAAGGCCCAATGTAAACCGAGTAAAGTAATGAGCATGTGTTTTTAAATTTAGCTGATTTTCTTGTAACTTTGACTACAAATGACTCTCAGTAATGCGCTATTAAAATATTAATGTTTTCATTATTAGAAATAGTGTGAAATTCAAACTTAATGAAATACCTTTTAAAATGAGTTAAAACGCATTTAAATATTTGTAGTTTAAAATTAAAATTTAGTTTTGGCCAACAAAAGCCGCATGTGGCTTTTTTCCAACCCTGATTTGTAGCCTATGACCGGTGAGTGACTCACAAGAAGAAACCAAAATTTAATGTATAAATATAACAAGAAAAACACGTCCAAATAGTCCTATATTACTTCTCTTAAATAATATTCAGTTGGGCTTAAAAAATGTTTTAAAGAGTGTTTTGTGATATTTATCAATGGCAGGGTTCGTAGGCTACAAGGACCTTTTACCAGAATTTTCGTAAAGTGATATTTGCTTTAATTTAATAAAAAAAATTTTCAATCTTCAGATAGAGCGGCCAGTACTTTACGAAATTTCTGGTACTAAAATTCCCTGAATCCCTTGACACTACGTATGTGTGTGATAAATGTCCAATACTTTTTTCAAAATATTGTGTACGATATTTTTTATATATGTTCATGTGAAAAGCATGTAAATGAACTTTTGAACTGAAATAAATTTTGTTGTTCTGGAGCCAAGGAGGCAATTACTTTTTATTACCCACACCCTGAAAAAAAAAAAAACTAAGCTGTACGTTTCTCCTTTAGCAACTTAGAATTTTTTTGGTTTGGGTTTAGTTCAGTTTCAACTGTGCAGCAGTTTAAAGAATAAAAATCCCTGCTGACTCGGTCTACAGGCAGAGGTAGATTTCGAAGTTAAGTACTCCAACAAAAACTAAATCAAGATGAGAGATAAACCCAGTTTAACCATTTTATCCGACTGCTTTTGACGCATTTTTAATTTAATTTTTCTGTAAGAGCTGGTTTTATCAGAATCGTATTAAGGCAGTATTAAAAAAATTATTTTTCTACGATCAATAACTCGAAATTTTCTGACACATTTTCAGACATTTTTAAAAGTAAAAACATGAAACTTGCTGACGTGATTTTTTGAAAAGATATATAAGCGACCTGTGTTTTTATTTTTCAATCCAATAATTAGAACTTAATTTACAATTATTTTCTCAGTATGACTATTTTTTCATTTCTAGCATAATTGCTTCAGGAAATTCTGTTCAAAGTGCCCACTTTAACAGCATTTTTTAAAATGTATTCTGCCTTTATGAAAAAATTGACCCATACAGCCTCTGAATAAGAGAACATGCCAATGGGATGTGTCTTGTATAGTTTCTGAATGAGATGAGATGCGAGATGCATTTCATTTGAGATCTAAAATGAATATAAAATGGAGTCAGAAAATAAGCCGTTTGGATTTCAGTACATCCTTAATACAATGGTTTTTTCGTCAACTCCTATTTTTGTTTCATTTGTTTTTGCTATTAGAGTTGGCCCAATCAAAAACGTGTCAATATGAAATTTGTATGTAATATTTAGAAGATGTATAATAAATTGAAGCAGATTGGATATCTCGTGAATAGACAAAATTATGATTTTTCTTCTTAACACCCCGCACTCCCCATTTTTTTTTTTTTTTCGTTTATTATTATTATTATTATTTTTGTGGTAAGAGTTGGTTCTATCAAAAACTTGCCAATATAAAAGTTTTAGATAATATTAAGAAGATTAATCATAAGTTTAAGTGAATTTGATACCTTAAGAATTGACAAAGTTATGTATTTTTTTCTCCCTAAAACCCTATTTTTTTGCCCCTTGAGCCCATTTTTAATTTTATCAAAAATCTGCGATACATAAATTTTTAGCCCAATAGGAATACCATTTCATACACATTTTGCTGTGTAATTCTGGTTAATATGGCTGAATTCATGCTTTATCATGAAAAAAGTATAAATTGATTTCCTGCATTTTTTTTTTTTAAATCAAGATAGTGCTGTATCAGTGCCCAATCATCATCTTTTTGCCGTATCATACATTTATGCATTAATGAAGCTTTTTTTGTCTGGCCACACATGAAATAAATCATTATTTTATGATTTTAATGTAAATTATTAGAATACTTTTATGAGGCGGGTTTCATTAAATAATTAAAAAATATATATTATGCATATTTAGTTATATATTATTATTTGCTTGACTTTTACTATTTTAATCATTTTTTGAAAAAAAATTCTTAAATTTTATTTTATTTTACTTAGTAAACATACATACAAAAATGTGCGAAATTCTGAAATCTGCACAACCTATGTACTCAAGCTATGCAGATTTGAGGCAGTCTGCTGTATATTATATTTATAAACTATGGTTTTAATAATGCATTCAAAACATGAAATTGGTAAATTTTGAAATTGTGATTTTGGTGTTATGACTATTTCTCTGCTAAAATATCTTCTATTATCCATTTGTAAAATAAGACAAAAATCGGTACTTTTATGTTAGCCAGGTGCAAATCTTCCCTCCTCCCATGCCAATATCAGTTTTTTATTTTTAACATGCGTCCATTAGAAACATTATTTTGATCTCAGTAGCAGAATTTTCTGTGTCAATCTGCAGAAATCAAATTTTGTCTGTGACACACCAATGTCAGATCATGTCTACTATAATAGGAACTAATTTAAACTCTTAGGTTAATCTGAAATGTCTAAAATAATCTGCAGCATCTACTGCTGTGATGCACTGTTTCTGCTACTGCGGTTTTGATTCTGATGTTACGGTTTAATGGTAATTTATTTATTTTTAATTAAATGAGTGAGATACATGTGTTTTATGTAATATATGTATTTTTAAATTAAAGTTATGTATTTTAAACTGAATGAGTAAAAGGTTATTCAGTTATTTATCATTTGTACCAGCTAACAAAAATACCCAAAAGTCTTTTATTTCATCTCACTAAAAAAAAAATATTTCTTTTGCAGATGTATTTTTGGAATAAATCCCAGCAACTGTTTGAAGATGAATCCAAAAGTGACAAACAATAATGTATATTCTTCATGAGTCTTAATTTGTTAAAAAAAATTTCAGTTTGTAAATTGATTTCTGTATTATTTATATTTCATAATAAATGTCATAGTTTCATTTGTTTGTTTTGATATATTTTCAAATTCTAAACATTACTGCAACATGTAGCTTTAGTTTAAATATAAATTATATGCAGTTTTCATGCACATGTGATGCAATGATGATTGCCAATTGCTACCTATTTTTCAGCATCAATAATTTCATTTAGCAGTGATGGGTATAGTATATAGTGGGAATATCAGCTAAAAGCTCAAATAAAGGTTTTTTTTTTTTTTTTTTTTTTTTTTAATTTAATCAACAGCTCTGGAAAATTTTGATAATTTGGATTTATGAGAAATGTTTTTTTTTTTTTTTTTAAATTTTCTTCTTATATCTTTTGTTGTTCATTTTTATGTTATAGCTAAAGTGGAAATACTTAAACAAATTTCCAGGAAATCTATAAAATAACTTTTCACATATTTGCATCTGGAAATGAGACCTCGTTTTTTTATGAAATTATGATCTATTGTTACAAAACAAGAACTCTCATCTTGCGAAAAGAGTGTGCTTCACAATTTTCGTGAATTTCTATATCATTATTTCAAATAGTAATTTCTGTCATTAAAAAAAGTAAATATTATTATTTGGAAGTAATGGTACTCAAATCCAAAGATTTATAAAAGTGTTGAATACTTTATCAAAGTTATACTTTATATACTTTATTATTCTATACAAAGTTATACTTTATCAAATATTTGAGTATACAATATATATTTACTATATTTTGATTTTGTCTTTATTTACTAGAAGTGGGTGCCCTCACCAAGCTTGAATGATAAATCACACAAATGTTGCTTTAAATATATTGCAGTTTTCACCAAATTATTCTTCTAGCAAAAAGTTTACTTTTTCATGTCAAAGTTACCAAATTTGTATATACACTATGACGCAAAAGTTTAGACAATGACGTCATTCAGCTTTAAAATGTAGAATTATGACGTCAGAATTACAAAAACCTGTAAATATATTCAAAAACTGATTTAAAATGCTATGTACAAAAGACAGTCGTTTTATTTGCTATAATACTAATTTTTTTCATAAAAATTCAAATGTGCTTGTCGCAAAAGTTTAGACACTATTCTAAATTTCTTTGAATATTCGCTGGCATATGCAAATTTAGAATCGATGATGTCACAAATTTGGAGTACTTAAGTTCTGCAAACGATTGCGCTTCATAGTCGACATGCCGAGAGCTAAAGAAATTCAAGTGAATGAGGTTTCAAGGATTTGACAGTTGAAAGGTGAAGGGAAGAGCGTTTCTGAAATTTCTGCTATTATTAATAGGTCAAAAAAATCTATTTATCGAGTTTTATCGAGTGGTTCCAAATATAAAGCAAAATGTCGGTCTGGGAGGCCACGTGTGACAAATGTACGAGAGGATCGCCTGATACAAAGACTAGCGAGTACTCAAAAAATGAGCGTACGTGGAGTTCAAAGCTCATCGGGACTCTCTGTATCAAAGGATACGATTCGTAGACGAATTTTGGAAAAAGGAACAATCGTTTATAGCAAAATGCAGAAGA
Organism: Maratus speciosus; assembly: GCA_963932465.1. Taxonomy (NCBI): domain Eukaryota; kingdom Metazoa; phylum Arthropoda; class Arachnida; order Araneae; family Salticidae; genus Maratus; species Maratus speciosus. The sequence goes on from OZ010786.1 coordinate 686,630,433, forward strand.
AACCAGCTCTGAAACCACATCATAAGTTACAAAGACTTATGTGGGCTCGAAAGCATATGTCATATGGAGAGAAATGGCAGTCAGTCATATTTAGCGATGAAAAAAAGTGGAATCTGGATGGTCCAGATGGTTGTTTATCGTATTGGCATGACTTGCGGAAGGAACCTCGACGTTTTTTTAGTCGCAGACAAGGAGGGGGCTCGGTGATGGTTTGGGCAGCCTTTTGCTATAATGGACAAGTATCTCTGACCTTCACCAGTGGTCGTCAAACTTCACAGCATTATACACAGACATTAGAAGAAAACCTACTGCCATTTGCTGAGCTTCTAGGGGGTCCTCAGTGGGAATTTCAGCAAGACAATGCTTCAATTCACACTGCAAAACATTCAAAATCTTGGTTTAATTCCCATAATATAAGAGTTCTCGACTGGCCAGCATGTAGCCCAGATCTTAATCCTATAGAAAACCTTTGGAGCATCATGTGTCGCAAAGTTTATACCAACGCTAGACAATACTCTTCTGAAAAGGAACTTAAGACATCTATTGAGAATGCATGGTACGATATCGATCCACAAACTATGCAAGATTTAGTTTCTTCCATGCAATCTCGTGTATATGACGTAATACATAAGCATGGATGCGCAACCAGGTTTTAAAAATTGTTTATTTCGATTTTATTTAATTTGTGTCTAAACTTTTGAGACAGCAGTTTATTTTTGTTACCATTTAATTTATTGCAATATGCACAATTCCACTTTTCTTTGTTATAAATATTGTTTATATGTACAGCACATTAATTTCAAGCAGTGATTTGAAAATTGAATAAATATTTTTCAAAGTATGTAAGAATTTCTTCATTGTCTAAACTTTTGCGTCATAGTGTAAATAAGCATACAAGATGTCCCTAAGATTGAAACACGCTTTTATTTTTGCTTTTTATTTTTTATCTATGCTGCATTATTCATGATTATTGCAATAGCTCTATCTCAAGAACTAATGTACGAAATTTCATCAAAGTTCAGATTCAGTTAGTGCCTGATATAAATGAATGGTATTTAATTTTTGGCGCAAATCGCCCAACAGGTGGCGCTATGCTGCATTTTTCACAATTACCGCAATAGCTCTATCTCAAGAGCTATTGCATGAATTTTCCTCAAGCTTCAGATTGTCCCTAGCATTAATTGGTCCTAATTAGTTTTTGGTGTAAATCGCCCAACAGGTGGCGCTGCTATGCAGAATTTTTTACAATTTCCACAATAGCTCTATCTCAAAAACTAATATACGGATTTTACCAAACTTCTGATTCAGTTAGAAGTTGATGGAAGTTGACATAAGTTGTTCATGATTAGATTTTTGTGTAAACCACCTAACCGGTAGTGCTGATATTGCTGCATTTTTCAGGAAGTATTAATATGTATGAGATAGAAGAAAGTTTTGGGATTGCCGCATCTGTCTATAATGCATCTATGAACCTGATCCAAAATTTTTCTAAGCATTCCGTACATTCATTTATATTTCTCATTTTTCACAACGCGAATCAACATTTTTTGCTTAAAAGTCAAATATACGATATGTTAAAAAAAATAGTCACAATCCAATCAAAAATATCGCAAACAATGTTGCGAACACTCAACGTCAGCCTTTAATGGGCTAGGAAAATATTTTGACATTCATTTCCCTTCACCCATTTTCCCTCCTCCTTTCAAATTTATATTTCTGAATTCCTACTTTTTTTTTCTATTTTTTATTGAAGGAGCCTTGCATTTCTGTATGCTTTGTTATTGACATGAAAAACCTTTCGCACTTACAACTAATGAAGTACTTACAGTCGTGGGGAAAAAAAGTAAATACCCCTTACCAACTCTGCAAAAAATTATCTTAGAAAAAAGTTACTGATACCACACAATTGGTAATAAAGTCTACTTTTAAATGATGTATATAAAATTTTCTTAGGGGCCATCTGCATATTAAAACGAACCATAACTTTGTTTTTCAATAGTACACAATTCTGACAGAATAAATGAACTCTACACCCTTCCATTAGCCTAAAAACAAATTTTAATGCAATTCGTACGATAACTTTCCGAGAAATTGTTTTAAAACTAGAATATTTTAGGGGCTGTACCCAAATATAAGTTTGGTACTCGATTATTGACAGAGAGATCTCTTCAATAGATTCTTGATCAAGGTATCTTAAGTGCCACTCAAGCAGTCATTGAAGACTGCTAGATTACAGGATAGCATAAGAAATTTCAAAATATCTAGTCACTTCTGTCATAGAACTTAAACCATCATTTTGCCGTTTTTTAAGCATCATTTGAAAACTACTTTGAAGAAAAATGTGAAATTTTGGATTTCCATAAAGCAGAACTTAATAAATCCATCAAAAAAATTGTAGGTTGCAATTCATAATTTTTTCGAATATTAAAAAAAATGAATTTTGGATTCGTTTTAATAGGTAGATGGCCCCCTAAGCAAATGTTATATACATCATTTAAAAGTAGACTTTATTTTTAATCGTTTGGTACCAGTCACTTTCTTCTACGATAATTTGTTGAGGAGTTAGTAGGGGGTGTTTACTTTTTTTCCCCCCACGACTGTACGTAAATCTGACTGTTTTAAACGTATTTAACCTAAAAGATATTTGAAATCTCTAAACAAAGTACTCTCACCTTTATATAATTTATAAATCTTAAGTAGCTATAGAAAACTAGCTAGAAAATATCTATGGCAATTGTCTATGGGAAATGTCCAGGTGCTCAGCGCTATAAAATATAGGGTATTTGGGGGTAAAGATACGCATTTTCCATAAATTTTGATTTTTAACAAACACATTGCTCTAAACTTATGTGATGAATGATTAAAATGTTATCTTAGAAGCCTTAGTGCCACTCTCGACCGATACTCTGTGAAATTATAATTTCGTGATGAATTGCAATTTTAACAAAAACATTGCTCTGCGTATTTTTGGCCCACTAGTTGGGGTAAAAATACGCTGCGGTGGGGCAAAGATATGCAGTGCGTATTTTTGTGCCATAGTTTTTCCTCATTTCCACTAAAACAAATGCATTATGTGAAACCCTGTTTCTGTACTAAACTATATATACAGGACATTTAAAACTCCGCTATTCAGAGCAAGCGTTAGTGCTGGACTCCTAACGAAATAAATATCTATAGTTAAACTAGAATCTATAGTAAATTTCACTATAGTTAAACTGGAAATTACAAGTTAAACTGTGAAAACTGGATATAGTAGCGGTCTGCGAGACCGGTAATGGGAGTTAAGGGTTAAGAATTAAAACAAATGTGTTTCATGAAACAAGGTACGTAAATACCTACATTCTATATTTAAAAAAGGGAAAATGCAGTTAACTAGCTTATTAGTTAAGTAGCTATTATACTACTTCTTTTTCTCGGTTTAACGTAATTTTCAGTTTAGCTATAGATACGATTTAAATTTACTATAGATTCTAGTTTAACTATAGGCAATAATTTTGTTTGGTGTCTAGCAGTAACGCGAGAGGCTTCCGAATAGGCGACTTTTAATTATAGTAATCCTGAGTTTAGTACAGAAACAGAGTTTCACATAACAGGCTTAATTCATTCGTCTTGGAAACAGGGCAAAAATATGCACCACCATTGCATATTTTTACTCCAACTAGTGGGGCGATGATGTAATGCACACCCTGAGCCCCTCCCCCTAATTTGCCGTCCAGGGGATACTTTTCTAAGTTTTGCGAACACCATTCATGTCCCCGGGAGCATATTGGGGGGGGGGGGGGGCTTAGGGTGCATAACATGAATAAGTGGTCACAGGCTTTTCCAACAATATCACATGTGGGGGTCGTCAAAAGTTAGAAAATCCTGGAATACATCCTCTCTTTTTGACATTTCGTTTGCAGAAATGTGTCACTGTAGAAAAGGACTCGTACAATGTAGCAATTTCATAAATTTTACTCAATTATTTGTATGCGCGGACAAAAATTTATGGATACCTCCTTGTAACCAACACCTCTATCGGAGACTGGTGAAACGGAATTCCTGGAATCATAATTGACATCCGATTCATTAAGTTAAATAAAACTATAAACTGAAAATTATGGCCGTAACAGGCATCTTTCACTCATTTATTATTTCGATTACTTTAAGAAAAAGTTTAGGCACTAGAAATAGGACAATTCCATCGTAACATTTTATCATCGAATTTTGTTTTCAAATATATATATAGAATTTTTACTTATCGAACACTACTAGAACAAATTTTTACACTTTAAAATATTTCTTACCAAGGCCTTAATACCCAAATAACTGCAGATTATTTCAATCTCTCTTTGAGTCCCCAAAATTGCAATTCAAAATTCTGTAACTGACGTAATATGAAATAGACAAACATTTTTTCTGCCTTCACTGAAGTGTAAAAATTATCAAAACTATCCAGTTAAAAAAAATGATTTAATGTTCTCAACAACACTAAGTAATGCCAAATTATAACAGTAACTTGTTTAATTAATTTCTGAATAATAAAAAAGAAAAAAATGGCATTGACACGTGTAACTGACGTAACTTTTATTGTGTAGCTGACGTAACATTATGACTTTACAAAGACATTAATGGTACTTAACTTAGTTTGTAAACAGTCATTTATAATGCCTTTTTATTAGGAATTTTCTATAGAATATAAAAATATCAAGTTTTCCAATAATACCCTTTAATTAAACATATTATAAATTTGATTCCCTCCCCCTCCAAAAAAAAATGATGATTTTCTGTGGAATTGCCCAATAGATTTAAAAATAAACGCCACATTTTAGAAAAAAAAGATTGTCAATTTCTCTCACAGGATAGAAATTAACCCTTTACTGCACGATTTTTTATATAATTTTATGAAACAAATTATTTGATATTTATATAACGGTCTAATAATGAGGAAAATAGTAAAAAAAAAATAAAATTTCAAATCTTCAGCTTAAATCTATATTTTAGGGTGTGCACCAAATGTACACAATTAGGGTTTTAAAATATTGTATTACTATATATATATATATATATATATATATATATATTTTTTTTTTTGGCAACTAAATGAGCTTAAATTAATTTTATCTGCTTATCACTCTGCACTTTTTTTATATTAATATTTTTTAAGTATTCAGTGAAAGTAAATCTTACTTTAATAGCTCGATCAATTTTTTTGTGAAATGAAACTATCCGACACACAAAATAAGCGTTATTCCATTCTTTGAACTGTTCTTTATCAGGGACAGAGATCATATTGGCCAAATTCATGCCACATAATGAGATGTTTTTAGGTTTTTGCCAGATATGGCACGTGGTGCAGTGAAGGGTTAAGTATCCATCTCATACGCTTAAGAATAGGAGAGAAATTAGTAATTATGCCGTCTTTGAAATACCCATTTCAGGATTACATACAGATGTTATGGATACTCACGGTTTAATTAACTTCTGGAATAATGATAAACATTTTCTTCTAGAAATTATACTATAATATTCGAATCACGAGATACACAAGGACGTAACTTCAGCCTTTAGGGTATTACTCATTCCGAATTCACCTCATTCAATCGCAGTATTCTTAGAATTAAAAAGGTGAGATTTCTTTTCTCTTCAAAAATAGTGGTATGATTGAATTGGACCTGTGTGTATACGCCTCTGGAGATTTAAATTATGTCTACAACAGCTGGTAGCATTTTAGAAATGTATGTTCCTGTGAGAGATGAGTGCTCTTGATACAACAGTCATATTACTGTACTACCTTAAAATATTAGCAACTAATATTATCAGCATTATCTTTCGTAAGTTTTCTCTTTTTCAAACTGGAATTTTTTTTCTTCAGTTGAATGCAAGACGTAAAATTTCAAATCATCAACAACTTGTTTTTCTCTCTTAAGTCTCGAATCCATTAGCCGATTCAAGAGCAACTGCCGCGGATGGAAAAATATTGGTAGAAGAAAAGTTCCGAATGTGACTTAAAATTTGCAAGAGGGAAAGGGGGTTGTGTGACAGAGATGGGACGAATACTTAGAAATTTGAGAAATTTTATAGGCAGCAATGCTTTTTTTTTTTTTCCTCATAAATTTATACCTTTAAAGTTATGCAGCTAGAAAACTGTTGTGCTAGACCAGTTTTGATTTTTTTTTTGTTATGTTGTATTACTATTTGTAACCTAAATTGTGTTGTAATATCTTTAGTATAATCACAGAAGCCGTGGAAAAAATATACAAAAAGACAAAAATTTCTATAATTTTATTAAAAGCAAAAATAAATGAGGCGACTGGCCTTTGAAGTACACTGTTACTCCATAAAACAAAATTGAAAATTTTCTTAATAAACAATGTAATCTTAATAAACAATCTAAACACATGTTTTAGAAAATAAAAAAAACCTGTAGAACTCAAGTTGAGCGTAAACAGGAAAAAATATACATATCTAAACAGAAAATAATATTAAACAAATAGACACTAACATAAGAACTTGCACAACTATTAGTTGCAAATATGAAGACAAAGAAAAAATTAAGTACTTTATTACGCATTTTTCTCATGCTTTTCAAATTAAAAATTGGCGACCAAAATGGAATAAAATACAGAAATATTTAAGACAGTACACATAATTTTATTATATACAACAATAGATTTTCTGTACTTATTTAACTTTGTCTATTGAAAATTTGGTACTTTTCCGCTATACCAATACCATAGCAACGGCAATGCCGGAACACACTATTTATTTGACGATTTTTTAGGATTTCTGAGATTTACTAGGATGATGATAAGGTGGAGTAATTTTTAATGTGCCTTTAAAGTGATAATTTTATTTTTGACTTTTTTAAAATTTCATTTTGCCCAAAGAATCACGTTTGGCGACAATGGCATCAATGAAACGAAAATTTACCGATGATGATGAGGATGATGATGAGGAGGAGGAGGAGGATGATCATAATAGGACGATGAGGTGGAAATATTTTTTATGCCTGGTGAGGAGACAGGTAAATAAATTTGGCCTTTAAAGTGATCATTTTATTTTTAACATGTTTTTCATTCCGTTTGCCCCGATTATTAAGTTTGGCGACAACGGCATTAGTGAAACGGAAAATTACCGAAAATGACAAAAATATTACAATGATAATGTTAACCTTTAACTGACGTTACCGCTCTCACAGACAGCCACTTTTTTCCGTTTTTACAGTTTAACTTGTTACTTTCAGTTTAACTACAAACATTGCCGAATTTTGTTTCGTTTGTAACTTTAGACTATCCGCAGAGACTTTTGAAAAGGTGAATTTTAATTATAACAGTTCGGTACAAAAGTTTAGTACTAAAACGCCCTCTTATCAATTAATCTCTTCACATTAATTATGTGACAATTTCTGTCACATCAGTTAAAAGTTAAACATGAAAAAGAATAAAATAAATGTTGCTAATGTACAGACCGCTTCACAGTAGTTATGTGACAATTTCTGTCGCATCAGTTAAAGGTTAAACAAGAAAAGAATGAACAACATTAAAATAATGTTGCTAAATTCACTTCAATTTTCTAACATTTAACTAAATACCTAATTTAAAAAAAAAAAAAAAAAAAAAAAAAAGAGTTTACATTAACATCTAAACTAGTTAAGTGTTAAACTAATTCTTTGAAAAAAATTTCATTATTCCGCCTGCTTAATGTTTTTATAATTATGATCTTTTAACATATAATATTCTACAAACACAATTATCATATTTATAAACAGAATATAATTTTGAAAAGAAATAACAGTTCGTAAAGTAAATAAATGTCAAAAACAACAGGAGGAAACATGAAATAAAACACAATAATATTTATCATTATAATTAACTCTAAATAGGCTAATCATTTTTATTTTCAAAAAAAGTTAAATGGCTCCCATAACATACTGAAATCTTCAAAATATTACACAGTATACTTTTATAAATGGATGATTTAATAACACACTGCTGGGCCATTCAACTTTTATTATTTAATTACACATTTTCTGAATGTGATTTCCGTAATAAAAACTACAGGTGACAACTCTGGAGGCAAAAAACTTTTGCAAAAACTCACTCCTAGAGTCAAAGACGAAGGCAACTTTTTTTAAAAGCACTTCATATGATACTATTTATCAGAATTTTTTTTGACAACGCTATAACAAAATTATTTTAAATGTGGCTTCATTTTCACCAAACTTTTCTTTCTCTATGTAACATTTCCGTCAATATTTTTATTCTTTGAAAGGAACTGTCTTAAAATTGGCAACAATAGTTTACAAATATGAAACAAATCTCTCGTGTAGGGGAAGGAGTTGTACCTCTGACCATATTGTTCTTTTGACCACCTAGCAGTATTTTATGAACATTAGAGGTCTTGTGCAACCTGCTGTGGATTATTCGAATCCATTTATATCATGAAAATGGAAGTATTTATTTGACCAAATAATATTTTTGTCTTATGTCTTTGTTGCTAGAAATAATTTGACTTTAATAAATATGGCAGAGCTTTTGAAAACGATTATTCTAACCCCTAAAACTATAGCATGCTTTGCAATTTGTATTGGCATAGTAGTGTTGTACCACTGACCATGATCAGTTGTTCCTTTGACCCGGTCAAAGGTATAACATTTTTGAAAGATTTTCTCAGCATTTTAACTTTTATGACTTTTTTGTTACAACTGCCTTGAAATTATTTAATGATATTTTTTACTTTAGTTTTTCATACAGAATAAAAGAATATGTATATCAATCAAATATTAAATATATTTTATATAAAAAAATTTTGAAAATAAAATTTAAATTTTTTATTGTTGTTTTATCATTCTTGAGTACTTTGTCATATCACCTACTAATGTATTAATTCTTTTTGTTTTAATTTTTTTAAGTTAGACCAAACACCAAGCAGAATGCAAAGAAGCAAGCTCAAACTGACCCGATAATTCCTCATAGGGTGGTCCAAAATTTGGAAGGTGAAAATTTGTTGGGTCCTACCCTTCTGTTTTGTTCCAATGTACTAAAAAATAAAGCAGATCAAATTTGAGAGCATTTCAGTAAAATTTAGAGGTAGCTCAATGTAATTTAAATTTGTAACATTGTACTACACTGGCACCCAGTGAGTAAATATCATTTGAACTGCAACTTTTCATCAGCTAATTTCTAAACCATAACTTTTCATCAGCTAATTTCTAAACCATAACTTTTCATCAGCTAATTTCTAAACCATAACGTTTTAGCTTATTCTAAACTATAACTTGCGAGATAATTCCTTGGCTTTAAACAGCTTTACAACATTTTCACAGTGTGTTTATAGCATGTTTTGATTCCCAAAGTGATATGTTTAGCAAGCATCAGTAATCAGGATCATGTCTTCACTTTTTTTTTTTTTTTTTTTTTGAAAAAGAAGATTAAATAAATATTTTTCTGTAAAGTAGAATAGTTAATTTTAAGTATTATTATGGCAACAAGATCAAAAACAAACATTTATATCCTTGGTTCTACTATAACCGAGATTACTGGCAATAAACTACCTTCAATACGCATGGCTCTTTTTTTACATCACCCTGTTGAAATGAGCAATACTACAAAAGAGAGTCTTCAGCAACTACAATAAGAGAAATTACAAAATTTTGGGAGAAAGCTAGAATCCCAGTGCAAGAGCTCAGAAATAGTCAGTTAAAGCTGGAAAAATTGTTTGAGAAGTGGAGGCTATTAAAGAAAAATAAAAATAGAATTACAGTTCCCAAAAGAGCAAAGAAGATTAATTTATTTCGAAATTTGGTGAACTGTTTGATATTGCACATGCTCGTAACATGATAAAAATTTCCGAGGATAAAATGCTTCCTGTTAGCACAGCGTGAGAAAGGGTTCTATGCTAGGTGTGGATAAGTGTTTTTGAGATGGCAGATTCAAGAAGGTAAGCCATCTCTGAAAGAAATCAAAGAATGAAAGCAGTTTGTGAAGAAGCAGAAGCAACTGTTCATTTATTACATAGACCTGCAAAAAAACACTTTTTGAAAATTGCATCCATTTTGATAGCTAACTTATGCTTTTTTTATTGCTGATTCAGAAAATGAAATCCATTTTTTTTTCTATCGCGTAAGGATTTTTCACAAAATGATTGCTTATTTTTAAAGAAAAAGCTGAAATCACGAAATTTTGACATTTCATTTATTTATAAATCCATATAAATTACATTTATATCTGAGTTCAAGTAATAGTTAAGTATATGTAGAAGGTTATAAGCCTTAGAATAATGTTTCCTATTGTGGACTTTCTCTTTGTAGCATCCAGCAGTAGTCGGCTATCATCCTGACATTCCATTTGCTTTGATATCGCATCTCCATTTTCTTTAGATCCTTTCACCTTGTTCCCCACTAACAGCCCCTAAATTTTCAGGAAAATAGTCTAAGTGTGAATCGAGAAAACAAACTCATTACACATCATTATCTCTTCTACGATAGATTTGTAATTTGGGTCCTTTTTATTGCCAAGAAAGCTAGTAATAATTAGTGTGAAAGCTTTTCTTTTGTTTGTTTTCATTTTCTTCTCAAAAGTTTCATCCTTTTCCTGGTCCCACAAACGAACCTTCCTTCAGTTTTGCTTCAGATAAACCAGGGAACTTCTCACAAAGGCATTCATCTTCTTTCGGTAAAGCCTTGACAAATTGTTTTATAAGACCTCATTTTATATAAAGCGGTGGAAGTAACACTTTTTTGGATCAACAAGATTTTTCTTTACCAGGTCCACGAGGGAGGGTATGGCAGACAGAATGCCAGGATAAAATATTTCCTTTTTGTTCTTTAAATTGAAACATTACAAATTCAAAAATAGCAATCATCACTGTGACTTTTAGGTTCTCTACAAACCGAAAAGATTGCTTTCTACCTTGAAACCATTGCCTTAATTCTTCTACACAAATGCGACAAACTTTTTCCCAAAATAAGCGAAATACATTTTTTTTACGAAATCAGAAATGCTTCTTTGTTGTTTTTCTCTGTATAGTTACCACAAATATAGCAGAAACAATTCGGTGAATTAGCACATCCTCTGGAAGCCATGTTCACAAATGCAGCAAAAACTAGAAGTAAAAATTACTACAATAACTTCTAACTCCCAGGTCGGAGTAAAAACACACGTGTACAGCACAGAATAAAGAAAGATTCAGTGAAAAGGGGTGTCGAACAGACACCTGTAAGCAGGAGAGAAGATCCGATTTCCTCTGTCTTACCAAATAGTTTCTTCTTCCTTTTTTATTTGTGTAATGCACCAATTTACTATTATCCACATTCCATAAATTGTTTTATCAAACTCATATAAATAATAATTTCTGGTCCGAAATATACTAAATTCATAAAAAAAATGAGATTGCGATTTGTGATAGAATTTTTTCATTAATCAGCAACCAAAAAACTATGAAAAATACCTCTTACTTTACCGGCAATTTTTTCATCGCAGGTTTGTGTTATTGGCAGAAGAATCAGACGAAGTTGAAAATGAAGTCGAACAGGCATCAGAGAAAGGAACGAACAGCTCATCCAAACAGAAAAGAAAAAGAATGAGAATTAGGACTCCAAATCTGGCTGCAGATTTAAACAGGACCCAAGTTTCAGACCGAAAAGCTGTGTTTGTCGTTGCCAAAACAGTAAAGAGCTTGGGTTGCGGAGTAGATGAAGTAATTCTTAGTAGAAGTTCCATTCGTCCAGAAAGAATTAAATACCGGTCTAAAATGTATGAGCAGCTCAAAGCCGAATTTGGGGAACATGTTAACAGTTCACTGGGATGGTAAACTCTTACAAGACCTAACTTTGAAAGAGAAAGTTGATAGGCTTCCAGTAACCGTGTCTGGAGTCTCTCAGTTAATTTCAGTGCCTAAGCTTCTATGAGGAGACGGAGAAGGTCAAGCTGCCGCAGTATTATGAGACCTTACAGGATCGGTAATACAACAAGCGTCAATACTGGTTGAATGGCCCTTGTAAGTTACTTGAACAAAAAATGAATAATGAGCTGCTTTCTTTGGCATGTTGCCACCACATTATGGAATTATTAAGGCAGTTTTCGAAAAAAGCTTAGGATTTTCTTCATCACCAGAGGTACCACTATTTAAAAGATTCCAAGCCAACTGGAATTTTATTGACAAAGAGAAGTATGATATGGTTATACAGAAATTTTGAATCAAATAATAGATATAAAAGATGACATAATTAATTTTTCTAAAATACTACTGGACAAAAATAAACAACCAAGAAATGACTATCGAGAATTTTTTGAACTTATCTTAATCTTTTTAGGTGAAAGAAACCCCTTCTTGAGGAGTCAGATTTATGGCACCTGGAGCCATGCACCATGGTCGCTGGATGTCCAAAGTGCTGTATAGTCTAAAAATATGGATGTTTAGTAGCCAGTTCACCATTACTTCAAGAGAAAAAAAAGTATTGCAAAAAAATGTGTATTTGCGGCACGAGTATATCTAAAAGCTTGGATGACAGCACCATTGCCACAAAGTGCACCTTTCAATGATTTCAATTTAGTGAAATCTCTGTTACAGTATAAGAATATTGATGATGAAATATCTAAAGCAGCATCAGAAAAGCTAGTCAAACACCTTTGGTATTTATCTGAGGATCTTGTTGCCTTAGCTCTTTTTCGACAATCAAGTGCCTCATTGCCTTCAAAGGCCATGAAAGACATTATTGTAAAAAAGAATCCATAAAGCGTCCTAACATTACACTTGAAACTTTTTTCCACATGAAATTTGAAGACTTTGTAACGAAGTGGTCAACTTTATTATTTCAACAAATGTGCCTACCAGATGCGTTCCTCCAAGTAGACACAGAAATAGGGGAAGATCAGGAGACTTTCTGTAAAGCATTAGAAACTGTCAAATAAATAAAAGTTGTTAATGATCATGTTGAAAGGGGCATAGCCCTAATTCAAGAGTTTTGTGGAAAAATAACGTACAGTGAGACAACTACAATACTTATTGCAGGTGGTTGAAGAACATCGATGAACATATCCTGACTGCAAAAAACTGATTATTTAAATATTAATGGTGTATATTTACTTGTTAATTATTTATAACATATATTGAATATATAAATGTACTTTAATTAATTAGAATTCTCGGATTCTTACCCCCATGTATGGCAAATAAATCTTTTTTAGATATTAGTAGCAACTGAATTCTTTAAATTGTAAATTTACAAAAAAACGAAAATTTTTAAGAGTGTTGAGCTACCTCTAAATATTAAAATTTTAAGCTGAAACTTCATAATATTTATTTTTAACTAAAATGAACAAATTAAGAGGATAGCACCAGTAAAAAACTTAAAAAAATAATAATCGACCTTTTTTGGACCACCCTATCCTCAATGTAGCAGTTCAGATCTATCGCCACATATCATTATATCTGAAGCCGTGAGGCCTCATCCAAAAATGCAGGCAAGGAAAATGTGAAATAAGGGTCGGCTTAAAAGGAAGCCTCGTATCCTGAATGATAATACTTCTTAAAAGCTAATTATTGAAGCTGAAAAAACAAAACCAACACGCTAAATGCGAGGTACGACATACAAAAACCTCTTCTTAAAAAAGATAAAAACAAATTTCTCTCTAAGGACAGTTCAGAATCTGATAGCAACTCCGAAATTTCTTCAATCGATCGAAAGTGAATTTAATTTCTCAGATTAATGTTGTTAGATCAGCAAGAATTTGTGATTGGAAAAGGGAAATTTTATTCTTGTTAGAACTGCAAGAAAAAGACTTATTTTGTCGCAGAGATCTGCGACCATATATATCCAGTGTTTCATATCCAATATTTGAAAAAATAAACTTTAAGTGGGAAGATGAATGTTATTTATATAGAAGACAATCTGACTAATCTTCCAGACCCTACTCTTGCTAGTGGATCTGCTCTACAGTTAGAATGTTTGTCATTTGGAGTGGACTTTTCATCCTATCAAGTGGAATAAGCAAACATGAAATGCAAAACTCTTTAACCCTCTACTGCCCATGGTAGCATATTTGCTACCATAAGTTTAGCTTCAATTTTTAGCACGAAATTTCATAAATAATGTGTATTTTAAGTCATTACAGCAATAACTGCACCTTTAGGTAATATTAGGTATGGCATTTGAATGCAGATGGCAGTACTAAATACGAAAAAAATTAGTTTGAAGAAGCATGTCTGATAAAAATGGCAAAATGTCATTTACAGTGGTAAGCTTTTGCTAATTTTTTCAAATATTTTATTACGATAAAACTAAATAACCTGATATAGTTATATAAAGACTTACTGCTATTCTCCGCACAAAAAAGTTCAACGTAGGTTTGTTTATTAAGGGTAAAATGAGTAATTAAAATGAAGGTAGCAAATCTACCACGGGCGTTAGTGATCATGAGCCTGTACTAGCATTTTTGCTACCATGTTATTTTCACAAAACAAATTGTATTTCTTAGTGTTAGCTTTGTACTTTAGTTACTTGTTTTACTTTTAATTCACATAATCATGTTATCAGGGCCGGTGCAATGGCACACAGGGCCTTGGAAAAACACTTAGTGGGGCCCAATGTCTCTGAGTAATATTTGAGTAATAAAAATCATTTTTTAAAGTTGTATATGTCATAAAATAATTTATAATATAGAGTATAAATGCATGAAAAGTAACATGCCGTTTACCTCACTGGTGCATATGTATAATTATTTCTAGCTTCTAAATATCTTCTATCCTTTGGAATATTTTAAATATTTATTTTTTGCGTTTACCTTTTACTGTTGATTTCACGATCCTCAGATCTATACATTCTTCGACAATTATATCAACTTAGGCTCTAAGAAATAAAGTTAATGCTAACATTTTACCCAACAAATATTTAAAGTCGAATTTACAGCCAGTTATTTTGTACAGAGATAACGTTATCTTGAAGTTTTTGAGATGTAAAAGTTGGCTATATAAAATTATTACTATTGCAGCCTTCTTATCAGGCTTTTTCAAAGACGCAGAGGGAAACAAATATTTACTAAAGTAGAAGATGCTATAGCTTTTGTAGATGGATTGGAAAGTGACTTGTCAGGATTATCGGAAAGTGATAGTGACGATGAGTATTTTCCCCGTCAAAAGACACGATGTTGGCTATGAGGAAAGATCAGATGATGAAGAATCTGAAGAGGCGAATAACTTAAACGAAGAAAAAAAATAGAAATTTGTTGAATATTGGTGAAAATACTCTTTAAAAAAAAAGAATATAAGAATCTTAATAAAAGAATCGTATGAATGAAAAAAGAATCAAATCTTTTGACTCTTGGGAGATTCTCAAAAGGTGGGATCATTAAACGTTAACTGTATGTAATTTTTCAAATTTAAGGCCATTTTTTTAAATAGTATAGTATTTTGTCTATCAATATAATATATAAATATTTTTAATAGTATGTCTACAAAATTATACACAAACATTAAAAGACAGCAACTATTCTGGAAAATTAATGATTAAAGCATTTAATTAGCAGTTGAGTAAGTTACAAATTTTGGACTTTTTTTCGCACATACGTTACAGATTTTGGACTTTGCTCTTAGTATTTAAAAAATTCTTAAGACTAAGAATGTAGTAAATGTGTCCTATAATTGTATGTGAATACATATATATGTAATAATAAAAATTTTCGCCACTCTTTCTTAGTAAAACTATTCCAAATTCTTAATATTTTTCCTTATCTTTAATAATATCTTAATATCTTTTGTCTTTTAATTCATGCATTTAAAGTTGTGTATTCTTTTATTATTCCAAAAACCTTAATCCACTCGCCTAATCTTATAAAACCCATTAAATTACTTTTTCATTTTATTCTAAAACTAAATTATCTTTCTTTCAAATGTTTTAATATCATTTTTTCTGTCGTGTTCTATACCCACAATTCCATGCGTCCGCCAGTGCTATTTTTGCACTTTTATTCTGATGCCGTGTAAAGAGTTCTTTATCGACGTCATCCTTTCCCATCGAATCGTAATTTGTTCTATGTCCCATTCTCCCCCACCTCTCTTCTAGATTGGTCTTTTACTGTTCTGTAACCGTTCGGGGGTACAAATATCGTTACATCGGTGACGGAGAGAAGATTTTTACGTTTTTCTGGTTGTCTAATTAAGCATCGTCACTTGGAGTGAACGTTCGAATGTGTACATCTTATTCTTATAACATCTAAAGTCTTATGAAGTGATGATCGATTTTTGTGAGTGGATGGATTGACTACTGGAAGTGTTTACTATGTTTTGTCAATAAAACCAGTTTAAAAAAGTGACGATGACTCCATATTCATTAAGTAAGGGAAATTATCCCAATGTGTTTCGAGCCTGTCTTTCTCGCCACCCTGACTGCAATCCGGTATTTTCAATATAACGGATGGATGGTTTTGATTGCTCTACTACATTTTATGCCGAGGTGTACTGGTGTCGCCTAAATATATGAAAGTCGGTAGCAAAATGCTACATATATGTATAATTAACTTATTTAATGTATAATTTATGTATAATTAACTTATATAATTATCCAGTAATAGTAATAATAATAAAATCAAATGCTTTGTTACGTACGTTACTTTCGGACATAACAAAATACAGAAAAATTCTTTATAAAGTCCTATCTTTAAAAAAGCAATAAATCAGCCTGCCATCTCTTAACGAAATTATCAAAAAATCATCCGTTTCCTTTATGCATTCGTTGTTTACCATTAGAACCACCTGGAAAAAAGGTTAAAACTCTTTTTCTGGGTGGTACATTGGAGCAGTTAACGTTATGAAAGTCCGAAATTGGCCTCTTTAGCATAAAATAATAAAATTTTAAGATATTTATACAAAGCTTTTACAATAAATTATGTCATTTTCTGTCTCTGAATAGAATTAAAAACTCAGTGTAAAAAAAAAAATAAAATAAAGTCAATGATAATTAAAGTTATGTTTTAATATAGCCAAAGAGTCATTTAAAATGAAAAACAGTGTTCAGAGTTTGTTTTCTCATTTGATTCCATTTTAGAACAACAAACATTTATGGTATCCGATTTTGCCCCACCTTCCCCTACACATTCAAATCAAATAGATGGTAATTGTAAATATTTTGGCACACAGTCACAATGCCAATCGTCAATGCATGGTGTCTTTATCGGAGACATTGTCGCCAACTCAAAATGAAACGCTCTTTTTTGAATGAATTAGCTACAAGCCTTATCACAGTTGGTAAGATGAAGGTAGGTAGACCATCTCTCGACAGTCCAAAAGTTCAGAGCCTAAGAAAAAAGCTCGAAAAGAGGAACCAGCAAAGGTAAAATTTACATACTGAAAAATATTTTTACAGCTAAAATGTACCTGTTCATAATGAGTATACCTTAGTTTAAATGTGAATATTGGAAGTATATATATTTTATTCACTTTTAGGAAACAAGGACTGATGGCGTGCATCATTGGCCTACATATGAACAAAAACGCCAAACATGCCATATTTTTCCAAGGGGAACATTTTCTTCAATAAAATGGAAAAATTGCGACGTATTCCTACGTATAAACAAAGAAAGAAACTGACCTTAACTTAATGTGGCTTACCACATTTGAAAATAACTTTTTCAAAAAATAAAATAAATTTAAAATGTGGTAAAATTCTTCATTTTTTCTCCTAATCTGCCCATGGTAGCATATATGATAGCATACAGAAATCCTTTAAAATATAACAAAATCTCAACTTTTAATATTTTTATTTTATTTGAGCCACAACAGCATAAATAAGAAAAACAAATTTTTTCCTTAGCAATTTATCGTAGTGGGCAGTAGAGGGTTAAACGATTGTTTTCTTCATTGCTGTGATGTCTAATTGCCTGGTCAGAAGTACAACAAACTATGGTCAAAGGTACAACTATGTGCAGGGGCGTGCCTAGCGGGGGGGGTATTGGGGGTGTAACACCCCCCCCCCCCCCCACACTTATTTGGAAGAGTTGGTAAAATTTAGAATAGTCGGAAAGTTAAGAACACACCCTGCAAAAAATCCCCTCTCCTGTCGTCAGTATCATTTCAATTCTCTGTTGTCCGTCATTTAAAGGGGAAAAGAAATAACTTCTCACGGAAGATTGTGTATGATTCTGTGTGGGAGGGAGGGGTTGTCAGAGAGCGGAGGTGATAGAGAGAGAGAGAGAGAATCGCGTTTCTGAGAATTTGAGACTTTCGGGAAAGGAGGGGGTTGTTGCAATCTCTATTGTAAGTTTTCCCATGTAGCATCTTTAATTGCTCCCTTCTGCTATGGACTGATTCTTAGAATTTGGTGACCTCTTGGCTCTGGATTTGGCGCTAGTTATTTGAGGTTGTTGCATTTAAAAGATGAAGTCACGGACACAGAAGAAGAGCGATTTGCGAAAGTTTGTTTTTGTTGCATGATTGCGAATAATTCAGTGAAAAGTTTATGCACACACTGTGATCGTGTACACACACATTTCACAGAAAAAAATAAATTTATATCGCCATATAAGAATATTTCATCCGAATGAAAACATCAACCTCCAGAAAGGAAAACGGATTCAATGTACAATATGTAGATATTTCTGCATTTCTATTACAGGCCTGCATAGTCATATTCAAACAGATCCTCCAGATGTAAAATTCAGAGCTTCATAAAAATGTTTCCGAAACATCATTTTCATCACAAAATTTTACTGTGAATGTTAAGGCTTTTGCAGACTGGGTTCGGCACTACAGCAAAAGTTTGAGGAATGCGATAAAATCCTAACTAGCAATTCTATGGAAAATGTCAATGTTTCTGAAAAGGAAGATTCCTCGACTTTTCTAAGTTGTGATCCAGCCGATCGTATTGGAAAGAATTTAACTGAAAACCAGAAACTTTTCATCCTGTCTCGTGGACCTTAACCTCAGAGATCATCTTACCCTGTGAATCATGACATAGATTCTAAGAAGCAGAATAAGTTTAGCTCCTGCTGGTATAAAGAATATCCATATTTAGAATACAGCGACCAACTGGATGCCGCATTTTGTTTTGCTTGTTCACTTTGCTCCGATGGCCCGGGGCCTGAAAACGCAGAAGAAGCTTGGATCAGTGTTGATATTCGTGTATGGCATAAGATGAAAGGCCGAGGAAAAAACCATAAAGAAAAGTTAATGGTTCATTTTACGAGCAATGCTCATAGAACCACAGTGTATAAATTAGATAATTTGGCCCAAAAAAGTAAGCACGTTGACAACTTTCTATCTAGTCAACGTAGAAAGCAGCAGCTAACGCGGAGCAAATTCTTCTAAGAAACAGAGAGATTATTAATATACTTCTAGACTGCACCAGATATCTAAGTCGTCAAGCATTTGCATTTTGGGGACAAGAAAGCGACAGCGGTAACTACATTCAGCTCATTAGATTAATGGCCAGGTGGATTCAAACTTTAAAAAACTGGATTGATGATAATCATC
Source organism: Maratus speciosus (assembly GCA_963932465.1). Lineage (NCBI taxonomy): Eukaryota > Metazoa > Arthropoda > Arachnida > Araneae > Salticidae > Maratus > Maratus speciosus. The sequence goes on from OZ010786.1 coordinate 686,649,879, forward strand.
TTTGCCCATACCATGCCAACAAGTCACAAAACGACTTTATTGGGGTTCTTGGATCATGTGTCCGTGAAAAAATAGTTGCAAATGTCAAAAATTGTGGATTTTTTAGCGTTATGGCTGAAAGCACACCCGATATCTCTCATCTTGACCAGCTCTCAATTGTAATCCGATACGTGACCCAGTTTCACCCAGAAGAAAGGTTGTTAAAACTAAAAGATTATCTAGCTAAAACAGGCGAAGGAATGGCTAAGCTTATTTCTGAAATTCTACAGTCAGTTGGAATATCGCTTTCCCAAGCTCGTGCACAGTCTTACGACACCACGTCATCTATGTCCGGCGCATTTTAGGCTGTCAATCAAAACTTTCAGAAATAGCTGGTAGATCTATTTTATACATACCCTGCCTCGCGCATAAAGTGAATTTATGTGTTGAACATGCGTGCAAAGAAAGCAATATAATAAAATTGTTCTACGACAGTATTCAGGATCTCTATAACTTTTTTTAACTGAGTACAAAGCGATTCGGCATACTAACAAAGAAAATAGAAGTTCTTCAGAAGAGTCGTACTTTGAAACTTTTGTCAAAGACAAGATGGACTATGCGAGCGGATTCAGTCAGAGCTATTTTATCGTCCTATGATGCCCTCATCCATACTCTGCAAATTATTTCTGAAGACATGAAGGTTGACAAGGATGCTCGAGCTAAGGCGGCAGGGTTAAGAAGCAAAATGATGTCATACGATTTCATTGTTTCTTTACTTGGAATGAAAACAATTATGTTTCAGACCAAGTTAGCAACAGAGCAATTGCAACGTGACGACCTGAACATTTTAGAGGGAACCGACATAATGCAGAAAACTTACGAAACCATTCAGAAACTCCGGAATGATGACACGACGACAATAATGAACATCATTAAGGAAGCTGACAACATCTGCGAGATACATGGAATAAATCAAGATTATGAGTTCAATTTGCGGCACAGGCGACGGAGGCCTCCATCGAAGATCGACGAAAATCCTAAAACTGCAGTTCTATTTACACAAGAGAATTATTTTAAAGCAGAAATTTTGAAGGTGGTAGATCGGCTTACAACTGCATTTTGTAGACATTCATAAGTTGGTATTTGAGAAAGTTAAACCACTAGCCTGTCTCCTTCCATCTAGGATCAAGTATAGCTCTACCGAGAACATTTCTAAACTATGTCAACTATTTCCTGGTGATCTCAAAGATGTAGATAACTTGGAATGTGAAATTGATCTCATGTCCTCAGAAATAGCTAGTTCTGAATCGGATACAATTGGCGCAGCAGCACAAAAATTTGTGGGGAAGGCTCATTTGTATCCTAACCTTTCTTTGGCCTACAAGTTGTCCTTAATTATTACAGTAACTGTAGCAAGTAATAAAAGAAGTTTCAGCAGGTTAAAGTTGGTAAAAAATTACTTGCGTACCACCATGTCGGAAGAGCGACTGGACCAACTAATGCTATTAACCTGTGAAACAGACATAACTGACATGTTGGATTTAGACAGTGTAGCTGGAAAATGGGCTATTCTGAAGGATAGGCGGGTGATAATTTAAAAATGTAGAAGGATAATTTTTAGTCTCTTACACTAATATATATCTTATTTTTAACAAGCAAGATTTGTCTTTTTTACATATCTTAAAATTTATACACTTACATTACACAACAGCATGCGGTTTTATTTATAGAAACATAAATTCCGAAGTACTTCAAAATTCTTAAATTGTTACTTTTGAGAACTGGTTAATGTACAGTACATCCATACACATTTCCTTTTAAATCGTAAGCAGAATCCTAATTAATAACAGGATTCTGAACTCTACTTATATAGTAAAATAATTTTTAAAAAATTACACATATTGAACAACAACATTTAATTTTGACTGTGGTTAAGGAGAATGCAGGTGAACACTTAAGACTTTTAGTGATTTTTATAAATTCACAGTATTGTAGAACAGGTGACTCCATCGCTGAGAGGGGGCTATCACAAAGTCTTTCTCACCCCGATCTTTCAGTCGGCAAAATTCAGTTCACACCCCCCACTTAAACAGCCTTCGGCACGCCCCTGACTATGTGTTGTACCTCTGACCGCAGTGAAATAAAAACATAATAAAAGTAAGACCTTGTTTGTACCCAGTTACCTTGAAAAAATTATAAACCATATGATACTGATTATAATAAAACAAAGAAATTGAATTTAGCCTTAATAGTCAAGCTAGGAAAACTAAAATTTTGAAAAGTGGTCAAAGGAACAACACCTTCCCCATACATGTAAGTATATTTTTCAATTTAACTTGTTTGGCAATGGCAATTTCAATTTAACTTGTTTGGTTTAATTTAACAAGTAAGAAAAATCATGCGTACAGCATAGATTATGAAACACTTTCCAACACTCCCTGAAAGCTTTAACGAAACTTCGTTACTTAGGGAAATAAGGTAAATAAGGTAACTAAGTAAACATTTAAAAATCTGATTTCAGTAGTTACCGCCCATAGCCAAATATGTATTCCAATTCTTCTGAACAGCCCTGTATTTGATCTGTATGTTGATATATATGCTATATGATGGGATATAGCTATAATTTTAGTTTAGCAAGAAAATGCATAACAGGTTGAAATTCATCTTTCAGCAATTTATACTAATAGATGAAAACGTACCTGAATAGTTTTGTACAGCCCTGTAGTTTATCTAGTACCTTTATTACAAGCCACTATTTGGCTAAAATTTAATTCAAACTAAAACACGCTTAAAAATACTGAAATTACATTTCCAGAAATTTTCACCCATAGACGGCCGTGTATCCAACTCTTTGCGTGGCCTCTGGCCTTTTATCTATATTCTACAAATATTTCTTAGTACACTAAATTCAGTTCAGCGTAAAAATGCATAACTCCTTTAAACCCCACCTTTAAGCAATTTATGCTCATACTCTGTAACCTTTACAAATTCATTTCTGTAGCTCTGTATATGAACTATAGCATTTATACGCACTTTATTCTATGAATAAATGTAGTGAACAAGTAGGTAAGTGTGATAACAGATCGCACAGGGGGTTTCGTTTAATATTCCTTTCAAAACACTTTATCCTTTTAAAAAAATCCGTTAGTTTCACATTCCGCAACCAGGGGCGCGCTTCATTCTAAACAAACCTCTGTCCGAACGAAACTCCGTTTTATATACTATCCGTAGATATATGAGTCGAGGGGGTTGGGCCGATAGCACCGAAGATAAGTAGGCGCCCCTGGCGGTAAAAAGTGGAACTAAAATATGTAAAGCTATGGTGCATAATATGAAAGAATGGTCAAAGGGGTGTCGACAAAAGTTGGAAAAGTGCCCCCCTGGTGAAAAGGGCGGAGGTTAGAAAAATTGCTTAAAATACACAAGTTAGAGCCCAGAGGAGTAAATAATATAAGACTTTTTGAAAATTTTATGAATTGCCGTGTGGTCTGAGGTATTCAGCTATACGTATGCAAAAATTCATGCCTCCATTAGGGACTCTTAGAAAGAATTGCTTAAAATACATATGTGGTAGCTCAAAGGGTTAAACGTAAAACTTTTTCAAGATTTTATGATTTGTCGCCTGGCCTCAAGTGTTCTTCTATAAGTATGCAAAATTTCAAATCTCCAATTTAATAAGGGGTTCAGTTAGAGAGAATAGCTTAAAATACGCATGATGGGGCCCAAAGGGTTAAATGTACGATTTTTTCAAAATTTTATGATTTGTCAGTTGATGCGAGGTGTTCAGCTATAAGGATGCTAAATTACACGCCTCCAACCTCATTAGGGACTCACTTAGAAACAATTGTTTAAAATACATATGTGGGAGCCCAAAGGGTTAAATGTACAACTTTTTCAAACTTTTATGGTTTGTCATTTGATGTCAGGTGTTCAGCTGTAAATATGGAAAATTTCACGCCTCCAACCTAATTAGGGGCTCACTTAGAATTGTTTAAAATACACATGTGGGAGCCCAAGTGGTTAAATGTAAGGCTTTTTCAAAATTTTATGATTTGTCGTATGATATGTGGTGTTCAGCTATAAGTATGCAAAAATTCAAGTCTCCAACATGTATAGTTTCTGAGAACGGGCCGTGTAACAGACGGACAGACAGACAGAGGAGCGAGACGAATAGGGTTCCATCAGATAAAAGAAACCCTAAAAAAGAGCATATAATTAAAAATGCATTTCGAGCAATCGTTACTAATATACAGTAATTCGGATACAATATAGTATCTGAAATCTTTTCAAATACTCCGCAAACTATTTCCCTATACCACTATGAACACAATTATTTTGTGTAGCCCTGTAAATGAGCAATAACTATTCTTTGCACCGCATATTCAACAGAATGCATATTTTAGTGGACTTCATAAATGAATATCAATTTTACTGTGTTTGAAAGAGTAACACCAATTAAAATCATTTGAAACAATTTTTTCCCATGTAACGGAAAACTTTTGACTGTCCCTGTAAATGAACAAAATATGCTACAAACTTCATTTGCAATAGGGAACGTGCTATGGTAGAGGTCACTAACATTCAAAAATTTCAGAACGATCCGAACATATTTACGAGAGTTAGAGCGCGGAGAGACGGACAGACAAAGCAAAGTCAAACACTTTTCAACTTTGTTAGAAAGTGTTAAAAAACAGTGGCGGGTTCTACCTATAAACGGGTTTCTATTCATTTTTCTTTGATTGCGGAATTTTAAGGCCAAATCAGTTGCTGTTAAAAGATACAATGACAGTTTTCGTCTTTGATTCAATAAAATCAGTTAAACATTTCAAAATAAGCTAATGTAAAATGAATTCTGTAAACAGAGTCTTTTGTCTCCCGGTATTTTTTAACAAAGCGAAAAGAAAGTTCTTTTAAATAGGACATTTTAAATCTAATGTAATTTTCACCAAACTTTCCTTTCTCTTTTTAATACCACGTGAAAATACTTTTATTAAAAATGAAATGCTATTTGCTCTGAAATAATTGAAAAGATCATCTCAAAATATCAAGTAAATGTCTCGAGCAATTCTTAAATTTAAACTGTTTTGCAATATTATTTTTTGTGCATTTTACGTAATAAGTGTAATGTGACGTAATTTCTCCTACTTAAGACTTCTAACGCATGTTAATGAACAATACAATTTACAATATCTTTTCTCTTTTAAAATTCATGTGTAAATATAGTTTGTATGACGGAATTTTCAATGAGTTTCTGCTTTTTATACCTAATTATTTAATTCTAATTTGAAGGGTTTTTTTTTCTGTTTATAATAATCACGTGTAAATAAATTTATTTAAAGCAAACATTACTGTTTGCGCTATTTTTGCAGTTGGCAACAGTTTAAATAGATACCATTTTCTAAAATATGTAAAAAAAATCTCTCGAAATGCTGGAAATTTGAACTTAAAATAGAAATAAAACCTCAAAAAATGAGTCAAATTAAAAGAATAAATGCAGTCTGCACACCGAGAACTTCTAACGAATAAAATTATCTAAAAATGATTAAATTCCCCATGCACAGTTTTTGCTCCTATAAAACTTTTTTAGTGGAACGATTTTGTCCAACTTTAGCAGTAAATATCTCTTAAAATATTTCTTCAATTTGAAACTGTCTGCATCAGCGTGTTTATCAAACATTTCTCTATAATACCACCGATTTTCATTTTTTTTTTTAATGCAATAGTTTTCTTAATATTAACGAAGAAAGACCTCCGGTCACAAAAAATTCAAAACCGGCGGCGGTGACAGTGGTAGTTACTTTTTTTTAGAATAGAGAGATAAGTACTAGTGCACTTGTCATATAATTGAACTACCCGCTCAGAAACATCCCCCCCCCCCCTCCACACACACACTATTCTGATAAAACCAGCTCTTACAGAAAAATGACAGGAAAATTTAAACATTTTTCGTTATAGCAGTTGCCAGTAATTAAAAATCCACAGTAAAATTGTTACTAGAACAATTACTTTTCTATTGCAAGATATCCACGTGGAAAATGAAATAAATAGTTTAACGAATTTTTAATTTTAAAAGTGAACATTACGTCCTATTGGAAATAGAATGGACATAAGCAGGTGAATAGGCAAATATCCTGCGAGCTTGAAAAAACGTATTGAAACAGGATAAAAACCCGATTATGGAATTATTGGCCTATTTTAACATTTTGAGGTTCTCTGAATTTGTTTTCGCTTTTTTTTTAAATATATCGCATATATATACGTGTGTATATTAGAAAAATGAAATTTAAAAACTCGTCAAAAAGGAAATATAGCCGGCAGGGATTTTAATAGAGAGATTAAAGTTGGGTTTTGCATGCAAATATGGAACTTTGCGGTCGACTTTTAACTCACCTCCTGGTATGCTAGAACTTAAAAAAAATTTAGACAACCGAAGAGGACAGTGAAATAGGTTTGATTCAAATGTTAGACCTCTGTTTCTGATCTAGTGATGTTACTTCCGCACTACTAATGCTGCAATATTTATCAAATTTGCCGCAATATTTATCAATTATACTCTGTTCTATTTCTTTGAAGATTTTTCCTACAGAATAGGACGCGGAATGATTGTAAATAAGCTTAAAAATACATTCAATACACATCCGATTTGTTCGAAAATCTAAACTTTCTAGCAACACATTTACCCGATGCGAGCTCAACTGTTTGGCAACTATTGTGTTCACTCACACAGATCAAGATTACAATACAATTTGTGTTCGGAAAATAAAAAAGAACCCTTCAAATTTCTACGAGAGAAAAGTTTTCAAGAACTCGTACATTGATACTATGAACTGCCGTGCGTAGAACGGGTAATCAATAAAAATAAACTCATTCTCTCTTTTCTCTGCAACAATGGAAGTGATTCAATTTCCACCATTTTAAGGAAATTTCACAAAAAAATTTTTTTTTTAATTAAAAACAAATATAACAAGTTGGAAATTGCACGTCAAACGTGACAAATGAGGTGCGTTCGTACTCTAACTAGTTTTATAAATATTTTTTGCCCCGCATAACATTGTACTGAATGTCTATTTTAGTGCACTTCAATTAAGTGCCTATCCATTTCATTCTGTTCGAAAGGTTGTCACATCATTCAAATGCACTTGAGATAATTTTTCCCCATTCACGGAAATTGGTCCCATTGGCAGCCCATGTAACGGAAAACTTTTGACGGTCCCTGTCATTAAACTATGCATCCGATTTTCATGAAATTTGAAATAACGCGACAAAATTTTGCAACAATTATATATTTAAAATTTCAGACCATTCGGTTGGGTAATTTTTACTCTGTTATATGCGGAAAGACGGACAGACAGACAGACAGAGACTGAACGACTATAATAGGTGCTACGTATTTATATAATTACGAACGCACCTAAAAACGGAAATAAATTAAAAAGTAACTAGTGTGGGCACATCTACAAATGAACAGCCTTCATTTATATATATATATATATATATATATATATATATACACACATATATATATATATATATCAAAATACTAAACGTCCTCAAAAAAATATATATCTATGCAATTCCATTCACTATTTCGTTGTGTATATCCCTGCGTAACGTTTTACGGTGCTGCGATTTGTATAATTTCTGTTGATGCATTTAAATTTGCCTAGGATCGAATAAGGATGGGATTGTATGTCCTTCCCTTCTAAGGAAATATCTTTCCTAAAAATTAGCTAATCAACTGAAATTTTCCATCTATACCAAAAATAAAAAGAAGTAAAGTTTGTTTATTTGTAGGTGGTAATCTCTGAAACTACCGAACCGATTTCAAAAGTAATGGTATCAAAATGATGGTTGTTACTCCCTGTTCCAACCTAGGCTAGATCCTATGCCCATGCCACTACCCCAAAGGGGGTGCAGGCGCGAAAAACGTTCTAAAAATGCGAATTGTGTGTTACTGAAGAGCCTAGAAACATGAATTTTGGAATGGTAGTTATTTATAAGATATAAATAATCTCCAAGAACATTTCTTCGTACCGTGAGGGATCATTTTGACCAATTGAAAATATTTCGGTTCGTACCAGGATGATTTTCTTTATACAATAAGTTTAAAAAATACAAGGAGTTAAAAAGATTTAAATAAAAATTCCTGTGTAAAATATTAGTAAAATTTCTGGTAGTTTTAGTGTTAAAGAATTCGAAATTTAAAAAGGGGTGAAAATGCGCAAAAAGCGTTCTAAATGGCGATTTCTAGGCAATCTCGGAAAATATCAAACCGATTTCAAAAGTAATGGTTGATAGTGAGTGTCTCTGCTTCAACACGGGTTATATTTTGTGGTGTTGTCACCCAGGGTTTGCAGGAACAAAAAATGTTCTAAATTGCGTTTTTTGTGATACTGAGGGCGTTTTAACATTTTGGAATTTGGCATGGTAGTTACTTAAAAAGATGCAAATGCTTTCTAAGAACCGTCGAAAGAAACTTCAAAATTTAAACGGATGAAGTGAACGAAAAGCGTCCTAAAAACGTTCTAAATTACGATTTTTATACAATCTTATGAAATCCCAAAACTATTTCAAAAATAATGATTGCAAATGGGGGTTGATAGAACCTGCTCAAACAAAAGCTATATTTTATGTCATCACCAGATGGTTGCAGGTGCAAAAAACGTTCTAAATTGCAATTTCTGCGACACTAAAGCGAACAGAATCTTAAAATATGGCATATACATTATACTTATAAAACATAAATGCCCTCTAAGAACAGTCGAAAATAAATTCGAAATTTAAAAGGGATGAAGCGAAGGGAAGGAGCGAAAGGCGTTCTAAAATAGTCCTAAATTATAATTTCTATGCAATCTCATAATAGTATCATTTATTTAGAATTAGTTCTAATTATTATTTAAGTCTCATTTCTGCCTAATGCGTCAGTGATATAATGAAGTTTAGAAAACTGTGGTTTAATTAGCAATTTTTGAATTACTCCTAAAAGTAGAGTAGGTGTGGGGGGAGATACGCACGGGGCAAAATATGCACTGGCTGATTTAACATGAAGAAACAATTCTACAATCATGCGCGCTAAGTGGCAGTTTGGCCTCAAGTGTAGTAGTTGTGTGTTCAAACCTTGTACAAAAAGTAGCACTCCGTGCCAAGAAAATGAGGCAAGTTTAAATTTTCGAATTTAGATCCAATATTTTTAAAATTTCACTTTGTTTACCTGACAATACCTCGAATTTTTACAAATCCAAAAATGCAGAGGAGAACGGAAGCTCTTTAGCTTCTAAATGACGTGTAGTTGACCTCGATCGCATTTCTTTAAACTTGTAGGTTAAGCAGAAGTACGCATCCGTTTTGGGGCAAAGATACGCACAACTTTAAGATGCGTGGTTTGCCCAATTGTTTTAGTTAGATGCAAAGATTTGCACAATTAATTACGTTGTGAAAAGTTTTATTTTTTATAAGTTAGTATTGCATAAAATATAATAGCTACTTAACTAATATAGGCTAGTTAACTACCTTCTCCTTTTTCTAGTTATGTTTTTAAATACAGAACGTAGGTATCTACCTACCTATTTTTAAAAATCAATATTCTTGTTTCATAAAACGCTTTATTTTTTAAGTCTTAACCCTTAACTCCTATTAACGGTCTCACAGACCGCTGATATACAGAGTGTCCCTAAACTCATGTTACATACGTTAGGGGGTGATAGAACACAACTAGACAAGCACAAATTATCATACACTCTATGGTCGGAACGCTAGCTGTAAAGCGCTAGAGGGCGACTCCCAGCGACCGCAAAAACAGGCTGTTCCCGGCAGCTGTCTTCATTCGTTCAGCGGATCATCAAGGAGATGGATGCGTACTCAGACAGACTGACAGATGAAAGAACCCCTAAAAACCGCATATCATAATTAAAAATGCATTTCGAGCAATCGTTACTAATATACAATATAGTATCTGAAATCTTTTCAATTTCCCCTATACCACTATGAACGGAATTATTTTGTGTAGCCCTGTAAATGAACAATAACTATTCTTTGCACCGCATATTCAACAGAATGTAAATTTTAGTAGGCTTCATAAATGAATATCAATTTTACTATGTTTGAAAGAGTAACAACAATAAAAATAATTTGAAACTATTTTTTTCCATGTAACAGAAAACTTTTGACTGTCCCTGTAAATGAACAAAATATGCTACAAACTTCATTTGCAATAGGGAACGTGCTAGGGTAGAGGTCACTAACATTCAAAAATTTCAGAACGATCCGAACATATTTACGAGAGTTAGAGCGCGGAGAGACGGACAGACAAAGCGAAGTCAAACACTTTTCAACTTTGTTAGAAAGTGTTAAAAAACAGTGGCGGGTTCTACCTATAAACGGGTTTCTATTCATTTTTCTTTGATTGCGGAATTTTAAGGACAAATCAGTTGCTGTTAAAAGATACAATGACAGTTTTCGTCTTTGATTCAATAAAATCAGTTAAACATTTCAAAATAAGCTAATGTAAAATGAATTCTGTAAACAGAGTCTTTGTCTCCCGGTATTTTTTAACAAAGCGAAAAGAAAGTTCTTTTAAATAGGACATTTTAAATCTGATGTAATTTTCACCAAACTTTCTTTTCTCTTTTTAATACCACGTAAAAATACTTTTATTAGAAATGAAATGCTATTTGCTCTGAAATAGTTGAAAAGATCATCTCAAAATATCAAGTAAATGTCTCGCGCAATTCTTAAATTTAAACTGTTTTGCAATATTTTTTGTCCATTTTACGTAATAAGCGCAATGTGATGTAAATGTGACGTAATTTCTCCTACTTAAGACTTCAAACGCATGTTAATGAATTTATTATTTTACAATATCCTTTCTCTTTTAAAATTCATGTGTAAATATAGTTTGTATGCCGTAATTTTCAATGAGTTCCTGCTTTTTATACCTAATTATTTAATTCTAATTTGAAGGGTTTTTTTTTTCTGTTTATAATAATCACGTGTAAATAAATTTATTTAAAGCAAAGATTAGTTTCCGCTATTTTTGCAGTTGGCAACAGTTTAAATAGATACCATTTTCAAAAATATGTAAAATAATCTCTCGAAATGCTGGAAATTTGAACTTAAAATAGAAATAAAATCGCAAAAAATGAGTCAAATTAAAAGAATAAATGCAGTCTGCACACCGAGAACTTTAACGAATAAAATTATCTGAAAATGGTTAAATTCCCCATGCACACTTTTTGCTCCAATAAAACTTTTTTAATGGAACGATTTTGTCCAACTTTAGCATGAAATATCTCTTAAAATAATTCTTCGATTTGAAAACTGTCTGCATCAGCGTATTTATCAAACATTTCTCTATAATACCACCGATTTTCACATTTTTTATGCAAGAGTTTTCTTAATATTAACGAAGAAAGACCTCCGGTCACAAAAAATTCAAAAGCGGCGGCGGTGACAGCGGTAGTTACTTTTTTTTTTAATAGAGAGGTAAGTACTAGTGCACTTGTCATATAATTGAACTACCCGCTCAGAAACATCCCCTCCCCTCCACACAAACTATTCTGATAAAACCAGCTCTTACAGAAAAATGACAGGAAAATTTAAACATTTTTCGTTATAGCATTTGCCAACAATTAAAAAACCACAATAAAATTGTTACTAGAACAATTACTTTTCTATTGCAAGATTTCCACGTGGAAAATGAAATAAATAGTTTAACGATTTTTTAATTTTAAAAGTGAATATTTATAAAAATGCGAATTTTGTGTTACTGAAGAGCCTAGAAACATGAATTTTGGAGTGGTAGTTATTTACAAGATATAAATAATCTCTAAGAACATTTCTTAACACTAAACGTACCGTGAGGGATCATTTTCACCCCCTACCAATTGAAAATATTTCGGTTCGTACCAGGATTTTCTTTATACAATAAGTTTAAAAAATACAAGGAGTTAAATAAGTTAAAAAGATTTAAATAAAAATAAATCACTTTATTTCTAATTGTCACTATACCGGTAAATAAAATATCTTTTCTCACGGTAGAAAAGATATTTTATTATTTATAAGGTGGGGGGGGGGGGGGGTGGTTATGTTGTAAAATATACTAAGCTGCAAAATCTTATGTGGATGAATGAAAAAGTAGTTTGGTAACATTAATATTTCAGATGAATGTCTCATTTTCTCAACTTCTATAATTTTCAGAGAATCTGTGCTCGACGTATACGTCATGCGTGTATTCGTCATACATGTATACGTCATACGTGTACACATCCCTTTCGTTTACAATCTCTCCTATTGTAAACGCAAGGAACGTATACGAATGTCGTAGGGCTTCACGAAGTCGGTAGAAAAATCTAATTTTACAGGAATAGAATGTCATATCCACATTTCTGTTAAAGTTTTCAGACAAAGTAGTATACAACTGCCTATCTGTACTTAATTTAATGCTGGTAATTAAAGCAAAATTAATACGTATATAATAATTCTAACATTCTTTTAACATAAAAACGTGACTCAATCAGTCAAGTTTTAGGGATTTTCACATAGCCTAGTTATACGAATCTTAAACCGAGAAAAAAGAACATACATTTTTAAATAGATTTCGTAAGAAATAGTACATGTTACATTCTCCTCTAATGTTGGGATTTCTGATAAAATTTTGCAGATCAACGCCGATCATGACTCCCTGAACCCAAAACCACACCCAGTTCAAAACTGTATATCTATTTTTTTTGGACACGATAACTTCCATAGTTCTGTACAAATCTCTTCCAAACTGATAAGTAAAATCAAAGGGCAGAAAATCTCGGCCAAGTTCATGAACGGGCAAAATCGGACGAAGGAGGTCAAAATAGGGATGGGTTTTGTGAAAATCGAAAAACTTAATTGTAATACATATCAAATAACATTAAAGTTATTACTTCTATAAAAAGATGCCAAAAAGTTGTGTATCACAGACTTTTGATAAAATAAATGGGCTCGAGGGCGTAAAAAATAAAGTTTTAGGTAGATTTTATAAGAAATAGCACCTATTACATTCTCCTCTATGTTGGAATTTCTGATAAAATTTTGCAGATGTACGCCGACCATAAACCCTAGAACACAAAACCACACCCAGTTCAAGAATTTATATCACTTTGTTATGGACACGATAACTTCCATAATTCTTCCAAGCTGATACATAAAATTAAGGGTCATTTCTTCGCCAAGTTCATTAATGGGCAAATCGGACGAAGTGTGTGAAAATAGGCAAGCTTTCTGAAAATCTAAAAACCACAACTTCTTAATTATAATACATATCAAATTAGATTAAAGTTATTACTTCTAGAAAAAAATTCCAAAACAATTATGTATGACAGATTTTCGATAAAATTAAAAATGGGCTCAAGGGGCGAAAAAAATAGGGTTTTAGGGAGAGAAAAAATTCATAACTCCGTCCATTCTCAAGATATCAAATACACTTAAATTTATAGTCTTAATATTACTTTTTTATTCATATTCTTAATATTATCTACAATTTTTATATTGACAAGTTTTTGATAGGACCCATTCTTACAGCAAAAACAAATTAAAAATACATAGCGGTTGAAAAAAATATTAAACTGGGTTCATCTCTAATCCCGATCTAGTTTTTGTTGCTGAAATTATTACTTAACTTCGAAATTTACCTACGCCTGTAGGTCGAGCCAGAAGGGATTTGTAACGAGATTTTTTTCAAAACTACATAAATTTAGACGTTGTTATGAATTTAAAAAATATATATTCATACTTGAAAATTATTTTATATCCGTGCAACCCAAATACGGACGATTAATCCATTTGCATTTAGAAGAAAAAAAAAATCAGTTTGTTTCAATATAATGTTCTATAACTGAACTGAAAACTAATCAAATAAAACAAAAATGTAACAGAAATGCGCCTAAACACTGAAATTATTAGAATCGCAAATGTTTTGCGATTAACCTCCTACGGAAGTACCAAAAAAGCCTTTTAGTGTAGCTGTTGGGCGATATATAAAAGACTACTAAATTACTGTTTTAAAATAAAATTGATTTTATGTTCTTTTCAGCTGGCATCCATAATGAGTAGAGAATCGCCTGGATCTTAAAAAGGCATAAAAATATTGTGTATTTCAACAATCTGTTTCTATCGCGCCACTTACAATTGATCTAATCTCACGAATCTTGGACCGAAGAGAGGCAAAATGAGGTACACGAACATACCAATATTCGATCCTGATAAAAACTGTATGACCCTCCGAAAAAAGTCGTTCCTAACAAATAAAATATTCGCCAAAGTCAAAAGTTACAGGTGGACATACATTTTAAAAAGTTGCATACGAAAGGGTCTAGCCGGATAAACATAGCAAAATGGCCCCGACGGCCGATGTTTGAAATAACATGTGTGGTAATAAGGCTCACTATGAGAATACAATAGAGTGTTTTTAGCCCCTGACCTTGAATTGTCCTTGAGATAATCGGCGAAGTATGCGCCGGCGCTACTATTTTTCAAATAAGTTTTTCTCAAGTAGTACAAAAGTTAAAAAAATTAAACCAATGCCAATTATTGAAGAATTACTTCCCTCATTATCTCAAGGACAGTTCAAGGTCAGAGGCTAAAAACACTCTATTGTATTCTTATGGTGAGCCTTATTACCACACATGTTATTTCAAACATCGGCCGTCGGGGGTCATTTCGGTATGCTTATTCGGCTAGACCTTTTATAACCTCCTTTATGTGAACTTAATCTTTAAAAAATTAATTTTAAACAGAAGTTTTACTTGAAGTGTTCATAAAAAGTACGCTCTTTAAAATTCTGTAATATGTTAGATTCTGTTTAACTATATATTAAAATTACGTTAGGTCTTTTGAGAATATGAAAAAAAAAAAAAAAAAAAAAAAATCTGAAACAAACCACAGAGATTAAGGATAATTCCTGAATACTAGAATAAATATTCTGCCTTCTGGTTTGTTATTTATTTAGAGAATTTCATTTGACCTTTTTTTTTTTTTCCCCCTAATCAAACTTCATACAGTGTGCCTCACAACACTTAACTGCTATAAAGTGGCATTGCTGCTTTATACCATTATAAATATGGCGCGTATCGTTTACTTATAACTTTTATATTACTTAACTATTATTTAACTTACTTACAATTTATAACTATTGTAAGAAAAAGCTCAACTTTAGGGTTGAACGAGACATGAACAATTATTAAACGGACACTCTTGTTATTTCAACTGATAACCTTTAACTGATGTTACCGGTCTCACAGACCGGTGCTTTTTTCAATTTTCATAGTTTAACTTGCAAATTTCAGTTTATCTACAAACATTGCTGATATTTTGTTTCGTTTGGAACTTTAGTACTATCACCAGAGACTTTTGAATAGGTGAATTTTAATTATAACAGTCCTGTACAAAAAATTTAGTACAAAAACAACATCCTATGAGTTAATCGCAGCTTTTATTCATCTTTCGGTGGAGCGGTCTCACTACCGCGTCACACTAGTTATGTGACATCAGTTAAAGGTTAAACTCTGGAACTGATAACTCTTTTAGATATGTCATCTTTTAAAATTTGACTACATATTTAACTTTTTAAACATGCAATGATTGAAGTATTTTAGCCGTCATTTATCATGTATCTGTGATGAAGGGGGGGGGGGGGGGGTGTGAAAAATGTATCTGATGAAGGGGTGTGTGAAAAATGTATCTGTGATGAAGGGGGGTGTGAAAAATGTATCTGTGATGAAGGGGGGTGTGAAAAATGTATCTGATGAAGGGGGGTGTGAAAAATGTATCTGTGATCAAGGGGGGTGTGAAAAATGTATCTGTGATCAAGGGGGGTGTGAAAAATATATCTGTGATGAAGGGGGGTGTGAAAAATATATCTGTGATGAAGGGGGGGTGTGAAAAATATATCTGTGATGAAGGGGTGTGTGAAAAATATATCTGTGATGAAGGGGTGTGTGAAAAATGTATCTGTGATGAAGGGGGGTGTGAAAAATGTATGTGATGAAGGGGGGTGTGAAAAATGTATGTGATGAAGGGGGGTGTGAAAAATGTATGTGATGAAGGGGGGTGTGAAAAATGTATGTGATGAAGGGGGGTGTGAAAAATGTATGTGATGAAGGGGGGTGTGAAAAATGTATCTGTGATAAAGGGGGGTGTGAAAAATGTATCTGTGATAAAGGGGGGTGTGAAAAATGTATCTGTGATAAAGGGGGGTGTGAAAAATGTATCTGTGATAAAGGGGGGTGTGAAAAATGTATCTGTGATAAAGGGGGGTGAAAAAAGTATCTGATGAAGGGGGGTGAAAAAAGTATCTGATGAAGGGGGGGTGAAAAAAGTATCTGATGAAGGGGGGGTGAAAAAAGTATCTGATGAAGGGGGGGGGGTGAAAAAAGTATCTGTGATGAAGGTGGGGGGGGTGAAAAAAGTATCTGTGATGGGGGGGGTGAAAAAAGTATCTAATGAAGGTGTGAAAAAAGTATCTAATGAAGGTGTGAAAAAAGTATCTAATGAAGGTGTGAAAAAAGTGTCTAATGAAGGTGTGAAAAAAGTATCTAATGAAGGTGTGAAAAAAGTATCTAATGAAGGTGTGAAAAAAGTATCTAATGAAGGTGTGAAAAAAGTATCTAATGAAGGTGTGAAAAAAGTATCTAATGAAGGTGTGAAAAAAGTATCTAATGAAGGTGTGAAAAAAGTATCTAATGAAGGTGTGAAAAAAGTATCTAATGAAGGTGTGAAAAAAGTATCTGTAATGAAGGGGTGAGAAAATGCATATGTAATGGATGTGCAGGAATATATGCTTGAGATATATGCTTCAATAGCTTGAGAAATGAAATAAATTACATTTTAAAAGTTAAATTACAAAATTGATCTGTAGTCAAATTTTTAAAAGATGTCTGAAGGGTTGTTAATGTGTTAATGTTATAAAGGTATATAACGTTACGAATGTTATAATGTTATAAATAATTAAAAAAGGTTAAAATGTTATAACATTTATATTAAGATGTTTTGTCTAGAAGAATTATCAATCCAGAATCAATTTTTGTTTTCATTTTCAGGTTTCAATTTGTGATATTTAAACGTTTCCAGTTGGTGGGTTCCGTTTTCACAATTTCGTTTTGGTTTGATTTTCGACGGCCGATTATCAACTCGAGGGATATAGGCCGAATTTCACATGCAATTTTCTAAATTAAAGGTCAGAAGGTAAAAAAAGTCTATTGCAATAATTCGAGAATTACCTTCTGTTACAGCAATCTTTTCTCTTATTCTCAAATGACCTAACATAATTTTTAAGATGTACTTTAATAGAATCTAACATATTAAACAGAATTTTAAATAGTGTACTTTTATGGACGCTTTTGAAATTTAATTTTAAACGAAAGCTTTACTTCTAAAGGTTAAGTTCCCATAAAGAAGGTTTTAAATTTCGTATGCAACTTTTTAAAATGTATGTCCACGTATACCCTTTTCACAGAAACTTATTTTGACGAATATTTTATTTTTTCGGAACGACTTTTTTGGGGAAGGTTGTACAGTAGAAATTTTATTAGGATCAAAAGTTGGTATGCTCTTCTGCCTCTCTTCGCTCCAAGATTCGTGAGATTGGATAGTACACAATATTTTTATGCATTTTTAAGATCACTGATTAATGCTGCCAGCGTTAAACAATATAAAATCAATTTTATTTTAAAACACTAATATATATTATGCATAAATATATATATATATATGAATAATCATATATTGTTGGGAATGTCATATTCACCTTGAAAATGTATCGAAATAAAATAAAACGTGCTTAAAAGGTGCATTTTTATACAACAGATGTCACAATATAAAAGATGTTAACACATATTACACTTTTTAAAAACTTAAAAAGAGTTTACAAATATAATACACGCGCCGAGCGCTTTCGATCAAAACCTTGATCATCTTCTGGGCCGCTTTGTGTACAACTGATACGTCTCTAAAGCACTTTCATCCTCGGTTGGACAACTGGGCAAGTCAACTTTACAGTGGAGGGGAGACAGCAAAATAGTTCCGAAAAATGGAGGGGAGACAGCAAAACAGTTCCGAAAAATGGAGGGGGGGGGGGGGGAGGTGGGTGAAGTGAGACGGACAAAAAGTTGAGCGTTACAAACTAAAACAACATCTATTTCAACAGATTTAACCATATATTTGGAATGTTATATGACATATTATCATTAATAGCTTTATTATTCAATATTAAGATTTCAATGGACTCTTATCAACGACAACTGATAATGGGATGAAGGAATAATTATTCTTGCTTCATTAAAACGGATATTTAAATTATGCTGCAAGTTAAGTCTTGCTAACGCTGTGGAGGCTCTATTAAACTTAATGTCACTCATGTGCTCTTTTAATCTATCTTTGAATTTTCTTCCCGTCATTCCGACATAAACTTTTTCTTCTTGTTCTTCCGTTAACAATGGAATAATGTAAATGTTTGCGGTCTCTTCATTAGGAACAGGGTCAATCTTGCTATGGATAACGTCTTTGAGTTTATTTGTTGTTTTAGCTACTAAATTGATATTGAACTTTTTTACTGCATATCTTAATTTCTCATATAAACCAGGAATATAGGAAAAATTACAAAATTTAAGTTTATTAACTGGATTGTTCTTCTTTACTTTATATTTCATTTCGTAGACCAGTTTATTGATAAAATGAAGGGGGAAACCATTTTCATTGGCGATGCATTTAATTTTATTTATTTCACTATCAAGAAAATTGTCAGTGCATACTTCAAAAGCTCGCTTAACATAAAAATTGTAGGCTGCTATCTTGTATCCAAAAGGGTAAATGCTGCTATACGGTATGGTATGGTTTGACCTGTTGATTTTTCTATAAACATTTCTATCTAGTTTTCCTTCATTTCTCGTTAACTCAACATCCAAATACGGTAAGGTCTTTTTATTTTCTATTTCCAAAGTGAATTTTATGTTTTCATCTATTGTATTAATTTCCTTAGAAATTAATTGACCCTGTTCCTAATGAAGAGACCGCAGGCATTTACATTATTCCATTGTTAACGGAAGAACAAGAAGAAAAAGTTTATGTCGGAATGACGGGAAGAAAATTCAAAGATAGATTAAAAGAGCACATGAGTGACATTAAGTTTAATAGAGCCTCCACAGCGTTAGCAAGACTTAACTTACAGCATAATTTAAATATCCGTTTTAATGAAGCAAGAATAATTATTCCTTCATCCCATTATCAGTTGTCGTTGATAAAAGAGTCCATTGAAATCTTAATATTGAATAATAAAGCTATTAATGATAACATGTCATATAACATTCCAAATATATGGTTAAATCTGTTGAAATAGGTGTTGTTTTAGTTTGTAACGCTTAACTTTTTGTCCGTCTCACTTCACCCCCCTCCCCCCCCCCCCTCCATTTTTCGGAACTGTTTTGCTGTCTCCCCTCCACTGTAAAGTTGACTTGCCCAGTTGTCCGACCGAGGATGAAAGTGCTTTAGAGACGTATCAGTTGTACACAAAGCGGCCCAGAAGATGATCAAGGTTTTGATCGAAAGCGTTCGGCGCGTGTATTATATTTGTAAACTCTTTTTAAGTTTTTAAAAAGTGTAATATGTGTTAACATCTTTTATATTGTGACATCTGTTGTATAAAAATGCACCTTTTAAGCACGTTTTATTTTATTTCGATATATTATGCATTTAGTCCATTTTTATATATCGCCCAACAGCTACATTAAAAGGCATTTTTGGTACTTCCATACAAGGTTAATCGCAAAACATTTCTTATTGTCTTTGCGATTCTGATAATTTCAGTGTTTCGGCGTATTTCTGTTACATTTGTGTTTTATTTGTTTATTTGTGTAGTTTTCAGTTCAGTTATGGAACATTATACTGAAACATACGACTACTGATTCTTTTTTTAAGTGCAAATGGATGAATCGTCCGTATTTGGCTTGCTCGGAGATTATAATAATTTTCAAGCATGAATATATATTTTTTTAATTCATAACAACGTCTAAATTTATGTAGTTTTGAAAGAATCTCGTTACAAAGGACATCTTTGTATTCTATTCAAATGTGTACAAATTGAAATTGTTGGATGTGTAAATGTTTAAAAAAAAAATGTAGACGAAATCAATTGGCCAGGCTGTTGCCACTTTCAGTATGTCAGCGTTACAAACGGACCTGTTTTGGCTTTATAATTTAGATTTATATCGTATGCAGTTTGTTTATATGTAAACGACAGTATCCAAAAATTCATTCCAGGATCTTCTATTGTATGTCACACTTGAATAATTTAGAGTACACGTGGATCACGCAAAAATGTGTCGCTTTGTTGAGCAAAACGCTAATACTCAAAACCACCAAATTCAGCGATTAAAACTCAACAGCGTCAAAATTCGATTGAAAATACGCAGAAATAGCCACAAGCCGAAAAAGTTGGTGACAATCTTTTCAAATAAGAATAATTTTCTTCTGCTTCTTTAAATGAAGATCTTTCAGCTTCAAATATGTATTCACCCGAATGCAGTATCTTTTAATCGTGCAAATTAAATTCAAATATTTATTCTAATTAATCGTTAACAAAAAATCATTCAATAATAACGAACATTTTATAAAAACCACCATTTTATTTTAAGTCATTGTAAATACTATCCAAGGATTATTAAATCCTTGGATAGTAATAATAAAAATCCCTGCCGGCTCGGCCTACAGCCGCAGGTAGATTTCGAAGTTAAGTATTCATTTCACCAACAAAAACTAAATAGAGATTAGAGATAAACCCAGTTTAACGATTTTATCTGACCGCTTTTGACGAGTTTTTAATTTCATTTTTTTGCAAGAGCTGGTTTTATCAGAGTCATGTTAATAGGATAATTTTCTCTTCAACCGCTATGTATTTTTAATTTGTTTTTACTATAAGAATGGGTCCTATCAAAAACGCGTCAATATAAAAGTTCTATATAATATTTAAAAAATAAATAAGAAGATAATATTAAGACGATAAATTTAAGTGGATTTAATATCTTGAGAATGGGCAAAGTTAAATTTTTTTTCTCCCTAAAACCCTTTTTTTTTTTTTTTTTTTCGCCCCTTGAGCACATTTTTAGCTTTATGAAAGATCTGTCATGCATAATTTTTTTAGAACCTTTTTCTAGAAGTAATAACTTTAATCTTATTTAATATGTATCATAATTTAAAAAGTTGTGGTTTTTTTAGATTTTCAGAAAATCCCTCCCCTTTTTCCACGCCCTTGACGTAATTTTGTCCATTAACGAACTTGACCGAGATTTTTTGCCCCTTGAGTTTAATGTGTCAGTTTGGAAGAGGTTTTTGTAGAATTATGGAAGTTAGTGTGTCCATAAAAAAGTGATTATATATATAGATAGATAGTATAGTAGTGAAAGTTTTGAACTGAGGATGGTTTTGGGTTCTAGGGGTCATGATCTGCAAAATATTTTCAGAAATTCCAACATAGAGGAGAATGCAATAGGTACTATTTATTACGAATGCTACCTAAAACTGTATGAACTTTTTTCTGGGCTTACGCGATTCGTATAACTAGGCTATGTGAAAATTCTAAATCATGACCGATTCAGTCACGTTTTTATGTTTGTAGAATATGTTAGAGTTATTACTTATTATATGTTACATAATAAGTATTAATTTAATTACGAGCATTAAATTAAGTACAGATAAACAGTTATATACTACTTTGCCTGAAAACTAACAGAAATATGGATATGACATTCAATTCTTGTTAATTTAGATTTTTCTACAGACTCCTTGAAGCCCTACGACTTTCGTATAAATTACTTGCGTTTACAAAAGGAGAAATTGTAAACGAAACACGTATGACGTATACGTAGAGCACAAATTCTCTGAAAATTGAAGAGCTAAGTGGAAGAACATGTCAAGTAACAAAAATTACATTTCAAGTGAAAGTTTTTGCTGTCAATTTTAATGATTTATCTTCTGTTTGATACCATGTGTTTAAAATATTAACAGGTATGGTACTAAACTTTCTCAGAAAAACTTATTCATATTTAATTTTCAAATATTAAAACTTATTAATATTATTGACATTAAATATTAATGTCTTAAATCTTCAAGACTAAATAGAATCTTAGTATTTTAGCTTCATCATGTGATAGGATACCTCATAACGCTTTCATTCAAAAGATAAAAAAAAAAAAAAAAATTAGAAAATGTAGACATGTTCATCCACTCAGCTCTTCAATTACAGAAGTTTATAAAATGAGGAATTCAACTGATATTAATGTTACCAAACTACTTTTTCATTTATCCACATAAGATTTTGAAGCTTATTAGATTTTACAATCTAACGGGGGGGGGGGGGGGGTAGAGATACGCACTTTCATGAATTTTGATTTTTAACGCACACATGGGTCTGGACGAGTGATTAAAATGTCAGATTAGACCCTTAAGGGGACCAGGAAAGCAAAATTCAACCAAAAATTCGATTTTTACTTTTTTATATCATTAAATAGGTTAAACTTTTATCTTTCCAACGATGTGTCACACATGTTTCTAGAATAAAAAATAAGTTAAAATTATTCATTCTTTCTAAGAGTACTTCACAGCTGAATGGCCATTTAAATCTTTGACTTTTTCAAAACTTAGATTTTTCATGTTTATGTTTCCTTTTTTCAATACCTGTTAAACTTAAGAACTCGCATTTTTTTAATACTTATGTTATATTGTATACTTTAACACAGGGATTTAATGATTTGCTGAGAATTATTTGTTTTAGGCAGTGAAATCTTGCCAAAAATTCTAATTTAAAAATGAATTTCAATAAATAATTAATAATTTTGAGTTTCACTTAGAAAAAAAAGGGTTTGGTAAAATACGTAAAACATGTTATTCTAACTTCTCTTAAAAATCTAAATTTCACCATTTCTGAGAAAAAGGTACATAAAGTTGGTGAATTTAACATGGCGGGTATAGGGCTTTCCGGGTTCCCTTAAGCAAGTGCCACCACCAACTGGCGTGCTGTCAAATTATAATTCTGCGAGAAATTGCAATTTTAAAAAACATTGCTCTGGGCCATTCCATGGTTAGGAAAGTAACAAACAGAAACTTTAAAGCTTCATACTTTACCATAATTTAAGCGAAATGTTCTCAATCTCATTGCTCTCGCAGTTTTAGTGCTAATACTTTAATTTACTTTACTTTCTTAAAGCATGTGTTTTCAGAAAATTCACACTCTAAGCTTTAAAAAAAAATTATTTATTTGTTTAACAAATTAAAAAAAAAAATGTGTTTTAGTTTCACTTTTCATGGATTGACCCAGTAGCGCTCTGTGAGACCGTTAATAGGAGTTAAGTGTTAAGACTTAAAACAAAAGCGTTTTACGAAACAATATTGATTTTTAAAAGTAATTGGGTAGATACCTACGTTCTATATTAAAAAAAAAAAAAAAAGCTGAGAAAAGGAAAAGATAGTTAAATATTTAAGCTATTAATTATAAGCTAAGTAGCTATCATATTTTATACAATACTAACTTATAAAAAATAAAACTTTCCACAACGTAATTGTGGAGAAATTTGCATCTAATAAAATTAATCTAATTGGGCAAAGCCCCGCAAATCTTAAACTAGTGTGTATCTTTTACCCAAGACTGATGCGCACTTTTATCCCATTCTGCAGTATTTTGCTTAACCGGCTACCTGCAAGATTAAATAAATGTGATCGAGGTAAACTACACTGCATTTACAAACTTCCGTTCTGCACGGAATTTTTGGATTTGTAAAAATTCGAGGTATTGTCAGCTAAACAATAAAGTGAAAATTTAAAAATATTAGATAAAAATTCGAAAATTTAAACTTACCTCACTTTCTTGGCACGGAGTGCTACTTTTTTTACAAGATTTGAACACACTACTACACTTCAGACTCAACTGCCACCTAGCGGTCATGATTGTAGAAATGTTTCTTCATATTAAATCAGCTAGTGCGTATCTTTACCCATCTACTCTACTGTCAGGAATAATTCAAAAATTACTAATTAAGTCACAGTTTGCTAAACTTCATTATTGTACTCCATTAGAGATAAATGAGATTTAATAAGAACAAACAATTTCAATGGACTCTCTTATAAATAATTGTAAATAAAAATTAGACCTGTTCATTTACCTACTAATCATTAAAAAAAAAAAAAAAAAAAAGTCCTTTATTGACTTTTGCATCAATTTTTGTAGACTACTTCATTTTAGGAACATATGTATCTCATCTAATTTGTACAAAGCTCAGGAAGCATTGTCTTGCTTCATAAGGAAACGTTGTACAGTTTCCGATGCTGCTATAGCTTCCTTTAATGACACCAAACTTTCCCGTTCTGTGACGATTTCTGCATAAGACTACGACAACATAAGCCGCTTCAATCTTCTCATGATTTTTTTAAAAATCGTAAATTCCATACTTTGTCGTATTTTTCCAGCATTTTATCGCTGACTTCTTTTAACATTTTTTGCTTCGTTTCTAAAGATTCATTTGCTGTTTTCGATTCATCTTTCATAGAATTTTACAGGGCAAGTGCGAACAGAGTTTTAATTATGTTAATCACCCAATTAGGTAGTAGTGAAGTAGGGATTGTAATTTCTTTCATCCGAAGATAGGGGATTTCGGAAACCCTGTTTATGTCACTGTAAATACAGTAAAACGAGTAATGGAACAATCACTTTTAAAAAAGAAATTCCTTCACCCAACTTTTATTGAGGGGTTAATCAAGAACTCAGTATTTGACCATATTCTGACACACTTTTTCTACTTAGTTCATTTTCAAATCGTTAGAAAAATTACATTTATAATAAGTTGATGTGACATGTAAGTTCGAAATATTCAAAATTGCAAAAAGAATAGTGTTATGACTTAGAAGCAAGAAATTTTTATTTCGTCTTAAGCGGGATTTTGCGAAATTCTATTTCGTCTTAAACGAATTAACATTGATTTTCAGACTTATCTGACGGGACCTCGGTATTATTTCATGCTAAGCGAAATTTCGCGTTAAGCGATTTAGTGTTAACGAGGTTTCACTGTAATAGGTAAATTTTAGTGTTTAAAAGCATTTAAGTTCGGAGGAGGCTTCGCGATCAAACAAACCAAAATTTCTTAAATGATTTTTTATATACTCAACGAAACCCGGGAAATAATTTGCCACAACCCTTTTTACTTCATTAACAGCATTATTTTTAGAAGTATTTGTCTACATTTTATCAAAGTTACCGTGCCAAATTTCAAGTTGCTACCCTCTGCAGTATCACAAAAATCACATTTTAGAACGTTTTTTGCTCATGCAACCCCCAGATGGTAGTGACACCAACACCAACATGAAATAGAGCCTATGCTGGAGCAAGGGCTGTCACCATGAATTTCCAACCATTACTTTTTAAATCAGTTTCATACTTCCTGAAAGATTGCTTAGAAATTGCCATTTAGAACGTTTGAAAACGCTTTTCGCGCATTTTCATCCCTTTAAAGTTTATGAATTTTTTAAGAAAAGTTCTTAGAGATCATTTATATCTTATAAGTAACTACCATGCCAAATTTCATGTTTCTAGGCCTTTCAGTAACACAAAAATCTCATTTTTAGACCGTTTTTTGCTTCTGTACCCCCCCCCCCCCAAAAAAAAAAAAAAATATATATATATATATAGCCTAAGTTGGAACTAGGGCTGTCACCATCATTTTGACACCATTATTTTTTAAATCGTTTCGGTACTTCCTGAGATTGCGTAGAAATCGTAATCTAGAACGTTTTTAGAACTCTTTTCGCGCATTTAATATTTCGAATTTTTTAGGAAAAGTTTTTAGAGATAATTTATATATTATAAATAACTACCGTTCCAAATTTTATGTTTCTAGGCCCTTCAGTCACACAAAAATCACATTTTTAGAACCTCTTTTGCTCCTGCAACCCCTTTGGGTTAGTGGCATAGACATAAGCAGGGCCCGCTTAACACTTAGGAATAGGAGAAGCCCGACGTCACACACGGGGCCCCCTATTACTCTACAAATTGCTTTTTATTTACTAAATCTCTTTTTCGTATGCTTAAATAATTCGAAATTTTACCATCAAAGTTAAGTAAATAACATTTTTAATATTAAACTAAAACTACCTATATAAAAGTATTTTATTATATATTTAATTGTAAATAACCAATTTATTTTGTAAATGACAAATATGGAACTATAGTTGAGAATATGTGAACTTCAAAATATTTTTTGCGATTTAAAAATTGCCATATAGTAAGAAAAATAAAGTTTCACAAGAAAAAAAATGTATTTTTTACAGTGATTGAGTTTCTTTTTTCTAAAACTCTTTTTTCTAAACAGTTTTGAAAAGCAAAATTGGGGGCCCTTTTGTATTTCAGTGGGTAAGCACGGGCTTCACGGGCCTATTCCGTAAACAGGCCCTGGACATAAGATATAACCTATGTTAGAACATGGAACTACACCATCATTTTGATACCATTACTTTTGAAATCGGTTCGGTAGTTCCAGAGATTACCCCTACAAATAAACAAACGAACTGTACTTCTTTATTTCTAAAATATGTAAAAGTTCGCTGGAAATGCTGAAAATTTGAATTTAAAATGGAACTAAACCCTCAAAAAAAGTCAAATTAAAAAATAAAGCAGTCTACACTGGAAGCTTCCAGTGTATATCCCTAGAAAAAAAATAAATTCCTATGTATAGTTTTTGATCCTATAAAACTTTTTTAATGCAATGATTTTGACCATCTTTAACATTATTATTATAACATACAATATTTTTTAATTTAAAATGTTTGGCAATTTGAAATAGGACGTAATTTCACTGCTTTTAACATATATTAAATAATTAGACCGCGATATGCTATTTCTTTCGGCCAGCAATTAAAGTGTCGTCTCTAAAAAATAACGTTCCGTTGCAGAAGCCAGTCGTAAAATAAAGCAGATGTATCATTGTGCGGTTTAATATTGATAATCTTTATTGAAATTTTAAATTTCTAAGCATTGTCAATTTTTATACCGTGTAGTATAGGGAAAAAATTTAATTTTAAATGCAGTTTGTTTGAAAATTGTATCTCTATTTTTGAAATATTAATTATTTCGTAGTTTTTAGAGCCATTTCTTTAATTTTGGCTGCTCCACTTCTTTAGAAAGTTTAGGAAAATAGTTTGAAAATATTGATTATATCTTTTTGTTGCCATTTTTCCATAACAAAACTGAAAAAAAATGTAATTAAAATACGTGCTATTTTCCAAAAATAAAACTGAATGATTTCTAATAAAACATGGAGCTATTATAAACTATATTTAGTTTTAAGTATCTATTTTAATGTTACAAACAAATGAAGGCATATGAATCATTGGATAACCGATTTTTCGTGTGGAGTTTCTTGTATGACGACATCGGTTTTTTCCTGAATTGGTGTATTATTTAGCGATAGTGACGTCATATGTATACTTTTCTGTAGACGTTTAAAGACGGGATCGTAAATGTGGAATTCAGCGGATGACGTCATTTTATACAAAATAAAAGCATGTGTTTTAAGTCTTAAAACTGAAATATGTTTTGTACTATCTATATTTATATTACATGTATTTTTTTGTTTCATCGCGGGTGACACTAAATTCCGGAAAACAGAATTCCTGTTTTCTAGTTCTTTCTTTTTGAATATTCATGGGTAAAAACAAATTTTATGACGTAATTTTCAATAAATTTCTGCTTTTAACACGTAACCATGACATCTAAATTTCAGTTGCTTTTTTTCTGTTTACAATAGTCACGTGTAAATAAATTTTTAATTTCAAGGAAATTCTTTGCACTGCTTTTACAATTTTACTTTTACCGTACTTTTCTAAAATATGTAAAAATTATCTTTCGAAATTCTGAAAATCGGAATTTAAAATGGAAATGAACCGCCAAAAAAGAGAGTCAAATTTTTTTTTAAAAAAAGGGAAGAGTTTCTGGTATAAACTAAGGAAAATAATTATTCCAATACTGTGTATAGTTTTTGATCCAATAAAACTTTAATGGAATGATTTTGACCCACTTTAACATTAAATATCTCAAAATAATTCTTCGATTTAAAAACTGTCTACTTCAGCGTGTATATAAATATTTCTCTATAACAGCAACCAATTTTCATATTTTTGTATGCAGTATTTTTCGAAATATTAAAGAAGACACAAAAAATTAATTTACTGCGGCAGTGACACTACGCTCGCCAATACACATTCAGACTAAAAATCCGTTCATTCGATCTGCTTTAAAATGATTACGGAAGATCAAATTATAATTGAAACAAGTTGGAAATTGCTTGTCAAACGTGGCAAATGAGGTGCGTTCGTATAACAAGTTTTATAAATATTTTTTGCACCGCATAGTGTACTTAATGTATATTTTAGTGCACTTCATCAGTGAATATCCATTTCATTCTGTTCAAAAAGCTGTAACATCATTAAAGAGTACTTGAAATAATTTTTCCCCATTGGCCTTAATGTTACGGAAAACTTTTGACGGTCCCTGTCATTAAACTATACACCCGATTTACATAAAATTTGAAATGACGACAAAATTTTGCAACAATTCTATATTTAAAATTTCAGACCATTCGGAAGGCTGTCACATCATTAAAACGCACTTGCAATAATTTTTTCCCATGGGCCGTCATATAACGAAAAACTTTTGACTGTCCCTGTGATTGAAGTATGCATCCGATTTTCATAAAATTAGAAATGACTCGACATAATTTTGCAACAATTATGTATTTAAAATTTCAGACCATTCGGTTGCGTAGTTTTTGCTCTGTTATAGGCGGACAGGTAATAAGATTTAAAAACTCTCTGCTTCAACGTGTTTATCAAACATTTCTCTATAATAATACCCGTTTACATATTTTTGTATGCAGTAGATTTCTTAATAACGACCTCCGGTCACAACATAAATCATTGACTGTTTATAAACAAATCAAAGCGACAATTTTTTTTCTCACAATCCACTATCCGATTTAGATTTGTTGCATTTTTTGGCATACACTCGAGAGATTTGAGATTTTTTAGGATCTCTTAAATACACCTCCTTTTTTTCGAATCTATTGGATCGAAAAAATATGGAAAAAGTAGAGAACCTCTTAAGATTAAACCTTAAAGGAAAACTAGAGCGTTTTAAAAGAAAGACTACTATCACTTTCATGGGAGTTGACGCATGCATTCTGAGAAACGTTAGAAGCAGTTTAGTATAGCGTTTAAAGTGTTAGGCAACTCAATACCGCAGTCGCACACCAAACAGTACACATACATACATCCTAACATGCTTTCTCCCACAAAGGAGACAGAGTTAAACTTATCTCTCAGACTGAATTATTTTTTAAGCTTTATATAGGACACAAATAAACCACCGCGGGAATATTCTCCATCCAGTCACTCTTTCATCGAGGAATTTTATTTTATTTTTAGTAGCTTTATTTTCTGGAATTTTACACTCCAAGCTAAAACGGCTGCTAAGATAGAGTCAAATATTGGAAAATTTTAGACCCCACCACCCATTTAACCAAAAATAGCTGAGATACATGTTTAAGTAGATTCATTTTTGGAATTTCACACTCCTACCTATAACGGCTACTGAGATATAACGGAATGTTCTAAAATTTTTGACCCCTTTAATCATGCTCATTCAACCCTATGGAAGCGCATAATACATTTCAGCTGTTCCCATCCACAATCGGGAAAGGATTTCAATCTAACATGCAAGCCAAACTTGACTTCACTTGAAAATGCACCTTCAGCCATTTTCCTCTCATAAGGAATACTTTTGTGCAGCCCTGTATTTGAGGTATAAGAGAACGGATTAGATGCAAGAAATTAAAAGCGCATACCGAATTTGCACTCCAGCCATTATGACTCAAAGACAGTACTGTACTGTAACCGATTTCTTGTGTGTCAATGACTAAAAAACGCTATGAATGTCCTGTTCTAACGGGATCGTAGTGAAATTCAGCGATTTATTGTCGGAGCACAGCTCCGGCTTCCCTGCAAAGATTGCACTTATTGTTAACGTCCAAAATATTTGTCATATCGACACAAAAAATTAAATGGACGTTGGTAGTGCCAAAATCTCGGTGCGTATTGAAAATCAAATATTCGTCAACCCTAACGGCATGAAATTGTCTGCTCAAAATTTTCCCATAGAGATATCTTTCAAATATATAAGATTTAAACCCGTAATGTTAAGGCTTTTTTTTTTAGACATCTAACTTGAGCTTTTTTTCTGAACCAATTGTATTAATTCTCTTTTTAAATGAAAGCTGTTTCTTTGTAGATTTGCGGCACTAGCTATTTTTTTTTTTTTTAAATATTCCCATTTTTATATTTAAATTTAAAATTTATCATTTTTTTTTCAAAATGGTAGCAATTGGATTACTTCCATTGCTGTAAAGAAAAGAAAATAAAGTACGTTTATCTTTATGGATGCCAATTTCTAATAAAATACAAAATTAACTTTGTAAAAGAGGGAAACAGAAAATGACGTCACGCTTTAAAAAAACACTAATTTTTTTCTCAAAAAGTTATTACAATTCAATACTTTTTCACTCCACTGAGTTTGAGACGCTATGTGAAATGCTTCAACGAGACAAGGTGACATATTTAAATGAAAACCATCATTTTCTCCGATAAAACGAAATATTTTACTACGAACGCCTCTAAAAGAAATAAATTTCTGGAATTTTACTCGCTGATACGGAGATTAGAATCACAAGTCAAGAGTGCGAATTTTCACATGCAAAGTCGTAGTTAAACTTTATTTCAAGTTTGGAAATACAGTCGGACCTCTATTTAACGAAGTAGCTAAATCCCGAAAAAAAGTTAGTTATATGGAAAATTCGTTAAATAGAGAGTCACCTTTTAAAATACTTTAAACTACATAAAACATATTTTAAGTTCATAAACACTGAATATATTTTAAAAAAGTAATTAGTCACACTTTTTTTTATAAATTATATCTATTTGTTTTATTTATTTTACCCACCAAAAAGAAATATGCAAGGGAAATAAGAATGAAACAAAACATTGTCTGGAAATACATTGTATTTTCAGTTAAAAAAAGTTATTTTACTTTAAAATTACGATTTTTTAAAGATTTTTTTGATAAACTGTTCGGTGAAATACCATATTTTAAAGCAGTATTATTTTTCTTCACGCCTTTATCCACCTCAAAAATATTTTTTTCCTTTGACGCTCAAGCACTTCCGCTTTGACAGTTTTGAGCTACAAGAACAGAAATTACCAGTACGATTGATTATGATCAACAATCTAAAAAACGGGAAACTATAGTTTAAGGACACGGGGCAGCTCCATTGGGGGTTAAAAGGGGATATTGAAAGTTTTCACTTCTTTGGATGGAAAGCAAATAATCACAGCGATTTTACTGTTCCCGGTGAGTTAAATGCCTGGTAAGACCTGTTCACGGTCATTGATCATCATAAAATGTGTTAAAAGAAAGAATAAGCTCGAAATGTCCAGTAATGTTTTAAGAAATGGGGAGAAAAAAAATTTAGATCCCAAGGAAAAGTTCGTTAAATAGAGAATGCAGTTCGCTATTTGGAGGTTATTTTACGAAGAAATTTTCAAAATGTTCTTGGTTCCAAGTAAAAGTTCGCAAAATAGAGAAATTCGTAAAATAGAGGTCCGACTGTATATGTATTAATAACTTATTGCGTACTGCGATATTTTTGAAATGGTGAATGTAAATTTGAGAGATGCGTATGTAAATTTTGAGACGATGATAATGACGTTAAGTTTAGATTTCATGAGAAAAATAATTCTATGATTGGCTCATGGTGAAATCATTTTTGCTGATTTTCAATCGGTCATTTCAAACATAAGAGCCTCAATGGGTAATTTCATCCTAATTACTTACCTTGGTTAGGTATACTAATACATTTTAATTTAATACGTTGAACAGTCGAAAAGTTTATGGAATTAGCATTTTGGTAACTTTAAAAATAATATTTGTTGAGAGTAAGTTTTAACTAATGTACGAGTACTTTTTTAAACAATTTTTCTCGTCAAAATACGACGGGTTTCATCTCGTTATTCAACAAAACATTAGTTCCATTGTTGTAAATTATGCATTTTAACCTCATCCGAATCGTTATGGCGTCGTCCATATTTGTGACCTGAGATATAGATTGACTTTCAGAAGTTTTACTTTCCCTTTCTTTTTTTTCAGTGCGAACCTTTTATTCTCCATAACCTACCCAATCGATGCGATTCATTTTGAATTTTAAATTAAGAGAAATGAAATCTAATACGGGGAATACGATTTTAGGTCTTAGCCGCATGTTAACGGATTTCGTTTTAGCCGCATGGGTACGAGTGATAAATGAAAGAAATCGAGAAAAATAGAACAGGGTTTTGTACGGATCAGGGTATTTTCCAGGAGAGTTTCCAGTATTTTTTTTTATAGAAAAAGAAATCTAGGCTAAACTGGTGAAATTTCGCATTCTTATAAGGAGATATTTTGTGTAAGAAAATAGCGGTGCAGAAGAATTTCCTGGTCGCAAAATTCCAAGAGTCGTACGAACCCTGATATAATGTCATGTATGTATTACTTATATGTATCTATTCTTATGTTTATATTCAGGCTTATGCATGTTTGTATTGGGAAATTTGTTCCTAATTTAGCGAGTGTTATTTGATGCGCTAATTTAACCATTTGGTGGCGGTCCCAATTACAGAAGGTTACTCATTTTTTTTATTCACTGCAACTGAAATGGACCTTCCAAATCATTTTGAATTTTAAATTAAGAGAAATCGATACGATGGTAACGATTTCAGTATTATCCGGATGGCTACGAATGATAATCAAAGAAATCGAGAAAAGTATTACTTATATATATGTATTCTTGTATTGAGAAATTTCCGTAATCGGGTTTGTAGACGATTTCATAATTTAGTGAGCGTTGTTTGATGAGCAAATTTAACTATTTGGTAGCGGTCCGAATTTCAGAAGCTTATTCATTTCTTTCATTCATTGTAGGTGAATGTGCTGCAACTGAAATGCAAGTGAATATTTTCCGTAACCTACCCAATCGATGCGATTCACTTTGAATTTTAAATTAAGAGAAATAAAAAGAAATCGAATACGATTTTGGATGTTAGTTGCATGATAACAGATTCAGTACTAACCGCATAGCAACGAATGATGATAAAACAAGTCGAGAAAAATATAATGTTATGTATTTATTACTTATATGTATGCATTCTTATGTATGTTTTTATTCAGAGGTATGTATGTTTGTATTAGGAAATTTCCGTCATCGGGTTGGTAGAATATTTTTATAATTTAGTGAGCGCTGTTTTATGCGCAAATAGAACCATTTGGTAGTGGTGCCCATTACAAAAGTTTACTCATTTTTTTCAATTCACCGTAAGTGAACTTGTTGCAACTGAAATGCGAGTGAACATTCTGAAGTGAGTGAGATAAGCATTTTTTGCCTAGATGTACACTTGAAAACAGAACAACTCGGGAACTTTCATTCCCGAGTAGATTTCCGAGTCTATTTACGGGAGTTGGAGCGTGGATAGACGGCCAGAAAAACCGAATGCATAAAAGCTTTTCAACTTTGTTGGAAAGTGTTAATAAAAATGATTAAACATCCGGTTACTTGTCACTCGAATCAAACGGAATGTCCAGAGTTGTCACGAAAACTGTCCGGCCCTTCAGATTTGGATTTTTAGAGGCAGAAAAATTTTCGGAAACTAAACGCTGCTGCCAGAGAGAGGGCGGCGCCGTTTCAAGAGTCTGATGATCACTGCCAGAGAGAGGGCCTTGCTTCTGGACAAGAGAGATGTCCGCAGCATGGAAATTCGGCTTCAGACCAAGTAAGGATAGGTTTGCCTTTTTACTTCAAATGGACGAAAATTTTTGCTGCATTGCCGTTAGCTCTCATATTCGTCCAAGGTTAAGATTGAACCAGTCCATGACATTCAAGTTGAGTGGGACGCGCGGCCTCAGGTATGTCGTGACTGCAACACAAAATAGATACATGTCATCTTACGTGATGATTGGAAGACATAAAATTAAAAGCATTAACAAGGGTGGAATAGCTTCTTAACTTTCTGCTTAAAATTAAATCACTTTAAGGGATCCTGAATGGAAAAAATTTCATTTTTTCTACATTTACGGGTTTTAGGGTCAAAGACATCAAAAGGCCATTTACAAAATTTCACAAAAATTAAGGATGAATATTAAAGTACAAAAGAGTACTTTTTTCAAATTAAGGATCTAATTATTTACTAATTTTTAATTAATTAATAGACATTTTAGCCCCCGGTACGGTATGCTATTTCTTTCTCCCAGCTTATTTTGTCTAAAAAAAAAATAACGTTACCTTACGGAAGCCAGCAATAAAGCAGATGCATCATTGTACGATTAAATGCTCTATAGCAATTTTTTAATTTCTAAGCATCGCACATTTTCAATTTTTATACCGTCGTATTGGAAAATAAAAGTACTTTTAAATGTAATTTGTTTGAAAACTGTATCTCCATTTATTTTTGAAATAATTTTTTTTGTAGTTTTTAGCACCATTTGTTTAATTTTGGCAACTCAAGTACTCCATTTATATAGAAAGTAAGGAGAAAATAGTTGAAAAATAGCAATTATATCTTTTTGTTGCCGTTTTCTCATAACCGAAAGAAATTTAATTAAAATACGTGATTTTTGAAAAAATATAAACGAATAATTTATGTTAAAACATAGAGCTATTATAAACTATATTTAATTTTAAATATCTGTAGACAATTTCAGTGTGACGTCAGTCATGACGTTTGGGTTGGAAACTGACTCCAAAGAAATTGTTGCTATGCGTCATTTCTTTTTAAATATAAATCCGGGAAAATATTACCAGTACATAGCAAGTATTAAAACACTTAGATGTGATATATACATATAAGATATAGCTACAACACACAAACAAAATAGAAAATACAACATAGCAACCGTTTGTTTGGAGTCAGTTTCCAACCAAAATGTCATGACTGAAATCGTCTATATTAATGTTACAAGCAAATAAATGCCTATGAATCATTAGATAGCCGGGTTTTTTTTTTTTTTTTTTCGATTTTCTTGAATGACGGCATCTTTTTGCTGCATTTGTCTATTATTTTGCGATAGTGACATCCTATGCATGCTTTGCTGTAGATGTTTAAGAGTGGAGCGTAAATATGGAATTCTTAAGCGGATGCGAATGACGCCATTTTACATAAAATAAGTGTGCTTTAATTCTTAAAATTGAAATATGTTTTGTAATATTTATATATACATTTTTTTTTTTTTTTCATCGGGGGCGACACTAAATTCTGAAAAAGCAGAATTCCTGTTTTCTGGTTTATATTCGTAATTCTTTTATTATTAGTTTTTTTTCTTAAATTAACTTTTTGGGGTCTTTAGAGTTGCAAGGGTATGGGAATCAGTATACATGTGAAAACTATTTTTTTTTACATGATAGCTCTAATATTTTACGTTTAATATATTTTTCAGAATGCCCACTTACAATAAAAATCCAATTTCTATGAAAAATAGTAATTTTGCGCTCAAATGAAGTTGCGAAATTTACTAACCTTCTAATTCCCACTCTAGAATAAGTTCTGTAAATTCCGTTATTCAGAGAATCTGAAATCACACCAGAAATTTTGAATAATAAATTTTGCTTTATTTAAATACGCAATGTCTTATTAAATAAAGCAAATATTGCTGCTATTTTAAATGTCTGGTGTCATTTGGAATACCCGAACTAAAAACCCCACTAAATTCGAAACACTGTTGGTAGCGTATATACTACTATGGGCATTAGCGGGTTAATTGTGATACTTTTTTAATAAAAGAGTTTAAAAAAAAAAACCACCGAAGATCACTATTTACAATCAACCTTTATGATTTTATCATTTCAAACTACACGCTTAAGCTCGTAGTTTGATTGCATGTCTTAAATATTGTGTTTTAATTACATTTTATTGATTGATTGATGAATTCCTTAGAACTCGATTGAGACAGATTTAAAAAAATGATGCTTGAAACTTATCCTAAAAATAAGTAAAATCTAATAAATTGCGATACAGTTTTTAAACGAATTGCATTTGAAAATACATTTTTTATGCTGTTCGACGGTACGAAAGCTGAAAATGTGTGATGTATAAATATTTTTAAAAATTGCAGTAATATTTAAAGTCAACTCTCGGGTGTTGCCACCGTTAAAATGGTGTCAGCGTTACAGGCAGACATTTTTTTCCCCTTTACGAAATAGAGCAGCGCACTTGCAGGAAATGACTGAAAAGTTTACAAATGAAAAAGATTTTTAAAACTTTTTTGACCGATAAATTTTAGAAGTATTTTAATACATTTAATTTTTAAAATAATGTTTAAATTTTTTAAAGGAATGAAAGGGGGGGGATCTTAAGATGCTATTTTACATTATAAGGCAGAAAAGAATACATACATCCGGGTCCCCGTTCCCAGGGCCGTGGCTGACTAGGGGCATCGTCAGGAGGGGGTGGAATAAAGGAACCTGGCCTGGGACCGAGGATGCGATGTCTCCGAGGGCTGCGGCCAGCTTTTGCAGCACGACGACGTGGAAAATCATTGCCATTGTTTCTATCATCATCCTCATCATCATCATCATCGTCGTCGTCATCATCCTGAGGCGGTTCATCATCAGTTATTTGTATTTTCGGCGAGGGTAGGTTTATATCATTCCGCAATGCGTCCACTAAAAAAAAAAGGATGACCAAAAAATGGATTTTTTTCTAACTTCATAATTTTAATAATAATAGAGATAACATTGTTCACATATTCTTGTAACGATTTTGACTTTATCTCATGAAGATTCTCTCTCATTCGTAATATAATTTAATGATATGTGTACCATTAAAAATATTCATTGCCTTAAAACGTCGCTAAAAAAGAACAATATAAAGAACAAAAATGAAATACTCTTATTCGATTTTTTAAAAATAAGTAAAAAGCATGGTTTATAATATTTCTAAACTAAAAGTAAATGAAAATACAAAGGAAACATTAAAATTTACGTTTGGTTCAGACAAAACGTAAAAAGAATATGATGAGAAAGCTGCAATAAATTTGTTTCAGGCATGTAAAATTATCTTCTAAAAAACAATGTACATCTTCATTCAAGAAATTAAATGTTTACTGCAATACTAAGAGATATTTCGAATTTCATGTCAGGAGTTTAAATTGAGTTTTATTAAATTACTTGATTGCATATTATTTATTTGTTCCTTTAAGTAACACAAAAGAATTCACGAAACTCGTATAAATCTTCGTTTCTATTCAAGTATAGCGCAAAACTTATCAGTGTGACTGACTCCTGTGCAACTTTGACTTCCCTCTTTTTTGTTCCCGATGCCACAAAATTTTTACTCTTTGCTAATTCTAATATTATAAATATGAGGCGTGAAAATGTTTGCTTGACGTCATGTCAAAGCAGATGATAAAATGTTTTTGCCACATAAATGAGTAATAAGCCAAAAAGTAACATAAGCTATTTTTTATTTACTTTATTCAAATATTTTTATTAATAATACCTAATTTCGCTATTTTATTTAGAACCAACTGATAATTTTCCTGTAACGTTTAACATATTTTCTTTATTATTGTAAAAAGATTCAAAAGCAGCAATAATTTGTCTACAGCAATTTTCACGTGAAAAAGATGAAATTGATTTTTTCCTTAAGAATTACAAAGAAGATCAATATGGCACCCTACTAGAAATAAAAACGACATTTTAAAATATTTGTTAGTAACACAAGTAGCATTAATATGAACTAGAAAAAGTCATGCTTTGTTTGGATTCACGAAGCATTATTTAATAAGATAAATGTTTGAAAATAACAATATTTTTTATATTATTCTTGCATCTTTATTAAGCAAAAACGTTATTTTACGTTTTGGAGCATTATAATTTTAGAAATGTAAATTCAGCTAAATAACTAAGAATTTCCTCGGAATTTTTTATTTATGATATAAGGTTGGTATAAATAAATATATTTTCGAAGCAAAATTTTACAAAATATTTATATAACGAATTTAACAATTTCATTTCTTTACAGTTCTTTTGTTGCCACTTATAACAAAAGAAAAATCATAATATAATTCTTTTAAAATGCGTAAGTATCTGCGTAAATGATTTCACATAACAATAATAAATTGTGTATTTGAATTCTTAACACTGAAAAATATTTTTATAATTGAATGTAAATAATTGAATTTTCACACATTTTAATTCATTAAAAATATGCTATCATTAAAAAAAGGCATTTTAAAAATTTCATAAAAGAAATCTCAACACCATGATTTATTTTTTCTTCTGAAAATAGACGCGTTTCATTTTTTATTTGCAAAAATGCGTCCGTAATGGAAAAATATTTAAAATAAAATTAAAATAAATTTTTTAACGTTATTCTGTAAATTAATATTGTGCAAATCTACAGATCAATTTATTTTTATGTTTAATTTCAAGTCAAAATACTGAATAGATTTTTTGTAAAGTGTACGACAAAATATAATCTGTCAGTATTTTGGCTTGAAATTAAACATAAAAATAAATTATGGTCTGTAGATTTGCACAATATTATTATTTTACAGAACATGTTTTAAAAAATTTATTATTTTAATGAATTTATTTTACATGACGGATGTATTTTTGCAAATGAAAAATGAAACACGTCTATTTCCAGAAGAAAAAGTAAATCATGGAGTTACGATTTCTTTTATGAAATTTTTAAAATACATTTTTTATGAAAATTATAGCCTATTTTTAGTGAATTAAAATGCGTGAAAATTCAATTATTTACATTCAATTATAAAAGTATTTTTCAGCGTTATATAAATATTTTGTAAAACTTTTCTTCGAAAATATTTTTATTTATACAAGTCTTATATCAAACAAAAAATTCCGATGAAATTGATAGTTATTTGGCTGAATTTACTTTTCTAAAATTAAAATGCTCCAAAACATAAAATAACGTTTTTGCTTAATAAAGATGCAAGAATAATATAAAAAAATAGTGTTATTTTCAAATATTTATCGTATTAAATAATGCTTCGCGAATCCAAACAAAGCATGGTTTTTGCTAATAATATAAAAAGAGATTTAACTGGAGCGAACAGTGAATGGAATAGATTATTGTACAATAGGTTGTACTTGTTAAAATCAATTTACTTTCGCTTTTTGCCCCTTGAGAGGAAATAACTAAATTTATGTGAAATTGATTTGTTTTACATTCAACTGTACGATAGCTAGAAAAGTAGGTGGCACAGATTAAATTGGATTTTCTTTTGTGTTTATAGCGTCCCTTCGCTGAAATGGGGCAACTCAATTTAAATAAAATTGATTTTTTATGTTATTTTAAATGAATTTTCAGAATAAGCTTCTGTGCTCAAGTTTATGTTCTGCTAAAAAATATCACATGAATCATCATCAAAAATCTTTTTGAATGCTTGTAGCGCTCCGATTGAGAATATTGCAAAACAAACTTTAAAACGGATTTTTTTTTTTTTTTTTTTTTTTTTTGTAATATGGAACCTTATTTCAAGTTAAAATTAAGTAATGCAATTTAAACAAAAATTTTCCTTGCACCCCCTGAGAAGAAATAAGGTAACCAAAATTAAGTAAAACCAAGTTCTTTTAGTTCTATTGTATGACGATATAACAAATAAGCAGCGAAGATTCAATGCAAGTTAATTTCGTATTCATAGCGCCCACTAGTGGGAAAGCAAGTAACTAAATGTAGCCAAAATTTACTTTTATAATGTTTTTTCAAGCTCTGATGGGAAGTTTTTGTCCAAACTACAACAACGAAACTAATGAAGCACATTGGATTAATTAACGATAAATTTACATCACAAATTATGATGAGATACCCCATAAATCAAACCATAATTATATCTGTTAATTTTGAGATGCGTTTGTCTGAATGCAGTAGCTATTAAAAACTTTACCAATTAAACAAAAACATAATTTTCAGGACAAATAATAATAATAATTTACTTCCGACATTGCTTAAGTCCGAGAAGGACAGATATTAAAATATTCCTTCAGTTGGTTCTGAAGTTTTGTAACAACTACGTTTAAACCAACTGAACTTTAAAAAATAAAAATGAAATTCTAACAATATACTAAAGTACCCTAAAAATTTAGATTCCGTTCAAATGAAATGGAAATAAATCTTACGATTTTTTTTTTTTTTTTTTTTTTTTTTTTTAAAGCTTCACAAGCTGCAAATATTTGCAGATCCTCCATTATGTTTATGATAGGTGTATTGTATACGAAATAAGGTACATGAAATACACAAACCTTTTAAAAAGGTCTAAGATTTATTTCCATTTTATTTGAATAGAATTTACGTTTTTAAGGTAGTTTAAAGTATATTGTTTAAATTTTATAAAGTTCAATTGGTTTAAACATATTTCGTGCAAAACTTTAACATAGAACTAACTGAAGAAATATTTCAATATATTTCCTTTCTCGGGCCTAAACAATGTAGGAAATAGTTTTTAAAAATGTGTTCTGCAAATTATGTTTTTGTTTAATACAGTTTTCTTACACAATCCTAAAAATAGGTGAACAAACACTCTGTATTTTCAAGTTAAAATAAGCAAGAAGGGAAAATCATGCAAACAGCATAGATTACGAAACACTTTCCAACACATTCAGAATACTCTAATAAAACACTATTAGGGTTAAAAACAATAAATAAATATGTTCATGCCAGAAAATATGCTCTACCTAAAAGCTTTATCTCAAGAAGCCCATGTCTAAAACAATTTTGAAAATGTATAACGTATTTGAAAACCCCATTTCTGCTATTACCATCCATAATCGGGGAAATATCAGATTTTGTGTGTATGTGTGCAGTCCTGTGTATAATCTTTAGCTACATAGTATGCTAAAAGAGAAGCACACTTGAAAAGTTCCATTCGGCCATTTTAGTCAACAAAAGGAAGTATACTGGAGAACTTTTGTGCAGCGCTGTGTGGATTCTACAGAATTTATACACACCTACAGACCGGGGAGCCGGCAGCACAGAACATCCCCTCATCGAGTTCACGGATGAAAATCTAGGATGAGTTAAATCTCGATTCGCCTATTAAAACGCAATCGGTCTGCTAAGTCCTATCTGGGTGGAAAACATCTGAAAACTCGATTTGAGCGGCTGACTCCTAGGATTACCATTGTGTTTTCCTGCACCCAAAGGTATGAAAAAAGGGAAGACTGGGAGCAGGAAAACACAATGGTAAACCTACGAGTCAGCCGCTCAAATCGGGTTTTCAGGTGTTTTCCACCCAGATAGGACTTGGCAGAACGATTGCGTTTTAATAGGCGAATCGAGATTTAACTCATCCTAGAATTTCATCCGTGAACTCCATGAGGTGATGTTCTGTGCTGCCGGTCTACTATTAAGATGAAAAAAAGTAGCTGGATTTAAAAAGGTGGACCAGAACTTAAAACGCACGTTCAAAAAGTTATTGTTCTTAGGTACTTCAATTATTATTTTTAGTCTCTACACAATTATTTTTGTTCCTGTACATTGAAAATAAATTCTATACACACTTTATTCTACAGCTTTATAGTACGCCCCATTGATAGCTATAAATTTCGTAAGCTAAAATAGCATAACATCCTTCAAAACGATTCCCCTTGCCCTAGACCGTCCTGTAACGAAATTCTTTGAGCGTATTACCCATTCGGAACAAGACCTAGCGTTGCATGGCAATCCTGACACGGACAGACAAACTGAATTCATAGAGACTTCTCAACACGGTTGGAAAGTGTTCAAATATATAGACACAGTAGACTCCCTCAAATCCGCAAACACAAACTCTGCACATCATTGCAGATGTAAAGTGAAACTTTCATTTCAGAATGACACACTTTTTAAAATTTGTATATCATTTGTCAGTATTTTAAACGAAAATTTCCTTAATAGGACGGAACTCATGCCTTTTGCATGAAGGAAGTATAAATTTATTTCGGAAAAAAATTTCAAGATGTTGCTGGTAATCACAATCTTTTTACCAAATATATGTATTAAATAAGTTTCTTCTTTATTAAGATATTTCTTTATTAATATTATATGAAACAAAACTTCCTTTATGTGAATGAATACGGAAGTTTCATTCAATCATTCAAGATCTCATCCTTATTAAGAGTGTTTAAATACAGCAAAACCTCCCTCAAGTGACCACTTTCCGTTCTTATAAAAATTGGTCGCTCTGTTAATGGAGGTCATATTTAAATCTAGATTTTAATTGTTGAAAAAAAGGTAGCAAATTTACTAAAATTTATTTTTCACAATAGAAAACAATATATAAATTCAAGTATCAAAACAAAAGTTAATTACATAAGTTAATTACTTCAAAGTTTAAAAAATTAATACATCGACGTTTGCTTTGATTTTACGGTTTTTTCTTTTATAACTTTTATTTCCAAGACCTTTCTAAGAGTAAATAAATGCAATTTTTTTGGACGGAAACAATGACGATTTCAGTAATTTATCTATTTCTTTGAGAGTTTCCTGACAGAATAGGGCAGGGGAGTTTATTGACTGTCATTTTTAATGTGTCATCAGAGTTCAATTCATTGCCTGAAAAGGCATAAAGGGGTTTAAACGCTTAAAA
This sequence comes from Maratus speciosus, assembly GCA_963932465.1. Lineage (NCBI taxonomy): Eukaryota > Metazoa > Arthropoda > Arachnida > Araneae > Salticidae > Maratus > Maratus speciosus. Next base: position 686,692,582 of record OZ010786.1, read on the forward strand.
GTTACCGGAATTTAAAAAAAAAAAAAAAAAAAATCCAAACAGTTTAGAAGTTTGATGAATAATGTGCTCTCCGGAATTATTTTTCTAATAAAACCTTCAAGCGACCCAGAAAAAACGGAATTTGTTTCCTTTTCTTCAAAGAAATGGGTTGCTCATGGAGGGAATTCCATTGGGATGGTCTCTGAATGGAGGTAAAATGAGTTGATCCTATGGAAATAAATGTCGTTCCATGAATAAACAGTCGTTCAGGGAGGTGTGGTCGCACAGGGAATTTTCACTCTATTCATTAAAATATAGAACGTAAAGTTCGAGTAAATAATCATTTTTAAAATTATCTTAATTTTTATTATGTTAGTTTATTATTTTACGATATTGTAAGCATTCATTACAATTTAAATTCCATTCAAAAAGACTGTTTAAAAATGTAAAGAAAAAATGACGAGAAATGTGCAAAATTCTAAAATCTGCGCCATCTCTGGTCCCATGCTGTGCAGATTAAGGGGAATCTACTGTATAACACAAAGCGTTTGTACCTCTTATAGAAGGCGGTGGTGTCGAACTCCTTCGCCTCTTGCTTCTCTGAGACTCCTAGAGATTAAAAAATATACATCAAATAGAAAATAAAAAGTATAACAGTTAAGTGAGATATAGGTATTATTTCCAGTAAAGGGGCCTTTTTTCAAAAGCAAGATTTGCTGCCAAATGATGTAAAACAGCTGTGAAAATATAAATGAATATGTGCATATTCATTGCAGTCCGCACAATAAGATGTCTATTAAATGTTAGATAATGCAGTTTTTTTTTTACACATTCTAAATAAATATTCTTAGAAGTATTTTCAAGAGATATTATATTCATAATAATACAAAATTAAAGCAATTAAAAAGATTTAAACTTTCATATTGTCCTTTTCCTGGCATTTCACACTCTGATGTGTGCAAAGTAAAAGGCTATACTGTACAAATATCTTTTTCTGTTCTTTTTTAATTTCTAATTATTACTTATTCCTTATATAACACATGTATGAGGAAGGTAACAAGTTCTGTATTTTACAAATAATTTTCCATAATTAAGATAGGATTGTCACTGAAAATGAATGTCATTTTCCAGGCCTGCTCATTTTAGTTCTTTATGAGGTATAAAGATGGCGCTGCAGAGTAATTCTTCTTGTTCTTGACATAGTTCAAGTCTGAAGTAGTAAAATCATTGCCACCAGCAAGGCCTTTTAGATACTTCTTTGAAAATAATGTGTTTAAGACTGTTCTTAACTGCTCTGCTCAATAAGCGCAAAACGTTTCGACACATTTACAAATTCATTTTTTAACAGAAAGGTATAAAAAATTGGAAAGCCGAAGCGATTTGGAATTGAACTGTTTTTTCCATTTCTTGATCCATTCATTATCTACTAAGTTATAAGCGATTTCGATCACGTGACAAACGTTTTTCGCCAGTTCTTGAATGCACTTTCTTCCTTCGCGCGGAAATTCGGTTCAAAACGCTCACTTTGACACTATTTTCTGAAAGATCTATTGTGTTTTCAAAAAAAAGGGGGAAAAAAACAGCTCAATGACATAGTTTCTGAACAACAGCACTAGCTCGTTTCATGCATTTTCGAACAAAAATTAAAACTTACGTCAAAGTTGCCCTTTTGGATTGGAGAACACCCTTAACGGGGGTTGGCGAGCTTAGCTCGTAGGGGGCAGAGCCCCCTAGTTGTGTGAAAAAATTTCTTTTGTAGGGGAGACGATGCAAGAAAATGGGCGATAAAATTTCATTCTCTCGACAAGGCCCCTTATACTGCAAAATTACCGAAATTTATTGAGGGATACTTACATCAAGGTATGAAATAGCACGTTTTGTTTGCAGACTTGGCGATAACGTAGGAGTTTTTAATATATCATCATGAGTGCCAGAATCGATGCCAGGACTCTGAAAAGGGAATGAGACAATTATAGTACTTTATTTTTAAAATTAAATTATTTCGATACTTCTACATCAAAAGGGAAACAATTTCAAACAAAATAAAAAATGATAGCTAGCATTCTCAAGTGGAATGTTTAACACTATAGCACAAAAAACATTTTCTGCAAACTTACGGATTTTCGAAATATTTCGGGCGAGCTGTGGGCACTCTTTTTTGATTCAGACGAGGCCGGCCCTGGAAAAGAAAACACTAAGTACTACTGTGGAGCATTTTTAAACATTGCGCATAACATAAACACTTAATAAAATTTTACTCCAATATTTGTTATAAACAATTTTGTTAAAACAAAAGAAATCTAGCTCCTATTTTCTAAAGAAAATCTTTTTTTTTAAAATTTTGTAAAAATTTTTGTAACAGAAGTTCATTTTAGATTGATCACAGGTATGAGAGAAATTTTTTGTCAAGATTCCAAATAATAATGCATAGTAGTTTCTGTAAAAAGATACATCGAAGTTCAAAAAGCAACATTTTGAGAAAATTCAGTTTAACATCATACATTACATGCGTAAACTTTAAACTGAATTACTTAAATTTCTTTAACTTCTTGTTTTCATAGAAACAAAATTAATATACCATTCAAAAGGGGGAAAATAAAGGACTCAAAATATTTAAAAAATAGACTTTTTCAAAAATTTTACTTCCAACTGCCCTTAAAGGAATTTTATAACAAGTTATTCTAATGTCATTTTATTGTAATGTTAATTACCGTCAGTAGATTAAGGGTTAGTACAGATGTGTAAATTAATTACTGTCAGTAGATTAAGGGTTAATACAGATGTATAAATTTTAAGAAACAATAATCCTTGATAATGAAGATATTTTTTTCGCTTCACAATAAGGAACTAATCAATGCAATGTTAAATAATGTACTGTTCTGATTAGATCAATCTGACTAATTGTTTTTTTTTTCTCTCTCCATTGAAATACAAGAAACAAGAGTTAATAGGTGGAAGGGGAAAGGGCAAGCCGACATACTAACAGCAAAAGAACGAGAGTATAAATATACTCGTGTCTTTACAATTGTATTATTTTCATTAGTAAATCTGCAGATCAGGAGCCTCAATGTCAGCTCGGCAAGTCATTGTTTTTAAACACACTTTGGTAATATTCAATTTCCTGCAAACCGCTTATTTAAAGTTTTCAAATTACTTAATTATTTATAAGAATAAAAAAAAATACGAACTTTCCAGATATTAAAAGCGTTAAATTAAAAACGTTATGTAAGGATATTTTCAAATTTTCATGAGCTACTAATACTGGTATTTTTTTAGGTAATAAAGTAGATTTCTCCAGGGAGGCTCCGCCCTCCTGAACCCGCCATGGTCTCATTAAATTTACATACATAACTTTTTATTGATTGTGCTAATGGTTATTGTAAATCTTAGATTTCTTTTCACACTTCCGAGCCTTATTTTTCAATACCGGTGGACAGAAAATGATTTACATTGAGGGAATTATATTAAAAGTTTAAGTTTTATGAACGAAAATGTAATTTCCTTTTAAAAATAAAATAATTTTCATTCGTATTTTCTGAAATGAGGTGGCATTAAGAAGTAACACTCGTCAAAAAATATTTTTTCAGGCAATCTAGTTAATGCTTGGTTTTTAAGAAAGAAAATATTTCCCGATACAATGACGTCATTTTCAGCACAGATAATTTTGCGGCACATAATTTTGACATTTACTATCTATTTGCTTTTCAAAAGTTTTTTTTTTTCTCATTGAAATTTTCGATTAAAAATTAAACATTTCTGTTAGCCGTGTGCAGTTGATAAACCGTGAGATATTGGTAACACTTTTTTTTTAATAATAAGAATTAACATAACACAAGGCCCTTTCATTTCAACCTCAAAGCGTATTCTTTTTATTTTTGATATATGGAGGTTAAATTCGCCTTCTTTTCGTATTTTTGTTTTATTTCCAATATGAAGACGTTATTCATGTCTATTTTTCAATTCCTACTATTAGCTCACACTCTCCCTATATTTATTTATTTATATCTCTATATAATAAAAGCCAGTGTAACGCTGGGCGGGGCGAATCCATCAATCTTCCAGTCTCCCAGGAAGAGACTCAAGGGGAAAAGGATCCATTCTACCATTGGTTGACAAGAAACAAGAATCCCGCGATTACTTCTCAAGGTTACAAGTCCTGATAATTGAGCAGTAGTAGACACTTCTTAACACATCAGTGCAAGGCACATCGCATTACACCACCAAAATAAATCGCCAAGTGTCACTTGAGATTATTTCAAGTATTAAGTTGCAATCCTATTAAATTTTCTTTGCGACATGTAAGGAATTTTAATTTATTTCTCATATAAAGTGATTCACGGAAAACAATGATATGGTATTTTTAAAAATATCTTTTTTCCTGCAAAAAATTGATAAAACTGACTTTCTTTTAAAAAAGTAATCAATTTAAATATTTTAGGCTTATTATTTTGTAAATTATTTTTAAATTACATATTACTTATATTTTCCTTTTCTATATACAAGTGTATGTAAATTTAAACTTTAAAAAAAAATCCCATATTTTAAAAGTAAAAAATTAATGTTTATACGAAAAGTAAAATTAATAATTTTTGGTTTATAGCTTTACATCAGGAGCACAGAAGCTTAGGGGATTAGACTGTTGGGATTCAACCCGAGATACTTATTTATTAATCAATATACATATTTTAAAAAATTTGGAGGGGGGGGGGGGTAAACGATAAAATACAATTTCAAAGTGTTATTAAAAAAATAGTATTATTTCAATAGTTGCAGCAGACTGTTTTAATTACGCACTTTTATTGCATATTTATTAAATTTTTGTTTTATTAAGAAATCTTAATTTCGTTATAGTAGTATATTAGCTGGAAAACCTGGTTTACCCAGAAATGTTGTAAATGCTAATTGTGTGTTTATTAGAACATAAACTAGCCGAACTTTGCTCATCTAAACGCTTCCATAGTGTCAATTATTTTTTTTATCAGTTTTTCAAGTTTTAAGTGAAAAACACAATTTTTACCCACCGTCCTAGGACGGGCATTTACACTAGTATTTATATATTTATCTTGTTCAAATTTTCAATCGTTAATAAAATACTCATTATTCATCCTATCAAGTTGAAATAAAAATTTTTTTAACTTGTACTGGATGACAATTGATGTTAATACAGTTTTTTCAAATATTAATTAATTAATTTTTAATTAATTTTAGTTTTGCATGGGAAACAAAATGGCGGCCATTAATTATTGAAGGTCAATGAAAGTATTTTCATTAAGGGGTTACCATAGGGGGGGACCCTGTTCTGTCGCCAAATACCGCCAAAGTTATCGCCAAATTTGGCGGTCAAAATGAGTCGCCAACATGGTGATATCTCTAATATTTCGCCAAATTCCCATACAGTTCCATTGTAAACCTACTTGCGTATAGAAAATCAACAAATTGAGATATTTTAATGCAACAAAAACTAATATTAGCTTAAGGGATTATGTTACATTTTTCTTTGATGGCCTAAGTAGGAATTGACTTTAAAAACAAAATTTTTATATTACTTGTTTTATTTCATTTTCCTCTTGCACATGAAAATCTTTCAAATCAAAATCAATTTTTTAGAATAAATTATTATTCCGGGATCTGATTTTCTTGGACACGGTAAAAAAAAAAAAAAAAAAAAAAAAAAAAAATGATTTCTAAATTTTATAGCAAAATGCCAATTTATTCCTTATGAAAATAATGAACTTTTTAATTTAAAAGAAAAATATTTAAATAAAATAAATCGAACACAGCCTTTCTTTATTTCTGAGGTAAATTGTATCTATATGTAAAGACGCAAAAGGCATTAATTCATCCCTTTGACGTTGATTTGACTCCAAACAATTACACATACTTTCAAACTTACGATATTTTTAGGTGTAGTTCCGTTGCTAGGTAACAGTTAAAAGAAAATTAAAACAATGAAGTATGTGCATTTAAAAAAAGAAAATTTGTAAAAGAAAATATTTGATATTATTGGAACACATAAAATCCCTCCATAAGTTATACACCGAATTTAAAAACTCTGACAAATGTGTACACAAAATTTCAAACTAATATTAGTCCAGTCAATAGGGGATTTTACCTGGCAAAATTAATGGTAGTTCTGGAAATCTGCTTACTTTATGTTTTTTGGGTCGCTGAATCCGAATTTGTAACTTCCCACCAAAATTTCTCCCGGCAACCCCCCAAATTTTGGTAAAATGCCCCCCAAAACGGTTTTTATTAAAAAAAAATTAATTTTTTTATTGTTTTAGGGGAAAAGTATCTAGAAATTCAGAAAGTAGACAAAATTTGCAACAAATAAGATATGACATTATGATGAAGGAATGGGGAGGGGGGAACTGCCTCGGAACATGCGCCGCGGTGCTGCGTGGACTAAGTTGCGCAATTCCACTTAACCACTCGCATCGCATTTGTCCTCCAGTACCCCTCCGAACTTTCCCTATAAGGTTTACTTTAAGTTTTTTGAGTCGCTGAATCCGAACTTTTAACTTCCCCCCAAATCCCCCCCCCCCCGTAACCCCCAAAATTTAGTTGTTTTTAAATTAAATTTTTTATTGTTTTAGGGGAAAATATGTAGAAATCAAGAAAGTGGACAAAATTTGCAACAAACAGGATATATGACATTATCACGTAAGATAAATGGGGAGAGGGGGCGCTGCCTTGGAACCATTTTTTTGGGGCTGGGTGGGGGGTGGGGGGGGGGGGTGTCGGGTGAAATTTTGGTGGGAAGTTGCAAATTCGGATTCAGCGACCCAAAAACAAAGTGAGTCGAAATCCAGAACTAGCATTAATTTTTCCAGGTAAAATCCCCTATTGCAGTGAATGTTCCGAGGCAACCCTCCCCCTCCATCCTACGTCATAATGTCTTTTTTCCTATTTGTTTCAAATATTGTCTACTTTCTGATTTTCTACATACTCTTCCCCTAAAACAATAAAAAATTTAATTCATGAACAACTTTTTTTGGGGGGGGGGGGGGTTGCGGGAGGAGAATTTGGGGGGGGAGAGTTAAAAATTCGGATTCAGCGACCCAAAAAACTTAAAGTAAACCTTATAGGGAAAGTTCGGAGGGGAGACGGGGGGGGGGTGAATGTAAACGATGTGAGTGGTTAAGTGTAATTGCGCAACTTAGTCCACGCAGCACCGCGGCGCATGTTCCGAGGCAGACCCTCCCTTGCAAATTTTGTCTACTTTCTGAATTTCTAGATAATTTTCCCCTAAAACAATAAAAATTTTTTTTAATAAAAACCTTTTTACCAAAATTTGGTTGGGGGGGGGGGGTTGCCGGGAGAAATTTTGGTGGGAAGTTACAAATTCGGATTCAGCGACCCAAAAAACATGTAGTAAGCCTTTTTCCAGAACTACCATGAATTTTGCTAGGTAGAGCCCCTATAGCAGGGATGGCGAACCTTTGAGTATGCGTGCCGAATTTTTATGTACCAACATTCTAAAATGTGCCAGAAACATTTTAACTTAGATAAAATCCAATAATTAATTTTTATAGCATTTTTACACTATAGTCGATTCCTGGCTGATTTACTCGATAGTCATGTCGCATCGAATTCCGTATTAATAATCTATAAGCGAGTTTTTCTTTTATTGTCGGATCTTTTTTACTTCTTCAGGTCGAACCAGGGTTCAATAGATACGTACTTATTTACACTCATAAAAATTCGATTTGCAAAATTAAAGCCTAAAATAACTTAAAACCCTAAAACTAAATAAAATAAACCTAATCTAAAGTAGAAGCGTGTCAATTAACTAGCTCTTAAAATTCCATTTTCAAAAATAAAACCTTTGAAATTGGACAGAGAAGCAAAATGATTTGTTGAATGGTTTGGCGAGAAAATGAAGCTACCGTGGGCTTTCATTGAAATTTATAATACATTCATTCAAAAGTAACGGGTTATTTTAAAGTAATTGTTACACAAAACCATACTTTTTGTAAAAAAAAATAAAAAAACAAAATGGATATAATTTGGAAGTTTTCTTACGTGCCATAGGTTCGCCATCATTGCCTGGACTGTATGAATAATGCACGGTTCTAATTAGGAAATTTCATTATCCATAATTTACCATTTAAATCATATGAGCCATTTCCTTTCAACAAATAAAAATGGTCTGTAAAATATTCGATATTTTCCGAACGAATGAACCAAATATAACAAAAAACTATACAGCTAAATCCGGGTACTTCACCAACATACCCACTTAATTTCAAGCTAATCGGATGCTTTTTGCGGTAGTTATCGCGGAACAGACAGACTAACGAAAACCAAAACTTTTCGTGTCTCCACAGTAAGGCTTCACTGACGTTTCGGCAATTAAAACGAGATAATGAACCCTTTAGTGCTCAGCTTTGCATATATGCAAAAAACAGTGTTTTGAATTTGATAGATTTTTTTATTCGTATATACCTAATTCACACCAGAAAATTAAAATAGCAACATTTGCTTTAATTAATAACAGACATTCCGCATTTAAATAAACCGAAATGAACCATTGAAACTGTCTGGTGTCAAGATATGTCAGATTCTTTGAACCACGTCATTTCTAGAACGTATTCTATCAGGAGGGTTAAAGATTAAGTTGTATAAAATAATTATATAAAGTAAGGTATTTGGAGACATATACTTATTAAAATATTTACTAATTTGCAATATTTTAGCGTAAAACTGAACAGTAAAAAAAAAAAAAAAAACACGACAGTAGTTTTTACTTATATTGCAGATGTGCAACAGAAGAAAACATCAGATAAATTTTTTATATAATACGTCGATTTTTTTTTTTACTATTTTTCCTGTGTAATGAACCTTTTAGAGAATCAATTTTTTCGAAACAAAATAAAAAATATTTAATGGTTAAAATATAAAAAATTACCAAAAGTGATCAAGTAGAAAAAAAAAAGTGTCTCTTAATACTTACTCTGCTGATGTATGGCTACTGTTTTGGGACGTTTTTGGACTGGAGGACATGTGGGAGGGGTTTTGTCATCAGTGCTCTCCAGTACCTCCTCCCACCCAGTGGCGTTGTGTTGCAGCCTAAAAATAAATAAAATGTTTGAGCCCAAATTACTTTCAAAAATTGCAAAATGAGAGTGAGGAAAAAAGGACGCCTTATTAATAAAGTATTTTTTATATTCAAGTATTAAAAAATCCCTGCCGGCTCGGGCCTACAGGCGGAGGTAGATTTCGAAGTTAAGTACTCAATTCACCAACAAAACTTAAATCAAGATTAGAGATAAACCCAGTTTCTTCACTAAGAATGAGCTCTAGGGAGCTAAGCATCTTGTGAAAATTCTAATAGACACGAATACACACACGCATGTACCGGGTGTCCCAAAAAGGACTGACTGATTTTAAAATTCAATAACTTGCAAACGGTGACAGATATTTAAAAAATTCTTGCAGGTGGATTATGCATAAGGTCAAAAGTTTTATTACAGTGATTTTCAATTTTAGTTCGATTTACAAACAATAGATGGCGCTGTAAGCAATAGTCCCTAAATTCAGGCTCGATTTTTGGTACTTCGTGGCCCGGATAATACATTTCCATCTCCTTTTTCTGCATGGAACAAGATAAAGGACCAAAAATCGAGCCTGTATTTAGCGACTATTGCTTACAGCGCCATCTATTGTTTGTAAATCGAACTAAAATTGAAAATCACTGTAATAAAACTTTTGACCTTATGCATAACCCTCCTGCAAGAATTTTTTTAATATCTGTCACCATTTGCAAGTTATTGAATTTTAAAATCAGTCAGTCCTTTTTGGGACACCCGGTATATGGAATAGGTTTAAAAATGGCTAAAGCAAATTCAGAGAACCACAAAGTATTAAAATATGTCAACATTTCCATAGTCTGGTTTTTATCATGTTTTAATAGGTTTCTTCAAATTCACATGACGTTACCTAATCACCTGCTGAGGTCCATTATATTTCCAGTAGGACGCAATATACATATTTTTTTAATTCGCCGAACTATTTATTTCATTGAGTTTTCATGCTGAAATCTTGCTCTAGAAAACTTATGACGTAATATTCAATTTGTTTTCAATTTGTCAAACTATTTTTCACGTGAAAATCTTACAATGGAAAAGTAATTGTTGTGGTGAAAATTTTATTTATTTATTTTTTATTTATTTTTTATTTTTTTTTTTAAATTGTTGGCAACTGTTATAACGAAAAATATTTATTTTTTCCTGTCGTTGTGCAAGAGCTGGTTTTATCAGAATCATGTTAAGGCGGTATTCAAACTTTTGAACCCTCCCATTTCCAACCCCTTGGGCCAATTTCGCCCATTTTCAATCCCCGCCGAGATATTAGCCATCTCAAAGTTGTTGGCGAGTTTTAAGATGATCCGTGCATCATTGCGACTTTTATCGTGCGGACAAATACATACAAATATACATACATACTTACATATTATATATATATATATATATATATATATATATATATAAACTTTTTAGGTGGGGGTGGTTTTGGGTTCCTGGAGTCCTATAATGAAAAGTTATGAAGGAATTTTTCAAAAGTCACACCATGGTAACGACTGCAATAGGTAGTATTTCTTACGAAATCTACCTAAAAATGTAAATCGTTAATAGTATTTTTGCGGTCCCATGTTGAAAAATAATACAGTCAAAACGCTTAGTTTGAGTAAATATTCCTTACAAGATACACTTCACGCTCCGACTGATGTGTAATTTCCCTTTCAAATTTGTCCGGTTTTAATTTGATTTTTTAAAATGCTTTTTGGCTTCCGAAAAAGAGTCGTAATAAGAGAAGACGGCCATTCACCACGGCGGTTGTTTATCTCTTTCGCTACTGGCGTCCTTGATCGAGGGCATTCTTTGGAAGAATTTCTTTCCAAAATGAGTTTTTTTGTTGGTAGATTTCGTTAAATACTACCTATTGCAGTCGTTACCATGGTGCGACTTTTGAAAAATTTTTACATAACTTTTCATTATAGGACCCCAGGAACCCAAAACCACCCCCCACCTAAAATGTTTATATTATATATAGATATATAAACTCAATTATGCACGGATCGTCTTCAAACTTTGAGATGGCTAATATCTCGGCGGGGATTGAAAATGGGCAAAATCGGCCCAAGGGAATGGATTGGTTGTGTTATGACGGCCAATGATCATCACGAGGCCCAAATGGGAAGAGTGTCCTCCGTGGGAGTCTTTCTAAGGGGACCTAACCCGTATTTACGCTTGGAAAACAAAGGTTCAAAGAAAACTCCGAACGATTAGGCCGGCGGGCGCGATTGGGATCGAACTCAGCACCCCCGTCTACCAGCTTCGAGGGCAGAACCTCTCGGCCACTGGTGGGGCCCCCAAGGGAATGGAGAGGGTTCATTATTTTGAATACCATCTTAACAAGATTCTGATAAAACCAGATCTTACACAACAATGACAGGAAAAAATAAATATTTTTCGTTATAGCAGTTGCCAATAATAAAAAAAATAAAATTATCACCACAACAATTGCTTTTCTATTGCAAGATTTTCGTGTAAAAAAAAATCCTATATATAAAAAAAGTTTTGATGTGGAAATGGACCAATGAAAACCTGCGTCCCGGTAGATCGGCATCCAATTTCAATGCTTAAGCATGGCCTTTTTTTCGTTAATATTAAAAAAACTTTCATACAAAAATATGAAAATCGGTGGTATTATAGAGAAATGTTTGATAAACACGCTGATGCAGACAGTTTTCAAATCCAAGAATTATTTAAAGAGATATTTAATGCCAAAGTTGGACAAAATCGTTCCATTAAAAAAGCTTTATAGGAGCAAAAACTGTGCACAGGAATTTAATCATTTCTAGATCATTTTATACGTTATAAGTTCCCGGTGTGCAGAATGCATTCAGTTTTTTAATTTGACTCATTTTTGAGGTTTTATTTCTATTTTAAATTGAAATTTTCAGCATTTCGAGAGATATTTTTTACATCTCTACTAGGGGGCTCGGCCCCCTACGAGCTACGCTCGCCAACCCCCCGTTCAGACACTGCAGTCTCTAAAAGCACGCTACTTTGATCGGCTTTAATTGAATTTTTTTTGGAAGATTGAATTATACTTAAAAAAACAAAGGCGATCGCCCTATAAACGGGTTTCTATTCATTTCTCTTTGATTGGGGAATTTTACGGAAAAATCAGCTGCTGTTAAAAGATACAATGGCATTTCAAAATCATCTAATATAAAATGAATTAAGTAAACAGAGTCTTTGTCTCCCGGTATTTTTTAACAAAGCCAAAAGAAAGTCCTTTTAAATAAAACATTTTAAATATATCGTTTTTAATCTGACGTAATTTTCACCAAACTTTTCTTTCCCTTTTTAATATTCACGTGAAAATGCTTTTATTAGAAATGAAATATTATTTGCGCTGTCAAAAAAAAAAAAAAAAAAAAAAAAAAAAAAATAGTTGAAAAGTTCATCTCAAAATATCAAGTAAATGTCTCGCGCTATTTTTAAATTTAAACTACTATTTTGCAAAATTATTTTTTGTTCATTTTACGTAATAAGTGTAATGTGACGTAAATGTGATGTAATTTCTCCTATTTAAGACTTCTAACGCATGTTAATGAATTTATTACTTTACAATATCCTTTCTCTGTTAAAATTCACGTGTAATTATAGATGAAGTAATTTTCAATAAGTTCCTGCTTTTTATACGTAATTATTTAATTCTAATTTGAAAGTTTTTCTTTTCTGTTTATAATAGTCACGCGTAAATAAATTTTTAATTTGAAGCAAACATTATTGTTTCCGTTGTTTATACAGTTTGGCAACAGGTTAAATTAGTACAATTTTCTGAAATAAGTAAAAAAATATCTCTCGAAATGCTGAAAATTTGAATTTAAAATAGAAATGAAACCTCGAAAAATGAGTCAAATTAAAAAAATAAATTATTTCTGCACACCGGGAAATTATAACGTATAAAATGATCTAAAAAGTATTAAATTCCGATGTATAGTTTTCGCTCCTATAAAACTTTTTTAATGGAACGATTTTGTCCAACTTTAGCATTAAATATCTCTTAAAATAATACTTCGATTTGAAAACTGTCTTCATCAGCGAGTTTATCAAACATTTCTCTATAACACCACCGATTTTCATATTTTTTTATGCATTATTGTTCTTAATATTAACGAAGAAAGACCTCCGGTCACAAAAAATTCAAAACCGGCGGCGGCGGTGACAGCGGGAGTTACTTTTTTTTAGAATAGAGAGATTCTAAAAAAAAAAAGTAACTACCGCTGTCACCGCCGTCGCCGGTTTTGAATTTTTTGTGACCGGAGGTCTTTCTTCGTTAATATTAAGAAAAATAATGCATACAAAAATATGAAAATCGGTGGTGTTATAGAGAAATGTTTGATAAACTCGCTGATGAAGACAGTTTTCAAATCGAAGTATTATTTTAAGAGATATTTAATGCTAAAGTTGGACAAAATCGTTCCATTAAAAAAGTTTTATAGGAGCGAAAACTGTACATAGGAATTTAATCATTTTTAGATCATTTTATGCGTCAGAATTTCCCGGTGTGCAGACTGCTTTTAGTTTAATTTGACTCATTTTTTGAGGTTTTATTTCTATTTTAAATTCAAATTTTCAGCGTTTTGAGGGATATTTTTTACATTATTTTAGAAAACTAGGGGGCTCGGCCCCCTACGAGCTACGCTCGCCAACCCCCGTCCAGACATCGCAGACTGTAAATGCACCCTAATTTGATCGGCTTTAAAAAATATTTCGAAAGAGTGCATTATAATTTAAAAAACAGTGGCGATCTCCCTATAAACGAATTTCTATTCATTTCTCTTTGATTGGGGAATTTTAACGCCAAATCCGCTGCGGTACTACTTGATTATCCCGTCGACCCATTTCGCCAAATTATACAAATGGACATAATTTTTATTTTAAAGAACGAAAGAACAAATAAATTAGTACAACATTAATAAAAATACAAATAAAACGTCGAAATAAAAGTAACTTGATGACGTAGACACGTGTAACAACATTTCAAAATAAGCTAATATAAAAGGAATTAAGTAAACAGTCTTTGTCTCCTGGTATTTTTTAACAAAGCGAAAAGAAAGTTCTTTTAAATGAGACATTTTAAATGAATCGTTTTTAATCTAACGTAATTTTTACCAAGCTATTCTTTCTCTTTTAAATATTCACGTAAAGATACTTTTGTTAGAAATGAAATATTAATTGCGCTTGCCTAACAAAAATAGTTGAAAAGTATCCTTTCAAAGTATCAAATAAATGTCTAGCGCAATTTTTAAATTTAAACCGCTTTGCAATATTTTGTGTTCATTTTATGTAATAACTAATTTGACGTAAATATGACGTAATTTCTCCTATTTAAGACTTCTATCGCATGTTAATAAATTTATTATTTTACAAATTCCTTTCTCTCTTAAAATTCACGCGTAATTATAGTTTTTATGACGTCATTTTTAATAAGTTCCTGCTTTTTGTACATAATTATTTAATTCTAATTCCAAATGTTTTTTTTTTCTGTTTATAATAGTCACGTGTAAATAAATTTTTAATTTATTTACACGTATAAATATATATATATATATATATATTTTTTTTTTTTGAAGCAAACATTATTGCTTCCGCTGTTTATACAGTTGGCAACAGTTTAAATTAATATCACTTTCTTAAATCTGTAAAAAATATCTCTAGAAATGCTGAAAATTTGAATTTAAAATAGAAATAAAACCTGAAAAAATGAGTCAAAATAAAAAAATTATTGCAATCTGCACTCCGGCAAATTCTAACGCATAAAATGATCTAAAAATGATTAACAGAAATGATAAACAGAAAATATAAAAAGCAGGAACTCATTGAAAATTATGTCATAAAAACTATATTTAAACGTGAATTTTAAAAGAGAAAGAATATTGTAAAATAATAAATTCATTAACATGCTTTAGAAGTCTTAATAGGAGAATTTACGTCACATTTACGTCACATTATCCTTAATATGTAAAATGAACAAAAAATAATATTGCAAAACAGTTTAAGTTTAAAAAGACATTTATTTGATATTTTAAGAGGATCCTATTTCATTTCTAACAAAAGTATTTTTACGTGAATATTAAAAAGAGAAAGAAAAGTTTGGTGAAAATTACGTCAGATTATAATTGTCAGATTCAAATTATAATTCAATCTTCCGAAATCTTTTTAAAGTCGATCCAATTAGCGTGCTGTTAGAGTCTGCGGTGTCTGAACGGAGGTTGACGAGTGTAGCTCGTAAGGGCAGAGCCCCCCATTAAATAGTTTGACCAATTGGAAACAAATTGAATATTAAGTCATAAGTTTTCTAGAGCAAGACTTCAGCATGAAAACTCAAAATGAAATAAATAGTTTGACGGATTAAAAAAAAAAAAAAAAGAAAAGATATTGCGTCACATTGGAAATAGAATGGACCTCAGCAGGTGAATAGGTAACATCATGTGAGTTTGAAGAAACGTATTAAAACATGATAAAAACCCGACTATGGAAATATTACCCTATTTTAACACTGAGGCTCTCTGACTTTGTTTTAGCCATTTTTAAACCTATTCCATACATGCATATGTGTATTCGTGTCTATTAGAATTTTCACAAAATGTTTAGCTCCCTAGAGCTCATTCTTAGTGAAGGAACTGGGTTTCTCTAATCTTGATTTAAGTTTTGTTGGTGAATTTGGTACTTAACTTCGAAATCTACCTCTGCCTGTAGGCCCGAGCCGGCAGGGATCCCCCCCCCCCCCTAACTGGCGGAAGCAAAAAGCACGCTAGGTTATCCACTCACGCAACTCTAGTCACATTATGCTAAAATACACCCCCTTTTTTTCGTAATTATTGTACGCGATGAGCGTATTGATTCTACAATGAGACACACAAAATTCTTACCACTCTCGCATTCGAGCGTCCCTCTTCTCCAGTTCCGCCCTATGCTCAAGGCAGTCTTTTAAGTCAGCCGATAGTTCGTTTATTTTTCTCTAATGGGGAGAAAAACAAATTTAAGAGATGTAAAATAACAAATGCATAAGACAGTTGCCGGTTTCTTTCAAACAAAAATAATAATAGCCGAACTAGAAATTTAATGGACGAATGAAATGAAACAAGTGCCATAGCAAAAATGTGCATTTTATTAAGTAAAATTTCTGGTTCCAAGTATGTGGATTCGAGTATAGTAAAAATACCGGAAGGTTTGCACCTGAAATGACAGGGGAAAAAAAAAGATTTATAAAATGAAAGAATCGATTCACTTACATCTTTTTTGGCCAGCCTCTTTCGCAGCTCGTCATTTATTTTCTTGTATTCCTTTATTTGAGTCATCAATAGTTTAACGTCTTTTTCTTCGCCTAAAATAAAGATAGAAGATTATATATCATATATAGATAAAATACCTTTGAATCAAAAGTTATCTTACAAGTTCATATAACGATGTTAACCAAAATTCTAAATGAAGATGGCGTGTAAAAATAGAATACATTCATCATTATAAAAAATATAATAAAGCTAATCGGCATACAGAACCCACTAAGAAAACTCAAAATATTGAAAAACCTAAAATAGTTTAATATTATAATATCGTAAATCTAACTTCAAAAAGTGGAGGAGCCTATTAGAGTAAAAATTTACAAAAGGAATGCAAAGAAAAAGGAATATCAAAAATTGGAATAACACTTAGTGTGGAACTTTTCGTCAAGGGCAATATCCCACAAATAGAAGCAAAACACGATTGATTTTTAACAAATTTCTGATTTTAAACAAATTGAGAGAACCTCAAAAAGTCAACCTATTTTAAATTTTTGAGGTTCTCTGAATTTGTTTTCTCCATTTTTAAACCTATTCCATACATATGCGTGTGTGTATGTTACAATTTTCACAAAAGGTTTAGATCCCTCATTCTTAATGAAGAAACTGGGTTTATCTCTAATGTTGATTTAGGTTTTGTTGGTGAAATGAGTACTTAAAATCCCATGTTAGCCTATGGGAAAACTTCCAAGCTCATTACCTAATATAAATACAATTTTCACCATCAGAAAGATGCGAGTCTTTAAAAATTACTTCCGTAAATTTTAAGTACTTAAAAAATATCTGTAAACTTTGAAATTTCCATTTGATTAAATTTTATCTTCTTACAGATACTTAAAATTGACGTAGAGAATTTTTAAAAACGCACATCATCGGCATATCTGACTTCTACTTTCTGATGGTGTATTTTAATAATTCTATGAGGTAATGAGTTATTGCGCTTGGAAGTTTCCCCATAGGTTAACATAGGATTTCAAGTTCTGGAAGTTTCAGTGACTTCGAAATCTACCTCCGCCTGTAAGCAGAGTTGGACATCTTTTTCAATTTCTAATTCTGAACATTTTTGAACCTAGTTGAAAACAGCTTATGAATTTCGTTTGTCTGTGCTCCAACTCGCGTAGAAGTAGTCACATGGCCATGAAATTGGCATGTTGTAGTAGGGCTTAATTCGTTGAAGTGTGGAGCGTTTTCGGCTCACGGCCGCTCTCAAGAATTGCGTTAAAGGAGGGTGTCTTTTAATGCTATTAGTTAAAATACATTAACATTTCTAAACATCACTGAATATTGTAGAGTCATGTACAGGGCCTGACTTATGCAGGGGCATGCGGGCCGCCCCTTCTTAGCCCCCCCCCCCCCCATGAGAGTAATCAGGATTTTCATTAAAAGGTGACAAATGATTTAAATTAGCCAAAAGTGACCAAAATTCATATATTTTCAAACATTTGGAGAGGGGTGCAGTCACCCTTCTCCTCTTTACTTCCAGTACCCCATCCACCTATACAAAAAACAAACCATATGATTAAAGAACTGATGATTCAAATTTTATTATGACAACTTAGTATTCTATAGATTTCAAAAGAAATTATTCATTAACGTCGCAATATGACAAATTAAAACCATTAATTGAGATAAATTTGGGGCATTTCCTTTTAAAAATCTTATAACGTTACGTAAATACCGGGTGTCCTAAAAAGGACCGACTGATTTTAAAATTCAATAACTTGCAAACGGTGATAGATATTTAAAAAATCCTTGCAGGAGGTGATGCATGTGGTCAAAAGTTTTTTTACAGCGATTTTCGATTTTAGTTCGAATTACAAACAATAGATGGCGCTGCGATCAACAGACGTTCAATTCAGGCTCGATTTTTGTCCCTTCGAGACCCACTCAATACATTTTAATCTCCTTTTTCCGCATGGAAGAAAAGATCGGCCAAAAAATCGAGCCTTTATTGAGCGCCTACTGCTTACAGCGCCATCCATTGTTTGTAATTAGAGCTAAAATCGAAAATCTGTAAAAAAACTTTTGACCTTATGCATAACCCTCCAGCAAGAATTTTTTAAATATATGTCACCGTTTGTAAGTTATTGAATTTTAAAATCAGTCGGTCCTTTTTAGGACACCCGGTAAGTAAAGTACAAGTTTTGCAAAGAAATGCTTGTATCAACCAATTTATCATTTTTCTACTATTATCCTACTAGTATTTTTTATCAAAGTTGTGACCATCTTTTTGCGGTACCCTGTATACAGATGTGACCATTATCGCGTATAAAATTTATGCATACATACAATTACAATATGAAGTTTAGTACTAGCGAGTTTCACACTATTCGCAAAAGAATTCTATACATAGATAGAATGCCCCTCCCCCGAATGATGCTTGTCCCCCCCCCCCCCCAATAGCCTAAGTCGTCGGGCCCTGGTCATGTATCGTTCATTGACACAAAAGTATTTGGCTGCCTAGGATGAATAATCACTTTTCAGTTGTAGTACGCATTTTAAAAATTTTTGGATATTATAAATTCTATAGATGCTACACAAAAGCCACAATTCACCTATTGACGTCCATTATATTTCCAATATGACGCATTATATACATTTTTTTAATTCGTCAAGCTAATTACTTCAGTTTCCACTTTGGAAATCTTGTTCTAGAAAACTTATGGCGAAATGATTAAATTTTTTTTTCAATTCGTCTATTTCATTTTCTACGTGGAAATCTTGCAATAGAAAAGTAATTGTTGTGGTGATCATTTTATTGTATTTGTTTTTAATTGTTGGCATCTGCTATAATGAAAAATGTATTTTTCCTGTCATTTTTGTGTAAGAGCTGGTGTTATTAGAATCATGTTAATCATGTAATTCAAAAATTTGAACTCTCCCCATTTCCACTTCTTTTGCCCATTTGTAATGAGATATTTGTCATTTCAAAGTTTTTGATGAGTTTTAAGACGATCCGTGCATCATTGCGACTTTTATCAAAATTTAGTGACAAAATTTATATATATATCTTTTTAGGTGGGGGGGGGGTAGTTTTGGGTTCCTGGGGTCCTACAATAAAAATATAGGAAGGAATTTGAGAATTAAAGCTTTTACTAAAATTATTTTTAAAAAGTTAACGAATTTTTTTGACAAAAATATTTTTTTAATCAGCCATTACATAGCTTTTTTAAAATAAATTTATGGGTTCCTTTAATGTAACTAGAAGCTAAACTCGCGAAGTTTACGAAAAAAAATTATTTTTTGTGTTTCAAATAATTCTACAGGGCGCTATCATGCCCACCGTCCAGACGAAATTTTTCAAAGCAGTTGAACCTATTTGTTAATAACTCAGAGTAGAAGCAACGAAATCTAATTAAAAAAATTCTTGTGTATACCTTAAGATATGTACAATAAAGTGTTAAAATTTCAAAAAGATCCATCATGCAGTTTTCTTACAAGAAGTTTTGTTTCGGTCTCCTAATGTAGAATAAAAGAGCTAAAATCTTTAAGAACGATTTTACGCACAAATAACGACAAAAAATTCCCATACGATCGTTTTGAGGATACCTTCCTCAGTGAGAGAGGGGACAAAAAAATTAAACCTCGGTTATAGCCATTATTTGTGCGTAAAATCGTTGTTAAAGATTTTAGCTTTTTTATTAAAATTCGCACAAAGTTTAATCTATACTCCTAATGTAGAAGTTCCCCTTAAAAAATGGCCGAGATGTAGCAAAACTTAGTCGCCTTCCAATGAAACCAACATGAAGTGAGCCGACTGAAGTTTTGAGAATTTCAATAGACGCGAAGACTGCGAATATGTTATAGAAGGGTTCCACGCATTTGAACTTCGAGTGTTTGTATAAAATTAGATGATGTCTTAGAAAAACAACTAATAGGGATGCTGCCTCACAGGCCAGAAGGACATTTTTTCTTCTTCCCGTGTACTTAAAACAGCGTAAATTTTGACATTTTTTCAAGCACTCTGAAATTCGTAAACAAAGTTGAAAAATATTTATGAATTCAGTTTGCCTGTCCGTGTCGGATTCTCATGTAATTGATATAGGTTACAGCGGTTCGGTATTGAAAATGAAATTATTTCTATTCATTTTATAAAATAGTTAAGATATTTCAAACATTTTTAGGTTAAATGCGTTCAAATATAGTATTTAATAAACCCTTAAGTAATTTCATAAGTTCCTTCAAGTGACAGATTGCTCTTTGAATAGAAAGAAAATTTTCAATAAATAAAGAAAGGTGTGTAAAACAAATATTAAAGCCAGAAAAAATAGAAAACTTTTTAAATATAAAAGGGTGTCTAAATATCCTAATAACATTTTCATATAATTATTCCGGTAGTAGTTGTATTTTGAAATGTTAAGTGTGAACTTTTGGAAAGTTTATTTTTATTCTCATGCATTACTTCTATTTTAAGTCTACAACATCACTTTTATCAAAAACGTGCGAGAGAATGGGTTAATAAATCTGAAATTGCCCCCCTCAAAAGTCCACTTCCCTACAGAAATGGAGTTAAACGGAATACGCTGCGCCATAAAATTTTGCTATTGTTTGGACAAAACAGCTTCAGAAACAGTTAAGTTAATGAAAGCAGCTTAGAAAGATTTTCAAGATTACAAAGATTTACCGATTTTGAAGAAAGATTACAAAGATTTCACCAAAATTTTTGTTTTGGCGAGTCTACAATTTTTAGATGGCATGGCGATTTAAAAAAACAGTGGTACTCCGGGAGTGCCAATAGAAGTGAAAAATTCAACAATTACGTGTATTTTTTTAATCGTCAGGAAATGTTTTATGCGTTGAATTGTTTAGCAGCACTCATGAAAGCATCTGGGGACACGGCAGTGCCCCTGCCAAGTCTTGAAAGCACAGCCGTAAGCATCTTTTTCTGGAAGCAACTCAGGGTACTTTTGACCCCTCAATATCTTTGTGTTATTGATTCCCATGAAACTTGAAACTTCGTAAATCTAAAGTAATGTGGAAATGGAACTAAATGCTGAAATTTTACTTTTCTATCTTTTTTATTTCAGAAGATATATGAACTTAAACTGTCGCCTTTTCAACACTGATTCACCGATCATCAAAACTCAGAGGTACGTCCTGTATCCCTTGAAATTTGGTATGAAGGTAGTGTTTGGGATACAATGAAAGGGAAAATTTAAAAAATCCGGAAAATTTGGATAAAAAGTCGAAAAATCAAAAAACCGAGAATTTGGCAGAGATGTGATATACGAACCAGGTTTGGCGCGATTTTTTAACGTCAATTTGGCAAAAGCCCGTTTTCCAATACCAGTTACAATATATATTTTTAAATTATTTTCTATTGTTTTAAAAAGTAAACAACAATAAATAAACGGTAATTTCATTAATAACTATAGAACAAAACAATTGTACAATTAAAAAAAATAAAATAAAAGTAAATGAACAATTTATTAATAAATAAGCAACAGTAGCCGGGTTGACTTGCCATTTTGCTGTCAATTAGGTACCCAAGTGCGTATCTGACATCTGTGCCCCGTATTTTATCTTCCGTAATCGAAATTCCCGCCAATACTGTTGGTCATTGACCAGACCATCAACACGATAAAATACAGCGTTATCGGTTTTTAGTTACACGAAATAGGTAGGTCACTCATACGGTATAATTCATTTTAACTGACGAAAAACAAAATTTGTTTTAGCAATACGCCGGGAGAAAAAGTGAGTTTTAGCTTCCTTCTTTTGAGGATTGAGCTGAAGAGGGAAAAGTTCCTGTCATTCACCGCTTGGCGCGCTAGTGTCTATGTGTCAAAATGCTAGCATGTCGGTTACGTTACAGTGTCTCGAAATCAGTGGTTTTTCCCCCATCTCAAAAAAAGCTCAACGCACCTAAAGAAGTTTTCACTTAAAAAAGGACGTTTGTCTGCAGAACGCCTACGGACGACCAGAAAGTGTTGTGAATGATCGAAATGTTAACACTGTGTGAGCAATCTTGCAGAAAAATCGCTGAATGACATGTGAGGAGATAGTAGCATCACCTAACATTTCGAAAACGTCGATATTTCGAATTCTACGCAACAATTTACAGCTTCGCCATGTTTGTTCCAGATGGGTTTAAAAAATGCAAACAAGAATTCACCCATGTTGTGAGTGGAAACACATGCTTCAAAGAGATTCGAATTTCCTAAGAGGTGATGAAACCTGGATTGCATCATTTTGATCCTCTTACCATTTCCGCAAAAAGTGTATGGAAATACACCGATTCTCCACCTCCGAAAAAAAACTGGACAAACCAAATCTGCTGGAAAGGTCATTTTCTTTGATCATAAATGTGTAATAAGCTACTGTGAATGGTGAATATTATGTTTGTTTTGAAAATTTTGCGACAACACATATCGAGAAAGCTTCATGAACTGTTAGGGACGATAATGCTCGCCAGAATGTCACTACTTCTGTCTTAGTGAATGTAATATTAAAATCATGCTCTGTAAAGGGGAGTCCAGATCTCGCATTATGGCTGTTCTCGACGTTGAAGGAGAAGCTCCGTGGAAGAAAATCTAATACAGATTCTGAAGTTATTTCAGCAGTGCAGGTTCCTTGATGCAGCTTCCAGAAGAAAGGCTTCTCTACTTGTTTTGAAAAGTGGGTTGAACGATGGGTTTGTTGCATATCATCTGAGGGAAGGTATTTTGAAAGAGAATGATGTATTTTTTGCTGTAAATATATTTGTAGATTTTTTACGATTTTACTCTCGGTCTTTATGGAACGCCCGTAGTATAGTTCTTAAAGCAATGTGATCATAGAAAATTGGAAATTTTTGTATTCCAATTTTTTTGGAATTTTTAAGCATCAGACAAATAAACAAAAATTGCACTTTCGGAAACTAATTTTTTTCAAAGGCAAATTTTATTAATATTTTTCGAAACGAATTGCGGATTTTGTAATGAAAATAAAAATAGATTTATTCTAATGTTATTTGTTTTTTCGGATGCAGATTTTTAAAGATTGTTTTCGTAAATAACCTTCGAGATTGTTGTAAACATTTTTGAAAGGGTTAATACAATTATTTTTAAAACAGTGAGTCATTTTAAAAGAAAATTAAAGATAGATTTGGTTTGGTGTACTGGATTACTGGATTCACGAAGCTCACGCACAACTTTGAACACTTCAGAAAAGACCGAATTCGCAAAAGTGTGTTTTGCAAACGAATCTTTAAATATTTATATTAGAAAATCCCCAATTATCGTTAAATCAAAATTTATTTTCTAAAATGGATAACAATACCATTACACCTTTTAATATAGTTAATGCCTTTCTACATGTTTCGTACCCATAATAGAAGACATTTTCAAGATCATTATTACATATATTAAATCAACAATAATTAAAAATGTAGTAGGAGAAATGTTAAAACATAATAAACAAGCTTGAAATTGTACGTTAAACGTGGCAAATGAAGTGCTAGTAACTAGTTTTATAAACATTCAGATCTTGGTGCAACAGGTGTTGCACGCTAATACAGAAATAAATGAATACAATTTTATTACGATTCTATATACAGGCATCCCCCGACTTAAGTAATGCGTTCCGTAAAGTTTTACGTAACTCGAATTTCTAAGTTACTTAGGTAAAATTTTGTAAGAAACTGCACTATTATATATTATTTACACAGTATTATTTTATAAATAAATCATCATGCGATAGTATTCACTCGTATATAAACTATAAAAGTATGAAAAAATATAAAGAACACTTTCCAAATATCTAGTGGAATACGGGATTTATAAATCTAACATGGATGAATGGATTTATAACAATTTTCAATCTACATCAAACTACCATAAAAATAAGAAATAATTACAGAGGACTCATTTAACCTATTCTCCATGAATTTCTGATGGCGAGACAAATGAATAGTACTCGCAAAAAAATAATTCTTGATAAGCACAAACTGTATTTATTATGAATTAGATGATTACTGTGAATAACTGACAATAAAGATCAAGTTGTTTTGTTATAGATTTGATTATATATACCAATGAAAATATAACTATCTAATATATAAACTACAGTGAAACCTTCCTGAACGACCCTTTTTTCATGGAACAAAATTTATTCCCACAGGCTCAGTACTAATTTTACCTCCCTTCACAGACCATCCTAGTTGGACTCCCTCCATGAGCGACCCATTTCTTTGGAGAAAATGAAATCAAATTTCTAAACTAAGTTTAGAATTCTTTTTTATTCCAGTAACTTATGTGTTTAAACCTCTTTGTGCCTTTTCTAGCCAATGAATTCAACTCTGATGACACATTAAGAATGACGATAAATAAACTCCTCTGCCCTATTCTGTCAGGAAACTCGAAAAGAAATGGATAAATGAATGAAATCGTCATTATTTTTTTCCGTCTAAAAAAATTGCTTTTATTGACTGAACTTCGAAAGGATCTGGAAATAAAAGCTATAAAAGATAAAACTGTAAAATCGAAGCAAACGTCAATGTTTTCATTTTTTAAACTTTGAAGTTATTAACTTTTGTTTTGATACTTAAATTTTCATGTTTTTCCCTAATGTGAAAAATAAATTTTAGTAACATTAATGCACCTTTTTCCAGCCTATAAAATCTAGATTTAAACATGACCTCCATTAAGAAACCCCCCTCTCTGAGCGCCCCATTTTTTATTGGAACGGAACAGGGTCGCTTTAGAGAGGTTTTACTGTATATTACGGTTGTGGTTTATATATATTTTTTATAATTTATAAAATAAATATTAAAAGTATGCAACTGCGTATCCAACGAGCTAGTATGCTCACAAATGTCATTTTCGAGATTATTACGTAACTGCGAATTTACGTAAGTACCTGTATAAATTCAGTCAGTTATAGGTTAAACCTAGAATCATGACTTATCGTGGGATATCACTGAATTAAGGACTTAGGATAGGATTTAATAAAATGAAAGAAGTTTTTATTGATATCTTTTTAATTTTTGATTCAATTTTCATAAGATTTGAAATGACTGGACAAAACTGTGCAACGATTCCAGTATTAAATTTCAAACCAATATTGGATATTTTATAGGGTTGGATTGCTCTATGGGGACATCGACTAGAAGTGCTACGTATTTATATCATTACCAATCCTAACCCATGATACCCCATGCATCGTTGTAATGCTACATACTAGATGAGAAGATGCTGACAACAAAAATGTTGGATGAAAATATTTGGAAACAATAAATTTTTGAATTATATTGAAAGTAAAAATGTACCTTCTATATCCACCTCATCGTCCTCTTCCGGTGCTTCGATAATAATATCCTGTTTTCGCCCATCTAAATAAAAGATACTCATCATCAGGAGTTATACTTAAAGTGAAAATACACATTTTAAAGTAGAAACTTAAACATAAATGTACAGTTCCTTCGTAATAAAGCACGAGTAAGATCATAGTATTGAGAATTACATATTAAAATACACACAGAAGGAAATGGTGTCCTTACAACTGAACTGAAAGTTTTATTGCTTACATCTATGATGATATGTGGATTTTAGAGAGTCTCCTGCATATTCGTTTAAAAATATAACAAGAACGAAAAATCATTCAAGCTGCATAGATTATGAAACACTTTCCAACACTTCTAGACTGCTTTAACACGATTCCACTGTTTTAATAAAGTGAAAGAGGTTTTGGAAAACGCAGCTGAAAACCCAATGAACATTAACCCCCTAGTGCACAGCTTTGCATAGATGCATACAACAGTGTTTTGAATTTTAGAGATTTTTTTTATTCCTATGTACCTAATTCACACCAGAAAATTAAAATAGCAATATGTGCTTTAATTAATAACAGACATTCCGTTTTTTAAATAAAGTGAAATGAACCATTGAAACTTTCTGGTGTCAAGTCAGATTCTCTGAACTACGTCATTTCTAGAACATATTCTAATCATGGGAATTAAAGGGTTAAAGGTTAAGTTTTATAAAATAAGGTATTTGGAGGCATACTTATTAAAATATTGCATTATTTTAGCGTAAAACAGCCTGACAACAGTAGTTTTTACTTGTATTGCAGGTGTGCAAAAGGAAAGATATGAAAAATGTATATCTGATTTTTATCATTCTTTTTCCTGTGTCATAAACCTTTCAGAGAATCCCATATAATTTTTTCGAAGCAAAATAAAAAATCGCGCATTTAAGTGTTAAGAGTCGATTTCTTTTGTGCAACCGTGTATAGGTTGGTCAAATTTAGTTCAGTTTTAGTACAGTTGGTACAGTTCTAAAATCCCCTTCAGACATTTCAGTCCAATAGTATACACAACCAGTAACTCGTTTCATTTTAAAATGCGTACTTCAACTTAGAATGCACTTCCATCAATTATTGATAAACTACAGTCATCGACTTCTTTTGTGTGTCCCTGTTAGGGCCGTGCGAAGCGAGGGGCGAAGGGGGCGGTCGCCCTGGGCGCGGAAATTGAGGGGGCGCCAAATTTATACTACAAACTTGGTGTTTTTCTTTTTTGTAAAAAAAATTATACTTGCATATTGGTAATTTTTTTTCTCAGTGAAAGTACGTACATTTTTAATTTCAAAGTTATGGCATTCTCCTTTACCTCACACCGAAATGCAAATTTATGAATAAGGACTTCTTTCTTTTCAGAACTTGTTTCAGGTTTTTGTCTTTGTCTCTTTTGTTAACCTTCTCTGTTCTGAGTCTGTACTTGTGACGAAAACATATACTATCAAAATAGCATGGGGTTTCTTTCTTGGAATATAAAAGGGTTCCAAACTGTATGCTGTACTGTTAGATACATTCTTCTACACCTATTTTTCAGATCTCCTTTTCCATAATATAAGTGCAATTTTCTCTTATGTTTAGTTTTTTGAGATTTCTGAATTAAAATTAAACCTAAAGTTTGAAAATAAACATGAAATATGTATTTTCAATTTTGTGATACCTGTCACAAAGAAAAGTTGGAAACTTTTCTCTTCGCACGCTGCTGGTCCCTGTAAATGAATGATGAATGATAATGCATACCCCATTCGTAAGTTTCCTGTAATGCATCTCACAGATAGTACACTATTTCAAACATATTGAAAATTATGCCCATCATTAAAAGTACATTACGGATGCTTAGAGACCATTTAACGGAACTCTTTTTAGTGTCCCTGTAAACGAATTATTAACGCTATACAGTGCATTTTCATTACAGCACTTATATCCATTGCATGAGAATCAGAATTTACGCGAGTTGAAGCATGGATTGACAGAACAGACCCAATTTAAAAAACACTCCACTATCAGCAAATAAACAAGTTGGAAATTGCTCGTCAAACGTGGCAAATGAGGTGCGTTCGTACTATAACTAGTTTTATAATTATTTTTTGCACCCCATATTGTACTGAATGTGTATTTATTTGCAATTCATAAGTGCATAGTCTGTAACATCATTAAAATGCACTTGCAATAATTTTTTCCCATTCCCCTTAATGTAACGGAAAACTTTTGACTGTCCCTGTAATTAAGCTATACATCCGATTTTCATGAAATTTGAAATGGCTCGACAAAATTTTGCAGCAATTATATATTTAAAATTTCAGCCCATTCGGAAAGCTGTAACATCATTAAAATGCACTTGCAATGATTTTTCCCATTGGCTTTAATGTAAAGAAAAACTTTTGACTGTCCCTGTCATTAAACTATACATCCGATTTTCATAAAATTTGAAATGGCTCGACAAAATGTCGCAATAATTATATGTTTAAAATTTGAGACCATTCGGTTGGGTAGTTTTTGCTATATTATATGCGGACGGACGGACAGACGGACGGACTGAACGACGACTATAGGTGCTACGTATTTATATAATTACGAACGCACCTAAAAAGTAGAATGCTAAAATCCATCTTTAAAAAGTTTAAATGAGGCTTTATTATTTGAAAGATGTTAAATGGCACTTATATCCCAAATTATGAATTCATGAAAATTTCATCTTTTAAAGCTTTTTTCGTGAATTTTTGAAACTACATTAGAAGATTTGACGCCATCATTTAATAAACTTTAGAAGGATTTTGCCAATTAAGATTAAATTCAGCAAATTTGAATGGATAGGGTTTGTGTGCAATATTTATAACTCCACTCAAATCTTTTATTTAAAATACTAGGGGGCGCTGCCCCCCTACGAGCTACTCTCGCCAACCCCCGTTCCGACACCGCAGACTCTAAAAGCACACTAATTTGATACCCTAAAACGATTTCGGAAGATTGAATTACAAGTTAAAAAACAGTGGCGATCTCCCTATAAACGGGTTTGTATTAATTTATCTTTGATTGGGGAATTTATGGTCGAATCAGCTATTGTTAAAAGATACAATGGCTGTTTCCGTCTTTCATTAAATAAAATCAGTTAAACATTTCAAAATTACTTAATTCCTTTTATATTAGCTTAACAGAGCCTTTTGTCTTCCGGTATTTTTTAGCAAAGTGAAAAGAATTTTTTTTTTTTTTTATATAAGACACTTTAAATGTATCGTTTTTAATCTGACGTAATTTTCAGCAAACTTTTCTTTCTTTTTTTAATATTCACGTGAAAATACGTTTGTTAGAAATGAAATATTATTTGCGTTGTCCTAATAAAAATAGTTGAAAAGATCATATTTAAATACCAAATAAATGTCTCGCGCAATTTTTAAATTTAAACTGTTTTGCAATATTATTTTTTGTTCATTTTACGTAATAAATAGGAGAAATTACGTCACATTACAGACACTTAAGACTTCTAACTCATATTAATGAATTTATTATTTTACAATATTCTTTCTCTTAAAATTCACGTGTAAATATAGTTTTTATGACGTAATTTTCAATGAGTTCCTGCTTTTTATATTTTCTGTTTATAATAGTCACGTGTAAATAAATTTTTAATTTAAAGCAGACATTGTTTGCGCTGTTTATACAGTTTGCAACAGTTTAAATTAATACCATTTTCTACAATATGTAAAAAAATTTCAAAATGCTGAAAATTTGAATTCAAGATAGAAATAATGCCTCAAAAAATGAGGCATTATTGAGGCAAAGGACTGCATTTATTTTCTTAATAGAAAATAAATGCAGTCTGCACACCGGGAAATTATAATGCATAAAATGATCTAAAAATGATTAAATTCCCATGCATAGTTTTTGCTCTTATAAAACTTTTTTAATGGAACGATTTTGTCCAACTTTAGCATTAAATATCTCGTAAAATAATTCTTCGATTTGAAAACTGTCTGCATCAGTGTGTTTATCAAACATTTCTCTATAATACCACCGATTTTCATATTTTTGTATGCAATATTTTGCTTAATATTAACGAAGAAAGACCTCCGGTCACAAAAAATTCAAAACCGGCGGCGGCGGTGACAGCGTTAGTTACTTTTTTTTTTTAGAATAGAGAGATTTTTGTGGTATTTTATAGAATGTTAAAATAGAAATATTTCCTAACAAACTTTTCCCTCACCCTCTTTCAACGTCAAAAAATGCAGTTGAAAGAAATGATCCTTTTAAAAATATTTTTGTTAATGCTTTTGGAACAAGATAAAGTAAAGTACCTATGACTCATTCTAAACTGTGTTTCCACTCATCGATGTATTCAATGAATTTTATAACAAGTTATTTTAATGGTACTTAGAAGTGCATAAAGGGTACTGTCGAGCCCGCTTACAACGAAAACCGCTTAATACGCTGTGTCTCTATTCCCCCTTGACGTTCGTATACTTAAAGTTCGGTAAAGGAATCGGGCACAACGAAGCGATTTCTTTACACTTTTCGGTTAAAGCGAACATGCGAGGACAATCACGCAAATAAAGATTTCTTATACAGGGTCCCAGAAAAGTGTTATCGCAGCATAAAAGGTTTTAAAGTTTGCCTCATGCTCAGAAATTCATCTCTATGCTTTTTGTTAGGTTATAAGGAAAGAATCATCCGATTACAAAATTTAATATTTTCCATAACTACAAACAGAAAATTATAATTAATGTGTAAAGAAAAAAAAGTTACATTTTGTTCGCAAGTGTTCAAATATGACTTCACCCGTATAATATTGCGATATGTCAATTCTTGCCAAACACGTTGTCATGTTCGAGTATTAACTGTTTGTCCAAACGGTAGACTGAGGGTATCTGGAGTTCACGACTCGCACGAACCGTGGATTTCGTCGTGAAAAAGTATTTCGCACTCTTTCAACGTTCTCTGCTGAAACACCTGGTTGCCCTGTACTTGACAGTTCCTTGGAACTGTTTGTACAGTCGTGGAAAAAAAAAATAAGTAAACACCCCTTACTAACTCTGCAAAAATTTATCGTAGAAAAAGTGACTGGTACCACACTATTGGTAATAAAGTCTACTTTTAAATGATGCATATAAAATTTGTTTAGGGGGCCATCTATCTATTAAAACGAACCATAACTGTTTTTTTTTTAATAGCAGTAAAATGAACGGCATAAATGAACTCTACACCCTTCAATTAGCCTAAAAACTTTTTTTTTGTTTTCAATTCGTGCGATACGTTTACGACAAATTATTTTAAAACGAGCGTATTTCAGGGGCTGAATCCAAATTGAAGTTCGGTACTCGATGGTTGACCGAGAGAGCCCCCTTCTTAATCTAGGTATCTTAAGTGCCATTCAAGCAGTCATTGAAGACTGCTAGATTACAGGATAGCATAAGAAATTTTAAAATATCTACTCACTTCTATCATAGACGGCCCCTTAAAACATTTTGCCGTTTAAGCATAATTTGAAAACTACTTGGAAGAAAAATGTGAAATTTTGAATTTCCATAAAGCAGATCTGAATCTAAATTCAAAAATATTGTAGGTTGTCATTCATAATTTTTTCTAATATTAATTTCATAATTCATATCATAGAATTATAAAAATTGCAAACTCAACGTATTTATGTTTGGGTATTTTAGTATTATTGTTACACAGAAAATGAGCACATTAGGAGTATCATTTCAGGAGATATTAATAAAAATATGAAAATGTAATTTAACATTAGAAGCACTCAAATGAGTGAATTGTGAATTGAATTTTGAATGTTTATAATTCAAACGACTTGAAATTGGGTGTCTAGGCATCGTTTGAACCGAAGATTTGAAATATCTCGTTAAAATTGGGTATTGCCATTGGGGGAAAAAATGAAGTTATGGTTCGTTTTAATATGTAGATGGCCCTCTAAGCAAATTTCATGTACATCATTTAAAAGTAAGACTATTTCCAATCGTTCGGTACCAGTAACTTTCTTCTACTATAATTTGTTGAGAAGGTAGTAGGGTTAGTTTTTCACGACTGTACCACCTTCTTATACTTTGAGATGTCTGTGCCCTATTAGTACCGTACTTCCTCCTAAATTCGCGCTTAACAATGACTTCTTGTAAAGGTCCTGCTTAGACGCCATTTTCACATCTTTTCAAAATTTAAAAACAGCTTAATGACAACAGTGCTGCCATGTATTACGAAAAGGCAATATTACACACTAAAAATTTAATATTTTAATTTACAAAGACGTAATTTTCTTTTTGTAATTATGGAAAATATTAAATTTTGTAATTGGATGATTCTTTCCTGATAAGCCTGCCTATTGGATTATTGTTCATACTGTCACTGACAGCCAAACGGGAAATAAATGTACATATGAGATATACCAATAGACGGACAGGGCACAAGATGGAGATTTTATTTTCCACAATGACTAGCAATAAGCGAAGCGCAAATCTTTGAGTTTTAAGAATAAAGTTGATATTATACATTTTTGTCGGAAACAGTGTCTATAAAATATGTTTCATCCTCAGCAAACATTGTGATAATAGGCTAGTGAAAAACGTCGACCGATCTCACTGCCAGTCAGGATAGTACACTACAAGAACTGTGAATTAAGTTTTTATCTCGATCCAAATACGTTAGATGGCAACACCACAGAACTTCTTCGTAAAAGACAATGAAAAAACTGATGAAGAAATATTTTTCTTTTCTTAAGACTCTTCGAACTGTTAATATAAAACTTCTAAGTAAACCCCGTACTTTCTGAGCACTGCCGTCGAAGCTATGAGGACCTATTTTTTTACCGGGTCTTCACACACTATTTGAGAAGCGGAAATTTACTTTCACGATTTTTAACCCAGTGTAAATTTTAAATAACTGGATGATACTATTAGTTTAATCTAGCTGTTTTATGGTTCAACTATGTTAATAAAGAATATCCAAGATTTCCGCTCTGCAATATTCCTGACCCATTCAAGAAACAGTTTAATAAAAAACCTTTTACACACGAACCGGATGAGCTGCCAGTGATCCTGAATAATTGCTGATTAAAAGGTAAATTTAAGGCGATTTTTCTTACCTAATTTGAAAATTGTATATATAAAAATTACAGAGGACATAATTATAACTTTGAGAAAACTTACGACCTCTCAGACATTTAGTAGATGGAAAAAAAAAAAAAAAAAAAAAAAAAATGTTGCTTTGGTTAATTCAGGATTGCACATTACCTACGATTTTAAGGAATTTGCCTGGTTTTGAACTGATGATATCACCGCAGCCTCTTTTACCTAAAAATGTCGGAAATAAAAATATTCCAATATACTAAAGGAGAATGTGGATTATAGACATCAGCACCGACCTTATGGATGTCTAGAATGCTGATGGGACTGGAATTTTAGTTTTTATCAAAAAGGTGAAAATTGCACCGGTCCGAAGTTAGGCTGACGGCTTTGGTCACAACTAATATGGACGAATCCAATAAACGCAAATCAAGGGTTATAGGAAAATCTAAGTCTTCGATAGGATAGGGTGCAAAAAATGGCCTGTTTTATACCGTGCAAATCAAAAAGCCTGGATGACATCAGATTTATTTGAAGAATGCCTAAGGGATTTTGATGTCGAAAAGGAAAAAAAGTTCTTTTGCTAATCGACAGTTGCACTTCGCATGGAGCAAGAGAGAACTTTAAAATCATAACAATCTGCCGGTTTCATCATAATGTAACCACAAAATGGCGGCCAATAGATTATATATAATAGATTATATAGACTATAGCCAATATTAGCAGCTTGATCTTATATAGCGCAAGTTCTTTGCGCTACATTATACTTAGCATAGAAAAGAAAAAAACAACCAAATATTCATATTAAAATAGCCTGAGAGACGCTAAATGATACATAGCGTGATGTGAAATCGCAAACAGTTCAAAACTTCAGGAGGCACGCTCGATTTGCTGTTGAAATAACAAATGAGATGGATGTATCATTCGATCAAGACCGTGACCTATGAGACCTATATGGACCTTAGGGATTGGATGGATTTTAAAAAATCCATGTATTGCCATCAGGAATTCATATATATTCCAAATTTGAAAGCTCCATGTCAATAGGAAGTGAGTGAAAATAAGTCACAAGATTTGATTGCCACATACAGTCTTCCCCGCTTAATCGCGTCACGGATAATCTAATATCCCGCTTATTCGAAAACAACCCTCCGGAACCGAATTTATTCCTGTTGGTGCTATGTTATTTTCCCCCGCTTAAACCAAATACATTTTACGAACTGTCTCCGCTTAATCGAATTACAGCTATGTGACCGATGTTTGAAAATAGGCACGGAAGCCACGTTTCAGCTGGAATTTCCTTCCATCTTTTGTCATTTTCGGTTCTTTTATGTTGAAAACAAATTTTCAGTTCTTCCTGCAATAATTTCGGCCGGCAGGTGTATAATGGACATATCAAATGATCTCCCCCACCTTGATCTCCCCAGCATCACTCCTTGCTGTTAACCAGGTTTTAAAACGGCAATGCGCCGTGAGATGGTCGTTGTGATATTTTGCACTATTCGAAAAATAACCCTATAGTGACTGCTTTAAAATTTAACTTAAACCACTTTAAACAATTTTTTTAAGCCAGTATAAGTAACGTGAATTAGAAGTAGCCAAGTTTTGACCCAATTCAAACGAGCTGCATCAACCCTCCGTCTACCAGACGGGTCCATTGGACCCGACAGGTACATACAAAATATTCATTCAAACCAGAAATTTCTTTAAAATAAACTAAGTATATAAACCAGACAAAAATAAGGTAAATAAATAAGTTAAATAGTTTTAAATAAAAATTCTGGTGTAGAACGTTTTATTAAAACTTGAATAAAATTCCCGGTAGATCTAGGGTTAAATGTGAAGTAAACCCTATAAAGGTATGTACTGACATTAAATTAATACATATTTACTTTATATTAGCATTTGTATTTATTTTAGTTTATGTTATTCTATTAACGATTTTAGTATGCTGTTAAATAAATATACCGTAGATGGTTATTTTGCCTTTTTAATATTCATTAAATATTACAGTTATGATTCCCAGTTTAATCAAACACCCGCTTAATCGAATATTATTTCTGGAACCGCCAATATTCGTTTAAACGGGGACGACTGTACAAACATACTTGTAAGTTAAAAGAAAGTATGTAAAAACAGGAATTACGGCATTGTATGTCGAAGTAGCATGAAAACTAACCATTCTATACAAACATTGACCATTAATGATACTAAATAATTTATGACTGACTATATTTTATGCATCTGAGGTTCATTGTTATCTTCATATTTAAAAATAAAATGAGCGTACCGTTTTCAAAATCTCCATTTGCTATTACAAAAATAAAATAATAATAATAAATAAATAAAGCATTTTTTTAGTTTGTCGTTAAAATAACACATTTCGTCATTAATGTGGTTGTTTCCGCTAAGAATTATTCTTTAACATGCGTGAAATATGTTCAGTACGTGCAGTCAAATTATTATCAACTACAGGCAATAGTTGTCTTTGATGACGTAGAAGGTGTTACAAAAACTACTGAACGCATGAGACGATCAAGAAAACATGCTTCAACTGGCATATTGTTTAAAGACACAATGATACCAACCCTGTCCAGAGAAAAGTTTCTTGTTAAGGGACACAATTTAAAATAATTTTTATTTATTGAATTAAAATTTTGAATTTTTTTTGTGATGGTTAACCATGTTATTTGTAAACAAAATCACATGATAAAAGTTATCAGATATATTTTTTTTAATTTTGCAATTTAAAATTCATTAAAAATGTGGGGTAATTTAAAATCGTTATAACTAAATATTTGTAGAATTTCATTTTTTTTTCATTTAAATAAACAGAAATATATAAGTTTCAATTTAGATTCAGCATTTTTAAAAATATTAATTTTTAAAAAAATTAAAAATATTTGAAAAAAAATTTTAACTTAAAAAAAAAATCATTTTCAAAAGTAAATATTTTTTTCTAATTTGCTGAATCAAAAAGTAAAACAATTGAAAAAGACATGTTCCAAGTTTGAACCATTTATTTTTAACGGTTCTTGACTTAACGATTTAAATACGAGAAATGGTGAAAAAAGACATCGTGAAGAAAAACGCATTTTCACAACACCGTTTTCATGACAACCATTGCTTGAACGGTAGATTTTGAAAACAAACCTACAGAAAGAAATTTAATATTTACTGTTCTAATTAACATAGAAACATGATTTAAATGTCATTTTAAGCAGAAAAGCACAGAGAAACTTTTAATGCAATAAACGTTTAGAAAATTTGGAGATTTTTTGTGTCCCGGACCTCCTTAACCCAAAAAATCAAGGGTCGGTTAATATCTATGATGATTGACAAGTTATCAGCACATATTACATGCAAGTAAGCAAAAGACGACGCAGACACCTTGATTGTAAACACGGTTTTCTCCTCGTCTCCATCAAATCAGACGATGATTGCAATTGGGGAGATATCTTGCTAAAATTTTCTACATTTTATATATTAAAAGTTTTTTTCCTCCTATCAATGATTTAGCCTTGGGGGGGGGGGGGGGGGTGCCACAAAAATGGGTGTTAAAAGCAAAAAACTCTGAAAAAACGGGAATTGTGTGGATGTAACGTAAAAACTAACCATTTTACGACCTTTATCATTAATGATACTAAAAATTAGTATAAGATTGTGTACATGTCACAATGAACTTGAAATAAGACTTCTCATTGTGAATCTATTTAATTATGAATAATTATGTAAGTAAGATTAGTTGGGGTAACTGGGCCATAGGCTACTTTATAAAAAACTGTTGATGTTTTTTGAGTTTTAGCTTTTGTGAACAATGCACCTTAATCTCTACCTCCTAAAACAACGTGTGTCAACTCAATCATAACTCTCACTTTGCTGTGATAGGTTGTCAAAAATTTACGTTTCTTTTTTTAAAAACAACGTCAATATTGTTGAACTTCCTCGGATTTATTAAAATACTGTAAGTACTTTTATTAAACAATCTTTTTTTTTTTAAAGATTAGGCATATAACTACATTATTATTATTATTATTATTATTATTATTAGGTATCTATGCATATTTACTTCATGTTTCAAATGTAAGCCTGGTGTCCCAGTTACCCCATAATTCTTTCAAGAATGGGGTCACTGGGACATGTATCCAGGGTAACTGGACCATGCTGGATCCAGTTACGCCAATAGTTAAATAAATTTTTTGAGTTTCTCTTACTACGGGAAATAAATTTCTCGATTGTTTTTTGCTCATAATAAAGAAAATTATAGAATACCTTATTAAAATTTCGTAATAAAATTTTAAAAAAGCATATTGGGTGGTATCAAACCAAATTTCTTGACTCTTTGAGAGGCGGCGATGCCGTTATGGCATCACAATTTTAATCCCTAACTGCCACATTGGCACAGGAATTTTATAATGAAAATTTCACCTTTATTAAGTACTCGAAAATATACTTTTACTTGTTTACAAATAGATTCTCTTGTAAATACTGGTGTCATTAAATTGTTTCAACATTTTACGAATGCAAGTACCTTGCCCCTGAAAGCGAGATATCCAAACCTTGAAATTGTACGATAAGTGACTTTTATGCTTATTACCTATACTTAAGTACACAAGTACTTAATTTTTATATTTTTGGTATAAATAAATCTAATATTTTCACTTTTAGTGCTTTTTTTAGACACATTAACAGCAAAGGTTCCACTTACAACGCTCTTTAGTTAATACTCATATATAATTTACACGATCTGCCTGGTTTAAATTTTTTTTAAGTTGTTTACACTTTTTCAAAC
The DNA here is from genome assembly GCA_963932465.1 of Maratus speciosus. Lineage (NCBI taxonomy): Eukaryota > Metazoa > Arthropoda > Arachnida > Araneae > Salticidae > Maratus > Maratus speciosus. The sequence continues at coordinate 686,730,050 of OZ010786.1, forward strand.
AAGACCCGATATACCATATGAAAAAAATAATAAACGCGTGTGGAACACAGACCCTCCTGGTCCACTTACCCATTTTTACGGGGCCCCTGGACCTAAGAGGAAATAAAGATGAAATATGCATATTTTTATATTTTTAAACATTAAAATGTAATTTTCAGCATATCTGTCTGATAGAAGGAACCTAACTGAACACGTTTACAGAAGTTCAGACTTTAATTTAAATGAATATTAGCTTTTTGAAGCTGAATTGTCAGAAGCTCTAGAGCAGTCACATTGTAAAATCATGGCCCAGTTGCCCCAACTAACCTTATATTTACTTAAAGTAATTACCTCACAAGCAACAGAAAAAAATTCGTTCAATATTAAAATATAAAAATGGAGAAGACACTTACCACCCCGTTTTTTGAAGTCATCGCCGGACGTGTATAAAAGTGCCCCCTCAGTGATGACTGAAAGTAAATATATAAAATTAAAATGCTGATTGTTATATCGGCTAAGCTTTAGTCCACATACATTAGAAAATAAGAACGAAAAATCATACTCCAAACATAGATTATAAAACACTTCCCGGTTCTTTTCCAGTAGAGGGGCCTTTGCGAAATAGAGAAAATGACCTTGGAGAGAGAAGAAAATGGAACAACGTATTTTTTTCTGGTAACCTATTCTTTGTTTCCTATACAGTTTAAAATAAAGAATCCATTCATCTATTTTTAAACAGAAGTAATTTGTATTAAAAAATAACCTATAAAACTAAGCATAAAAAAACATCAGGGTCCCCTCCCCCCTCATTGCTGCTTCTATCACTTGGCATTCAATGTCACTTTCTAAATGTCGTCAAGCTTTTCAAAAAACGGCAAGGCCCCTCACCTGGAAAAGATACCTTTTAAGAATGACATTATTGAATACTTTAATTTACGCACGATGCTTAAGGGGATCGTGTACCTTTGAGCCGAAATCGACCCCAAAAATTATTTTTTATGTATATTATTATTATTCTACAGTTTGTTCTGAGCCATTTGCAAAAAATCGCAGATTATTTTTTGCAAAGTGACGAGCGTTTCAAATTTATACACAAGCAATTCATTTTTCAGTCCTTTCATATACAGTGAAACCTCCCTGAACGAACATTTTTTCATGGAACGAAATTCATTCCCATAGGCTACTAATTTTACCTCTATTCAGAGACCGTCCCAGTTGAACTCCCTCCATGAGCAATAGGATGGAATGAAAAAGGCGAATAATTAATTTTAACATTTCCAGACTCATCAAATTGTGCTGTTTGGCTAAAAAGACACTGTAAAAAAATTCCAGCGCAATCACTCATCGTTTTCAGGTTCCACACAGGGGGCAAAGAAAGGAATGTTAACTCGAAAAAAAAAAATTCTTTTATTTAATTTTAATGTTTACAATAGCTTTATTTTCTAACTTAAAAACAGTTCTAAAAATGAAAAAGAAAGAAGACATTTTACTTTAACCAGTCTTCAATTTTGGATTTCACATGAGGGCCAAAAAATTTAACTTAGGAGTCTATCCTTTCGTTACTTGATTGCACTGCGAATGTCTGCTCCACGTGTTACCAATGATGCTAGTCACACACGACTATCTATTGCTTGAGAATGAAAAGGGAGCTTCTCAATTTCAAATTATGACTTGCTATGCCTTCGTCACTAAGGTTCGTTCCAAAGGATTGTCCCATCTCAAAATAGTAGTTTGCTTCGGAATCTAAATTTGTAAGGTGAAATTGGTGTATTTCGCCCTTTCAGTCAGTTTTTCTCGCTTTCACTATTTTTCGGAGTCCCAGTTTTCGAATATGTGATCGTTCTTCTAACAGTATTGCCAACGGACTGCTTTTAGAGAGTAAAATAAGAGTTCCTCTGAATAATTTCGTGAACGACTGACTTAAAACCTTCTGGCCAGAATGAGCTTTCTTTTATCATTCTCTGCAGGTTTCGTGCTCCAAGTAGCTCCTGGGGTTTTCTTTATTTCAAACCAGGATGGTATGTAATATTTCATGACATATACTACTAGGAGCTTAAAGTTTTCTGTTGGTTCGGCAGTCGACAGATACATGCGCAAGATTCTGTTGGCTGTATTGAGCCATTTTGAATGAGACACCGTTCCGGAACTTCTGTTTGCTATATCTGGAAGGCACTCGCCCGAGGATACTGCCCTAGAAATATTAAAGAGATATTTTTGTCTGCACTGAGATCTTTTTTTACGAAATTTACGCAGAGCAACTGGAATAGAAACCAAACTTATCACAACAAGGGTTTCGAACGTTTCCAGAGATTTTTCTATTGTTCCGGAAAATTGGTATTGCCCAAATGCACTTCCGTCAATCTTCTGGAAAAGGCGGCATAGAGGTAGTTGAATAGTATGCAATAAGCATACAAACCAGTGTAATTGGTGGTCAAAAAAGATTTCAAGCTGTCTAACTGCGGCTTTTTTTTATCCGAACATCGACGCTCATTCCATCACAGCCAACGGCAACCTGTTCCGAAAGTGTAATTGACGTTCTCGCCGCAGCTTAACCCATTTAATAACTTTGGATGGAGTATCTTTGGATACAATTCGTATATCACGAAGCATGGATGATACAATGATAGCAGCTGTCCTACCCGATACTCCTGTTATATCACAAGAAACGGCTAGATTTGGCAGTGATATTCTCATTTGACCTGTCTTGCAAGTTGAGGGAGTGTCATAAATATTAGACATTTGGCTTCATGACAAACGTAATAGTCTATCTTCAGAGTTATCTTACAATCCTGAATCAGACCCTAAAATGGCGTAATATTTGTACAAGAATTATTATATATATTTTATAAGCATTATAGCAGTTCCTCTGTTTTAGATTCCTGATTTCCCTTTCTACATTGTCTTTCTCTAACACGCTTCAATTTTTGTGTTGCATAAATGTTAATTGATCAGGTTTTTTCTCATACTGCTGGCCTGCTAAAAAATTTCGTTCCATGTTCATTTTTTTATCCATAGGAATCGATTAATTAAATCAACATACATGGGTAACACTGTCTCTTTCAATTGTAGTGGAGATCCAAAAGCACTGCAAAAAGTTTCATTTTCAGTTGAGGTCATGTTTAAATTAAACTTCCGGATTGTCTTGTCCAAACAACAAATTAGTGTCTACATATTACGGGTTGAAACAATAACAAGCATCAAACAAAGACAACCGTCGAAAAAAACGAATCATTCCACATAAGAGTCACTTGTCAGTCAGTTTTTAGATTAGAATACGTGCTGCCATCGATTAGATTTTGAAGTTTAATTTGCTATTTATGTACGCCTTTCTAACACTAACATCTGACAATGTTTTAATAAAGCCATTTATTAATCAAAACGTAAGGAATTTATATTAATTTACAAATTAATTATTCAATTAATTATTTTTTGTTAAAAATGCTTTAAAACATGTTAAAAACGCTATAAAAATATTCACTTGAGGTGTGGAGCCTCAAGGTGTCAATATTTTGAGCTGAAATTTGGTGACAATTTGTTTCAGTCAGTTTGGCACCCTATAATGATTAATTTAAAAAAAAAAGTTTTTTCGCTCATTCAACCCGTTTCTTTGAAGAATGAAACAAATTCCATTTTTCCTGTTTTATTAGAAAAATAATTCATCAAACTTCTAAATTAAGTTTAGAATTTTTATTTATTCCGGTAACTTTTAAGTATTTAAACTCCTTTGTGCGTATTTAGGCAATGGATTTAACTCTGATAACACATTAAAGAAGATGGTCCATAAATTCCACTGCCCTATTCTGTCAAGAAACTCTCAAAGAAATAGATAAATGAATGAAATCGTCATGATTGGTTCCCGTCCCCCCCCCCCCCCCAAAAAAAAAAAAAAAAAATTGCATTTATTGACTGAACTTCAAAAGGATTTGGAACTAAGTTATAAAAAGATAAAACCGTAAAATCAAAGCAAACGTCAATGTATTCCTTTTTTTTTAACTCTGCAGTCATTAACTTATGTCATTAACTTTTGTTTTGATACTTAAATTTTCATATATTTTCCTTATTTGATAAATAAATTTTAATAACATTACCTTTTTTCGACCCTAAAAATCTAGATTTTAAAACAGGACCTCCATTTTTACAATTTGATTAAAACAATATCTTCCAATTTTAAAATTAAATGTAAATGGTGCCTGGCATCTAGGTTCTTATTGAAAAATGTTAAGAATTTAATAATTACAAATTAAAGATTTTAATTTAACAAAGGATAATATGTTTCCGGAGATATTAAACGATCCCTCTTACCCACTTGCTTTTTCTTTCTTTCTTTTAGTGAAAATAGAAGAAAAAAAAAATCATCCAAACTATTAGAGCAAGAAAGGTGAAAGAACAGAGAGGGCACTTACTGGGGAGACGGGAATCATCATCCTCCTCCTCCTCCTCCTCAACAACGGCAAAGGCTGGAAGAAAATATAAAATTTAATTGCTGATTGTTATATCTCATAGCTTATAGAACAGCGAAAGTAGAAATACATAAAAATACATGAAATACATAAAAATACATGAAATAACAATGCGGATTATGAAACACATTCAAAATACTGTAACAAAATGTCGCACTTTAATAAGGGGGTGTGCAGAAGTGGAAAAAAAATTAAACACCACCTACTAACTCTGCAACTCATAGTAGAAGAAAATGACGTACAAAACGATTAGAAATAAAGTCTACTTTTAAATTATGTCCATAAAATTTGCGTCCACCTGCAAATCAAAACCAGACCAAACTTTTTCCCAATGGCAACAGCCCATTTTTATTCTATTTTAAATCTACGGTTCAAACTATGCTTAGAAACGAAATGTCAAGTCATTTGGAGGATAAGTTTCTGAATGATAAACATTCAAAATTGAGAGCTTCTAATGCTAAATTACATTTTCATATTTTATTAATATATCATGAAATAATAATCATAATGCGGTCCTTTTTTACGTTGTTAAAATACTAAAAAACACAAAACATAAATACATTGAAATCTTATACTATGAATTATGAAATTAATATTCGAAAATATATATATATATATATATATATATATATATATATATATATATATATATGAATTGGAACCTGCCATTTTTGGATAGATTTATATTTGTTATGTCCCGCATGATGAGAATTCACCATTTCAAATTTTTCTTCCAAGTTAGTTTTAGAATGATGCTTAAAAAACGTCAAAATGACGTTTAAGGGGACGTGTCTAGGATATGCAAAAAAGCATCATTTGGAAATATTACTCATTTAATTGAACATTTGGGCTAGCAATAATCGAAATCTATTAAGCGAGTGAAACAATGCATTAATAGAAGTGACGTAGCATTTCAATACTCCAGTACCAAACAACCTCTAAAATAGGCTCATTTTGAAACGAATTTCATGAAAATTGGATGTAGGCTAATTGAAAGGTGTAGAATTTATTTAGGGTGTCAAACTTAGAGTAGAAGTGGGGAAAGTTTGATACAAAACAGAAGAAAGAAAAAATAATCGGAAGAAGAAAAGTGAACGAATGAAAGGAGACTCTTACCACGTTTGCGCGGTCCACTACTAGAATCCCGTTCAGCACCTTCACCTGCAAGTAAATATGTGAAAATTCAATTGCTAATTGTTATATCTCATAGCTTATATCGAAGTGGTAGGGACAAAAAGAAGAAACAAACATGTGTCAAGCATAAAAAATAACACCGGAATATTTTTAGGGTTTCATTCTTCTGACTCAATCCTATTTGTCTTGTCCGTCAGACTTCGCGATTTCATTATCTGATAAATTCAACTTTACACTTTTTTTTTTTTTTGCGCCATTTTAAGGCCAAAATCTGAAATAATTATTTTTTAATTCAAAAAACATTTTTTTGTGAAATTGCTAAATTTTAAATTAATTATTTCATTGTCCGATAGATTTAACAAAACTTTCGTATTTTTTAGCCATTTTAAAGGTTTCGTTTTTTTTTTAAACCTGAAATGACATCATGTCATTAAATATACGTCTCAGACAGACAGACATATACTGCTAGAATTGTCTGAAAAGCAGTTCTGGAATATTTTTAATTGAATTGAAACAATGTCTTCCAATTGTAATAATTTAAAAATTAAATTTAATGGTGCTGCCATCTATGTTATTGAAAAGTTAAGGAATTAAAAGATATGAATTTATTAATTAAAGGATAAAGGGATTTAACAAAAATATTAAACGAAACCCTTTGAACTATTTTTGATCACTCTTATACTCTTGCTGGAAGCAGAAGAAAGTAAAAAAGATAAAAAATAGGAGCACAAGAAAAGCAAAATAATGGAGGGGACACTTACTAACTGCTGGCCGCTGACTGGGTCCAGCCACACCGGGTAGGTTGTAATCTGCAACTAAATAAATGAAATTAATTGCTAATTGTTATATCTCACAGCTTACATAACACCAAAATCTATGTCAATAAAAAACAAGAAAGAAAAATGCGTTATGAAAAGATTCTAACACACTATACAACACATCCAGAATAACAAAACTTGTCCGTTTACCCAGGTCTCGAAATGTACCGGAGCAAACCGGAACGATGTTCCGGTTCGTGAAATTGTGTCAAAAATTGTTCCGGTTCGTGAAAGTATGAAAAATATTATTCCGGTTCGTGGAATTATTAAAAAATATTATTACAGTTTCATACATATAGCTTACTGTGCTCTCTGTAACGTTTTTTCTAATTATTTAGAATCTTGAATGCTTTTTTTTTTTTTTTAAAATGGTTTTTCCGCAGTTAAAATATAAATTTGCTATACAGCAAAGTCCCGATTATCCGAGTTAATAGGGACCAAGCTCACCTCGGATAAGCAAAAAACTCGTATAAATCGGATTTACACAAATCGTTACCCACTAAAGGAGATGAAATATAAATTTTTCCTTAATTCAGTCATTCTTATGGTACTAGTAACATTTCTTTGATGTACATTTCCGTTACTTTTAAGAAATACCGGGAATGAAATTGTTTTATTCAATCGAACTTATACTTTTGAGTTGGGTTGGGTTGATTGTTGACGGCCAATTATCTACACGAGGGATATAGGCCCTAGGGGGTGTGCCTTCCGTGGAGGTCTTTCTAAGGGAACCTAATCCGCATTAACGCATGGAAATCCACGGTTCGAAGAAAACCACGAAAACTCCGAACGATTAGGTCGACGGGCGCGATTGGGTTCGAACCCAGCACCTCCCGTCTACCAGTTTCGAGAGCCTTATACTTTTGAAATGGATCACTTTCTTACGGCTACTCTTTCATCTTCACCTAACACTTAATTTATAATGGCTGTTTCATAATAATGGAAGCTATCAGTCCATCAGAAGAAAGTTAAAGCGTAAACTCGGTTAAGTGGGACTCGGATAATCGGGACTTTACTGTACTTTCAAAAAAAAAAAAAAAAAAAAAATTAGTCGACAATAATTTTGAAATAGCGTTCCGGTTCGTGGATTTTTCCATTTCGAGCCCTGCGTTTACCGATGCCGCACTATAGCAAATCTCAATAATGTAGCATTTTCAGCGTAATCAGAGAGTACCAACGCAATCCGAGACGAAAGTTCGATCAAGGACAAACATATAGACAAACCGAATTTAAAAGCACTTTTTTACTGTGTTGGAAAGTTATAAAAATAATTAATAAACAATTAAATTAAAAAAAAATCAAAAAGCCCGACTGCGTAAAAAGCGAACTAATTATCAATGTGAAACTATTTTTTCCAATTCCTACTATTAGCTCACACTTTCTCTATATATCTTGCTCAATTTTTCAATCGTTAATAAAATACTTATTCATCCAATCAGGCTCAAATAATTTTTAAACTTGTACTGGATGACACTTGATGTTAATCCAGTTTTTTTTTCAAATATTAATTCATTCATTAAATTAAATTTATTTTCAATAATCGAGAGAGCCGTCTTCTTGATCAAGGCATTTTAAGCGCCACTCAAGAGGAAAGAAGAATGGGAGAAAAAAATTCTCTTATTGACCTGAGAAGGAATTGACTTATTTGTTTGTTGTTGTTGTTATATTACTTATTTATATTTATTTGTATTGATGACTTTTAAGTTGTGTTTAATGGTTAGTTCTTATCTATAAACACTGTTTCGATGAGGTCTAGGATGGTTAGAGTTGCAGTCAAGCTAGAGATCCTACCTAGACAACTTCCAGGTTGTATAATATTTTAATGGAGCTTCTGACTGTAAAATAGCCCATGAAACATCGTCTTCATTTTGAAAGACCCATCCCATGATGGGCCACTCAATAGGGTGCGTAAATTTTTTTTGAATTTATAAAAACAAAACCTAACCTATAACCATTGGACGGTTAAGACGATCCTTCATTAAAATCCATCCAGCCGTTGGGATGTTTCGAGGGTGTAAAGAAATCCACATTCTTTTTAGTCGGGTAAAAATGTCTGTCGTGGTTGTTGAATTTCCTTTCTAGCACAGCGGAAAAGTGCTTTTGAATTCGGATTGCCATGATATAGGTTATTGACCCCTGTCCATTTCAACATGTTTGGAATTGAAAATGAAGTATGCAGACTTTTAGTTCCTACAGGACGGGAAACCGTTTTGAGAATGTTTCAAGCACATTGAAATTTCTCTCAGGTGCCCTACAAGATGGTCACTACGGTGATGCGTCCTTCCTAGACAAAAGAATTAAGTTACATGACGGGAGGGGGGAATTTACTTTTGGGTCTACACTATTTCAAACCTATTGAAATTGACCTCTCAGGTGAGAATAGACAAAAAAGGAATTTGGTAACAGCAATAAAAATACGTTTCTCACTTAATTTGTTTTTAACAAAGTTGAAAAGTAGAGCCCTGAAATTTTTGGATGTTATGGACGTTTACCAAATGAAGTTTGCAGCCCGTTTAGTTCATCGACAGTCAAAAGTTACAGGATGGCCCATGGGGAAAAAATCGTTTCAAATGATTTTTATTAGACGTGACACGCATCCATAGACATAACAAAATTTATATACATTTATGAAGTGCACTAAAATAGGCATTCTGTGGAATAGGTCGTGCAAGGACTAGTTATTACTCATTGACAAAAGAGTTCCGTTACATAATGATAGAGGGGAGGAGGATTGTTTGCGGCGCACTGTTAAAAATTTTTCGGTGAAATTAGAGAATCTACGGGTAATCCATTATCTTAAGTCTTATGTAAAATTAGAGATTAGAAAAACAGAGATTATGTTAAATAACAGAGAAGTTATTCGGTAAATTTACAGTAGACTCTGTAAATTAACATCTTTAAAAATACACAAGACTCTGTAAATTTATTGTAAATGATAATTTAATTTAGTTCTCAAAATTAGTAAATCGCTCAATTTTTAACGAGCTTCGAAGAGTTTGAATTTTTCGAGTCCATTTAAACTGCTGTATCATTTAAGATTTACACAATTTGCTTCTAGCCGTCCTGGGGTTTGAACCCAAGCCCTCCAGGTAGTAGAAGAACACCCTACTGACTGAGCTATAGGAGCTGTTGATGTTTAGTTCTAAGTATTCAGAGGGGAAAATCTATTGTGCTTTTCACAGATTTAGCTTCAAATATATTCGTTAGAAAATTCGTAGACAGTTTATTTTAATTTATTTTAGACCGATACATAATACCTATTATTTTTAATCAATTTTAATTGTTTAACTAGTATAAGTAATAAATAAAAAAATTCAATGGAAAAAATTTGAATTTAATTCATTTTTTACAACAATATGTTTTAGAGAATTTTTCTAAATTGTCGCACACTATTTATTTTTGAATGCGCTAATATTTTTTAAAAGAATTTTTTTTTTGAAATAAGAGGAAAATAAACAGAATAAATTTAATTTATTATTTAAAAAGGGATTTTTTACGTTTTCATTTTCACATTCAGAACATCGTTTATTCATTTTGTGTAATATGTTTCTAGAAGATTAATATATTTTTTATGACGCATTTACCAATAAAATACTACAAATAATAATAGCATTGTAATAACAGATTTGAAATAATACTACGCAATTTACTTTTAATATTACCAAGCTTCTGCCATATGTTGAAGGTAACAACTGCAAAGTGATTGTCGATAAAAATCCCCACCAACTTCGAGGAGATGATTTTTCCTTTTCTATGTTATTCTAAGTTTTAAAAAAACAATTTTTAAACTAAATTTTCTTTAATATTTCAAATAAAATTACGAAAGAATTTAAAAATGTGTATTTTGAATTATAAGTTTAACAAAGAGAAAAATATCTTTAAATAAAGACATGGAAATCCCTACAGGGATTTAGATATAAGATAAGGGAAATATCTGTAAAATGGTGATCGAGAAACTCAATCGAATGTATTTAATCGAGAACTAGTGTAAATTTACAGAGATTCTCGCTTTTTTTTTTCGGTGTTTTTACCGAAATTTTTAACAGTGCGTATTTTAATTATGTTAAACTATTTCATATAAAATGAAATGGATATACGTCTCTGAGGTTTACTGTAACTTATTTCATGTATAATACGAAGTGCATAGTATTTACAGGGACACACAAAAGATTTCAGATACTACCATATTTACCTGCGTATAAGTCCAGAAATTTTGGACAAAAAAAGACTTTAAAGTTGGGAGGGTCGACTTATACGAGGGTCCTTATTTTTTTTTTTTCTTTTTACTAGAAGTAAAAAATACCCTGCTGAAAGGCAATTGTTCTCTTTTCGCATTCCATAACACAATGACGTCGTGTACTGTCGATTTCCATACCAGGAGAGAAAAAGAGGAGACTGAGTGACGGGTTTGGTGATGGCGATGAATGTACGCCTACTATCCCCTCCCCCTCTCTCTGATAGATCAGTAGATAAAATCCCGAGAATGTATCACCCCTATGTGCAATTGAATCGTCTGCGAGTGGCTAAAAACAAGTGACTCTCTAAAAACACGTGACCCGCGGTATATCTTGCGTGTTCTTGATAGTACACTTATTCTTTATTTCTTCGTTTATCTTACTGCAATTTTTCTCCTTGTTTCTACTGATATGGCTATTTAGTTATTAGAAAACAGAAACGCAACTCAAAGTTATTTCTTTAGCGGAAGAGTCTAACAACTGTGCTGCTTCTCGTCAGTTTTGGGTTCGCGAAAAATTGATTCGTGATTGAAGCAAGAATAAGGCAAAGCTAGAAAACATACCAAAATCAAAAAAGGCTTTGCGGCATGGAAAATCGCCCTTTCCAGAACTCGAAAATGTATTGCATGATTGGGTTGTAGAGTGCCGGCGAAATTATTTTATTGTCACTAGAACTGCCATATGTTTACGAGCAATGAAGCTTGCAAAAGAAAAAAAGTATGGTGTTCCAAACAAGTTTTGTGTATCAGAACATTGGTGCACTAGATTTATGAATCGTCATCGTTTGACTTTACGCCAGAGCACTAAACCGGCACCAAAATTACCATCTTACTTGAAAGCAAAGATTATAAAATCTCAAAAATACGCCATGGATCAAAGGAAAATGAAATCTTTTGAACTTTGTCATATAGAAAATTTAGACGAAACACCCATGTGTTTCGACCTACCAGAAAATAAAGCAGGGAACTGCAAGGGGGGAAAAAGCATTTTGGGAAAAACGACTGGACACGAAAAAACCCGTTTTACCTGTTTGGCCGACGGTAGCAAGCTTCATCCGTTGATTATTTTCAAAAGAAAAACGTTGCCGAAAAACGTTACATTTCCATCTGGTGTGCTGATTCGAGCCCATGAAAAGGGGTGGATGGATGTTAACGGAATAGTCGACCGGCTTAAAAATGTGATTTAATTTGTGTAATTTCCGTTTTAAATTTGTCCGGTTTCAATTTTTGAATTTTTTTTTTCAACCGGGCTTTCGCTAGAATGTCTTTTACTCGGGACGTGGCTGGGGACCTATGAATCTTGCTTCGCAAAAGAATCGGAATAAGTAGAATAATAAAGGGCTGCGGACAAAAAAGGGCCGCTCGCCGCGGCGGTTGAGACTAGGAGTGTTTTTCAAAAAACCTTTCCTTTTAGTTTGCGACTCGTTTCGTGGCCACTTTTCTGAAAACGTGACGAAAGAACTAAAAACGACTGTAGCTGTTAACAACCGTCCTTCAACCCCTAAACGTTTGCCTTAATAAGCCCTTCAAAGCAAATGTTAGAAAATATTGAGCAGAGTGGATTTCATCCCATTGTCCAACACTTATATAGGGTAATAATATTGGAAAGCCCGACATTGCATTCATTTCCCAATGGGTTAAAGATGCGTGGAATCAAATTCCTTCCTAAATTATTATAAAATCGTTCAAGAAATGCTACATAAGCAACGAACTAGACGGCACAGAAGATGATGCCATTTTCGAAAGTGATAATGATGAGGAAGAATGTAGCGAAACACAGATTGAAAACGTGCATCATGATGAGCCGATAACGACGGAGGATTTTTGTGAATTGTTTGGCGAGTCCGATACTGAATCAGTTTAACTTTTATATTTCTTTAGTACATTGTTATCTTCATTACTGTATATTTAGTTTTTTTTTTTTTTTTTCATATGATTTCGAATAAATGAAAAAAAAAAGTTTATTATTGTATATTTAGAACCAGGGGCGGATTTAAGGGGTCGCGATGGTCGCAATCGCGGGGGGCCCCGCATCCCAAGGGCCCCCAAATCTTCTTTTGAGTTCAAAGAGAAATGTCACGTTTTGATAAAAGGATTTTCTTAGAGTTCTTTTTTTAATTTTTCAGTTAATATTACAATTTTGTTTTCATGTAATAAATATAATTTTTCTGTCATTTGCTACTACCAGAAATGTTTTAGTTTTCCCTTATCATTTTTTTCCTTTATGAATTATCAAGACTATGATCGTTTATGAACGGATAGGGTGAGATTCAAAGGAAACTTGGGTTTGAGCTGAAAGGAACGCTGTTAGAGGCATTCTATGACAATTTAATTAAATCACGGGCTAATTAAATCACGGGCCGTCAACCTGGGGCCCCTGATTTTGGGGGCCCCAAACTTGGTATGCAATTTTCATAAAACTGATATTTTAAGTGAATTTTTATTTTGTTACTTATTATCTAACTAATAGAAGAAAATTTCACTCTGTGTCTCTGTGTGCGATGGCTAACAAAATATACCGCACGTAGAAGTCTGAACATTTGGGTGAGGATAGTCTAAGCCAGTTCCTGATGCACCTGAGAGTCTGATTTTTAATATTTTAAGACCCGAGCCCCCCTGAGTCCTTCAAGTTTTTATGCCCTAAATTTTTTAAGAACTTGCCCCTTTTTTATCCGATTTTCTTCGTTTTGGGGGCCTTTCGCCATTTAGTTATCCCCCCTTTCCGCATTTCAGTTGGCACCCTGGGGACCGATACAGGGCCCTGGAAGTTTTTGTGCCCTAAATTGTTAATAAATTGCCCTTTTAAATCCAATGTTCGTTTTTGGTGCCCTTTTTGATTTAGTTATTCCGCAGACTCTACATTCCAGTTAAGACCCTAGCCCCCTAGGGCTCGGTCCAGAGCCCCTTGAACTTTTTGTGTGCCATGCATTTTTCACTCCCTAATTGTGTCGCCCTCTCAATGCATAACTTTAAAGTTGATTCTGTCTCCGGGCCAACGCTCTCATATTTTTATTTGGGCCCTAAGGCCCTTTTTAATGCATTCCCCTCCCCCCCTTTTTGCGTATTTCTTTAAAATTTTATTCTAATAATTCATACCCTATGCTTAATTTCGTCTAATTGAAGATCTAAAGTGCAAAGTACTAGGGCCTTTTAACATGTCTTCATTCAGATAGTTCAGAGCTCTGCTCTGAACTATCAGTTGGCCTTTTTGCATCTCCTATTATAGCTTCCTTAAAAATGGTCCTATTCACTAGCTTTTTTTCGAACAACTTCTTAGGTCCACCAATTACTACATGAACTAGAAAAAAATTTCTCAGACTTCAGCTACCACCAATTTTGAATATTAATGGCTTTCTTGTGGCCCTTTCTGCACCTTCTTTAAAAATAATCCAATTATCTTGCAATTTTCTTTTACATTTGGGTTCTCCGGCTACTTTATGAACTACTAAAAAATGTCCTTATACCCGACTACATGCGAGTTAAGATTGTGGTTCCCTAGGACGTGGTACAGGGCCCCTTAAAATTTTGTGCCCTTAATTGTTAATAAATTGCCCCCTTTTAATCTGATCTTGGTTTTAAGGGAGCTTTTCCATTTAGTTATTCCCCCATTACGTGAAGGCTCTGGCTCCCTGGGATCCTGTCCGGAGTCCCTTGAACTTTTTCTGCGCCACGCATTTTACACACCCTAATTCTGTTATTCTGTCACTCTCTCAATGCATAAATTTAAAATTGAGTCTTGGACTCCTGTCCCCGGGTAAACACCCTCATATTTTTATTAGAGCACTAGGGCCCTTTTTTAAGCATCTCCCCTATTTTTTGCGCTTCTTTAAAATTTTATTCAAATGATTGATTTATACCCTATTCATAATTTCGACAAATTAAAGATCTAAAGTGCCAGTTACTTGAATCTTTTAACATGTTTTTATCTCAGGACCCTGCTCTCAACTATCAGTTGGGTCCTTTTGGACCAACTATTATCGCGCACTTAAAAATAGTCTGACTCACTAGCTTTTTTTCTAACAACTTTTTAGGATTTCCAGCTACCCCTCATATTTTTATTGGGGACTTAGGGCCATTTTTAAGTATTTCCCCTTTTTTTTGTGCATTTATTAAAACTTTTATTCTAATGATTATTTATACATTATGTTTAATTTCGACTAATTTGAGATCTAAAGAGCTAAGTACTAAGACCTCTTAATATGTTTTCATCTTAGGATCCTGCTCTCAACTATCACCTTCTCACCCTTTGATCCCTCTATTATAACTCCCTTAAAAATAGTCCGATTCCCAAGCTTTTTCTTTTCTGACAACTTGTTATGTCCTTCAGCTAGTATATGAACGACAAAAAAATTTCTCAGACTTCAGCTACCACCAATTTTGAATATTAATCGCCTTAAGGCCCTTGGTGCAGTTTCTTTAAAAATGATCCGCTTCTCTTGCAATTTTCTTTAACATAGCTTTAGGGTCGTCCTACCACTTTATAAACTACTAAAAACTACTAAAACTTATAAATTCCTTATGCCCTTGCTACCAAATTTTTCGATCATTAATCTTCTTTTCGGCATCAACTTACGTTCACTCATTACAGTCGTAAATTAAAAATAAAGCTATTAAAGGTAAGCAGCTAACTTTAGAGAGGTGGGGGTATTTCACCATCGACCGTTTGGGAGCGCATTCTTTCCTCGGATTTTATCGGCCCGATTTCAATGGCAATTGATTCATTCAACTGAGATTAAAATTAAGCTATTTTCTGCAGTATGAAAGTTTATCTTGGACTTTTGTTACCATTATTTTCAAACGTTAACGGTGCATTCTTTTCTCGATTTCTATGGCTCGATAACATCGAAAATTGGTTCATTCAATTTAGCTTAGGATTGTTAAGCAGATTTTAGTTCCATCGTCTACCGCTAGGGGGGGAGCAGTCTAATCTCGGGTTCTATGGGCCCGATAACTACGGGGTTTGGGTCATTCAACTTGGTTTTCGGTTGTCTTCGGCACGCGTGGAGCACTTCGGGTATACGCTGCTTCAGACAGCGGCAACCTAGGTCACAGGTTTGTTCAGAAAGAGGCAGTAGCGTAGCCAGGGAGGAGGGAGGGGATCAAAATGCTCAGGATATCAGTAATATTTTTAAATTTCTTCGTCTTGATTAATAGCAGAAGATTTCCCGAATAGATAAGGCGAACTGAACTTTAAAAAATTACTGGTATCCAGAGCATTTGGACCCCCACCCTGGCTACGCCACTGGAAAGAGGTTTGTTGGGAACACACTCGACACTCCGAAGTAATTGGGGGCCCAGTAAAACTAAGTTTATTTGAAACACTGTTCGGAGGCATTGGGGCACCAATTATCCGACGATATAAAATCATACAAACTTGAATTTTGTTCAAGGTTATTATAACGGGCCCGGGCAACGCCGGACGTGTCAGCTAGTAATCAATATTTATTATTGCATCGTAAGTGTTCATACTTTCTCCCCTCATAAAATTCTCCATATCCAGATAAAAAATGACACACGACAATTAAATATATCATGATTGTCAAAGACAATGTCCCCCATAGTTTTCCCCCCATATGAATTTTTTCCATTTTACCAGATGTTTTGCTAATCGAATCGCTGTTGTGAAAGTGCCACTTTTACATTTTTTGGACCATTTTTATGGCATTCGCTATTAAGACACACGCAATTAGAAACCTATATGCAGATTAGTTAATTAAATTGGTGTTTAAAAATATCTACGATATATATATATAATCCTAATGAAACGAATTTATGAAATGGCTGATTGTATTTCACAGCTATTATTACTAAAATATGCAACCTTTGACGGTAAAATTAGCACTAATTGTCCGTATTGATCGGCGTATGCCAAAAATGGTATTAAAGTTTTAAAATTTGATTTAGTTTTCGAGGTATTACTTTTTTTCTAATTATAACAATAGTTTTGTAATGATGGCAACTAAATGGTTCCAGTTTTGTGAAAAAAATTGAGGAAAGGGAAAAATATAAGGATTATTAGATTTATTTTCTTTTCCGTCATTTTCACACTGAAATTGAAATTGTCTTTTATTTCAATCAAAAGTCAAGACAATATTGTGATTAAATTATATTTTTCAGGAAAATTTGGAAAAATAATTCTTTAAATATTAATAATAATACAATTAAATAAATATTTTTTTATTTATTTTAATCAAATTGTCCTCATTTCAAGATATGTTTTTTTTTCATATTTTAGAAAAGGTTACTATTTTACATTGTTGCCGATTTCACAAACAATGCTAAGAATAATATTTCATATAAATTAAAAATTTATTTACACGTGACTGTTTTACGTTTGCAGGGGACAGAGTCTCCAAGTATTTATATAAAAAAGCAGGGTAGATGGTTATAAAACAATTCATGGTGCCCCGAATTCTTTTTATATCCATATAGCATTTGCTATTCTTTGAGCCCAGCTATGTAACGAAAAGGAGAAAAATATAATTTAATTTGGTTATACTTGAGGAATTTATTTGACTTCTGAAATTGTTTTATTAAAACATGAAATTAATACTACAAGCAAAATAATGGCATGCAGTGCAGGCCGCTGCAGCCCAATTCATTAAAACCCCATACATTTATATCTTATTTCATGAAATAAATGAGCCTAAATCGAAAAGCAGCGAAAAGAGGTTTTGAGTTATTGTTCAGCAGATGCTAAAATATTGTCTCCTTAGTTTCTGATTAATTTTGGTTTGAATTATCATTTTATGTTCTTAAAAATTTGAAAGGAAAATAAGATACATAATTTTAGCACATTTATCCGCAACAGTATCTAAGTTCGTGTGAAATAATCTGATGCAATTTGAATATGAAATGAATTTTGTATAATTAATCCTTAAGGATTTGAATACATTTTAATTTATTTGTTAGTAATTATTGTAATTAAGTTTAATAGCTATTATTTTTAAACTAGCTGGCCCGCCCGGCATTGCCAGGGCCTATCATGAATGACTCTTAAATGAACCTCAGATTTGTATGATTTTATATCTTCTCCATTTTGTCTGAATTTATATTTTTAAATGAAACAATATTGAATTAAAAGTACATGCTATTTGGTATTTCATTTTCTGCGTAATTTGATTTTTTGAGTCCATGCTTAACAAAAGTCAGTGAAACTGTGACGAAACACTCAGTATTTTACTGATTTCGTCGAACTTTCACACATTTTATTTTCACCGATTATATTACCGATTAGAAGAAGGTTTCAGCTTTAAGAACATATTTTTGCTTCGTCGGTACCTCTAAAATTGCACCCTGGAGGGGCGAAACCGCGAAGAAACACTAAAGTTGCTACAGATTTTGCCGAAATTTTCACATCATTTTATTTTGTAAAAAATATTTCTAACCGAACGTTTCATAATTCTTGTAGGTGATCTAAATCTAGTCTATAGAAATTGTCTAAAAAGACTGTGTTAAAATATATACAGATGTTTAGTTACTTTTAGCGTATAAAAAATATTGTCTCCGTGAGGCGCGAAGTGACCCGAGTTCGCCAGTTATTTGAAAGGGTTAAAACTCTTATTTTTAAAAACCGATTGCACCATCGATTAGAAGAAGACTTTATCTTTAAGAACATATTTTTGGTTTGTCGGTACCTCTAAAATTGTACCCTGGAATGGCGTTGCCATAATGGGGAAAAAGTTTTTTTTTGGAAAAACGACACTCTTTGAATTTTCTTTTTCAAAGAGTTAACTGCGATATCTTTTTTTTAAATTGCTTACGGGATTTGGGACGTAAGGGTACGATCTGTGAGAATATGTCTTCCGCTTTTAACTTTAGTAAGCGGTTTGGCCGATGTAAGTTAATATGACAAAATACCCCCCGCCTCCCCATTCCTTCTTTTCGATGTTCATTTTCTCATGATGTGTAAATAAGGCTTGTTTTTCCTTCTCGTTACCGAGATGAGTTTTTAATGAGGGTGCGCTGCGATTGTTAATGAATAACTCAGCTTATAAGTTGATATTTTAGAATTCAGAGTCTCAGATGTATCAGGAGAGGCCTTGGAATACCCTCACAAAAATTTCTCGCTTTGTACGTGCGGTAGATTTCGCTAGCCATCGCGAATACACACACAGAGAGCGAAATTTTCTTTTGTTAGTACAGATTATAAATATACCAAATTTTTCTAGACTGAAGGGCCCCAAAAAGTTCCAGTGAGAAGGGCCCCTCACTTCATAAATCCGCCCCTGTTTAGAACTTTCCTTTTTTTTCCCAGGTGATTTTGAATAATGCATTTTTAAAAAAAATTCAAATTTCTTGATCGGGAAAGTGGGGAGTCGACTTATACGCGGGATCGACGTATACGCGGGTAAATACGGTATATTGTATACCAAGTACTGTACATTAACGGTGATTGCTGGAAAATTTTCAATTATGAGATGCGCTTTTATATTTCACTCTATTTATGCATACTATATAGGGTGTGTATAAATGCTATAATTGATATACAGGTCTACACAAAAGAATTCGTAAGGGATACTATGGGTAGGAGTACAAATTGCTTAAAGGTGGTTTTTGAATGCATTTTTATGCTGAACTGCATTTAGTTTATTAAGAAATGTTAGAATATAGATAAAATGATAGACAGGATCACGCAAAGAATTAGATACATGCCGTCTATGGATGATAATTTCTGGAAATGCGATTTCAGTCGTTTTAAAAGCGTTTTAGTTTGGATCAAATTTTAGCTAAATAGCGGCGTGTCATAAAGGTACTAGGTAAACTATTCAAGTATGTTTCCATCTATTAGTATAAATTGCTGAAAGAGAAATTTCAACCGGTTACGCGTTTTCTTGCTAAACTAAAATTTCCCATTCTATAGTATATATATTTACCTACAGATGAAATAAAGGGCTGTTCAAAAGAATTGGAATACCTATTTGGCTATGGACGGTCACTGCTGAAACCAATTTCTTAAATGTTTACCTAGTTATCTTATTCACTTTTTTCTTCGAATTTTGATGGGAAATTCTGAAATTGTTTTCAAATGTGTTATACGTTCTAAAAATTGGTTTTTAAGACATTTTAGTAAACTGAAGTTGTACTATTCATACTTGCCCTTTTCCCGCCTTTAAAAAAAAAAAAAAAAATGGAAATCATGTTTTCAACCAGAAAATTAATTGAATTAAATATTACTTGCTTCTATGTGGCAGTCATTTGAAATCTGCATGATAGAATTTAAATAAAATTTTTGGTTTAAAATATTAGTTGATTTCTAAAAAGCGGGAGATTTTGAAGTTTTACTATAATATTACGAAAGAGTCTGATAATCCCCGCTTGACGCGTGATTTTACGTTCTTGTTAGCCCCCTGTACGGTATGTTATTTCTTTCTCCCAGCTTATTTTGTGTCACCTTCAAAAAATAACGTTACTTTACAGAAGCCAGCCGTAAAACAAAGCAGTAAGATTAAATACTCTATAGCAATTTTTAAAACTTCTAAGCATCACAAATTTTTAATTTTTATACCGTCGTATTCGGGAAAAAAATAAGTACTTTTTAATGCAATTTCTTTGAAAACTGCATCTCCATTTATTTTTGAGATAGATTTTTTTTTTTTTTAGTTTTTAGATCCATTTGCTTAATATTGGCAACGGAAGAACTCCATTTCTGTAGAAAGTGAAAGAAAAATACAGTAGCCTCCCTCTTAACCGGAGATCCGCTTTAACAGGCTGACTTTTTTCCCCAACATCAGGCAAAATTCAAAGAGGACGACCTCACGAACTCAGCTTACGCTTTCCAGTTGAAGTGCAATCCCGAGGGAAAGGAAGTAAAATTCAGAAAGTAGAACGTCTGCTGTAAATGGATACGTGTTGACCTTCACCAGTGTGGAATTCAGGGTGTGGCCCGGGGGGGGGGGGAGGAGGTGGAGGACGTTCCCCCCCCAGGAACAATGAGATTTCCCCTTGGAATATTTGAGATTTCATGTTTTTAATGGTCAAAACCCCCACTCTATAATGTTAGATGTATCTGCAAAGTGTTTTGTACAAACGTTTAAAAAGCTTGAGGGATGAGAACAGATTATCCTAGATGTATAAGAGTTGATGGAGTTTGATAAAGATCTCAAGAATGAAACATTATTTGACGAGGATATGATTAGGACTGTAACTGATGTTGTTCAATACGAAGACGATCTTGATGATGATCCAGTTAAAGTTGAAACTGCCAGAATTCCTCATACGGAAGGGGTAAAAGCAATAGAGTTGGCGCTACGCTATATGTTGAGCAGCGTCTAACAACTTCCTCGCTTAAACTTATGATGTTACAGAGATGGAGAGATAATGCGCCGGGCATCTTGCCTTCAACAGAAGAAGGTCGCCGATTTCTTTATGGTTGATTAACTTAAATATACATAATGTAGAACAATTTCAACTTCTTATAAAGGTGTGTGACAGGATTTTCACCAATTTAATGTGTGTTAAATATTTTTCATTATTTGTTAGCAGTGATATTTTTCTTTCAATTCCGTTAATTATAACTAATATTCATTTCACAAAATATAGAAAATATGTTCTTTTTTAAAACTACACAAATTTAAAAACTAAATGCATCCTTACGGGTTTAGTTAATTAAATTACGCAGATATTATTTAAATTTTTTTTTACTTCTCCGCTTTAACCGATTTTTTTCTTAACCAGCTTACCCTCGGTCCCGTATAGGCCGGTTAAGCGGGAGGCTACTGTACGTACCTTTTTGTTGCCATTTTCCCATAAAAACTGAAAAAAAATTAATATACGTGCTATATTGAAAAAATATAAAGGAAGGATTTCTGATAAAACAGGGAGCTATTAGAAACTAAATTTAATTTTAAATATCTATATTAATAATACAAACAAATGAAGGCCTGTGAATCTTTAGATAGACGATTTTTGTAGAGTTTTTTGAATGACGAAATCTCTTTTGGATTTGTGTATAATTCAGCGATAGTAACGTCCTAAGCGTACTTTACTGTAGATGTTGTTTAACACTGGGTCGCAAATGATGAATTCTTCAGGGGATGTGGATGACGTCACTTTATGTAAAATAAAATCGCGTGTTATAAGTCTTAAAACTGAACTACAGTAAAGTCCCGATTATCGGAGTTTCCGCTTTCACCCAGTTATTTTCTTCTGATGAACTGATGGCTTCCATTATTATGAAACAGTCATTATAAATGAAGTTTTAGGTGAAAAGGAAAGAGCAGTCATAAAAAGTTAGAATTCTGATTTTCTGGTCAGAATAGGGGGGAGGGGAGGAAATTTTTTTTTCAAAAAAAAAAAAAAAAAAAAAATTATGGCCATTCCCCCCCCCCCCCCATTCTGACCAAAAAATCAGAATTCTAACTTTTTACGATTGCTCTTTCATCTTCACCTAACACTTCATTTATAATGACTGTTTCATAATAATGGAAGCCATCAGTCCATCAGAAGAAAATGATTTATTCCAAAGGTTCAATATGTTCGATTAACTCGGATAATCGGGACTCTACTGTATCTATATTTATATACATTTTTTTTTTCCCATCGGGGGCGACACTATTCTGAAAAAGCAGAATTCCTGTTTTCTAGTTTGTTTTTTTCTTCTTTCAGAGAAGAACAGAATAATCTGATCTATGAGCACAAGAAAAGTGAATGAACCACTTACCGGCAGGTTGTAGCCTTGGGTCAGGGCGATTCTTCAAATATTTCCCAAGGCCTGCAAAATAAATAGGAAAATTAATTGCTAATGGTTCCATCTCAAAACTGGTTGAACACAAAAAAATCACCATCCATTAGAAAGAAATAAGAAAGAATAGAAACGTAGATTATTTTAAAGAGATTCCTTTGTTAAAATTCGCTAAAATGTAGAAACTATGTCTATTTTTTAATGCACTACCCAATTGGGCGATATTTTGTTAGGTTGGCCAAAATGGGGCGTTCGTGTGGTATCCCTGCCGATAGTACTTTTTAGCAAATACTCATTCTTAAATCGATTTCTCCATAGGAACTCAAACTAAAATTGCGTAATCATTAAGTTTAAGTAGTGTTCAACTTAATAGTGTTAGTTTAACCTTGGGAGGAGTGAAAAGTTCACTCTTTTTTAAAGAGTGATAGGCATTTTTGGAGTGAATTTTGTAAAAACACTCCTTAAAGAGTGGAATTTTCCACTCTCTAGAAATGAGTAAAATGTCTCACTCCGTTATCGAGAGTGAAGTAGTATCTCCTGAAAGAGCGACTTACGTATGCATTGCTTATTAACCAATTAGACCAGCAAGTCGACAACGTCCTTGTAAGATAAGAAAAATGATCACTTTTTCGTCCGCCATCTTAGGATTAACAAATTAGGATATCATAAAAATGACTCTTTATGGAACACATAAGGTAAGTCTTATTTAATTTTAACCATTTATTCGTGTAGATATGTTAAGATTATGAGCTAAATAGTTGTATGTTGTATAGAAAAGATTGATCGAGGAATGTTATCCTGATTTCTAATCTTAGAAAATTGATTTCCTAGAAAAGCGATTTTCTTCTACTTCTTCATGTAGCGGTTTGAAATTAGAGATCTGCACCGACCGCCCCTCGGCGGTATTTTCATTCACGGCACTCGGGCCGGACCTGGCCTAACTCATTTTTTTTTCTGCACAGAGCCGGGACTGGCTTCATTCCTAGTCTTCACGGCCCAAAATTTTCAGTCTTAGTTTTGACCCAGCCTGTAGGAAAATCATTGCCTCAGCGTGATTTGGTCCGCATTCAAAAGTCAATCAAATTAGGCCTGGGTAAAAAATTTTTGCAAACAATGCATACATTTTTTAATCGCCATTATCCTACACTTAAACATTAAAATTTATTCTTTTTAAAGAACAGTAGATTTCTGCGCTTATTAAAAATAGCTAAATTAAAATATAAAAACGTGTGAAAAGAAACCTGCCTATGTCGGAACCCTGTTTTAAACTGAAAAACGTGTTGATCCATGTAAAATTAATATTCTAATACGTAAGAAAAGAATATATAATACATTTACACTTGCTAAGAAGGGAACTTGTCTATAACACATTTTTTTTCCTATGGAATTCAGTCTTAGAAGATTTTACTGTATAGCATTTTTCAGATTTTTAGCACTTCAATACATGGAATATGGATTAACAATATTAAGGATAACTGAAACATTTATTTACATACAAGAAATAGAGATTCATTAGAAAATATATCGCAGCCTGATGCACTTCCATAAAAATGAAGATTATAATTATAAAAGAAAAAAAAAATTAAGATAAATATTTTTGGTCAGAACTACTCGTACGAGACAAATTTTTAACCAAATTGACGCAAAAATTAATGCTTTGTAGACATTTACTCGGGCCGGGCTCGGGCCTGGAAATTTGGCCCATGCAGACCTCTATTTGAAATATAATTGTTTTAACAATTGAAAAACACACAATGCTTATCAAAAAGTAATCAAAACTTTATTAATTCGGCCAATGTGAATTAAAAGAAATGAGTAAATATTTTATTCTTCCCATTCAATACTTTTGCAACGATCGAAAAAATTATTTGTTTCGTTTGCAAAGCTGACTGACTCATAAGATACATCTGGATTTTTTCAATAAGTCAAGGCCGTAGCGAGAAAATCATTTCGGAGGGGGATTTAGAGTCATGAATTTTAATCTTGACTTATTTTAGATTTGTTTTTTACCGATTGAATTGAGACAAGTGTTAGAGTAAGTTTTATTGTGAATCCAAGTAATTCAATGTAATATAATTTCAAAAGATACTTTAAGCCTCTTTCATTGCAAATGAAAGATGCTTCTTTAATGACGCATTGAAATTAGTGCCAATTAAATTAATATTTGACATTTAACACATTTGTTTTCAAAAGTTTTATTGCCGAAAATGTATTTCAAGTGCATTTTTCAACCATTTTTGGCTAAACCATTGTGACAGTTTGTATCAGGCTTTTGTAATAATTTTATTTTTAACAGCGTCCGATTGTAAAAAATCGTATGAACTTTAAATATTTCTTAGAAATTGCATTCATTTTTTTAAATTTATTCACAGAATCAAACAATAAAGACATGCTCGCATAGAATTTTGACTGTTGTTGAATTTCGAAATTTAGTCGTCTTAACTATAAATATGTCATTAACTATCAGTTATCTCCACAAAAATTTCGGAGGGGGATCAAACCCTGATGATCCCCCCCCCCCCCCAAATAATAAAAATCCACCGATTATCGCGAATTTCGACAAATGATCGCCGAAAAAAATCAATTTCGTCAATCGTTCGCAGGTCAAAGTATCGCAAAAGAAACGCGCATTTCTTCAACGAATCGCGCAAACGCCCCCCAATTTCTTCAAAGGATCGCGAAAAAAACGCGAATTTCTTCAAAGGATCGCGAAAAAACGCGAAATTTCGTCAAAGAAGCGCTGGGAAAATGCGAATTTCGTCAAAAAATCGCTTATTTCGACAAAGGACTACAAAAGAACGCAAATTTCGTCAAAGGATCGCAGAAAAAACGCGAATTTTGCCAACAGACCTCTGAAAAAAAATGCGAATTTTGCCAACAGACCTCTGAAAAAAATGCGAATTTCTTCAAAGTATCGTGAAAAAAATACGAGAATTTTGTAAAAGAATCGCTGAAAAACGCGAATTTCGTCAAAGGGTCGCGCAAAAAAACGCAAAATTAGCACCGGGAGGCGATTCCCTTAAGCGCGCAACCACGGGGGGTTCGATCTGGGCAAAGAAGGGAAGAACAAATTTACCAAGTTGGTTTTTAAGAAATCAACACACCATTTTAGCTTTTAACTGACTAGGATTAGGACATAATCCTTTTCTGTTCATCCATCAAATACCCCTTGAAATTTAGCAATAAGTGGGTGGCAATGAGAGTACATTTTTTACACATTACTGGCTTTTTTCAGAAAAACATTAAGATGCTTGAATTTTTCAAAAGGACCTTTCTTTTTCTTGTTCTTTTCTACAGCACTCCTCGAAAATGTCGTTATAGAGAAATTAGAATTGCAGCTTCTTTGAAAGAACGAAAAGTTTCAACACTTTAAAGGGATCCGCATAACGTGTCAATTTCTGTTGTAGAGATTCAACAAAAAGTACACAAAGTGGCATCGGCCCCCACCTCAACCCATAGTGTCAAAAATTATGGCGCCATATGCCTTTTGACAGGACATAATCCTATTTTGTTCACTAATTGCCGAAACGTCAGTGAGGTTTACCACTGACACCCCCGAAAGTGTTTGGTTTTCGTTTGCTTGTCTGTCTGTTCCGCGAAAATTGCCGTTAAAAGCGTTGGATTTATATCTTGGGGGGGGGGGGGCGACCGCCCCGATTAACACCCCCCCCCGTGGATGTGCGCCTAGGGGAATCTCCTCCTGATGCTAATTGTGCGTTTTTCCCGCGGCCCTTTGACGAAATTCGCATTTTTCCGAGATCTGTTGACGAAATTCGCGCTTTTTTCTGCGATCCTTTGACAAAATTCGCGCTTTTTTCTGCGATCCTTTCACAAAATTCGCGCTTTTTTCTGCGATCCTTTGACAAAATTCGCGCTTTTTTCTGCGATCCTTTGACAAAATTCGCGCTTTTTTCTGCGATCCTTTGACAAAATTCGCGCTTTTTTCTGCGATCCTTTGACAAAATTCGCGCTTTTTTCTGCGATCCTTTGACAAAATTCGCGCTTTTTTCTGCGATCCTTTGACAAAATTCGCGCTTTTTTCTGCGATCCTTTGACAAAATTCGCGCTTTTTTCTGCGATCCTTTGACAAAATTCGCGCTTTTTTCTGCGATCCTTTGACAAAATTCGCGTTTTTTTTCGTAGTCATTTGACGAAAGTCGCATTTTTTCGTGGTCCTTTGACAAAACTCGTGTTTTTTCGGTGGCCTTTAACGAAATGCCCTATTTTTTAACGAAATTCACGTTTTTGTCGTCCTTTGACGAAATTCGCGTTCTTTCCGTGGTTCTTTGACTAAATACCCTATTTTTTGACGAAATTCAAGTTTTTCCGCGGTCCGTTGACGAAATTCGCGTATTTTTTTATGTGATTCTTTGACGAAATTCGCGTATTTTCCTATATCTGTTGACGAAATTCGCCTTTTTTGCGCGATTCTTTCGCGAAATTAGCGTTTTTTCCTTAATTGGTAGGCGAAATTAGAGTTTTCTGCGATCCTTTGACGAAATTCGCGTTTTTTCTGCGATCCTTTGATGAAATTCGCGTTTTTTCTGCGATCCTTGATGAAATTCGCGTTTTTTTCTGCGATCCTTTGATGAAATTCGCGTTTTTTTCTGCGATCCTTTGATGAAATTCGCGTTTTTTCCTGCGACCCTTTGACGAAATTCGCGTTTTTCCTTCTATCCTTTGACGAAATTCGCGTTTTTTTCTATGATCCTTTGACGGAATTCGCGTTTTTTTTTTCGTGGTCCTTTGACAAAACTCGCGTTTTTTCGGTGGCCTTTGACGAAATGCCCTATTTTTTGACGAAATTCACGTTTTTTCCGCGCTTCTTTGACGAAATTCTGTTTTTGCGCGATTCTTTGACGAAATTTGCGTTTTTTGCGCGATTTTTTGACCTGTGAATGATTGACGAAAATGATTTTTTTCGGCGGCTATTTGTCGAAATTCGCGATAATCGGTGGATTTATATTTTTTGATCCAAGGGGTGGGGGTGGGGGCGATCACCCCCTTCTTTGGATCCGCAGTTGTGAAGAGGTATACACACCACTTAGATGACACATTTTGACTTTCAAGGATGTTAAGGCCTCTTCAGATTTCTGAAGGGGATCCTTTTTCAGAGATTATCCTCTTTCAGAAATCTGAGATTAAAAAATGGGTGTGATGGTTATGTTTTTCAGCTTTCGATAATTGGTTCTTATGTATTTTTTAGTGCTGAATTTAAAAATGACCTTCCTTTTTTACGATACCATCTCGTCAGGATTTTTCACAAATCGAAAATTTTTACATTTTTTAAAAGTCGAAATATTGCAAAAATCTGCTACTATAAAATAGACGTAACTTTTTTTCATAATAATTTATTCTTTTTTTTTTGCTTATACTATGGAATTTTACAGTTAAACATGTAAAATATTGTGTATTTATAATCTTTATAATTTTATTCCATGTGTGGAAGTTTCTTTGAACCTCTCATGCTCTGCTTCCCGCTTTTCTTTTAATCTTCTCTGTGGGGTTCTTCTCGGTATCCTATTTTATTTTGGCGGTTGATAAGGCTGGGTAATTTGTCGCAGATGCATTTAAAACATTTACCTTCTTTTAGTTAAGGCTTTGAGAAATTGCTTTGTGAGATTTTCGCTATTTTTTACTTTTTAACTTTGAAATTTACGATTTTCCAAAATCGTGACGTGATGGTTAAAAATAAAGGTCATTTTCCGATTCAGTGCTAAAAAATACATCAAAATCAATTATCGAAAGTTAAAAAACACAATCATCGCAGGATTGTGTTATTAACGTTGTTCACTATAACTAAAAGAACAAAAAATAAGATAAATAATTACCATATTACAAGAGTAAAAAGAAAAAGAAAAAAAATAAGACAATAAATAAATTCTGTTATAACGTTTTTAATTTCACGACCTAATAAGTAACAATCAACCATATTTTGAGAAGGCGGGATTATATAACAAGAGTGTTAGATAACCGAGTGTTTCGGTTAATCGGATGTCGGATAAGCGCGAGTCTAATATTTTCAAATCGCATTAATTATTTCATATTCATTTAATAATTAACTGCAAGGAATGATTTGAGCAACAGAAGTTATGACTACGTTGATTATATGTCGTTCGGTATCGCCCCCCCCAAAACGATTCTCTGGATCCGCCCCTGCCCCCCATTGGCTACGGCCTTGCTTAGAGTATTTATTATCATTATTGTTGTTTCGGAGTTAAATATGATATTACGAAAAGGTTGGTACATTAATTTTTTTTAACTGTATGTATAGCATTTTTCTGCGGTTTATGATTTTAAAATTTTGAGACAGTAATATATAAAAAAAATTATAGACATTCTGCATCAGTTATTAAATTTTCTTCAATTTAAACGCATTTTCTACGTTTTTGATACACGTAATTTTTGGCACTAAAAAATAAAACATATATTAAGCATTTAAATAAAATGTTTTTTATGCCTGTTTTGAAGTTTATCGATAAGACAGCTTTAGTATATTTTAAATAAACAAATTTAAAAAATAAAAAAACCCGACTGCGTAAAAAGCGAACTAAATTATTTCTCACAATTTTTTTTTTCAATTCCTACGATTAGCTCACACTCTCGCTATCTTTATCTTGTTCAAATTTTCAATCGTTCATAAAATACATATTATTCATCCAATCAAGCTCAAATAATTTTTTTAAACTTATAGTGGATACTACTTATACTTGATACTAATCCAGTTTCTTCAAATATTAATTCATTAATTAAATTAATTTTCAATAATCGTGGGAGACCTCTTCTTGATCAAGGCATTAAGTGCCACTCAAGAGGAAAGAAGAATGGGAGATAAAAAAAATTCTCTTATTGACCTATAAGTAGGAATTGACTTAAAATATTTTTTTATATTACTTGTTTATATTACTTACCTATTTTTTTTTTTATTTACTTGTATTGATGACTTTTAAGTTGTGTTAGTTCCTATCTATAAACACTGTTTTGATGAGGTCTATAGATGTCTATGATGGTTAGAGATCCTACAGACGCAACTTCCAGGTTGTATAATATTTTAACGGTAAAATAGTCAATGAAACATCGTCTTCATTTTGGAAGACCTATCCAATGATAGGCCACTCCAATAGGGTGCGGAATTTTTTTCGTCTCTACCGCCATTTTGTATTTTACGGCCGCCATTTTGAATTTATAAAAACAAAACCTAGCCTATAACCATCGGACCGTTAAGACAAATCGATAGACCTCATTCATTAAAATCCACCCAGCCGTTGGGATGTTTCGAGGGTATAACGAAATCCACATACACAGATACGCGTGAAATCCCTTCTTTTCAGTCGGGTAAAAAGTTCATATATACTTACGTAATATAGGACTGAATATCTTTTTAAAGAGATTAATAACTACTTTTTAACATTAAAATGTTTTTCAAACAATAAGAACTTTCATATGCAGTCATTAACTTTATTTTTATTAAAATTCATACAGATAAATGTAATGTGTTTATTTTTATATTTATTTTTTTCTATTTGCTAGGCCAATCTTTTCCTATAAAACATATAAAATCTATTTTGCTCATATTCCCAGAATACAATATCTACGGGAATAAAAAAATTTAAATATGGCTTACTGTGTCGTTTCATTAATAAGTATTGTTTTCAGCAATAATGAGCGAAAATTAGAAATCATGATTAAGTTAAGGAATATGTTTAAAAGAAAAATATATACAAATTCCAGAGAACTTAAAATTTAGACATGATCATATTAAATAAAACAAAAGCAAATCACAGCGGATAAAAAAAAAAAAAATTACACATTCTTAATATTTAAATCATGCTTAAAACTCATTAAAAAAAAAATGCGAATTTATAAACATTGTTTTTTAAGTGAAAAAATGAAAAATATTTTAGAATAATAGGACTTTGCAAAAATAGCAATCATTCCAGGAAAAAGTTCGGTAAAAAGATAGGAATTTATATTTAAAACAAACATTAAAATGAAATCAAACATTGTTAAAGATATAACACCCACCTATTAAAAAGTTATTTATAAAACTTTAAAAGTAATATCTTTATAGGGCATGCAATAAAAGCAAACACAAAGGATAAGATTGGAATATAATATTTAGTTTATTTCTATCAGTAATCTAATTTAAATTCGTATGTAACTTTAACCGATTTTTCCTTAAAACTTCAATTAGTGTTACAAACTATGAATTAAATAAATATTGCTCATAAAGTATTTTATTCTAATCATTACCGTGCTTGTATCTATTTTCATTGCATGCTGTAAAAGATGAGATTCTTTTAAAATGCCCATAAAAACAAAATAAAAAAGAATTGACTCCATAAAAAATGAACATTCACTGCTATGCAAGAGTGACTATTCACTCTACCAGGTGTGAAAAACCGCACTCTTTTAGCAAGAGTGAATAGTCACTTCTCCGAAAGAGTGATTATCCACCCTTGTTTAGAGTGAATATTCACTTCCCAGGAGTGACTATTCATTCTTTCAGCGAGTCAAAAATTTCACTTTTGCTCAGAGTGAATAGTCACTCTAAAGAGGTTGGGCATATTTTGACTCTGCGATAGAGTGACTATTCACTCCTCCGAACTCAAGTCACTCCTTTTTATTTAGAGTGTAAGTTTTTGCCATGTCTTTCGAAAAAACCTGAACTCCACTTTTGCCCTCTTTTCGAAATAGTTTTTAAAAAAATAGAAACATGTGTTTACTCATTTTAATTATATTATAGGCATGTGAAGTTTCAAGATTTTATTTTCACTGGTTAGGGCGAGTTTTGTTTATTTTAAATTTGCCACTTTTATTGAAAAAATCAATGTCTAATTTATGTGTTGACCTCAGGATCTCTGTTCCAAATTTCAAAAGATCTATGTGAACAGGATGTAGGTGGATGAAATAGGAGTCCAGATTTGACGACCACATACAGTGAAACTTCCTACAACGGTCACTCCGAACAACGGCAACTTCCGAATACCGGTCATGTTTCAGTGTTACCGAATCTCTTCCATAGAAATAGCATTACATTAAACCTCCGAACAACGGCCACAACACAGCATTTTAACTACAACTAAGATTACGGATTTTCTTATTTGACGTCCTTACAAATTTTTTACTAATCTCCAGCGGTTGCTTAACAAAACCCCGTTCGTAAATAGGTGTGGCGGGGATGAAATTTAAGTATGAGCAACCAGTTGTACTCTTTCTGAATCGTGTGATGATTTTTCTTGTCTATGTGTAGATCTCTGTCTGTGTAGATGTCTATTTTTCACTAAAAGAATGAGTTCAAAGTGAAAATTTTTAACTTTAAGTGATAAGTTGAAAGTTATTCAGGACAGCAAAAAAGGTGTAAGTGCACGAAAATTAGCTGAAATGTACAATTGCGGAAGGACACAAAAGGACATTCTGAAAAAAAGTTACTTTTATTTAGAAAGACTTTTCAAGGTGTAAATTTGGAATCTTAAACTACGCGTCGAAGAACTGGTTATGATGAGATTGATAACTTGCTTTTGGAATTGTCGAGAGAAAAATCTCCCAATTTCTGGGCCAATGTAAGTGCTCCAGAAATTGCAGAGAAAATGGGAAATTAAAATTTTTGCGGTCACTCAAATTGATAACAAATTGTACAATAAATCTGCGGAAATGATTATGCATTTAGAGAAAGAGATATGCTTAAAAAAAAACTGCGAATAACTGATTTTTTTAGTGTTTAATAATAGTATGTATAATAAGATGTATTTTTTAACTATAAAAATAAAATAATTTTGGTCAGTTATTTTGAGTTTAAGTAATTTTGAGCTTTTAAAATGTGGAACCTCTGAATAACGGTAACCTTCGAAGTACGGTCACTTTATCGTGCTCCCAGCGGTGGCCGGTATTCAGAGGTTTTACTGTACAAACAAACCGAATTCTAA
The DNA here is from genome assembly GCA_963932465.1 of Maratus speciosus. Lineage (NCBI taxonomy): Eukaryota > Metazoa > Arthropoda > Arachnida > Araneae > Salticidae > Maratus > Maratus speciosus. The sequence continues at coordinate 686,762,284 of OZ010786.1, forward strand.
GTTAAAAGAACGCAAGTAATAAAAAGAAAGAAAAGTTTATGTTGGCGCAGTGTTGAAGCACTAACAACTGCAACAACTTTGTGAAATGCGTCTGAGGCAGAAATTTTTGAGATTGGCACTAGGGATCTGCACGGGGCAGCCCGTGGCCCGAAGTCCGAACCCGGCCCGGGCAGTGGCGTAGCTACATTTTTTGGCGCCCGAGGCAGTAAGAAATTTTGACTCCCCCCCCCCCCCCCCCTTTCGATCAACACCGATTTTAGGTGCATTTAAAACCCGGTCTACGCCTGTTTTGATTAAAATATAAAATCAAAGCAGACAATGGGGGCCCCCAACTTTCATTTTATTTGGATAAATTTTCATTTGAAAATAAAGTATACAGAATCGAAGGTGTATACTACTGAAAGTAGGGGGTGCCCCAGAATTAGAGACTTTTAGTAGGATTTGCAACTAAATAGGATATATATAACCATTAATTAAACATAACCTACCACCATCAAAAACCGTACTTTTATGAATTAAAGCTGTAAGTATATAAAAAAAATATATTCAATTAATTTATTATAAGAATTATTATGGAAGAAAAAGAAAAAAGTGGACACCGACAGATAATAGAAAAGCTTATATATTGAATTACGTTGTCAAGGGCACAGAATTCAATGATATAAGCAAAATGGTTGTTTTCTGTAAGAAAAATAAGCTAAAGCTAAAAATTATTTTTCCCTGTGCCCAAACAACCATTAAAATCAAGTGAATTGATTAAAAATAAAAACAGAATAGAAACAAATAATATGAAATGGAAGAATCAATAAAACCTATTTAATTATTTATAGGATATAAAATAGAAATAATAAACACCATACCGATTAATATTTCAGTATTTTACAAATATCCACGCGCACATGGCTACCAGAATATCATAAAGATTAAGGTGAATAAAACAGTTAAGAAATCACAGTAATTGATACCAAAGGATGCAGTTAATACATTTTGAAATAAATTTTGAAATACCATGTTAAATACATTCTATATATATATATATATCTCATTACTCATCATTGATATTAAGTATATTTAAAGTTGTCACGAGCACCAGCAAAGCCGGGGAGATCAGAAAGTTTAAAATTATTTTTCTTCTATCACTGAAAATGAGGGTTTTGATAGCAATAGGGCGTCATTTTTTAAAAAAGTGACAACAGGAGAAAGAAAAATATTAATTTAACATCAGTAAAAAAAAAAATTGAAGAGTGGAGAGAACACTTACTATCTCCCTTGCTTCTATCATCCCTCGCCGTTTTTTTCTTTTCACCTCCTTTCTCTTTTTCTGCAAGTAAATGTATAAAATCGAATTGGTAACTGTTGTATAATAATCATAGCTCAGATAACTTTGAATAAAAAGTAAAAATTAAAAAACAACGAAAAATGATGAATCAGTTTCAAAAACATTCAGAATACGGTCATAAAATTTTATTAAGGTCTCAAGAAGCAATTTGGAAAACTCATTTGAAAAGCCAAATGAATTCATGATCTGGAAAATCAGATTTTTCTTTTATGCATCGGATCCACAGTAGTCCAGTCAAATTAGGTTTTTTTCTGGACATAATTATGAGAGTTTTGAAACTTGGTAATATTGTTTGGAAGGGTCTACTAATGAACATAGTAAAAATCCTGATGGATTGGGAGGGGGTAAAAGAAGGTACCATTTTTCGTTTTTTTGTTAATATCTCATAAGTCCTACGGAAAAATTTCTAATGCAAAAGTTAAAGAGAATTAAATTCTCTATAAAAAAGACTATATACATTTTTCTCTAGAAGCCATGGCTAACGAGATAGTCGTATTAAAAAATGAAGAAATTTGCCGAAAGTCACACCAGTGCCAGAAAGCGGGTCAATAGCACTTGCATTGCATCTATTTAACTTAAATTACCTTTAATAAATTTTGTGGTCAGGTGAATGGAAGCCTGAACAATAACTTCAACAAATGACATATTTCTTAACTATAGATTATGTTATATAGATTATATGTTCCGTAATCGGGTTTGAAGTCATTTTAAAAAGCATGGATTAACGCCAATTTAATTTCCTTCTGTAACTTTTGTTTGGTATACTTTTTTTTTTTACATAGATTAGACATGTTGAGCCTTCAATCCGTCAGGACCAAAGAGGAATACGTCAAATTTGTTCGATAGAGCTAGTTCACGATTCGACGCAGCGACAAGTTTTGGACAAGCGTTTGGTTTGACATAACCATTGAGCAAAAACTAATGATATCTATGAAATGCTCTGTTGGGATCACACATGGACGAAGAATAAGTGGGCTCTGGGCGCCACAGCTACCTTTCATATTTGCACCTCCCTGGAAGAATCCTCCAAACTTTCAACTTGATTTGAAAATCAGCCCCCCCCCCTTCCTCCTTTCCTCAGATAGATATAATTATATCAATATCTTCTGGGGTTATTGGAGATGAAACTATCACCTGCTTCAAAACTTTGGAAATCGGGAGTAAAAAGATGATTCAGGTGTCTAGCAAATGTTACTAAGGCTTAACATTTTTGCGTACCACCAGTTGTACACTGAATGAGGTTTAGTATTGCCCCCAGGGGCAACAGGATCGGTTGTTGGGATAGGCACTAACGTATGAACGAGCTTACGTTTCCAACCCCAAATCTCAGGAAACAGTTCATTTCCCTGCCACAGCTGTATCTGTAAGCATATATTTTTATCTGAAGAGGTTGAGAAGAACAAGTATATCCACATGCTGTCCAACAACAGTAACGTTGTCACTTTCACTCAGTGCATCTGAACAGTCAGAGTGGCGGCATTATTAGGACTTTGCTGTCATGAGACTCCTCTGTCATTTAAATTAGAATGGGATTTAACATTGTTCTCATTTCAGAGAAACTGATTTTGGAGAACACTGATGACAGTCTGTTCTTCAAAATATGTCAACTGAAGTTTTCATTGAGCACCTTCTATTTTGTTCAGCTACTTTATTACTGTTTACAGTGTCAGTATATCCATCGAAAACAATTCTGAGTCCCTTTCCACAATAGTGTTTCTTAACGTACTTTATTTAGGTGTTGCAAATTCCTGTATTGTTGATCCCTTCTTCCACACCACCTCATATGACAGGAAGCCACCGTCCACAACTATTGTTTGTTGTGGGTACAATATCTCACCTGATTGTTCAAATATTTGACACAAAGCACTTTTCTTTGTCTTGCACATTCCGCAATCATTGAAAAGAGAGAGAGGATAAGGAGTCGATTCATATTGTAGATAATTTGCTAAATCGTTACTACGTTTGCTCAAGGCAATCCGTTGGAATATAGCTAGAGGATCCACAGTTTTAGTAGTATCATGAAATTTTATTGAATTACGCATACGGTTGAGTGATTGTGCTATACCTTTCAGAGTTAGTTTCCCGTCTGAGTAACATTTGCTAGACACCTGAATCATCTTTTTACTCCCGATTTCCAAAGTTCTGAAGCAGGTGATAGTTTCATCTCCAATAACCCCAGAAGATATTGATATAATTATATCTATCTGAGGAAAGGGCGGGTGATTTTCAAACCAAGTTGAATGTTTGGAGATATCCGCAACATCTCTATTCATCCGAGTTTCACGAATCCTTATGTTTTTCACCAGAAGAAATAGTTAAACCACAGAATTCTTCCAGGGCGGTACAAATAGGAAGCGCTTATTCCTCGTCCATGTGTGATCCCAACCCAACAGAGCATTTCATAGATATCATTAGTTTTTGCTCAATGTCAAACCAAACTCCTGTCCAAAACTTGTCGCTGCGTCGAATCGTGAAATAGCTCTATCGAACAAACTTTCCGTATTCCTCCTCTTTGGTTTTGACGGCTCAACATGTCTATAATCTATGCAAAAAAAAGTGTACCAAACAAAAGTTACAGAAGGAAATTAAATTGGCGTTAATCTATGCTTTTTAAAATGACTTCAAACCAGATTACGGAATACATAATCTATATAACAATCTATAGTTAAGAAATATGTCATTTGTTGAAGTTATTGTTCAGGCTTCCATTCACCTAACCACAACATTTATTAACGGTCATTTAAATTTAAGTTAAATAGATGCAATGCAAGTGCCATTGACCTTCACTCTAAATTAAAATGTCTGAAATTCAGACACTTAAGTGTCTGAAATGGAGTGTTCAATTTTCAGACATTTTAAAATGTCTGAATTTTTTCAGACACTTTTTGCGTCTGAATTTCAGACACTTCAAACGTCTGAATCGCATCCATTTTTTTGTAAGCATCATACGTAGCCATGTTTGACCACGTTGAATTCTGGAAAAATATTTGGCTGTGGTCCTGCCCCTCCCCCCCCCCCTTCCCAATACAGCCTGATTTTTTTGGTGCTCTCAGTTTTGGTATACAATTTTCGTTACGTTGATAATTTAAATCTTTTACGACATTGTACTGATTATAATCAATATCTTGAACTTCAGGAGTAGAACAAGATTAAAAAACAAAAAATATTTATCTAAATATTAGATTTAAAATTTATTTTGTTTTTAACCTTATTTTACTTTAAAAGTTCAAAATATTGATTATAATCAGTACAATTTCGAAACAGATTTAAAATATAAGCTTTACAAATATTGCACATCAAATTTGGGGGCACTACAGTCGTAGGGGGACGGGGCACTTCCCAGTTTGCCCTTCCTTTAATCAAGAAGTACTTTTGCAAAAAACGCAACCCTGCATTATAGTTGTCTAAATTGAGGTGTCCGGTATTCGGGAGTATCCGTTGTGGAGGTTAATGGACATTCTCGAATAGCGAACACCTCTATTTAACGAATACTTTTTTAATCAGCAGACATACATATTTGTATATTTTTACCTCAAAAAAGTAGACATCTCCAATTATCGGACAAATTCCGCGGTCCCGAAGTGTTCGCTATTAAGGGCTTTTAAGGTACATAGATAAATATATATATATATTTTATAATCTTGTCCTACTCTAAAAGTTCAAAATATTTATTATACTCGGTTGAATGTGGAAAAAGATTTAAAATATCAGATGTACGAAAATTGCAAAAATCCCCCCCCCCCCAAAAAAAAAATGAAAAAATAAAATATATTGCCACATAGGCAATTTTACATATACATCACTTGATAATCACAACAGCCATTTAACTATGAATAATGAAAATAAATAAATAAATATTCTACTTTAATAACATTGGGGAAAAAATGACTTTGGTATTTTGTTAAATATATTTGCGTTTTTAAACTTGTCCTACTCTAAAAGTTCAAAACTTTCATTATAATCAGTGCAAGATTTAAGATATCAGCTTTACAAAAATTCATGCAAAATCCCCCCCCCCTCCCCCCCCCCAAAAAAATGAAAATACTTATTTAAAAATTATGTTTTTAAAAAATTTATATTTCCACATGGACAAGTTTTTATGTAGATCAGAGGGTACTCACAAAAGCTATTCAACTATCAATAAAAACAAATAAGTACATATTCTATATTAAAAACATGAGGAAAAAATAACTTATGATTTCCAAACTTCTTTCGTCTTAAATATATACAGTAACATCTGTCATTTTTGTATTTTTCGTATAAGTGCATATAAATAAAGTTACCACAATTTTAAATACGAAATGTAGTTAGAGGTTTTTACTTTTTCCCATTATAAATTTCAAATTACTTTTTTATTAAAAATAATAAAAAAATCAGTATTAGAGTTGATTGCAAATCAAATACATATGTATATTTTTACAGGCAGCTTCATATAATAGACCAGTCTCATTTACTTTATTTATCTTTTTTTAATCTGCGGTTTTATGCCAGGAAGTAAGAAAGCATTAGGTCATCTTTCAAAGTTTTTTTTTTCTTTACTTCCTTGTGGCCGTCATTTACTGCGAGATAAAAATTATCCATTGAAACTAAGAACTGACATTGAATATATAATTCGTAATAAAAAAGAACGTCATAAGTTTAAAAATATATACTTCTAGAATTAGTGGGGGTTTTTGCGAACAGATTCAAAACTAATTAAATTTCATGCAGGATTTTGTTTAGTACAATAAATAAAATCATAAAATACACTAATTTTACTACTATAAAGAAACTTACTTGAGTTGCTGCAAGAGGTAAGAAATATTCCTCGATTTGAAATTTTAAAAACTACCACAACCACAGTGAGGGAGAAAGACTTTCATCAGTTTAAAAGGTAATCCCATAATACATCCGACTAGCCATATTTAAAGAATGAGATGTTTCATCCTAAAAACAGGACCCGCCAGACAAAAGTTTCTTTTTTTTTTGCCAGTTTCGACAGGACGAAGATCAATAACACAATATTATTGATATAAATTGATACGAGTTAACACTAAGCCCATTGCACACGCTTTGTAGAATTTCCGGGTGTAATCTTCAACCGTCGTCTACTTCTGTTCTGTGTCTATCCCGCCCTTGTATCGACGACAGCTTCTAAGAGACATTTGATGTCGAGCACACACGTCAGATGTATGTATTCAATAAATAAATAATCCAAGTTAATACGAATTAAAATCACAGTACTTCACATTTCGCAAAAAAAAACGAATTAAAATACACGCGTACATAAAAACAAACTTTGTTTGAATTACAACGTATACCACTTCGAACGAAGACATCTAAAACGCATGCGCAACTGGGAGTGCTAGCGCCCCCTGGTGGTTATTGCGTCGGAAGAATCAAAACGTCTTAAATTAAGACACGTTTAAAGCAATGAAGTGTCTTAAAATAAGACGTTTGCGGATATTTTAGACATTATTCTCAGTTCGTTTACACCATGGTCATAGTAAGACGCTTATGTATCTTAAATTAAGACATCTATAGTGTCTTAATTTTCAGATTAAGACACTTAAGTGTCTAAAATTCTTTTTCAGTCACATATGTGTCTAAATTTAAGACGCTTCTATTTGCAGTGAATTCTCTCTGGCACTGGTGTGACTTTCGGCAAATTTCTTCATTTTTGAATGCGATTATCTCGTTAACCATGGACTCCAGAGAAAAATGTATAGGACCTATTTTGTAGAAAATTTAATTCTCTTTAACTTTTGCACTAGAAATTTTTCCGTAGGACTTATAGATTATGAGCTATTAAAACCCCCATCCATCAGGACTTTTAGTATTTTCATTAGTAGACCCTCCCAAACAATATTACCAAGTTTCGAAACTCTCATAATTATGTCCCAAAATTTGAGTGGACTACATAGAGTACGGAGTATACTTATAGGAGTTCAGTCAGTCATGTCGCAATAACGAAAATGCACTTGACAACTTTTGTGTACCCCTGTCTAAGATCTATATAATGGATACACACTCAGTGATTACAAAACAGTTCAATTTAACCCTTTCAGGGGCAAAGTACTTCCAATGCTAAAATGACACCGGTATTTATGAACAAATTTATATGAAACTAAGTAAAAGCTTTTCTTCGCGTACATTGGATTAAGTAAAATTTAATTCCGGTGCTTAATGTGGCAAATTAAGTGTTCCATATAATATACCGGTGCCCTTCAAGGGGTTAAAAGATCGTATAATATATAAATTTGAAAACTCGCTTCTGCCCATTACTGTTATTGGGCTTCAGATTTTTTTTTTCCCCCTGTAGCCAGATTCGCGTGTCCATTCTAGGCGCACCCGATTCGGCATGAAGTGCACCCGCTTAACCCTTTATACCCCACATCATGAATTTACGAGGTGTCTTTTACAGACCGCTAGAGTGACGTGATGCTGTTTTCGTACACCTGCATGGGTGCATTCGAGCTTCACGTGACTCCAGCGGTCTATAAAAAAAAAAGATACGTGGCATGCACCGCGGTAGCCTCTATGAATTTTAAACTTTTTTTTCCTTTCATTAGTATGATAGGGGTCTTTAGGATCAGGGGTATTTGGGATCAGGAGTAGTACTTCAAAGGCAATCTGTAACAGAAAAAAATTGACCATGCTCCTTATGAAGTCTGACTCATTTTCTACATGTGCAATTTTTTTGAGAGGGAAAACGCATGTTCCTGTAGAAGTAATCGCTGTTTTCCCAGAACACAACAGAGAAACGTGGCGCATCAAAGTGGGAATGTTTTTGTTAAAAATGTCCTGTGTAAAAAGATTGCAGGAATATTGAAATATAGCTATGTTTTAAATTTAGAAAAAGGTTGTTTTTTAAGAGGAAATGGTTACCGTTTTGAAACAGACGAAGCATCGTGTTAATAATCTGCATGATCCTAATTATTTCAGAAATAGCATTTTCGAGTATCAGAGCTTTTGGGTGAAGGGCAAATTGGGATCGCAAATTTTATTTTCAATTTAAATCAAAACGTGGTTTAGATTGCATTTTTTAATCTTTCAGTTTTCAGATCCTGTGAAATACCCCTAGTTTGGTTCACATGACTGCACATTTTGTTAGCAAGATGAAGTCCGACTCATTTTCTACATGTGCAATTTTTTTGAGAGTGAAAATGTATGTTCCTGTAGAAGTAATCGCTGTTTTTCCAGACAAAAGAAAAAAAAATTAACTCAGAAACAAATTGAGATGCATTTTTTTTCTCTATTCGACGATATAAAAAGTAATATTGTGGGATGTTTAGAAGTTTAAGAATGAAATTTCATTCAAAATGGGTCCAGGAATATTAATGTTTAATCCATGGCGTACGTAATGTATAACCAGCTCTGTAGAAGTTTAAAAATTGACAGTACCGAAAATGTAAAAATGAAATTTCTTTTAAAATGTGTTCATGATGGGTCCAGGAATGTTAATGTTTAATTCATGGCGTACGTAATGTAGGATCAACTCCGTGCGAATTTTATGTCTTAAATTTTAGTCTTCGGAAAAAATCCTTTTCCAAATGGTCGTAGTAATTTGTTAATTTTTTTTTCTTCTTTTGGTAATTTTTCCCATTTTGTATTTTAAAAATATTTCAATGTAAATGTATTTTTTATAAAGATAAAAACACCCTATTTTTTACTTTATTATTCATCCATGTCCTATATAAATCATGCAATATCTCCCAATACAACGTATGAAAATTTATCTGTCTAGCAACCACAGTAAATATATACGTTTTTATGCACCCTATGTATTCAAATGATGAAAATCTAAGTAAAGGCCCGACGGTATTCAAAAGTACCGCCTAAGTAAACCGATTTTTTTTTTCTTTTAGCATATCATATGATCTATTAAAAAAAAAAAAATCCTAGCTTTACCTTTAAAATTTAAATGTGTCCAAGCAAAAGTTAAGAATACCATGAGAGACACGACAATGGAAACAAAATTGACTCTCACGAGCACCAAAATGAAACTGCCATCTCGTGGTGGACAAAGAAACTATTGTTTCTTAAAAGTACTGCATTCAATGGGGATGGAAAACTGTGGTCATTCAATGTACCGTCGGAGCCTAAAGGGTTAAGGCGTGCACGGTTCATGCGCAATCCCGCTTGAGGCTACTTGAGTCACGCGCGGAAAGACCCCGCTTGCTCATGCTAAGCCTATGGAAGAAATTTATAAAGATATCTCGATTGCATTTCAATATTTTTAAACGATTTTTTTTTTTTTTTTGCATAGGGTAGCTGAGATCGATCTGTACAAAAGCCATTGTTTACTTTTTCGATTGCACTTTTTTTTTTTTAGAGGATGCTTTTACTTTCGAAACAGGTTCCGAAAAGGAAAGTGTCCTTATTAAAAATTCCTGTAAACAAAATCGAAAAAGTAAACAACGGCCTTTGTACAGATCGATCTCAGCTAGAGCCAATGCAAAAAAAATCATTTAAAAATATTGAAATGCAAACGAGATATCTTTATAAATTTCTTCCATAGGATTAACATTATCATCCGGGTCTTTTTGAGTTCAGATTCCTTGAACACCGCCCTTAAGGCTGATGCAAAAATACCATTCTAATACGGGAACGGTTATTGTCAGATCTCACTTTAATGCGCTGTCCATTTTCTGTCCTTTGAGGGAGGCAAAAAACCCACCCTTAAAACTCCAATTCCTTCTGGACTTCTGAAGTGTTGCCCATCGAATGGGGGGTTTCCCCAGTCAGATAACAATCATTGTTAAAAAAAAAAAAAATATTTAATAACAGTTTAAGACGAAAATGACTAATCGGAAATAGCGGTAGATATCTGAATGAAACAAAAACTCGCTGATCTAGCCAAAATGCCATTCTTGGATCGCTTCGTATGTGTTTCTAGTGCAGTAGAGAGAGAGAGAGACGAATTGAGGTTAGATACGTCTTTACAAATTACGATGATTAGATATGATTAGTTTGTGATAGAGCGCCCACAAAATTTATGTCACATACAGACAGACGGACAGAGTCAGACATTTTGTAAAAACATGTTTTATGGAATTTGACCTATAAAACTAGAATTCGAAAATTTTCACGAATATAAGACTTTCTTCTTGTAAAGACAGAAGAAAGTAAAAAGGGTAATGAAATAATACGGCAGTCACAATTATGTAACTTTGTGCATTCTCGTCAATAAAAGATTAAAAATGTATAAAACAAGTAATATAAAAATTTTGTTTTTTAAGTCAATTCCTACTTAGGTCATCGAAGAAAAATTTAATATAATCCCTTAAGCTAATGTTAGTTTTTGTCGCATTAAAATTTCTCAACGGGTTGATTTTCTATAAGCAAGTAGGTTTACAATGGAAGTCTATGGAAATTTGGCAAAATATTAGAAATATCGCTAAGTTGGCGTCCCTTTTGGCGACTCATTTTGGCCGCCAAATTGGCGACAAACTGGGCGGTATTGGGCGACAGAACAGGGTCCCCCCCCCCCCTATGCTAACCCCTTATTGAAAATACTTTCATTGATCTTCAATAACCAATGGCCGCCATTTTGTTTCCCATGCAAAACTAAAATTTGAAAAAAAAATCTGTATTAACATCAATTGTCCTCCAGTACAAGTTTAAAAAAAAAATTATTTCAACTTGATAGGATGAATAATGAGTATTTTATGAACGATTGAAAATTTGAACAAGATATATAAATAAATAAATAAATATTATATTATATTATATTATATATATACAGTGGAACCCGGTTAAGACGCGTTTCAAGGGAGTGAACAAAAGTCGCGTATTAAGCGGGATCGCGTATTAAACGTGATTTGTATAATTTTGCAGTAACTGAGCTTATTTACGCATCTCATCGTCTGAATGAACTTTAGAGCTTTCATTTAAAGTGTATTGCCGAAAGTTGCGATTTTTAAGTATATTTAAATTAAAATTTAACTGTATTCAATTTTAACTCATTGCTTCTTTTTTATAGGACACTGGAATAACTGAAAATAAATAAGAATTCCAACATGACTTTATAGTTGATTAATGTTACAACAAAAAATAAAACAACAAATATGTGTAATTTTCATGCTAGGCTAATGTTTTTAACACGAAGAAGAAATGTTAAATTTTTGAAGCCAGTTACAAAAATTATTTTTAGTAATTGTGGTAATGAGTATCATTATAAACTGTCCTTCATTTTTAATTTGAGAAAAAATACTATCCTTATTAATGATTGTGTAAAAAATATTGTTAGCCTAGCAAAAACTAAACGAAACTTTGAAAACATAAAATAACACAACTGCAATCGCATTTGCTTAATCATCAAAAGCTTCATTTTTTTCTTTGCCGATAACATGCATTATAAAACATAGTAGTGATATAATGTGCATTTAAAACCTGACTAACAACAGGTATAATCATAATTTTTATGACATATCAGAGCAAGTTGTTCAAGGCATTTTTCGCAGCAAATGCTATATCAATCATTGATTTCTTTGATGAACAATCCGCATTTAATCAGTTTTGCTCATTTAGCAAGTTATTTTCATTCAAATATCTACCGCTATTTCATGTTAGTAATATTCTTCTTAATTAATCTGTCATTAAATAAAATAAACATTACTATTTGGAATGAGTGGTTTTTATCTTAAAATAATCCTCTAATTTGGCAACATGGTAGAGGTACTCGCATTTTGATTTATGAATTCGCGTCTTAAGCGTGATTTTTTACTTCAAAAGGACAAAATCTATCGCGTATTAAGCGGAATCGCGTCATAACCGTTCGCGTATTAAACGTGATATTTTAACATTAGCCTTATGGAAGACGTCAAGTGACTGGAAGAAATACGCGTATTAAGCGGGATCGCGTATTAACCGTGAGCGTCTTAAGCGGGTTCGACTGTATATATATATACAGTAAATTCTGTCTAAGGCGGACTCTGTATAAGCCGGAAATCTGTCTACCGCGGAAATTTTTTCAAGTGCCGGCGAACCCATAGAAAATTAGATTAATTCATGCTGCATAATGCGGAATCTGTCTGACGAGGAAACGGAAAGGATTTTAAGGTCCCACCGAAACCAAAATTTTGCATAAGTCGGAAAAAGGATAATTTAAAAATGAAAAGCGTTTTGTTTATTAAACTTTAAAACTGATAAGTCAAATAACTCAATGTCGGGCATGTTAGCTAAAATTCCGTAAGCTTTTAAAAAAGTTAATTCAAAACAACAGAAACTTTAAATTTTAAGGAATTTATGCTTATGCCATTTTTTCATATGCAAAATTGCATCTAAAAGTTAATATTTCTAGTAAAATGAACATTTATGAAAATGATTACGTATTTTCGAAAGTACAATATATTATACTTTAAGATTGTACTCAAATTCAAAATTATAGCGGTCTTTCTCATTCTCGAATTTTTTTTTTTTTTTTTTTTTTGGGGTATAAATTTCCAATATGAATGTATTGCAGCAGTACTAAGAAATTGAATAAAGTTTCTCATTTATCTTTAAAAAGACAAAGGATCTTTCAGAATTTCAGTTTTCAACCACTTTTCTAGTCAGGAGAATAAATAAAAGATCGTCATCTTCCAGGGATTTTTTTTTTTTTTTGGGGGGGGGGAGCTTTTTTGCATAAGCCGGAATATTGTCTACCACGGAAATTTTTCTCAGACCCGACCGATTCCGCCTTAGACAGAGTTTACTGTATATAGGGAGAGTGTGAACTAATAGTAGGAATTGAAAAATTGGACGTTACTATGTTGCAACCATAGTAAAATCACTCGGCTTGAAATATCAGAATGCACGTTTTCGCCGGCGGGTGTAACAGAAAAATGAGATTTTAAAAGGAAATACGAAAAAAGAAAAAAACCAACCTAATGGGTTTTTGGTTACAGTTTAGTGAAATTCTCGTTTGTACGCCATCTACATTATAAAACAAAAAGTGAGCAATGATTATCGGCAGTGATCTAACCCATAAATCGTGTTTTTAATGAAATTTTTCTTAATTTCTAAAAATCGCACAATTTTATTTTTTACATTATCGAATAGAAAAAAAAAAAATCCCTGCCGGCTCGGGCCTACAGGCGGAGGTAGATTTCGAAATTAAGTACTAAATTCACCAACAAAACTTAAATCAAGATTAGAGATAAACCCAGTTCCTCCACCAAGAATGAGCTCTAGGAAGCTAAACATTTTGTAAAAATTCTAATATACAGGAATACACACACGCATGTATATGGAATAGGTTTAAAAATGGCTAAAGCAAACTCAGAGAACCTCAAAGTATTAAAATATGTTAATATTTCCATAGTCTGGTTTTTATCATGTTTTAATACGTTTCTTCAAACTCATATGACGTTACATATTCACCTGCTGGTGTCCATTATATTTCTAATATGACGCAATATTTTGATATTTTTTTTTAATTCGTCAAACTATTTATTTCATTTTGAGTTTTCAGGCGGAAATCTTGCTCTAGAAAACTTATGACGTAATATTCAATTTGTTTTCAATTCTTCAAACTTTTTATTTAATTAATTTTCGTGTGAAAATTTTGCAATAGGAAATCAATTGTTGTGGTGAGAATTTTATTGCTTTTTTTAATTGTTGGCAACTGCTATAACGAAAAATATTTATTTTTTTCTGTCATTGTTGTGAAAGAGCTGGTTTTATCAGAATCATGTTAAGACGGTATTCAAAATTTTGAACCCTCCCCATTTCTATTCCCTTGGGCCGATTTTGCCCATTTTCAATCCCCGCCGAGATATTGGCCATCTCAAAGTTGTTGGGGAGTTTGAAGACGATTCGTGCATCATTGCGACTTTTATCGTGCGGACAAAATTTAGTACACACACACATATATATTATATATATATATTAAACAAAAACCTAATTTGCAGAACAAATTAAAAAAACACAATTTATTTCGTAAATTGTTTAATCCCGAGAAGGGGCAGATATTAAGATATTTCATTCAATTCGTTCTACATTTAATGTTACATTTTTGTAACAAATAAGCTAAACCAATTGAACATTAAAAAATAAAAATGAAATTCATACAATATACTGCTTTAAACACCTATATACTTAGATTCCGTTCAAATGAAATCGAAATAAATCTTTGACTTTTTCCATTTTTAAGTTTTGTATTTTGCATGTACCTTATCATATTATGTACAATCGTCATAAACATAATGCAAAATCTGCAGTACAAATATTTACAACTTAAAAATGGAAAAAGTCAAAGATTTATTTCGATTTCATTTGAACGGAATCTAAGTATATAAGTGTTTAAAGTGTTATATTGTATGAATTTCATTTTTATTTTTTAAATGTTCAATTGGTTTAACTTATTTGTTACAAAAATTTAGCATTACATGTAGAACGATTTGAATGAAACATCTTAATATCTGCCCCTTCTCGGGCTTAAGCAATTTAGGAAATAAATATTGTTTTTTTAATTTGTTCTGCAAATTAGGTTTTTGTTTAATATGTCAAGTTTTTTTAATAACTACTGAATTCAGACGAACACATTTCAAAATTAATGGAGGGTATATCATCATCAGGCTTTAATTTGTGCGATATCGCATCACAATTTGTGATGCAATTTACCTATGTATAATTCAAAATGTTTCACCAGTGCAGTAATGCAGGTTGCTGTAGTTTGGTCAAAAAATTACAATCTGAACTTAAAAAAATCTGCTTGAAAATGTCATTTTTATTTCCACTATGACGCCATATTCATTTTCTTTTTAATTCTTAAAAAAAAAAAAAAAAAAATCCCTGCCGGCTCGGGCCTACAGGCGGAGGTAGATTTCGAAGTTAAGTACTAAATTCACAAAAAAAAAAAAAAATCAAATCAACATTAGAGATAAACCCAGTTCCTTCACTGAGAATGAGCTCTAGGGAGCTAAACATTGTGAAAATTCTAATATACACAAATACGCACACGCATGTATAGGGAATAGGGTTAAAACTGGCTAAAACAAATTCAGAAAACCTCAAAGTGTTAAAATATGTTAATATTTCCATAGTCGGGTTTTTATCATGTTTTAATACGTTTCTTCAAACTCACATGACGTTACCTATTCACCTGCTGAAGTACATTATATTTCCCGAGGCTAACGAGAAAGACAGGCTACCGCGGTGAATCCTATTCTTTTTTTACAGACCGCTGGAGTCACGTGATGCTCTTTTGTTCACCTTTATTGGTGCATTCGAGCATCACGTGACTCCAGCGGTCTGTAAAAAAAGAAGAATAGGATTCACCGCGGTAGCCTGTCTTTCTCGTTAGCCTCGATATTTCCAATATGACGTCATATATATATATTTTAATTCGTCAAACTATTTATTTCATTTTCAGTTTTCATTCTGAAATCTTGCTCTAGAAAACTTATGACGTAATATTCAATTTGTTTTCAATTTGTCAAACTAATTTATTTTTTCACGTGAAATATCTTGCAATAGAAAAGCAATTGTTGTGGTGAGAATTTTATTGTTTTTTAGGTGCGTTCGTAATTATATAAATACGTAGCACCTATAGTCGTCGTTCAGTCCGTCCGTCCGTCTGTAACAGAGCAAAAACTACCCAACCGAATGGTCTGAAATTTCAAATATATGATTGTTGCAAAATTTTGTCGAGCCATTTCAAATTTTATGAAAATCGGATGTATAGTTTAATTACAGGGACAGTCAAAAGTTTTTCTTTACATTACGGCCAATGGGAAAAATTATTGCAAGTGCATTTTAATGATATTACAGCCTTCGAGATTGGTCTGAAATTTTAAAGATATAATTGTTGCAAAATTTTGTTGAGCTATTTCAAATTTTAGGAAAATCGGATGTATAGTTTAATTACAGGGACAGTCAAAAGTGTTCCGTTACATTACGGGGAATGGGGAAAAAATATTGGAAGTGCATTTTAATGATGTATCAGACTATGCGCTTTATGAAGTGCAAAAAATTATACATTCAGTACAATATGGGGTGCAAAAAATAATTATAAAACTACTTATAGTACGAACGCACCTCATTTGCCCCGTTTGACGAGCAATTTCCAACTTGTTTTTAATTGTGGGCAACCGCTATAATGAAAAATATTTATTTTTTCCTGTCATTGTTGTGTAAGAGATGGTTTTATCAGAATCTTGTTAAGACGGTATTCAAAATTTTTAACCCTCCCCATTTCCATTCCCTTGGGCCGATTTTGCTCATTTTCAATCCCCGCCGAGATACTAGCCATCTCAAAGTTGTTGGCGAGTTTGAAGACGATCCGTGCATAATTGCGACTTTTATCGTGCGGACAAAATTTAGCGCACACACACACATACATAAACTTTTTAGGTGGGGGTGGTTTTGGGTTCCTGGGTTCCTATAATGAAAAGTTATGAAGGAATTTTTCAAAAGTCGCATCATGGTAACGACTGCAATAGGTAGTATTTCTTACGAAATCTACCTAAAAAACTACTATTTCAGTTTCATGTTTCACGTGAAAATCATTCAACTAAATATAGGCAAATTATTATTACGGCTTTTGAATTATTTACAACAATGAAGGAAAAAAAGTTAAATTTTATTAGAAAATGTCCGTTTATTCTCAATGAAAAAAGCGAAATTTGGAATTATTAAGAAAAATATTTGAATAATGTAAATAAAAATTAGTCCATGTTACTCTCTAGATTATAATCCACCTATATGCAAAGGTATTTTATGATCCGTTTTGACCCTGACGTCAGGCAAATGTTTTCACATTTTGAATTTATAATATTAGAATTAGCAAAGAATTAAAAATGAGTGGCATCAGGGACAAAAAGGTGGGAAGAAAAAATGAAAAAGTTATCATCTCCATAGGCTTTTCTATGTTAAATTAACATTGAGAAGTGACACTGGAAATAAATAAGTATTGCGCTGTCGCGCAATACTTAAATGAAACTTTTTAGGTGGGGGTGGTTTTGGGTTCCTGGGCTCGTATAATGAAAAGTTATGAAGAAATTTTTCAAAAGTCGCACCATGGTAACGACTGCAATAGGTAGCAATTCTTACGAAATCTACCTAATACTTATCTTACGAAAATTGTATCTGAATTTTCCGATTTTTAATGGATTTTAAAGCAATTTTGAAACATTGATATTTTTACTTTCTTATATCTTCAATAGAAGAAAGTATTGTAATCTAAATTTTTTTCGACATCCGGTTTTCAACGGATTTACAGTTTTAGAGATCCCAAAAAACATGTTTTTTAAAATGTCTGTATAGCCAGTCTCATGGAATTGGGTCAGTTCTATTTTATCCAATTTTTTTTGTGTATATTTATTATAGCAAGCAGCTCCTCCTTCAATTTCGAAATATTCCGCAGGAAGGGGGCGCTGTAAATGTCTGTGCCATTTTCATTACTGTACCATCGAAAAATGTATTAAGTTATGCATACAATTGCACCAATTTTTGTGTATGTGTTGGTTATGGCTAGCAGGTCCTCCCTCGAAAGAGGTGGTTGTTATAGAGATTTTGTTTTTGCCATTTTGTTTTTTCTACCATCATAAAGTGTATAAAGTATTAATATTAACGAAGAAAGACCTCCGGTCACAAAAAATTCAAAACCGGCGGCGGCGGCAGTTACTTTTTTTTTTTTTTAATAGAGAGATTACTAAATAGTCGCTCAAAAGCAGACTAAACGCGTTCAATAAAATTAATATTAATCTTATTAATATAATCTCAAAATATCAAATTATTGTCTCGCGCAATTTTTAAACTGTTTTGCTATATTACTTTTTGTTCATTTTACGTAATAAGTGTAATGCGACGTAATTCTCCTATTTAAGACTTCTAACGCATGTTAATGAATTTATTATTTTACAATATCCTTTCTCTTTTAATAAAAACTATATTTACACGTGAATTTTAAGTAATTTTCATTAAGTTCCTTCTTTTCATACGTAATTATTTAATTCTAATTTGAAAGGGGTTTTTTCTGTTAATAATAGTGTAAATCAATCACGTGTAAATCAATTTTTAATTTGAAGCAAACATTATTATTTGCGCTGTTTATACAGTTGGCAACAGTTTAAATTAATACCATTTTCTAAAATAAGTAAAAAATACCTCTCGAAATGCTGAAAATTTGAATTTAAAATAGAAATAAGACCTGAAAAAATGAGTCAAACTAAAAAAATGAATGCCTTCTGCACACCGGGAAATTCTAACGTATAAAATGATTTAAAAATGAATTAATTCCTATGTATAGTTTTTGCTTCTATAAAACTTTTTTTAATGGAACGATTTTGTACAACTTTAGCATTAAATCTCTCAAAATAATTATTAGATTTGAAAATTATCTGCATCAGCGTGTTTATCAAACATTTCTCTATAATACCGCTGATTTTCATATTTTTTTTTTGCAATATTTTTCTTAATATTAACGGAGAACGACCTCCGGTCACAAAAAATTCAAAACCGGCGGCGGCAGCGACAGCGTAAGTTACTTTTAGGTAGCTTTCATTACAAAAAGCTACCTATTGCAGCCGTTCGGAGGAAAGCGATTTCAAAAAATTTTGGTATATTTTCATCGATCATGACCCCCAGACCCCGAAACCACCCTCCGTTCAATATATATATATATAAAATATATAAATATATATAAATATATATAATATATAAATATATATATCTGACTTTTGTCATACTGTAACTCTCGTATTTATGAACCGATCTGGATGTAATTCGGTGTGTACATAGTACATACCAATGTCTCGACCGAGTTCGTTGGCCAGCTTCATCCGCCATTTTGTTTCAAATGGCGGCCATTTAAATTTAAGAAAAATTTAAATTTGAAATGTGGTACCAAAAAACTGAAAATTGAAAAAATATTTTTTCCTTATGTGTTTGACCTTTATAAAAAGATTCGGGAGCAGTTTTTGTTGCGTCTATATCTTAAAAAATGGCTGAGTTATAGCATTTTTAATTTCTAGCGTGGCTGACATTTTGAAACGTCCTGATATTTGTCACGTGATAACAGGCGTATTTATGAACCGATTTGGATGTACCTTGGCATGTACATAGTACATACAAATATCTCGACCGAGTTCGTTATCCAGCTTTACCCGCAATCTAGTTTCAAGATGGCGGCCATTTAAAAAAAATTTTGAAATTTTAAAATTTAAAATGACATACCAAAAAATTAGAAAACGAAAAAGATTTTTTTTGTATGTGTTTTACCTTAATACAAAGATTCCGGAACAGGTTTTGTTTCGTCTATATCTAAAAAAATGGCTGAGTTATAGCATTTTGAATTTCTATTGTGACTGACATTTTAAAACGACCTGATTTTTGTCATGCGATAACAGGCGTATTTATGAATCGATTTGGATGTAACTTGGTCTGTACATAGTACATACCAATGTCTCGACCGAGTTCGTTGGCCAGCTTCATTCGCCATCTGTTTCAAAATTGTTGCCATTTAAAAAAAATTTAATTTAAGGTATTAAAAAATTGGAAAATGAAAATTTTTTTTTATGTGTTTGGCCTTGATACAAAGATTCTGGAGCAGTTTTTGTTTCTGAAAATTTGTTCTTTTGTTTATATCTTAAAAAATGGTTGAATTATAGCACTTTGAATTTCTAGCATGGCTAACACTTTGAAACGATCTTTTATTTGTCACGCGATAACACACGTATTCGCCTGTTTCGATGTAAGAAGGCATGTGAATAGTATACATCAATATCTCGACCAAGTTCGCTGGCCAGCTTCATCAGCCATCTTGTTTCAAAATGGCGGCCATCAAATTAAAAAAAAATATATATTGAAAGTGAGGTGCAAAAAAATTAGAAATCGAAAAAGGTTTCTTTCTTAAGTATTTGACCTTGATATAAGGATTCAGGAGCATTTTTTGTTTGTCTTTATCTTAAAAAATGGCTCAGATATAGCAGTTTCAATTTCTAATGTGGGTGACATTTCGAAAAATCTGATTTTTTTGCCTGCGACAGCACTCGTATATATCAACCGATTCCGATGTGAGTGAGCATGTGCACAGCAATTACTAAGGTCTCGACCAAGTTCACTGGTTAGCCTCATCCACCATGTTGTCTTAAGGGGTCTTGCACCTTTTAAACGCGTCGAAAATTAACGAAAATCTTCAAAGTTTGAATTGGTCTATCTTCAAAACCTTTTTATGTATAAACATGAAATTTTGGATATTGATTAAACAGATTGTGCTTTGTAATATACTACCAACAGAAATTTATTAACCCTTTACAGAATTTGTGTATTGTTGAAATCAAAATATCTCTTTTTTTACCCAATAAGCCATTGCGCTCATGATATCTTGAGAAAGTATCTATGGATTGTCATGAAATTTGGTAAATATACTAAACAAATATGTATGTTTAAAATGATCTACTTTTAAGTATTTACAATGGTAATATTTTTAGTTATGAATATTTTTATTCATTAAAAATACAATTTTTTTTTTTTTTTTTTACGAAAATATATTTTTTACATAGTTAATGAAATAATTTTAGCCTAAGAGTAGATCATTTTAAACACACATATATGTTTAGTATCTTTACCAAATTTCATGCTAATGTATACATACTTTCTCAAGATATCATGCGCGCAATGACTTATGGGGTAAAAAAAAGAGCTATTTTGATTTCAACAATACACAAATTCTGTAAAGGGTTAATAAATTTTTAATTGTAGCATATTACAAAGCACAATCTGTTTAATCAATATCCAAAATTTCATGTTTATACATAAAAAGGCTTTGAAGATAAACTAATTCAAACTTTGAAGTTTTTCGTTAATGTTCGACGCGTTTAAAAAGGTACAAGACCCCTTGAAATGGCAGGCACTTTAAGAAATCGCCGAATTTGGCAGCCAAATATAAGTTACTTTAAATAAAAGCAGCTTGGATAAAGCTAACTAATTTCGCGAAATTCTCATTCATAATGATTTAGTATTGATAAAAATTAGTATTGAATCTCCTATATTCGGTTTCCACTAAATTGAGCTTCGTGTGTTTGAATAATATAAGTTAGCTTTTTTAAAATAAGGAATATGAAAGCTACCTCTTCCTCCCGGCACTGGCCGGAAGGACTTTTTTTAGAATAGAGAGATAGATTTTAGAAAATTGTGTTAATTTAAACTGTTGCCAACTGCATAAACAGCGCAAACAATGTTTGCTTCAAATTAAAAATTTATTTACACGTGACTATTCTAAACAAAAAATATAAAAAGCAGGCACCCATTGAAAATTACGTCATAAAAACTATATTTACACGTGAATTTTAAAAGAGAAAGAATATGTAAAATAAATTCATTAACATGCGTTAGAAGTCTAAAATAGGAGAAATTACGTCACATAACACTTATTACGTAAAATGAAAAAAAAAATATATTGCAGAACAGTTTAAATTTAAAAATTGCGCGAGACATTTGATATTTTATTCTTTTCAACTATTTTTATTAGGACAGCACAAATAATATTTCATTTCTAACAAAAGTAATTTCACGTGAATATTAAAAAGAGAAAGAACAGTTTGGTAAAAATTACGTCAGATTAAAAACGATACAGTTAAAGTGTCTTATTTAAAAAAAACTCTTCGCTTTGCTAAAAAATACAGGGAGACAAAGACCATTTACTTAATTCATTTTATAATAGCTTATTTTGAAATGTTTAGCTGATTTTATTTAATCAAAGACGGAAACAGCCATTGTAACCTTTTAAGAACAGCTGATTTGGGTTTTAAAAATCCCCCAATCAAAGAGAAACGAATAGAAACCCATTTAGAGGAAAATCGCTACTGTTTTTTAGATGATAGTAATTGAATTTTCCGAAATTTTTTTAA
Source organism: Maratus speciosus (assembly GCA_963932465.1). Lineage (NCBI taxonomy): Eukaryota > Metazoa > Arthropoda > Arachnida > Araneae > Salticidae > Maratus > Maratus speciosus. The sequence goes on from OZ010786.1 coordinate 686,784,439, forward strand.
AGCCGATCAAATGAGCGTGCTTTTAGAATCTGCGGTGTCTGAATGGGGCTTGGCGAGCGTAGCTCGTAGGGGGCACGCCCCCTAGTTAAGTAAACAGTGTTTTTCTCCCGGTATTTTTTAACAAAGCGAAAATAAAGTTCTTTTAAATAAGACATTTTAAATCTATCGTTTTTAATCTGACGTAGTTTTCACCAGACTTTTCTTTCTCTTTTTAATATTCACGTGAAAATACTTTTGTTAGAAATGAAATATTTGCGCTGAAATTGTTGAAAAGATCTAAAAATATCAAATAAATGTCTCGCAATTTTTAAATTTAATCTGTTTTGCAATATTATTTTTTGTTCATTTTACGTAATAAGTGTAATGTGACGTAATTTCTCCTATTTAAGACTTCTAACGCATGTTAATTAATTTATTATTTTACAATATCCTTTCTCTTTTAAAATTCACGTGTAAATAGTTTTTATGACGTAATTTTCAATAAGTGCCAGCTTTTTATACCCAATTATTTAATTCTAATTTGAAGGTTTTTTTTCCGTTTATAATAGTCACGTGTAAATAATTTTTTTTCTTTTTTTTTGAAGCAAACATTGCGGTGTTTATATAGTTGGCAACACTTTAAATTAATACCATTTTCTAAAATAAGTAAAAAATCTCTCTCGAAATGCTGTATATTTGTATTTAAAATAAAAATAAAACCTCAAAAAATGAGTAAAATTAAAAAAAATAATGCAATCTGCACACCGGAACTTCTATTGAATAAAATGATCTAAAAATGATTAAATTCCCCAGGCACAGTTTTTCCTCCTATAAAACTTTTTTAATGGAACGATTTTGTCCAACTTTAGCATTAAATATCTCTTCAAATAATTCTTCGATTTGAAAAATGTATGCATCAGCGTATTGGTCAAACATTTCTCTATAATACGATTGATTTTCATATTTTTGTATGCAATATTTTTCTTAATATTAACGAAGAAAGACCTTCGGTCACGAAAAATTCAAAACCGGCGGCGGCATCGTTAGTTACTTTTTTTTTTTTTTTTTTTTTTAAATAGAGAGATTAAATGACTTGTGTAAAATAAGTCAGAAGAAAAACATTTTAGCGCTGAAGGCACGCCATTATTAGGTTCATTTGTAAATACAGTAGAACCTCTTATCCGAAACTCTCGTTTAACCGAAATCCATTTTTTAAAGTTTTAACTATTATATTCCTTGTGTGCAAGTGGTCTCTTCCGAACTACGACTACATATTAATATTTTCGACCCCCCCCCCCCCCACTTCTCAGAAGTTTCTTTGAATTTAACTTGAGCTCCCATAAGCTGCGGAGGGGAACGGACAAAACGAACAAATGAGCAAGTTTGAAGCTTTTGAATGTTTTGTAAAAGGTTTCGCATGGCTGGAGCAGCAGCAAGACTATGATACTGGTGAACCAATAATATTAAAAAAACTCCGTGATAGAGCTTCAAAGCAACGGCAATGGAAACTGCGACAAACAAAACATTTTTTCAAACCCTTGTGATCTATGTAAAAAGGACTTAATTTAAAAAATCCCTGCCGGCCCGGCCTACAGGCAGAGGTAGATTTCGAAGTTAAGTATACTAATTTCACCAACAAAAACTAAATCATTATTAGATATAAATCCACTTTAACACTTTTATCTGTCTGCTTTTGACGAGTTTTTATTTCCTTTTTATAAAATAGCTGGTTTTATCAGAATCATGTTAAGGCGATATTAAAAAATATATTTTTCTATACTCAACAACTCGAAATTTTCTGGCACATTTTCAGATTCATTTTTAATTTAAAAAAAATATGAAACATGCTGACGTGATTTTTGAAAAGATTTATAAGCGACCTGTGTTTTTATTTTTCTTTCAATTAATTAAAACTTGATTAATAAACAATTATTTTCTCAGAAGGGCAATATTTTTCGTTTCTAACACAATCGCTTCGGGAAATTCTGTTCAAAATGCCCACTTTGACATCATTTTTTTAAATATATTCTGCCTCTATCAAAAAATCGATCATTACTGTACATTATATAGTTTCTGAATAAGATAATCTAGCAATTGGATGCGTTTGAGAGCAAAAATGAATTTAAAAATGAGTAAGAAAATAGACAGTTTGGATTTGAGTGTATCCTTAATAAGATTTTTTTCTTCAACCGCTATGTATTTTTAATTTGTTTTTGCTGTAGGAATTGGCCTTTCAAAAACTTGTCTATATAAATGTTGAAGACAATATTAAGAAGATATATGATAAATTCATGGGGATTTTATATCTTGTGAATTGACGGAGTTATAAGAATGTTTCTTCTTCAACTCCCCTTTTTTGTTTTCGTTTTTAATTTTTTTTGCGGTACGAATTGGTCCTATCAAAAACTTGTGAATATAAAAGTTGTAGATAATATTAAGGAGATGTATAATAAAATTAATAGGATTTGATATCTTGAGAATTGACTAATTAAGGAATTTTTTTCTCCCAAAAACCCTATTTTTGCGCCCCTTGAGCCTATTTTAAATTTTATCAAAAATCTGTGATGCATGAATTTTTGACGCTATTTTTAGAAGTAATAAAAACTTTAAACTGATTTGATATGTACAAAAATTAAAAAGTTATGGGATTTTTTCGGTTTTCACAAAACCCCTCCCTATTTCCATCCCCTTGGTCCGCTTTTGCCCATTAACGAACTTGATCGAGATTTTATGTCCCTTGATTTTATGTATCAGTTTGGAAGAGATTTGTGCAGAATTGCGGAAGTTATCGTGTCCAGAAGAAAGTGATAACACAATTGCTTCGGGAAATTCCATTCAAAATGCCCACTTTAACATCATTTTTTGAAATATATTCTGCCTCTATCAAAAAATCGATCATTGCTGTACATTATATAGTTTCTGAATAAGTGAATCTACCAATTAAATATGTTTGAGAGCAAAAATGAATTGTAGAATGAGTCAGAAAATACGCAGTTTGGATTTGAATACACCCTTACGATGATTGTTTTCTTCAATCGCTATGTATTTTTAATTTGTTTTTTCTGTAAGAATTGGTCCTATCCAAAACTTGTCTATCTAGATGTTGTAGACAATATTAAGAAGATATATGATAAATTCATGGGGATTTTATATCTTTTGAACTGACGGAGTTATGGATTTTTTACTTCTTCAGTCCCCCTTTTTGTTTTCGGATTTAATTTTTTTTTTTTTTTTTGCGGTACGAATTGGTCCTATCAAAAACTTGTGAATATAAAAGTTGTAGATAATATTAAGGAGATTTATAATAAAATTAATTGGAATTGATATCTTGAGAACTGACGAAGTTACGAATTTTTTTCTCCCAAAAACCCTATTTTTTTGCGCCCCTTGAGCCCATTTTTAACTTTATCAAAAATCTGCGATACATAAAATTTTGGCCCTATTTTTAGAATAATAAAAACTTTAAACTGATTTGATATGTACAAATATTAAGTTATGGGGCGTTTTCGGTTTTCACAAAATCCCTCCCTATTTCCATCCCTTTGGTCCGATTTTGCCCATTAACGAACTTGACCGAGATTTTATATGCCCTTTGACTTTATGTATCAGTTTGGAAGAGATTGGTGCAGAATTAGGAAAGTTATCGTCTCCAGAAGAAAGTGATATATATATACATAAGTTTTTTACTGAGTTCTAGGGTTTTGGGGTTCTAGGGGTCATGATCGGTGTAGATCTGCAAGAATTTTTCAGAAATTCCAACATAGGAACGATCCCAATAGGTAGTATTTCATACGAAATCTACCTAAAATTAAAATTCAGGTAATTTATTCTTGTTTCTATTTTGCTATTGCTTTCTTTTTATTAAGCACTTGTTACCATAATAAGAAATATTGCATATATTTTCTCCTTAATATTAAAATGGAAGCATTCTCGATTATCCGAAAATTTCGATTCTCCGAAAGATGGCCGTTCCTAATTACTTCGGATAATTGATGTTCTACTGTATTTTCCCTTATATATCATTCAGCATCAATTTTAGGGGCCTGTTTAGATTAAAAATACAAAATCTAAACACTGGAGCCCCACCCCCCATTTTTTACTTTTATGTTGTTTGAATAGATTTGAAAATAAATTATACAGCATCGAAGGTGTACAAATACTGAAAGCAGTGAACGCCCCAGCAATAGGCTCTTTTAGAAAGATTGGCGATTAAATTATACACACACATACACACAAAATTACTCAAGCATTGATATTAGGTATATTTAGTCATGGCACTAGCAAAGCCGGACTAAATTATTTTGCTTTAAATTAAAATTAGTATTATGAGTTTCGATATGAGTAGGGCGTTTTTTTAACCATTTGGAAAAATGGTTATTGTCCTCGGTTTGGTTAGGAAATCAAAAACATATCTGAAGCGTTTTATTAGTTGAATCCCGCATTTTATTCGCTTTCTGATGGGTCTTATACAGTCATCTGTATTTTCCCTTTACTTTCAACCGAGATGGATACTTCTGTTGCCACTATGACAAAAAATAAAAACTACAAAAAAAATTAATAACTCAAACAAATTGAGATACAGCTGTCAAACAAATTGCGTTTAAAAGTGCATTTTTTTCTCTATACGACGGTGTAAAAAGTGATATTGCGGGATGTTTAGAAGTTTAAAAAGGAAATTTCATTTAAAATTTGTTCATGATTGTTCCAGGAATATTAATGTTTAATCCATTACGTACGTAATGTATGACCAGCTCCGTGGGAAAAAATCATTTTACAAATGGTCGTTGATATTTGTTGAATTGCTTTTAAGTGAAAACAGGAGAAAGAAAAATAGTCATTTAATATCAGTACAATAAGAATTGAAGACTGGAGATGGCGAAACTTACTCCATTTTATCCACTTACTCCACTTATCATCATCCTTGTTTGGGCGTTTTTCTCCATTATCTTCTTTCTTCTCCATAACTGCGAGTAAATGTATAAAATTTAATTCTTACTCTTGTATAATATAAAAACAAAAATTCAGATAACTTGGAATAAAAAGTAGTTATTAAAAGTCATTAAAAAAGGAACGAAAAATCAAACAGTTTGCAACACATTCAGAATACGGTAATAAAACTTACCCATCTATTAAGTTCTCCTTTTAAGGTACAATTTGAAAAAACCTACTAGAATTCACGGTCTGGAAAAGATTTTTTTTTTCTTAATGCACCGCTGTATAGGATCCACAGATGTGTTTGTAGTGTACGGCTTAAAGGAGTCCAGTCAAATGCATGGCACACTTGAAAATGTTCATTAAGCCACGTTGAAATAAATGAAAATGCACCTGAGAACTTTTGTGCACCCCTGTCTAAGATCTATATAACGGATACACACACAGTGGTTAAAAAATAGTTGCGCACCCGATTCGACAAAGTGTGCACCCGCTGACATGAAATATGACATTTACATGAAGTGCGCACAGTGCACCCGCTTAACCCTTTCTATCTCACATTATGAATTTACGAGGCTTACGAAAAAGGACAGGCTACCGCGGTGCGCCCCAAGTGTCTTCTATCAGACCGCTAGAGTGACGCGATGCTCCTTTCGTACACCGCATTCGAGCATCCCGTGAGTCTAAAAAAAGATACGTGGAATGCACCGCCAGTCTCTTTCGGTAGCCTCGATGAACTTTAAACAGCTATCTCCTCAAAACTTTTTTCCCCTTGCATCACTATGATAGGGGCGGTAGGGGTCATTATGATCGGGGGCACTTCAGGGGAAATAATCTGTAACAGATAAAAACAAGTAAGAGATAATGAAACAATTGATCATGGTCATTATGAAGTCCGACTCATTTTCTACATGTGCAATTTTGAGAGTGAAAATGTTCCTCTAGAAGTAATCACTGTTTTCCCAGAACACAACATAAAAACGTTGTCCGTCAAATTGAGAATGTTTTAGTTAAAAATGTCCTGTGTAAAAAATTGCAGGAATATAGCTATGCTTTAAATTCAGAAAAAGGTTGTTTTTAAGAGGAAATGGTTACCGTTTTGAAACAGACGAAGCATCCTGTTAATAATCTGCATGATCCTAATTATTCCAGAAGTAGCCTTTTCGAGGATCCTAGAGTTTTTGAGTTAAGGGTCCATTGGGGTCGCAAATTTTATTTCCTATTTAAATCAAAACGTGGTTTAGAATGAATTTTTTTTATCTTTCAGTTTTCAGATCCTGTGAAATACCCCTAGTTTGGTTCACATGACTGCACATTTTGTGTTAGCAAAATATTTTACAATTTTATTTTGAATTTTAAATTTTAGCCGTGACTATGTTTTAGGCCTCAACGTTTTTAATGTAAATTAGACTTTTCTGATTCACAACACATGAGCTTTGACCGATTCTCCCCGTTGTTTGCATTTCATGTTATCTTGAAGAAAAGTGATTTAACTTTAAATATTTGTTCTTTAGTAATACAATTTTCCAATAGAAAATTTTGCATTTGATTTTGTTTTGCAGTGTAAAATATATGAAAAATGGGGGATCAAAGAGGTGTCTTTCGAAAAAAATACTTGTACTAGGTAACATGATAGATTGAAAAAAGTTCTTTACACATTTCAAAAGACTACTACTTACTTTGTCAAATTATACATAACAGTGTGTAGTCCACTTCATTCTCTGGCGAAAAATTATCATTGACAATATTTTTAAAAATCATACTCTTTGTTACTAAAAATTATTTTGTCATAACTCCAATCACCGACTATTTTGAAAAGCCAGTCATGGACAAAGTGAGCCAGTGTCCGACATTTTATTTGCAAAAAAATAAAAAATTTATATTATATTAATTTATTTATTTACAAGAAATTTATGCTTTAAAACTACTTTATTATAAAAAATTAACTTTTTTATAGGGGAGGTGGGGGATGAATGGGACAAAGGATGGATGGGACATCCTCAATATTTCAGGGAATAAACTTTTTCTTTGTTGTTTCCGATTCTCATATATAGCACTACCATAGTGTGCTTTAGAACCAAAAGGAAAACCACTTCAAAGTTGCATTTCCTGAAACTCTGCTTAAAAATCTTTTTTTTTTGACGTTTGAAGTTGCAAATATATTATACAACTAGCCGCCTCAGGCGACTAGTTTGGTCTCCCTTAAATATATGCTATGCATTGCAACATGTTACTTTTATTCATAATTTAACTTATATACTTAATTCTTCGCCAAATCGAGAGATTCTGATCAGTGGCGTAGCCAGGATTTCGTTTCGGGGCGGGGGTCCAGAATTTTTCCTTAAGGTTATATATATATATGGTAAAACCTGTCAAGATAAAATCGTAAATATTGATGAAAAATTCCTTTTTACACAGGTTTTCGTATTATCAGGTGTATTTGTATAGTATTCTTTTCCGTAGCACAATGGAACATTTCTGTTTAAGACAGAATTCCGTTATAGGCAGGTTTCGTTTTTACAAGTTTTGTGTATTTATATAAATATACTTATTTTTGTTATATGAATAGAACAAAACTTGTCAAAATAGTAATTGTCTATAACAGAATCCTGTCTTTAACGGAAGCGTTACATGGTCTTAATATGAATTGCGATACAATTAAATTTGGTGAAAACCTGTCTGAAAGGGGATTTTCATCGTTCTTTAGTGAAACATAGTGGAACCTGTGAAAGCGGAATCTTTCTATAACGGAATCCTGTCTCAAACGGAAGAGTTTCAGAATCCCTGCGAAACGAACAATAGATCTTATTGAAGTAGTGTTTCTTAGAAGCATAATTAATTACACTTCTTTCTGTGGAAGCCTGTCTAAAATGGAGCTTTTTACCAGTCCCTTGCAATCTTGTCTTGACTGTGTATGTATAATAGAAGTATTTCGAGTAACTTTAAGAATTTAGGTATATCCTTATTTAATTTCTTAATTTAAAAAAACATGAATACAAAATGTAAGGCTGCTCTATAACTGCAACTAATAATACATTGAAGTTACATTAATATTTACCAATGGAAAAGATTCACTATGATGTAAAAAGCTGAGCGCATACTGAAGAGTTAAATTTAATTAACCCATTCGCTGTCCTCCACGAGTATACTCGTGGCTTTAATTTATTAATTACTTTGTCACCACTATTTTAGAATTAAAAAAATTGCCTCATTTTTTGGCAGAAATTTCGGTGTATTGGTAAAGCGAAATTTATCTTTCTGAATTTGTGGTAGCAAACGACTTTTAACAAAAAATTTGAAAATTCTTACTTTATAGTTTTGACAGCGAATGCGTTAAATCAAGTTTCATATTACATAACATTTGCCTACAATAAAGTTAGGATCAAGTGGTTAAGTTTAAAACAGCAAATTTCCATGTTTAATTTCTTGCCATTGAAATAAGAACTTGTTCTGTAATAGCTATTGGATACTGATTTTACATAAGTGTCAATCGCATGAGCCGTTCATGCGATCTGCCGCGCTCCCCATGGGAGTTTGAGATATCCCAGATAGCATGAACATTAGCAGGAAGTTTGACTTTTTCTGATATTATCTTGCCGTGACAAATTTCAATTGAGAAATTCGCAGCAAATTTCCCGCAAGGTATACCATCACCCACTTGCCTGAGTAGTTTGTTGTGAAACTGATGCAAGTGCCTTTAATTCACGACAGTGACGAAAGCAAAAAAAAAGTTCTGTTGAGAGAATAGACAATCAGCAAATACGCAGAAATTTTATTCGGTAGGCACCGCTTTTTCTAAACGCTATACTTATTAAATACCAAACAATGCTCGAAATGAAAAGTACAAATATTACCTAAACATGTTTATGGTGATAAAACCGATGCATGCACCTTCTGACGGCGCTTTCGCCTCAATAGACTTGATCAGGTCTATGGACCCCTTCGAAAGGGTTAAACTTAAAGTGTGACATGGAAAGATTACTACTTTGGAGTAAGTTTGCAGTATTTTTGATTACTTGTTTGCCGTTAGTTTGCAATAAATTTGATATAATATGAATTTAACTTGCACGTCAAGTTAGCTGCAAGTTCAAAGTGTGGTGACTTCGGCGTTTGCGTTATCTTGCTGCAATCTTGTTATGAACTTTCAGTCTTGTCATGCTGAGCTTACTAAAATTTTGCAGGTTTTCAAATCAAGACTGTTGTAAATTTTCTGCGAATTAAAAATGCTATGTGGGAAGGTTTTAACTTTAAGAAAAAGATCTTGCATTTTCAGCTACAGAAACTAGTAATGTAAAAAGCACACACATCAAATATAGTTCATGCTGGAAAAAGCAGTTTTGTTACAATTGTCTTATTCAGCCATAATTCTTTTGGGTTTCCATGTTTGATGTCTCGCCACTTTTGATACCATATTCGATCTAATAGTTGCTTCCGATATCTGGTCGTCTTTAACACTAGAACGGCGGTAGGGGTCATTTTGACACCTGCGTACTTTCGTCCGTTAATTACTTTTGTTTTCCTGGGCGAAATCGTTTGAAATTTTTTGACTTTTCCTAAATAGATAACATGTATTTCTTTAAAAAATTTCAGCTTTCTAGATTTGTTAGTTTTTGAAATATGGGCTTGTATTCCTAGAACGGCGGACGGGGGTCATTTTGACCCCTTTTGTAAAATACTCTTTGTACTCGAAGCTGCTTTTGTGGAATATACTATATGTTCGAGGAACAATAAAAAAGGGGTTTAGAATTATATTCATTGTCGTCCAAGGCATGAGGAATACTATTTTGCAAAGAAACTATCTCAAGAGATAGATTCAAAGAAAGAAAAAGATTTTTTAGTTTTGATGAAAAGACAAGGAGATCTAGCAGACTGCAGACTGTTAAATTTGCTCTTGCATCTAAAATGTGGAATAAATTTATTGAAAATTGCAAAACATGCTACCGACTAGGACAAAATATTACAGTTAATGAACAATTGTTCCGATCTCAGGATAGATATAAATTTACGCAATATATGCCAAATAAATCGGATAAATTTGGAATAAAATTTTGGTGATCTGTTGACGTTGATACTAAATACCTCTTGAATGAATTTATTTATCTAGAAAAGGATGAAACAGCCAATCCTTAATTACGTTTATCGGAAAATGTTGTCATGGAATTAAGAGATCCCCATCGAAACGAAGGAAGGAATATTACGACAGATAGCTATTTTACTAATATCAAATTAGCAGAAATGTTAAAAGCTAAAAATAAAACTTTGGTTGCGCAATGAAAAAGAACAGAAGAGAAATTCCTATATCATTGAAAAATATGCGCAGTACTCTTTATTCATCGAAGATAGTGGAATGTGATAATATGACACTTACCATCTATCAAGCCAAAAGAAAAAAAAAGTGTTTTTCTACTGAGCTCATTACATTCTACTGTAAAAAAATGAAGACGGTCTCAAGAAGTTGCCCGATTCAATAGAATATTACAACGCAACGAAGTATGGTGTGGGTATCCATGATCAGATGTGCCGAAAATACTCCGTGAAATCGGCTTCTAGACGATGGCCTGTACATATCTTTTTTCAATATTTTGGATCATGCAGCGTTAAACGCCTGGATAATTTATAAAAGTGTAACAGGCATGTCTATCAGTAGAAAAGATTTTCTATTAAATTTAGGAGATGTGTTCAGAATGGATCTTATGGTTTCAAAAATAAAATAGATATCAAGAGAAAAAATGTCAAGTACAGACATGCAATGGAAAAAAATCTCAAGAATTTTGCGCACCATGTTTCAAAGTTGTGCGCTGAAAATATACTGGAAAAATTGCTATTTTTTTTTCTTTCTTTTTTTGTTACAACTCAATTAATTCCTAATACGTGTGTACAATTTGGAGTATTATAAGTATTAAATAAAACTGAAACAGAATGCTTAACATATTAACCATTCAGCTACACTTATAATGAAATAACGGAAACAACAGAACATATTTATCATTTATGGATTTAGAGAGTGAATCATTCGGCGAGTAAGTAGATGAAAATATAAATATATATTATTTTATAAATTGTGTTTTATTTTAGTTAACATTAGTTTTAATTTGTGAAAACATTAATTTTAATTCGATTTTTATATCAAATTAATGAGTTTTTTGAGTAGTCGTAGTATGATCCAATCAATCGCCCGGTAGGCGTTACATATACAGTATTTTAAAAATTCAATAAATTATCGAGTAATATTAAATATAAATTATGAAATACATGTAAATTACATATTTTTGCATATATATGGCATTTAAAATTTTTCTAGCTTTGTTATTTCAGTAGTTTCGTTGAGGGGTCAAAATGACCCCTTCCCGCCGTTCCAGTAGGTAAGATTTTCCCGCCGTTCTAGTGTTAAGGAAGTTAAATTTTTGTAATAAGTTTATTTGTGATGGATTAGCACTTTTTGAAAGTATTAGAATGTGTAAAAAATGGTTCATGGTGGTTTGCGTTTTTGTACTTCTCAGCCAATTTATTTTAGATGGTTCGAAACAGTTTTAGAACATTCTCCAAGTTCAGCAGTAAGCTTCGGACGGGTCGGATTTGTGCAGCTCTGGAAGGAACATTTAGGAGTTCCGTGGAAGGGGGTAGTGCCCTTCTAGACAGTGGCGTACTCAGGATTTTATTTCGGGGAGGGCTGACTTAAATTTCCATAATGTTCTAAATCTTACGAAACGCGTTGAATTGTGTTATAAGCAGAAATCATTTTTGCCAATAAGGCCGTAGCCAGGGTGGGGGTGGGGGGGACAGGGGTGACTTTGTTCCCAATTTTCCGAAAATTCGGACTTAAAAAATATCGCGATTTTTGGCATGGTCGCCGAAAAAAAAAGATTTCACCAATCGTTTGCAGAAAAAAAATCTCCAATTTTTTTAAAGGATCCGAAAGGAAAAAAACGAAATTTTGTCATAGGGCCACGGATAAAAGGCGAAGTTTGTCAAAGGATTGCGAAAAAAAAGTCAAATTTCGTCAAATGATCAGGGAGAAAACGCGAATTACGTCAAATGCTCACGGAAGAAACGCTAATTTCGTCAAATGAGCACAGAAAAAACCCGAAATTCGTCATAAGGCCGCAGAAAAAACGCGAATTTCATTAAGAGTTTCTAGGGAAAATGCGAATTTCGAAAAAAGATCGCTAAAAACACGAATTCCATCAAAGGGCTGCGAAAAAAAGCTATTTTCGTAAAGGATCGCAAAAAAGCTTATTTTGTCAAAGGGACAAGGAAAAACGTAAATTTCGTCAAAAGGGCGCAGAAAAGCGCAAATTTCTTCAAAAAAACGAGAAATAAGTGCTAATTTTGTAAAAAAGCTGCGGGAAAAAGCGCGAATTTCGTCAAATGGCCACCGAAAAAGCGCGAATTTCGTCAAATGACCACAGAAAAAAAATGCGGATTTTGTCAAAGGGCCGCAGAAAAAATGCAAATTTCGACAAAGGATCGCTAAAAATGCGCATTCCGTCAAAGGGAAGAGGAAAAAACGCGAATTTAGTCAATGGGACACAGAAAAAACGTGAATTTCGTCAAAAGGTCGCAGAAAAACGCAAACTTCATCAAAAAGACGAGAAAAAAATTCAAATTTCGTCAAAAAGCCGCGGAAAAAAACGTAAATTTCGACGAAGGATTGCCTAAAAAAAAGGAAATTTCGGCAAATGACCACAGAAAAAACTAATTTCGTCAAAGAGCCGCAGAAAAAACGCGAATTTCATCAAAGAGCCGCAGAAAAAACGCGAATTTCGGAAAAAAGATGTCTTTAAAACACGCATTCCGTCATAGAGCTGCGAAAAAAAAGCTAATTTCGTAAAGGATCGAAAAAAAACGCGAATTTCATCAAAAAGACGGGGAAAAAACGTAAATTTCATCAAAAATTTGCAAATTTCGACGAAGAATTGCGTAAAAAAACCGCGAATTTCGGCAAATGACCTCCGAAAAAACGGAAATTTCGTCAGAGGGCTGCAGAAAAAATGCAAATTTGGACAAAGAATCGCTAAAATAACACGCATTCCTTCAAAAGAAAGCTGAAAAAGCGAGAATTTCGTCAAAGGATCAGAGAAAAACGCAAATTTCATCAAAAAGACGAGAAAAAAAGTGCAAATTTCGTCAAAAAGCCGTGGACAAAACGCAAATTTCGACGAAGGATTGCATAAAAAAAACTCTAATTTCAGAAAATGACCACAGAAAAAACGCTAATTTCGTCAAAGGGCCCCAGAAAAAACACAAATTTCGACAAATGATCGCTAAAAAAAACACTCATTCCGTCAAAGGGAAGTAGAAAAAACGCGAATTTGTTAAAGGATCGCAAAAAGAAGAAAAAGCAGGGTAACAAAGAAGGGCCACAGAAAAACGTGAATTTTGTCAAAAAGCCGCGGAAAAAGACAATTTCGACAAAGGATCTCGAAAAAAAAAAAAAAAAAAAAAAACACAAATGTTGTCAAAGGGCTGCCGAAAAAACGCGAATTTCATCAAAAGGTCGCGGAAAAAACTAGAATTTCGAAAAAAAGATCGCTTAAAACACGCATTCTGTCAAAGGGCTGTGAAAAAAATGCTAATTTAGTAAAGAATCGCAAAAAAAACGTGAATTTTATCAAAAAGACGAGAGAAAAACGCAAATTTCGACGAAGGATTGCGTAAAAAAAAAACTCTTATTTCGGCAAATGACCTCGGAAAAAACGCGAATTTCGTCAAATGGCCGCAGAAAAGGAGCAAATTTCGACAAAGAATCGCTAAAAAACACGCATTCCGTCAAAGGGAAACGGAAAAAATGCGAATTTCGTCAAAGGATCGCAAAAAAGAAAAAGCAGGGTCACAAAGAAGGGCCACAGAAAAACGTGAATTTGGTTAAAAGACGGCGGAAAAAAAGCGAATTTCGTCAAACAGCCGCAAAAAACGCTACTTTCGTCAAAGAAAACGCGAATTTCGTCAAAAAAGCCACGGAAAAAAACAAACTTTGATGAAGGATTTCGTAAAAGAAAACGTGAATTTCGGCAAAAATCCGCGAAAAAAACTTTAATTTCATCAAAAACCCGACGAAAAACACGGAAAAAACAAATTTCGACATGATCACGAAAAAAAACGCAAATTTCGTCACAGACCCGTCGAAAAAACGCAAATTTCGACGAAGTAGTGTGCAAAAAACCCGCGAATTTCGGCAAAAAGCCGCAGAAAAAGCGAATTTTTTCAAAGGACTGCTGAGGAAACGCAAATTTTGTCATAAAACTGTGGAAAAAACACAAATTTTTGGCATGGAGATGCGACAGAAAAATGAAAGTTAATAAGCTACTTTTACAGTCACTCTTCCGCACCTCCGGTTTTCCAATTTATACGGAATCGATTTGTGATTAGCTGTAGTGTTACTGTGCATTAACATACTTCCGCATTGACAATCTTGGTGCCCGCCGAATATGAGAGGAATTAAAAATCTCCTTAAATTAAACTACTTTTAGATTTGTCGAATTTACTTGTAGGTCTTTTGAACTGACCATATACGTTTTCATTTATCCCGTAAAACAGGCATGGAGCTATTTTTCAGTCATTTGAAAATTGATTTTGTGGTTTCAAGTAAATTTGGTCGCAGGACTGAGGAGGATTTTGGATTAGCACGAAAAACAATTTCGTGGCATGCCAGAAAAAACAAATTTATCCGAAAAAGAAGGAATATCAGCCCTTTTTTCATTTCACTGCGATCTCTTCGGAGGTGGAATGGAGCTGTAACCTCATAACCCCCGTCGCCATCGACTTCTTTGGGTATATGGGACTTACCAGAATAGCTGCGTTGCACAAAAAATATTTAAATTTATCTCAAAAGAAAGAAAAAAAAAGAGTTTATTTTTCATTTTTGATTACTTCGAAAGGAGGCCTTATAAACCCATCAGCCTCCTTCCCCTCATTGGGTACACAGTGGTGTAACTGTACGCTGATATGACACTAGCCAGAAAGTCTAGTTCGTTGTATTGCAGAAAACAATTGCAGTGCAAATTTATCTCAAACAAAAAGAAAAAAAAAACCACCACTTTTTTCATTTCATTTTCAACTATTTTGGGAGAGGTCTGTAAGCCCATCACCCCCTTTCTACTTCTTTGGGTATAATGTGGTGTCACTGTGTACTAATATGGAACTAAACAGAAGAGTGTGGCTAGTCTGTTGAATAATAGAGAAAAAATGTAAATTTATCTCAAACAGAAAGAAAAAAAAACAATATTTTTTTCGACTATTTCGGGAGGAGGGGCTGTAAGCTCATCAGCCGCCTCCCCTTCTTTCAGTATGCTGTGATATCAATGTGGGCTAATATGGATTTAACGAGAATGGCTATTTCGCTGTATGGCAGAAGAAAAATTACAAATTTATCCGAAACAAGAAGAAAAAAATCAGCCTTTTTTTATTTCATTTTCGACTATTAAGGAAGGGAGCACCCCATTAGCCCCTTTCACCTCTTTGGGTATAATGTGGGCCCACTGTGCACAAGTATGGAACTAAAGCGAAGAGAGCGGCTGATCTGTTGAATGATAGGGGGAAAATACAAATTTATCTCAAACAAAAAGAAAAATATCAGCACTTTTTCATTTCATGTTCGACTTTTTGGGGAGAGGGCTGTAACCCCATTAGCCTCCTTCTACCTTTTGGGGTATAACGTGGTGTCACTGTACACTAATATGGAACTACAGCGATGGGAACGGTTAGCCTGTTGAATGATAGTGGAGAAAATGCAAATTTATCTCAAATAGACAGAAAAAAAATTCAACACTATTTTTTCATTTCATTTTCTACTATTTCGAGAGGAGGAGGGCTGTAATTCCAACAGCCCCCTCCCCATCTTTGGGTGTGCTGTGATACCAATGTGGACTAATATGGAGTTAACGAGAATAGCTATTTTGCTGTATGACAGAAGAAAAAAATTACAGATTTATCTTGAAAAAGTAAGGAAAAAACACTTTTTCATTTAATTTTTCGACTATTTCTGGTTTGGGGGGGGGGGGGGAGGGCTGTAACCCCGTTAGCCCCCTTTCTCTTCTTTGGTGTCAATATGGACTACTATGGAACTATGCGAAGGAAGCGCATAGTCTGTTGAACGATAGTGAAAAAAATGCAAATTTATCTTAAACAGGCAGAAAAAATTCAGCACTAAATTATCATTTCATTTTCGACCATTTCGAGAGGAGGGGGATGAAATTCCATCAGCCCCCTCCCCATCTTTGGGTATGCTGTGATGTCAATGTGGACTGATATGGTGTTAACGAGAATGTCTACTTTGCTATATGACAGAAGAAAAAATTACAGATTTACCTTAAAAAAGTAAGAAAAAATTACTTTTTCATTTCATTTTTCGACTATTTCGGGAGAAGGGGGAGGGGCTGTAACCCTGTCTGTCCCCTTTCTCTTCTTTGTTGCCAATGTGGACTAATATGGAACTTATGAAAATGGCTAGTCCGCTGTATGATAGAAAAAAATTAAAATTTTTTCCAAAAAAGAAAGACGAAAAAGCAGCACTTTTTCATATCACTTTCGAAAATTTCGGGGGGGGGGGGGGGGGCTGTAGCCCCATCAGCCCCCCCTTGGGTACGCCCATGCTTCTAGATCATTAATAATCATAAAGTTCCGAATCTTCGGATCGAACCCTTAAACAACTTGACAGGAGGATCAAGAACATCATCTCTGTATATTTCAGCATTCACAGTTGCACTGGTAAAAATGTGTCGGTCACTGCGGCCATTCAAAATGATGTTCGTCCATACCATGATTCCACGACCTTTGTATCGATGCTTTTCACGGATGTTTGCAGCCTTATTGCGTGCGATTTTCTCCCTTCATATGGTAACACGTCTGTAGTAACTCTCTCAACAAAATCGGGATTCTTCGGTAAAGAGAACTCGGCTCCAGTTCGTGGTACTCCAATGACGATGCAGCACTTTAGCCGGGCGCTACCGGAGTTAGTGGAACACAAATCATGTGTGTTCCTTGAATGCAGACTGTCACTCAAAGTAAACCAGGATAGTAGAGTTCTTGTTGCTGCAGCAAACTCTCTGCAATCTGAACTGACGTCAATTGCCTATTTCTTTTATCAATTGTAGACAAATTACTGTCCTGAGAGCCTATTGTGGTGAGTTTTCTACCTTGACCTGATTGTTTGTGGACATTATACCAGTGTCTTTAAACCATTTCCAGAATCTTGAAATGACGCTTTTGGCTATTTTTAAGTCTTTAAGAACCGTAAGAGTGTCTGTCCTGCTTCCATTCTCCCTATCGTATGCAATTTCTCAAAATCGGTCAAATGTCTTGTACAATCCTTAAAATTAGATTTCAAATTACCCACGTGCGCCCCTTTTCACACGTGAACCGAAAGAACGGGCTGAGGCTGAAAAATTTGCATATATTTTTGTAGCGAATGTTAATCCCATTGGGCTACGTGATAACGTTGGCATTGAGTTACCTTTCTGGAAGTTCCCTTAATAGAATTAACATAAAGCACCTTTTTATGGTTGTTCCTTTAATTTTTCTCGCCAGAGTATTTTGAAAGTGGTAACAAATAACCGGGTACACGACATTTCGGTCCCGACACTTCGGTCCCTGGCCATTTCGGTCCCGAGACATTTCGGTCCCTGGCCATTTCGGTCCCGAGACATTTCGGTCCCTGGCCATTTCGGTCCCGAGACATTTCGGTCCCTGGCAATTTCGGTCCCGAGACATTTCGGTCCCTGGCAATTTCGGTCCCGAGACATTTCGGTCCCTGGCCATTTCGGTCCCTGGCCATTTCGGTCCCTTGCAATTTCGGTCCCTTGCAATTTTGGTACTCACCACCTTATAACTCTGATTCTAATTGTCGTGGGTCCTTCAAACGCTGCAATTTGAACATTATCTGGGCCCTTTTAAAAAATATCCCCCCTCCCCCCTCAAATTTTATAAAAAGCTGAATATAACAGTCCGATAAATTTAAACTTTTATAACTCGTGATTATGAAATCACAGCGAGCTGAAACTTTGTTTGAACAACGTGATATAATTTTACAGGGGACATTGTCTTTTTTTTTAAACTATTATTATTTAACAGAATGGATTTTTTAAGTTTTATTATTTATTATTACTATTAGGTATTTTATATACACTGGCCTCCGAAAGTTAAGGTACAGGGACTAGATGCTTTCGATTGCACACGTTTTGTCGAATATCTACAAAAATTGACAAATTGTTCTTGAACATCTGGGATGAAAAGAACATGTTTGATTTTATATTTATCGGTGAAGATTTAGTCGGGGGAACAATTAGGGGGCTAATAATAAATTTAATAATAAAATAATATTTGCGATCACCTATGTAACAGGAAAGGCTGGAAATGGTTTGTAACTGTGGTAAATGACTAATTGGGTCCTGTTCAATGTTTGTATGCATTTGTGTAAGCATAGCACTCATATTCGTGAAGATGTTAAAGTTTTTGTGAAAATTTCAAAAGGTTTTTTTGTTTATAGCATACAGAGTTTTCAACCAAATTTAACGCAACTTTCCAAAAACCTGACAAGGAGTAGTAGAAACATTATACTGTAATTAAAACGTGAATATATTGAATATTTGATGAGATATGGGCATTTTTATGAGATAATTTTTAACTGCGCATGCGTTGAAGATTTCAAAATTTTTATTTCATAATTTGGTAGTAAGCTATTTACGTCAACTTATATAAAAAGTCCAGTCAAATATCGCAAAAATTCCCAAAGATAAGGTCGATATAGTGAGTTGCTTCCTAAAAATAGCTTTATTATAAGGGATTTTCCACAACTTTTCAATCAGCTCGCTATATCTTTCTAAGTTTTCACAATATTTGATTGAACTTTATTTTGAAGTTGCCCCAAAATACTGACTACCAAATTATGAAATAAAAATTTTGAAATCTTCCGCGCATGCGCAGTTAAAAATTCTCATATAAATGCCCATATCTCATCAAATATTCAATATATTCACGTTTTAATTGCAGTATAATGTTTCTACTACTCTTTGTCAGGTTTTTGGAAAGTTGTGTTAAATTTGGTTGAAAACTCTGTATGCTATAAACAAAAGCCCTTTTGAATTTTTCACAAAAACGTTAACATCTTCACGAATATGAGTGGTATGCTTACACAAATGCATACAAACGTTGAACAGGACCCAAATAGTCATTTAACACAGTGACAAACCATTTCGAACTTTCCTGTTACATAGGGGATCGCAAATATTTTATTATTAAATTTATTATTAGCCCCCTAATTGTACCCCCAACTAAATCTTCACCGGGAAATACAAAAATCAAACATGTTCTTTTCATCCCAGAAGTTCAAGTACAATTCGCCAATAATTTTTGTAGATATTCGACAAAACGTGTGCAACCGAAAGCATCCAGTCCCTGTACCTTAACTTTTGGAGGCCAGTGTATACTATAAACTGCCGTACAATGTTTTTTGGTTGTTTTCATACATTTTTAGAACGTTTAAATTATCATTAATTAGATAATTAAACTGTGCTTAATTTTTTTTTCCAATTAGATTAATCATAAATGTCTTCAATAATTCAATTAGACACTCATAAGCTATTATATGCAAATATTTCCTCAAATCACCCTTCTACACCCTCTCCTTTAATAATTCAGAAATAAGATATATTTATTGAAGCACAAATTTAATTTTTCTTATTATTTTTATAATACAAAGTTGCATCGTATAAATTTGTTTTCGTAAGTTACTTTACCATTATAAACATTGGGAAAACAATAGTGATTTGGTAACTAGGCGTGCTATGAAAAATATTTTGTTTTCAGAAAACTCCACCCACCACTTCATTTTTTTTTTTTAATTATTGCAATTTTTTAAGTCTTCTCACCCTTTGAAGACGATTTTTGTGAGCTAACTTTATTGAATCTGGGCCTATTTCTTTGTAATAAGATTATTATTTTTAATTTTATATAATAATGTAACTATTATTTTAATTAATTTTATTTGTAAATTTTAACTGACAAAACTAAGCTTTTTTATATTTGTCTTTTATTTATTTCTTTTTATACTACCCTTTTCCTCCCACTTTCCCAGAAAAATAATATATTTTTATTTTACTTTTATTAATAATTATATTAATAGTTTTACATTTAGGTAACTTTAAACATAAAAATAAACAGGTAAAGGATAAATTTCAGTCTATAACTACAATAAAATATAATGATAAATTGAATATAAAATATATTATGTATCGATTTTATTTTAAAGTATAAATTTGTAATGCATATTAATAATGTTGTTAATTTAATAAATTAAGGATACATTAAATTAAAAAATATATTTAATAAAATATTAATTTAATTTTTATGCTAAAATTACTAACTGTTTTGAGAATTAATAGCAATTATTCATCACTTAAAGTTTTCATCCAAAATTTTTGATTTATTATTTTCAAAAAAATAAAATAGAAATTTTTTGAAAAAACAGTCAAAAACATAAAGTCGAAATAATAATTAATTAAACATAATAATAATGCAATATTGTACAAATACATAAAAATAATTTTTAACAGTGTTAGGTGACATTATTGTCCAGATGCAGATTTTAATTTTTAAGCACAGTTATAGTTTACAATTCGCAAAAAGCAAGATATTAATTTTAATTAAAAGAGCAAGAAAAATATTTTAAATTAACTAATAAATAAACAACATATTTATCTTCAGAATCCTTATCATTTTTATACATCCTAATGAAGTTAATAACATTATAATAACCGAAAATTTAAAAAATATATTTGCATTTACCCTAAAATAACTATTATATAGTTCATGTAATAGTTTTAAAACTAGTAATTGATGAGTTAGTTATATAAACAATTTATAATTTAAGTTATTTTGAATTGTTATTAATAAATACCTTTAATTAAAACAAATTTAATTTTTGAGAATTTTTTTATTTAACAACTATGAATGTTTTCAATTTTTCTAAGATGATATTAATCAATAAAATATAGTTAAAACAATGTTTTAATTTATCAGGAGCTTATACGTATAATACATTAAAATATAGAAAATGTCAATCCCCCTCCCCTACTTTTTTAAATGATTACCATACGAAATTTGTTTGAGCTCTTACTAAAATTTTAAGGCCTTTATTTAAAAAACTCTACATTGTCCCCTAGAAAATTATGTCACCCATTTCAAATGCACAAAATTTCAGCTTCCTGGAGAAGGGACCGAAATGGTTAGAGACCGAAATGTCTCGGGACCGAAATGTCTCGGGGCCGAAACGTCCTGCTTCCCAAATAACCAGCCCAAAAATAAAGTTACTTTTATTAATTGCAAGCAGCAGATTTAAAGTAATTGTTAATATTGTCCGTTATAAAGTGAACAAAGATAAGGGTCACGAAACTCAACCAATTTACCGTTATTGCTTTCGTATAAACTTGTTCTTTCCCATAAGTGTCGACAACAGAACCTCATCGAAGTCCAAGATAAAGAAGTTTTACGTTTAATCTAGTTACAATAAATTTGTGTAAACGGAATAGCAGGTATACTTGCATAGTTATCCTTCCGTCTCGGCACATTAAAATGTTTTTGTTTATGAGAGGATTCCGTGTTTTCAGAAAACCTGCCAAGAAGGATTCACAATTGGAACAAGTTTCATTTCAGATAGGTTTCAAATGTTAGCAAGCACAAATATATAGTTTTGTTTACGTCGAACCTTGAATTGTTTTCCTTTGAGATAGGTCATCTTCACAGATTTTCCTGTAATAGATTTATGCTCTTCAGAGGTGGTGTTATAGCAGCGGTTTCCAACCTGGGGTAGCGTACCCCTGGGGGGGGGGGGGGGGGGGGTACGAGGCGGGTCTGCTGGGGGTATATGAAAATACTATCGGTAATGGCGTAATTCACAAAAATGTTAGCAATATCAATGGAATTTGCATCGATTTATTATACGGTTGTGATAAGAAGTTTACTAATGAAAAAAAGCATGTTTACATTATCTCCTTGATTGGAGGGGGGGGGGGGGGAGGGGGCGTGTTTATGAGAAATGGGGGTACTCCGAAATGAAAAACCTAAGAAAGGGGTACGTGAAAGAAAACAGTTTGGGAAGTGAGTACGTTTTAGCAGTTTTAAGGGATACTGTGAAAACGGAAAGTGTTTATAACGGGAAACCTGCCTAAAACGGAAAAGTTCATAGTCCCGAAAAAAGACATCTTTGAATTATACCTTCTAAGACGAATACCTCTCTAAAGCGGAATTTTTTATAGATCCTTTGCGATTCTGTCTTAGCAGTTTTTACTGTTGTATTTGTATCCATGGTTCAGTAAACCAGGTCCACTTTCGGGGGGGGGGGGGTCCGGACCCCCTGGACCCCCCTTGGCTACGCCACTGATTCTGATAGAGAACTCAAGAACGCTTCGCAATCATCACAGCATCTTGATATTTTTAGTTGAGTTGTATTTTTTTTCGGAAATCCGCTTAGTTCACTTAGACATTTATGCTTCTTGTTCGTTTGCTTATCAGTTGCAAAACGTTCTCTAATGAGGAGATTTTTAAACCTATTAAGTAATCTTCCGTAATTGCGTACCTAGCCAAATGGCGTATTTTAGGTAATAGGATTCAGTCAATGAATTTTTTTGTGAAAAACCTTTATTGTCTTAATGTAAGTGTGGGTATTATTATTGTTAATAATATCTTTTTAGAGTAATAGCTTTTTAGAGTAAGTATTAGCTTATTCTAGCTAATAATAAGCTAGAAGTAGCTAGGAGTCATTCGGTAGCTTCATCGCCCCGAACCCAACCCTTACCTCTTTTCGGTGTCTAATTTGTGTAATTTCCCTTTTAAATTTGTCCGGTTTCAATTTTCGATTTTTTTTTTTTTTCAATCTGGCTTTCGCTAGAGAGTCTTTCATTCGGGACGTGGCTGGGAACCTAAGAATCTTGCTTCCGCAAAAGAGACGGACTAGAGTAGAAGAATAAAGGGCTGCGGACGAAGATGGGCCGCTCACCGCGGCGGTCCATCTCCTTTATCCCGTCGATCACTTCCAATGGAAAAAAAAACTATTGCCAAACTATTCGCCAAACGCCCAATAAAATAAATGGACACCTTCAGTTAAAACGGTTGAAACTGATCTATTGTACTAATGCATCATCACATTTTTTGAATGTTTGTACTCTTAATATCATGACGTCCCCGTTTAATGACGTAATTGATATTTTAATTAGAGAAAAACTAATAAATCTGTAAAACATCATTAAAAACACAGGTAAATGTCGAATTAAAAATCACTTCATGAAGTAAACACGTGAACGAATCTGACGTCGAGATCATTCCTTTTTGTTAAGTGTAATTTTAGATTGCTTCAATATTAGTTACCCTTTTTAATGCTCTTATATATTAAAAGTATATTAAATCACTGTTTTGAATGCGTCAAAGGTATAAAGTATAATTGGCCATTAACAATCATCCTCCTGGCACGGATAAATATTAAATTATTTGACTGTGCGATTTGAAATGTCATTCATTAAATATTATTACATGAGTTGGGTTTGTTTTTGAAGAAAATATCGTGAAAGAAGTTGAATTGTATAGCAGTTTACCTAACAGAATGAGATGCTGAACTTTGATTGGCTTAAATGCGTGAATTATTTTTGCACAAAATTCATTGTTGGAGAGCTTACTGCGTGAATGATTACCTCCAGTGGTGGGATTCAACCGGTTCGCACCGGTTCGGTAGAACCGGTTGTTAATTTGTCTTGAGTTCGGCGAACCGGTTGTTAAAATGATACTTCAAATGCGAAAACAGCATTTACATTAATTTGCTTTCTTTAAATGTTTATCTGCACAACATTGTTTTGTAGGCATAGCTTTGTGATAAGTACTGATTAACTTCATTTAATAAAATAATATTTCATTTGGAACAATAATATATTTTTTCTTCATCAGTCGTGTAAGAGAAAATTCAACTTAAAAGAAATTTTGAAGAATTTTGGTAACTAAATTGACAGTCCTAGGCTAATCCCAGTTATATGGTAAAGTTTTGAAAATTACACAAACTAGTTATCTATACTAATAAAGTTTTGCTCTGTCTGTGTGTGTGCGATGGCTAGCAAAATCGACGGCATGTGCGAGTCTGAAAATTTTTGTGAGGCTAGCTCAAAATTTCTCTTGATGCACCTGAGACACAGAATTTTAAAATTCTAATAATTAGTTGAGTTATTAATTAAAAATCGCAACTCACTCTCATCAAAAACTGAACTCTGTCCTTGTGAGAAAGAAAAAGCACAGAAGCCTTATTTACGCATCAGTTGAAAATGAATAACGAAAAGAAGAAATTTCGGTGGTATTTTGTCATTTTTTATTAACATACATCGGCCAAACCGCTTAGTAATAAAGTTAAAAATGAAAGACATATGCTGAAAGATCTACGTCTCAAATGCCGCAATCAATTAAAAA
Source organism: Maratus speciosus (assembly GCA_963932465.1). NCBI lineage: Eukaryota > Metazoa > Arthropoda > Arachnida > Araneae > Salticidae > Maratus > Maratus speciosus. Next base: position 686,808,787 of record OZ010786.1, read on the forward strand.
ATATATCGCAGTTAACCGCTTGAAAAACAATTTTCAAAAAAGGTCGTTTTTCCGAAAAACTTTTTCTCCCTTAATGCAACGCCCCTCCAGGGCGTAATTTTGGAGGTACCGACAAACCAAAAATATGTTCTTAAAGTGAAATCCTTTTCTAATCGTGGTGCAATTGGTTTAAAATAAATATGAATTTTAACCCTTTCAAATACACCGGTAAACGCAGGTCACTTCGCGCCTCACGAAGACTATATTTTTTTTCTACGCTAAAAATAACTAAACGATCGTATTCTTTTTTTAGCATCTTAACAAGTAGACCAGATTTACATCACCTACAAAAATTTTGAAACGTTCGAACGGGTAGAAATATTTCTTACAAAATAAAATGTGTGAAAATTTCGACGAAATTAGCAAAAATCTGAGTGTTTCGTTGGGGTTTCGCTCCTTCAGGGCGAAATTTTAGAGGTACTGATAAACCAACAATATGTTCGTAAATCTGAAACCATCTTCTTATCGATGGGACAATCGGTTTTAAAAAATAGGAATTTTAACCCTTACAAATACACCGGCAAATGCAGGTCATTTCGCGCCTCAAGGAGACGATATTTTTCTACGCTAAAAGTAACTAAACGACCGCATTTGAACACAATCTTTTAAGAGTATCTCAAATTCAGATGGTATTGAGATTCTCACTGGATCAGATTTACACAATCTACAAAAATTTTGAAACATTCAGACGGGTAGAAATATTTTACAAAATAAAATGTGTGAAATTTCGACGAAATCAATGAAAACCTGAATGTTTCTTCGGGGTTTCGCTCGCGGGCCCAGGCAACGCTATTATTCGAATAAACGGTACTTTGCTTTGGTACGGAATGTTCCCTGTTATCGCTGATCTATAGCTAATACTTAAATCGTCAGATTTAGATACATACTTCCAACTGCACATTTTTTTATATTGTTCTTCATATCTTAGAAGTTTTTTTAAGTGAAAGTGGTTATTTTCGTAAATATAACAAATCCAAAATTTTGATAAATTCCTCTAGTCTTATAATTTATATTAAGAAAAATATTTTTCCAGCTCTAACAAATGAAAAGACATTGTATGATCTAAACTTGCCGAATCATGATACTTTGGATTTTACGAATTTCCAGCGTTGTCTGGCCTGTTTTTTTTTTTTTTTTTTTTTTTTTTTTTTTTTTGGTACTAAGAAATGGTAAAAATTCTTAAAATTTCATAACTCGAGAAGTTTTGATCTTGCAAAAATTTGTCTCACTAGCTATAGCATGGATAATATTTTTCTAAACATGTTATATACAACTTTAGGTCATGAACATGGGTTAATTCTTAAACTTACATTTCTGCTATTTTTATATTATATTGTTTATTGTTTTGATGCATTTTCTGATAGAAATTATGATCATGGCTTCATGACTGCCGAATATTTATTAACGTTCTTTTATAGGGCAATATGTTTCAGGATTTTTTTCACCATACCAAAGGATCAAAGTTTTCTTTAACAATGTTCTTATAATATTGGAAAGGGTTTCATAATCTATGTATGATGCTTCATTTTTCTTTCATTTTTGTACATAAAAAATCATTCGGGCAGCGAACCGGTTGTTAAATTGTTTGAATCCCATCACTGATTACCTCCATAAATTAATATTTTTTTCGGTCAATGAAGAACGAATCTTGTGTTTACTTTGGTTGGAAACAGATATTGGACTGTCAATGTCATTTCAATTGAAGTTATCTCAGAATAAATTAAACAAAAACCTAATTTACAGAACAAATAAAAAAAAAAAATTATTTCCTAAATTGTTTAAGCCCGAGAAGGGGCAGATATCAAGATATTTCATGCAATTCGTTCTACATGTAATGTTAAATTTTTGTAACAAATAAGTTAAACCAATTGAACATTAAAAAATATAAATGAAATTCATACAATATACTGCTTTAAACACCTATATACTTAGATTCCGTTCAAATGAAATCGAAATAAATCTTTGACTTTTTCCATTTTTAAGTTTTGTATTTTGCATGTACCTTATTATATTATGTACAATCGTCATAAACATAATGCAAAATCTGCAGTACAAATATTTACAACTTAAAAATGGAAAAAGTCTAAGATTTATTTCGATTTCATTTGAACGGAATCTAAGTATATAGGTGTTTAAAGTGTTATATTGTATGAATTTCATTTTTATTTTTTAAATGTTCAATTGGTTTAGCTTATTTGTTACAAAAATTTAGCATTACATGTAGAACGATTTGAATGAAACATCTTAATATCTGCCCCTTCTCGGGCTTAAACAATTTAGGAAATAAATATTGTTTTTTTAATTTGTTCTGTAAATTAGGTTTTTGTTTAATATGTCAAGTTTTTTTTAATAACTACTGAATTCAGACGAACACATTTCAAAATTAATGGAGGGTATATCATCATCAGGCTTTGATTTGTGCGATATCGCATCACAATTTGTGATGCAATTTACCTATGTATAATTCAAAATGTTTCACCAGGGCAGTAATGCAGGTTGCTGTAGTTTGGTCAAAAAATTACAATCAGAACTTTAAAAAAAATCAGCTTGAAAATGTCCTTTTTATTTCCACTATGACGCCATATTCATCTTTTGAATTCTTAAAAAAAACTATTTCAGTTTCTTCAGTTTCATGTTTCACGTGAAAATCATTCAACTAAATATAGGCAAATTATTATTACGGCTTTTGAATTATTTACAACAATGAAGGAAAAAAAGTTAAATTTTATTAGAAAATGTCCGTTGATTCTCAATGAAAAAAGCGAAATTTGGAATTAAGAAAAATATTTGAATAATGTAAATAAAAATTAGCCCATGTTACTCTCTAGACTAGGACTTCCCTCAGAGGGATTAGTCTGAACGATATTACTGAGAACATAGATTTAATAATAACATGTGGAAGCAAAGAAAATGAGATGTTAACTTTAATTGTCCATATGCTGCGATAAATTGAAATGATGAAAATAAACGAATCGTAGAATTACAAAATCTTATATATAAATTCGTATACACTGTTTAAAAAAATGGGAAATCTAACCATTCAAGACAGCCATGCATGGATATAAAATTGAAAGTACGCAATATATTAAAAGTAAAATAGAAAATGAAACACTAATTTACTTATATCGGAATTTTAACTGTATAAAATGATGTCAAGAGCATAATCAGACGCTCCGCACCAATTTTAGTAACTTTAAATGACAAATATATGATGTTTAAAAAGAATGGACTATACTTTATAGGGTGTGTGCTCCCCCGGAATAGTTAATATTGTACAATATCTGTTTTCCACGGATGCAATAAGGTTGTCGATAACATTTAAGGAATTCTCTCCTCAAAATCTAATATAGTATCAAAGTACCGAATACATCAACAGTGGCATGCAATGCTTCGTTTGAGCGTGTTTTAGATATGCTCGATTGGATTTAAATGATGAGTGTATGCTGGCCACTACATACGCTGTATTGTTTTGTTTTCAAACATATTCTGCACAAGTCGAGCTGTATTTAGCATGTATTAAATAAAAGAAATCGGCAATGATTGCAACATAAAGTATGACACAAGATCTGAATATATCGTCTGCATAACTTTTGAGCTGTCAAAGTGTCATTTGAAGTAATTTACAAATCCATACATATTTATTCAGCAAATCATGCAAGCCTGTATACGCCAATATTAACCCGATTATGAAATTTCACCAGAATAAGTTAATATATAAAAAAGCTACTAATGATAATTGAGAATATGACCTTATGATAAAATGTCTAGAAAAATGAATCAGATAAAAAATTCATATCACATTTAAAACGGCACTTCCCTCTGTTAGTGGCCTTGGCGAGAGAGAGAAAAGCCTAGAGAAGGAACACTTTAACAAGTACTTTCGGGCAAACCTACTCACTGTTTCATACAGGTCTTTATTCAATATTCACACTATTTAATGCTAGGTGGGTATCTATCAGTTTTGTTTCATTTAAATCGCATGTTTTGCGGAGGAAATGCAGCATTATGAAATATTTAAAGTTGTTGTACCTAATAATTCCAAATTAATGGTAATTGAGATCGCTTTCAGTTAATTTCATCTTTTTAAATTTTTTAGAAACAATTCATATAGACAATTGTATATTTTAAAACTAACCCGAAGCAAAATTTCAAGATTTTGGGCTCAGCAGTAACACAGAAATAGAAAATTTTTTGAAAGTTTTTTGTTTTTGCACTGTTCTATTGCGAGAATTTACGTCATGATAAATACAGCCATGTCAATTTTCATGTTTATATTCCTAACAATTCCATGTACTTCGTTACTTAGATCATCTTTAGATCTTTTTCCGCTTTGTTTAGTCTTTCTATTTTTTAGAATTCGTTCTACAACGAGCATTTACATCTTATTAATTACTACCATGCCAAAGTTCTAGTTTCTAACCTCAACAGTATCCCAAAAATTTCAGTTTTCCAAATAAATCATAGTTTAGAACCTTTCTAGAAATTTTTACGTTTATCCGTCAAATTGAACCTTTTAGAGAGCGTTCATTACGAGTATTTATATCTTAAAAGTAACTACCGCACCAAATTTAAAGTTTTTAACCCAATCAATATCGCAGAAATCACAATTTTAGAACTTTTTTGCTCCTGCAGCGATGTAGGTTCTTGCACTGACATAAAATAGTTTTTTCTTCGGAGCAGAGATGGCCACCAACATTTTTTTAAGTTGGCTATGTAGTTTCAGAGATAACACCTCACAAACGTACAACCATTAATAATATTATATACTTTATAATATTATAACGCTTTATAATATTAGCATTAGATGTGCAGATACAAAAGCCATTTATCCGTTACAAACTAAAGTGCCGGCGTTGCCCAGAATTTGAAGGATGTTCTGAAAAATCAATTTCAAAATTTAACATACAACACAAAACAAACATTAAAAAAAGCAGTCGAAATGTTGTATGAATGAATCATATGAAAACGCTACATAAAAATGTATATAACAGACGCAAAAGAATACAGCTATAAATGAACTTATTTCAATTTATAATTGGAGCAATAATGTTACAATAGGCCAATAATTTCCCTAATCTAGTTTTTATCATGCTTCAATAAATTTTTCACACTCATATCACGTTATACTATATCCACCATGCCCTTTATATTTCCAATATGACGTAATATTTTCCTCTTTCACGTGGAAACCTTGAAATAGAAAAGTTATGAAGTTATATTCACTTTCATTTAAATTCGTCAAACCATTTATTTCATTTTCATATTTCACGTGAATATCTTGCAATAGAAAAGTTATGACGTAATATTCACCTTTTTTTTTAAATTCATCAAACTATTTCATTTTCATTTTTCACGTGGAAATCTTGCAGTAGAAAATTAATTTTTGTAGTAATAATTTTATTGTGTTTTTTATTTGTTGGCAACTGCAATAACGAAAAATGTTTAAATTTGATAAGAAATTGCTGTTAAATTGGTGGTTTTTTATTAATTAAAAATTCACTATAAATTATTTCGATTCCGGATTACTTTAGTTGCCTCGGCCATTTTTTAATACACATGTCCGTATCTTTTCACAATTTTGGCTTCCAAATTGTGGATTTTTATAAAATTACAGACAGACAAGTTTTCATTTTTATATATCTCTCTATTCTTAAAAAAAGTAACTAACGCTGTCGCCGCCGGTTTTGAATTTTTTGTGACCGGAGGTCTTTCTTCGTTAATATTAAGAAAACTATTGAATACAAATATGAAAATCGGTGGTATTATAGCGAAATGTTTGATCAACACGCTAATGCATACAGTTTTCAAATCGAAGACTTATTTTAAGAGATATTTAATGCTAAAGTTGGAAAAAATCGTTCCATTAAAAAAAAATTTATAGGAGCAAAAGCTATACATTGGAATTTAATCATTTTTAGATCATTTTATTCAATAGAAGATCCCGGTGGGCAGATTTCATTAATTTTTTTTTATTATTTGACTCATTTTTTGAGGTTTTATTTCTATTTTAAATTCAAATATTCAGCATCTTGACAGATATTTTTTACATATTTTAGAAAATGGTATTAATTTCAACTGTTGCCAACTGTATGAACAGCGCAAACAATAATGTTTGCTTCAAATAAAAAAAATTATTTACACGTTACTATTATAAACAGAAAAAACCCTTCAAATTAGAATTAAATAATTAGGTATAAAAAGCAGGCACTTATTGGAAATTACGCCATAAAAACTATATTTACATGTGAATTTTAAAAGAGAAAGGATATTGTAAAATAAATTCATTAACATGCGTTAGAAGTCTGAAATAGAAGAAATTACGTCACATTACACCTATTATGCAAAATGAACAAAAAATAGTATTGCAAAACAGTTTAAATTTAAAAATTGCGCGAGACAAAATATTAGAGGTTAAATATTAGATTTTTTCAAAATTTTATTATTTGTCGTTTGATGTGAGGTGTTCAGCTATAAGTATGCAAATTTTCATGTCTCCAACATAATTAGGGGCTGAGTTAGAAAAATTGCTTGCTTAAAATACACAAGTTAGAGCCCAGATGGTTAAATATTAGACTTTCAAAATTTTATAATTTGCCATTTGATGCGAGGTGTTCAGCTATAATTATGCAAAATTTCATGTCTCCAACTTAATTAGGGGCTGAGTTAGAAAAATTGCTTAAAGTACGGAAGTTAGAGACCGGAGGGTTAAATATGACTTTTTCAAAATTTTATGATTTATCGTGTTATCGCAAGTGTTCAGCTATAAGTATGCAAACTTCCATGTCTCCAACTTAATTAGGGGCTGAGTTAGAAAAATTGCTTTAAATACACAAGTTAGATAGAGGTTAATATTAAACCTTTCAAAATTTTATTATTTGTCATTTGATGTGAGATGTTCAGCTATAAGTATGCAAAATTTCATGTCTCCAACTTAATTAAATTAGGGGCTGAGTTAGAAAAATTGTTTAAAATACACAAGTTAGAGTCCAGGGGGTTAAATATTAGACTTTTTCAAAATTTTATTATTTGCCGCTTGATGTATGGTGTTCAGCTATAAGTATGCAAATTTTCAAGTCTCCGACATATATAGTTTCTGAGAACGGGCTCTGTGACAAACGGACAGACAAAGGAGTGTGACAGGTAGTGTTTCGTTAGATGAACGAAACTCTAAAAACATGCTGCGGATGACTGTAACAACATCCTAAAATTACAGTACCATCAGCGATCTACCAATCCCGAATTTAGTTTATATTCGTTTCATATATTCTTATTCTTCTGTGTGGCCCTGTAAAATAACTATCAAAATTATATACCTCTGAATAGCGGACACCCCGAGAATGCAGAATTTGTCCTCTATTTAAAGGTGACTGCTACTGAGAGTAAAAAATGTACAGTTATTTAAGAGTTGGTAATTGAAAAAATGTCCGCTAAATAGAGGTGTCCGCTATGGAGGTTTTACCAGTAAAACCTCTGAATAGCTAACACCTCGGGAGGGCAGAATTTGTCCTCTATTTGGAGGTGTCCGCTACTGAGTAAAAAATGTACAGTTATTTAAGGGTCGGTAATCGAAAAAATGCCCACTAAATAGAGGTGTCCACTAATCGGGTGTGTCCGTTATGGAGGTTTTACTGCATAATAATATCATCCTTTACAAGAAAATTGCATGCTGTATGATAGACAGACATCCAGAGAACGTTAACCTCCCGGAGCAATAAACACTCATGTCTTTTGTTTTAATCATCCACAATTGTATGTCATACAACAGGCCAGATTTCATACAACAGGCTAAAAACGGTCACCGTGGTACGGAGTACTGTATTATTTGTTTGCCCACCAAAACTGGTTGCCACGGGTTGTTGCAAGGTTTGTGATCACGTGGTTGAAACTGATCTATTTGATATTACTGCGTGCGTATTTTTTTTTATTTGCTCCATGTGTTCAAACCAGTTGTCTACGAAAACATCAACCGGTGAAAGGGACGCACACCAAATTTCTGTGACGTATGCAGATAAATTGTGCTTTTTTATCAGTTTTTTCTGTATAATTTTTAAACGGTTTGGAACTTATTTTTCATAGTAGGTGCATTCAGTAGGCGACCCTCATAGGTACATTCTGGTGCAATCAGAAACGAAATCCGACAAATATTTTGAGTTATGCTTGACGAAAGGTTTTTATTAGGCCTTTTTTTCTAGTAGGACATGGCGTTAATATCCATCGTAGTAGTAATGTGTCCGGACAGTAATATTTCGCCGAGTATTAGACTTCGCTTCGCTCAGACAATTATAATCCACCTATATGCAAAGTTCATTTTATGATCCGTTTTGACCCCGACGTCAGGCAAATGTTTTTACACTTTTAATTTATAATATTATTAGAATTAGCAAAGAATTAAAAATGAGTGGCATCAGGGACAAAAAGGTGGGAAGAAAAAATGAAAAAGTTATCTTCATAGGCTTTTCTATGTTAAATTAACATTGAGAAGTGACACTGGAAATAAATAAGTATTGCGCTGCCGCGCAATACTTAAATAGATATTTGAATGTAGCTAATCTCTCAAACATAATTTTTTGAATACGATCTTTCTAAAACTGACTTTTATGCAGTTTTATCCTGTTGCAAACTGTTTATGACATCCAAATGCTTTGCGCTTTATAATAATAATCTATATAATATTTGGCGACTTATCACCTGCGCCTGGCTAACATTAAAGTACTAAATTGGCCGCTTGGCTTATAAAAAGTGAAGCGGGTAGCCCGGAACTATTGATGACCGTCACATGACTTAGGCTTTTATTATATAGATATAAACAATTAAGATATGTTGTAGTTATTTATTTAAAGGATCTATATTGGTAATTAAAATGAATGAATATTAAACATTATGACAAAATTTCTGAGGCAAAACTGCTGACAATTGAATATATACATCATGGGGATGATTGGCACATTTGCAAAGGGGGGATGAATGGGACAGTCTCATTCATCCCTAGAGATGTTAAAATTTATTTAACTAAATATTCTATAGATTGAAAAAATAATATTTTATGTTAATTATTAGTATTAAACATTATTCGTATTATATAGGTTGTTAAAAATTATATTGAATCTTAATTATTGTATTGCAATAAATGTTAAATATTTTTCAAAAAATTGCTATTTAAATTTTATCAAAATAGATAAAATTGTTAAAATAGTATATTTTATTGACCAAATAAGGAAAATTCTATTGAATTTTGAACTTCTGGTTAAATAAATCGCCTAACATAATTTCAGTTCTGCATGATATCTAACATACATTTAATTAATAAGTTGTGAATGAAAATTATTAGCTATGCCGTATTTCAAAGAAATTTTCTACTTTTATTTCATATCTAAAAACTTTTCGGGAAAAAGGAACAAATAGACAGCTGAACTTTGCATTACAAGTTAAAAATGCTGTGAAAAAAAGCGATTACCAACGCTGATATTTAACAGCCGTAGTATAAGATCATAAATTACAAATATAATTACATATAAGCTTTTTAAATTTTAATTAGGTAACATTGAATACAGAGCGGAAAATATTTGTGAACAGAAAGGAGCTCTTTTTTTATTTTATAATATTTTACTGTATATATGTAGTCAAATACCTAATGTATGAAATGGGATATACAATATCGATAATAAATAAAGTACCTAAAATAAATATTTGTGAAAAATGTCCCATTCATCTCCCATCTCCACTATATAAGAAGCTACAGATGGATGTGTCCTATTTTTCGGGTTTTAACTCCGATATCGAACACCACTAACATTTATGAACCAATCACTGTCAAGTGGTATCAGAAATCTTAAATGTTAATGGTGCTTATTATAATATTAATTTATTTTTTTAGCAGTTGATATGAGATTTCAAATTTAATATAACCAACAATTTCCAAATACATATCGAAGCCTGGTGAAATGGAATTCCTGGAATCCATAACGGGTACCCTCCCCCTCCCATCCAGTTAAGTAAAAAACCCCTCATGTATCATAGGCATCTTTTAACTCTTTTCTGCAAGTATAATTTTAAGAAAAAGTTTAGTGGGGTTGCATTATAAACAGATTTTAAAATACGCTAACAATTTTATGAAGATGGTGTCCTCAAAATGATACTCTGATTTCACAAGTTCCTTCCTCATAAGATTTGCTCTTGACCTACTAAAGTTGAAAACAATCGACCCCAAAATAAAAACATGTGAAAGTTACCACTCTATAACATTACTTATAAGAATTTTTACAAAGTGTTAGTTACTGGTTAAGTGTCAATAACTGGGGGTTTCCATTCCAAATAAACCTAATATATCCTGATGACAATTTATCTTTGAACTGACAAGGAATTAACCCCATCCTGGCATAATCCTAATAACTTTAACACATTTAGATTTTATTTAACTGGTGTGATAAATAGATATAACCATATGATTGAAATGCGAACACTACATATCACAAAATAAAAAAAATCTTTTAGCATTTTTTTTTTTTTTTAAATGTTAAAATATTTCAAATACTGGATTAGGAATTATCTGAAATTGAGATACTATTCAGAAATACTATCAGAGATACTATTTATAAAACAAGCAGTTTTAAGATCCATTTTGAAAGACAAAAAAAAAAAAAAGAATATGAAAATATATATTTATTTCAATTTAAAGAACAATCTATTAAATTTACCTTTAGAATAAAATCTCGAACAAAAATTTTCAAGATATCAGAAGTTTTATTAAATATTACACGCATCAAATACAAGATTCAAGTTATCCTTCAAATTACTCTGTTTCTTGTAAATTCAACATCCGAAGTTTCTCTAAATTTCCCGCTATTCCCTTATTGGCAGGATTTCTCTGCCAATCGAATGCTGCTTCCAGCCAACGCCATCTATTGACAATGCCTAGGGGCTCGACGATGTATCATTATGTAAAGAATGGATGCTGTTGCTTTTGAGCATTCTATTTAATAAAAATTCTGTTATACGTTTAGTACAAATTTTATATTTTACATTGATATGTCAGAATGATTAGATTTCAAATTTATATTGCGATGTTAATTTTACTCTCAACTATTTTTTTAATACATCTGACGATTATATATATTTCTACTCAATTTGTGAAGAATCCCTATTTCGAAGCAAAATCTAGTCTCCAACTTTAAACAGCTATTATTCCGTCAGTTTTAATCGTAGAATAATGGAACTTTTTTTTTTTTTGTCTTTCTTGCCAGTGTAAGAGAAAATTTACTAAAAGAAAAAAATTGTATAAAAAAAATTAAATTTCGCAATTTTTTATAAAAGATGTTTTTATTGACCCAAATTCGCTTTTAAAATACTTTACTACATTTAAAACATCTTTGTAATTGGAACTTTATGTCTATGACGAACAGTTTAGGAAGAGAGAGTGCATATTATTGAGATTTACCATGACCTATTCGGTATTAAAAATGAAATGCATTTACAACTTGTTTACAAAATAATTGCCTTGCGTTCTGGTATATGTTTTTTTTTTTTTTTTTTTTTTTTTTTTTTTTTTTTGTAATGTATTTTTTTAATCGTGTCACACTATTTCATTGCAATTTGTATGCACTAGAAACCAGGGCTGCGGAGTCGGACCTATTTTTGAGCAAAAGAGTCGGAGTCGTTAAAAAACAAGCCGACTCCAGATTTTTTTGTTAGTTTAACTTCACTTTAAAATGTCTAATTATATGTAATTTTAAATCTATAAAATGAATTGTTATTTATGGACTATATCAGGCTACTCCAGCTAAAAATGACCAATTTACTTCAGTAGATACAAGGTAGGTACAGAGTCAGTACGGGGTACTACCCGTGTAGAGTAGATGAAAACTTTAATTCATAGCTGTAGTAGATATTTTACATTTAGTACATGAGTATTTTCCCTCATATTTTGGGGGTTTGAGGATAGAAACCGAGGTACAAAGGTCTGCAAGGACCCAAGGACGGGAAAATGAAGGCAACTTTTCAAATAGGCCGTGCATGTAGAATTAAGACAATTCATATTAATGGATCAGATCAGACTGATTAACATTGAGCAGGCTGACGAACCAAATATAAAATTTGTAAGAATTAAACTACGCAGATAAAATAGGAACAATTTAGAATGGGCAAGATTGGGGTGAGAATAAATACAAAGGCACGGCCGAACTTTTTAGGGGGCGGACCTTAAAATCTCTGATCTTACAGGAGGTAATGCGAAAATTATAAATTTGAGCTATTTTTTGGAAGCAAAATAACTACGAAATTGGTATAGCATTGCAATAGTGTTTTTATACCCCTCAAAATTTTCCGGTCTGCATGACCAAAAGTCAAAATTCTAAAATACCCTTCCTTTATTTACTTATTTTTGTGCACAAGAGTCAAAATCAAATGAAAATTTTAACTTTTTTTTTTGGGGGGGGGGGGGGGGAGGGAATCGGCGATACCCTACATAGTGAAGTTTCGTTACCTTTCACTTCGGACTTTTCATATCTGCAGAACCCGAAATCTAGCCAAAAGTGTAAAATTCAGAAAATTTAATTTTTATTATTTTCTTATTAGAACACACGGAATCTGAATTATTTCCAAAATAAAATTTTCATCTATATTTTCCATAGAAATTTTTCCAGTCTGGAGAAGAGAGCAAAATAAACAACTCAGTTGTAACGATTTCGCTTTTTCTTCTCACTCTGCAAATCCAAAGTAGTAAAATTCCCATTTTGTGTTCTTTAGACTTCGATAGTTTGATTTTTCGAGTTTGAGGGGGCGAAATTTTAAAATTAATAAAGCGAAAAATATAATTTTTGTATTTAATTTTGAAGCCTTAAAAAAGAGAGATAATGCCGAAATAGTGAGTTTTTAGCTTTCTTTTTCTTATATTCCATCATTATTTAAAATAACTATTAGCCAGCCCGGAGTCGTTAAAATATCTCGGAGTCATTTTTCCCGCACACACCGCAGCCCTGATATTAGAAACACAAATGGGATTACTATGGAAAAGAGTGTCGCAGCATTTATTGTGCATTCACAAGGACACAGAAAATAGTTTAGTTACAGTAAAGTATGAACCAAGATTTCTAAAAGTGCGCTTTCAGTTGTGGTCTTTACATTTAACTAGTTTTTTTTTTTTTTTCATATTAGTTGATGTGTATACATTCTATATATCTTATACAGGGCTCCGCAAAGGAATTCGAGCCCATTTTCGCTCATTGATAAAAATGAAGGGGGAATTTGTTTTGCGTCTCAAATTTTTACATACTAGGTAAATATACAGATATATTACAGACAAGGCTTCGCAAAGGAATTGGGATATTTTTTTTCGCCTAAAGATGTTCATTTCAAACATGTAGTTAGTTTCGTTACAATTTGCACTCTCATTGAGAGAAATTTGCGCTTTTAAGTCAAAAATTAAAACGACTTGCACTGTAAAAAAACTGACTAAAATACGGAAATTGTAGTGGCAATCGAGACGCCAATACTATTTCCGTATTTTAACGGAAATTTTACCCCGTAAATTCCAGAGAAACTGAAACTTTTCTGTGTTTTACCGGAGGAAAATTTCCGGTAAAATACAAAAATAGTACTGCTTGGCGTCTCGATTGCCACTACAATTTCCGTATTTTAGTCCGCGTTTTCTTTCTTTTTTTTTTCAAGTGAAAACTTCAGGCGTGTTGAGCTTTTTTTGAGATGGAGAAAAACAACTGATTTGGAGACACTGTTACGTAACCGACATGCTAGCATTTTGGCACATAGACATTGTTTATTTGTAGGAGGTAAGCTCAGGAACTACCGAACCGATTCCAAAAGTAAGGGTATCAAAATGATGGTGTTAGTCCAACTTAGAACATAGCCTATATCTTATGTCGGTGCCACTACCCCAAAGGGGATGCAGGAGCAAAAAACGTTCTAAAAATGCGATATTTGCAATACTGAAGGGCCTAGAAATATGAAATTTGGAATATTAGTTACTTAGATATAAAAGTTGTCTAAGAAGAGTTCTTAACAATTCGAAATTTAAAAAAGGGGTGAAAATGCACAAAAAGCGTTCTAAAAAACGTTCTAAATGGTAGTTTCTACATAATCTCAGGAAATACCAAACCGATTTAAAAAATATTGGTGTCAAAATGATAGTGACAACGTTTGCTCCAAGATAGGCTATGTTTTATGTCGGTGCCTCTACCCCCAAAGGGGGTGCAGGAGAAAAACGTTCTAAATTGCGGTTTTTGCATGACGGAAGGGCCTTGAATCGTGAAATTTAGAATGGTAGTTAGATATCAATGATCTCTAAGGACATTTCCTAAAAAAAATCGAAAATTAAAAGGGGGTCAAAATGCGAAAAAAGCGTTGTAAAAAACGTTCTAAATTGCGATTTCTATGCAATCTCAGGAAATAATGAACCGATTTCAAATATAATGGTGTAAAAATGATGGGGACAGATCTTGCTCCAAGATAGGCTATATTTTATATCTTTTTCCACTACCCCAGAGGAGATGCAGGAGCAAAATGAACGAAAAGCGTTCTAAAAACGTTCTAAATGCCGATTTGTCACCAATATCTCAGGAAGAATCAAACTGATTTCAAAAGTAATGTTAAGAAATTGATGCTGCTCTAACATAGACGCTATTTTAAGTCGGTATCACTATCACCTAGACGTTGCAGGAGCAAAAAAGCGTTCCAAATTTCGATTTTTGTGATCGGTAGGGGCTAGCAACTTAAAATTAGGCAAGGTACATATTTATTACGTATAAATGATCTTTAAGAACAGTTTCGAAAAAATTGGAAATTTAAAAAGGGGTGAAAATGCGCGAAAAGCTTTCTAAAAACGTTCTAAATTGCGATTTCTACTCAATCTCAGGAAATTCCTAAGCTATTTCAAAAGTAATGGTTGCAAATTAATGGTGACAGTCCCTGCTATAATATAGGTTATATTTTATGTTGCTGTCACTACCATCTGAGGGTTGCAAAAGCAAAACATGTTCTAATTTGCGTTTTTTGCATAACTGAAGGATCTAACACTTTGAAGCATGGTATTTACTTACAAGATGCAACTGCTTTCTAAGAACTGTCGGAAGAAAGTTTCAAATTTAAAAAGATGAAGTGAGCGAAAAGCGTTATAAATTACAATTTTTATGTAATCTTATCAAATACCAAACCGATTAAAAAAATTAAGGACGACAAATTGTTGGCGATAGAACCTGCTCAAACATAAGCTACAGTGGTGTAGTCGAGGGGGGACGCGGGGGGACGGCGTCCCCTCACTTTTTTATTTTATCTCGAGCGTCCCCTTACTTTTTATTTTCAAGGGGGACGCTGGAGACGCGGGAGGACGCAGACTTTCTCCCAATTTTTTTTTTTCTTTTTTCTTCTTTTTTTTTATTGAACACACCAATAAATTAACTATTTTAGAAATAAGGTATTGATTTTTAATACTTTTCAACAAAGTTGAAAAGGGTTTACTGTGCTGATTCACCTATTCAATAAACTTCCATAAGTTTGCTTGAATTGCGACATAATTTTATGTATTTTTTTTTTTTTAGGTTCAATGTAGTATTTCACTATTGTAAATGATGTGTATAGCATCAGTATTTCGTTTACGCGAAAACAAAAAGAGAGTTCTTTCATATTACACTTTATTGGCAAAAATTGTTTGAAATAGACATTAATGAAGTTATATTTTAAATATAGCGAAACTGACATTCGAAATTCGTTACAACATGTTCCCTATCTGAAATGGTTCGTTTACACGGACATAAAAAAATATTTTCAAACACCATGATCCATTAACGATAATTATTTGAAATGCGTGGCAAACTATAGGATGCGTGACGGTGCGTGAAACATTTATAGTACTTTTACAATGCCATACAAAAGAATCCAGCACATTGTTATCTATGGGTTCAGTTGCTTGAACGTGTTTTCAATTATATTATCAGGGCTCCCAACACATTTTAGTCCTCCAAAAGTGGGAAAGGGGCCATTTGATGAAATTCCATGCTTTACTTTTTGGAATAGAGTAGTTATGAAATTCGTATTGTATATATAGAGAGATTTTCATAAAATTGTCAAATCATATTCAGGTCATCCTATAGCGTGTAAATCTATCAAAAAGATTCCAATACTTTCTTCTGATAAAAATATGTTTAATAAGTATAACAAAAACAAGGAGAAATTTTAATTAAGATTTCCTTTAATAGAGGGATACGACATACTTGACACCAAACTCGAAAACAAAATTAAATCTATAATAATAAAGATAGAGGTTGATCTGTGTGGTCTATGTGCTGAAAAGACCGCTGTAACAGCTATAAGATGGAGGCGATGTACAATTATGTCTAAAATTGTGCACTTCGAAGCCAGTTTTCGGATTTTATTATTATTATTATTATTATTATTATTTAATTTTATTTTATTTTTGCTATTTTTAGCTTTTTTTTTCTTTAGCTTTCACAGTGATTTTTTTTTCACATTGATAAAAGGAATTTAGTTTTAATTTTTTAGCCGAATAGTGGTAAATTTTGTCCTCTTTTCAACTTTTTCAATAAAGTTTATTGAAATAAAGTTTATTGAGAATCCGTACAGCGATTTATTTTTGGCGAATTTTTATACGAATTTCAGCTTTCTTTCGAGTTTCGTTTTAATTTTATGACATTCGAAAAAGGAAATCGGTTTCAAACTCTCAACCCTAATGTAACATAGTCTAAGAGCTAGCAACGTCAAAAAACACGTCATTTTAGCAAGGTTCATTTTTCTATATGTTCTTCCGTTTTATGGTGTAGTACGTTTGCGGACGGTCTGGCTCTCGGGAGACGTTGCGTTTACCTGCGGGAGAAGGGGTTATGCAGGTCAAAAAACTTCAAAATTACGTCATTTTATCAAGGCTCATTTTTCTATATGTTCTTCCGTTTTATGGTTTAGTATGTATGCGGACGGTCTGGCTGGCGGGAGATGTTGCGTTTACCTGCGGGAGAAGGGGTTATGCAGGTCAAAAAACTTCAAAATTACATCATTTTAGCATGATTTTTGCTTATAACATCTGTTTCTGCTAAATATTTGTGATATTAATGCATTATTGCCAGACGTTGCCAATGTTGCTAAGACCCTTCCAGATCCACATTTATAGGTTACATATTACTCTTTGGCTACCAGAAAACCTATAATTTACCAGACACAAATTCGGTTGCAAAATTAATGCCAGACGGCTTTAAATATGGCAACGAAAGTGCCTATTTAATTTTGCTTGCGTCTGGCATTAACTTTGCAACCGAATTTGTGCCTGGCAAATGAATTATAGGTTGTCTGTTAGCCAAAGAGTAATATCTTGTTATTTTTAGGCTTGAAAAAATGACGTAAAGATGACTTACAATTTTTAAACTATAAAACACTCTTGAAACAGGCACTTTCGTTGCCATATTTAAAGCCGTCTAGCACTAACTTTTTGCAACCGATTTTGTGCCTTGCAAATTAATTATAGATTGTCTGATAGCCAAAGAGTAATACGTTACCTATAAATGTGGATCTGGCAGGGTCTTAGCAACATTGGCAACGGTTGGCAATTATGGATTAATATCACAAATAGAAGAAACAGATGTTATAAACAAAAATCATGCTCCATCATAACCCTTCTCCCACAGGTAAACGCAACGTCTCTCGCCAGCCAGACCGACAGCATACGTACTACTACACCAAAAAACGGAAGAAGATATAGAAAAATGAGCCTACCCTTCTCCCACAGGTAAACGCAACGTCTCTCGCCAGCCAGACCGACCGCATACGTACTACTACACCAAAAAACGGAAGAAGATATAGAAAAATAAGCCTACCCTTCTCCCACAGGTAAACGCAACGTCTCTTGCCAGCCAGACCGACAGCATACGTACTACTACACCAAAAAACGGAAGAAGATATAGAAAAATGAGCCTACCCTTCTCCCACAGGTAAACGCAACGTCTCTCGCCAGCCAGACCGACAGCATACGTACTACTACACCAAAAAACGGAAGAAGATATAGAAAAATGAGCCTACCCTTCTCCCACAGGTAAACGCAACGTCTCTCGCCAGCCAGACCGACCGCATACGTACTACTACACCAAAAAACGGAAGAAGATATAGAAAAATAAGCCTACCCTTCTCCCACAGGTAAACGCAACGTCTCTTGCCAGCCAGACCGACCGCATACGTACTACTACACCAAAAAACGGAAGAAGATATAGAAAATTGAGCCTACCCTTCCCCCACAGGTAAACGCAACGTCTCTCGCCAGCCAGACCGACCGCATACGTACTACTACACCAAAAAACGGAAGAAGATATAGAAAAATGAGCCTACCCTTCTCCCACAGGTAAACGCAACGTCTCTCGCCAGCCAGACCGACCGCATACGTACGACTACACCAAAAAACGGAAGAAGATATAGAAAAATGAGCCTTGATAAAATGACGTAATTTTGAAGTTTTTGACCTGCATAACCCCTTCTCCCGCAGGTAAACGCAACGTCTCCCAACTGCCAGACCGCCTGCACGTACTACACCATAAAACGGAAGAACATATAGAAAAATGAGCCTTGATAAAATGATGTAATTTTGAAGTTTTTTGATCAGCATAAGCCCTTTTGCCATAGGTAAACGCAACGTCTCCCGATAGCTAGACCGTCCGCAAACGTACTACACCATAAAACGGAAGAACATATGGGAAATTGAGCCTTGATTAAATCAGGTGACGAAAACTTTGCTAGCTCTTAGAATAATAGATTTTGTTCTTTCGCGATTGCGTCTTCAGATGTGAATTTTTTCCGATTTTTAACTTTTTTTTATTATTATTATTCCACGGCGATTTTTTGACATTTATGGAAGAATTCCGGTAACAAGGTAAAAAACCACTATAGTAAATTTTGTCTTCTGCAATTTATTTTTAATTTTTAGCAATTCTTTAGCAATTTCGTGGTGATTTTTCCACATTAGTAAAAGGGATCATGTTTAAATTTTTTAGATCCATTATAGTAAATGATGTCCTCTTTTCAATAAAGTTTATTCGGAATTCGCACAGCGATTTCTGAATCTTTCGCAATTTGTTATGCGACATTTAGGGGGTTTTCGCGTTCTGCGACTATTTTTTGACATTCGTAAAAGTAATCCTCTTCCAATCTTTTAGTGCAGTTTAATATATTTTGTCATCTTTTCAATAAGTTTTTCGGAATTCGTACCGTGATTTTTGAATTTTTTGCTAATTTTTTATACAATTTTTCAGTTTTTTGTGTTTTGTGGCGATTTTTTATCACTCTGTTTCAATTTTCTGGTAGTTTAATATAGAAAATTTTGTCCTCTGAGATTTTTCAATTTTTAGTGATTTTTAATCCGATTTTAAATCAGTTTAACGTTTTTCCGCATTTCGTGGCGATTTTTTACATTCGTGAAAAGATTTCGGTTAGAATGCTTTAGCTCACTATAGTAAATTTGTCCTCTACGATTTTTGAACTTTTAACGATTTTTAGCATTTTTTGCGTTTTGCGATTATTTTTCCGCATTAGTAATTTTTTTTTCCGTCACCGAAAAAGTACTAAGTGGACCAAAGGAGACCTTTTTATAAAAAGGGATCTTTAGGACGGAAAGGGGACCCTTTGGGACGGAAAGGGGACCCTTTGGGAGCTTCGCATTATGCATTTTGTGTATTTTTTTATATTTTAATAAAACATTAATTAGCTGAGTGGTACGTAAATGACATTAGTATACAGAGTCACACAAAAAAATTCGAATACACAACCATCTACGGCCGGATATTTCTTGAAATGCGTTTTGTAGCTGATTTAAATTTTAGTGTGTTATGTGATGTGCATATGATTATTAATTTCTATATATGACTACTCCAAATAATTTGAATGAATTAATTACCATTTATAAGCTATTATTGCTTGATGTGTGTTTAAACTGAACGAAATATAATTTTTGATAAAAAAAATGCTAGACATACTTTTCCCTCACACATTATTGCTTTGAAATTAATTTACATACATTTGTGAATAATTAATATATTGGCTGGTATACGGCGTTGAAGATTGACACGTGCTTTCTTTACCTGTTGGATATAAGTATTCGTAGGTAATGCAAAATATAAAGCTGTTTAAAATAAGATAATAAATTAATATTGAAATATTATGACAGTGAAATAATAATCTCGTTAATTTAAAAAAAAACAAAAAAAAAAAAATGCGTGCAATTTTTAATACTTTTATTCGACTCTTCTATTCAAAATTTGTCAGTCCGAAAAATCTTATTTTTGCTGCAACAATTTCATTAAAAAATTACTTACCTAATCTCTAAATTAAATTAAAAAATGAAGAAAGGAAATTGACTTATATAACTTCTTTGAACCACTTAAATATTATTCCAGCAGTGAATATACATAATGGTGATAGCATTTTCAGAACAAAATTAAATATTAACAAGTATAAAAAGAAGAACAATGCATTGCAAGAATGTTTAAATAAAAAGCTCTTCGAACAGCGATCATGTAAAGAGACAATGTAGTTTTAAAACTTAGAAACATAATTAAAAAATTAATAACTAGCTAAGCATTCTCTAAGTGTTTTCCGTCAGCTCCAAAAACTGGAGCTCTTCTAAAAATGCATTTGTAAATATTTTAGATTTCTTTGTCACTAATATTATTGAGAGCATCGATTATCTTTTATTTAAGGTCAACTGCATATGCTTATTACCTTCTGTTACCTCTTTCGTGTAATATCGCATAGCTTTTCGAATTTATTATTATATAGTCATCGTACCCCTCTCTTCTGCATATTCCCTACCTCATTTTAAACGTTTTTGCAACTTACATTGCCTACTTATCTTCATCAAGTAAAAAAGTAAAGCGTATTTAAATTTTTTCGAACACACTGCACAGGCCGACCTTAGCTAAAACTTAAAGACTTCGTCTAAAACATTGCCAGACTTTGATAGCAACTTTGTATTTTTAGTAACAAAATCTGGCACTTTTAATTTATAATTTAATTTTAATGAATAATCTGTTTAATCGTCTAATGCTAATCATTAACTGTTTTCACCTTTATCTAAGTAAAAATCACAGGCTTACTCAAAATTTGCAAAATGGAAAATCATAGAATGGCTACTGACACGAAATCTAGAAAATTATAAAGAGTTGAGAAATTTTATGAGAGCGAGTATTTCTGAAAAGTTATCTGAGAAAGGAAACGTAATTCATATAATTAAACTGTGACAAAGTTAAATATATTGATTACCGATTTTTAACTTTTACTTAAATATTTAATAAATAAAAGAAATTAATTTGAAACACTTTTATTTTATTAACTTCAAAAAATACATTAGGAAAGTGCTTCTTAAATAACTCATCTGGTATACAAATATAAGTGTTATTTGCTATAGAAACTCTACTTCAAAAAACTATCTTTAAAAAATTTCTAATCTTTAAATTCTTTATAGAATGCCATCAGTTCAAATAAATGTGTAATTAGAATAGATTTTATTCCTGTTAATAATATGGTATAACATTCATTGCACCGATTCGCACATTCAAAATTTAATCCTATCTCATTCTTTCAAACAGAATATCTACTCGTTAAAAATAACTTATATGTCACATTTAAAGTTTCTAGCTCTGACAGTTTAAGAACAATAGCAATTTTAGAAGGTTTTCAGCTCATTTTATTACTTATAATTTCAAAATTTTTAAAATCCATTCGTCGTGAGCATCCAAAAGTTAATAGTTACCACTGTATTTATTTTCAAGTTTCTTGTAAAGCCAGCTTCAGATAAGTCGTGATGAGACGATTTTAGAGGATTTACCCATCAATTCACCTTTTTCAAAATTTGAATTAAAAAAAAAAGTTGTAAGCAAGTATGTCAGCCTTGAAAATATCCATAAGTGCCATGTTTTAAGTTTCTTGTGAAATCGTGATGAAACTGAAATTTTAGAATGTTCTTCTATTTCACACTGTGAAAATTCTTATGTTTGAAGGAAAAAACAAACAAACAAGTATTGCATTTACACATTAGAAGTTACTAATTTAAAGTTTCTATCACAAGTTTTTTTACAGGAATCTTGACGGAACGCAATTTTCAGAAATGTTCTGTAGTAGGGTATTTATTTATCTCACCTCTTTAAAATTCATATTCTTTAAAAAATCCAATTTGGGCCAGAATTTGAGTACTAAACGTATTCTTCGGGCCAATAAAAATTATTTATCGATTATCTTTGGCCTTGGTCACATCTTTTGAAAAGTTTTCTCACTAAACAGTACTTATTTGTTACTTCTGGTCAAAAAATGGTTTTAAAATGATGTGATGCGAAAAACGTGCCGAATTTCTCCAAAATTAGAGTTTGGACTGTGGCATATAGTGTCAGAATATTAAATAGTCTATTGATCATGTATAACATACTACTTGCAAAATTTGAGCTCAGTCGAAAGCAACATTTGAACGCTATCGTGTTCAAACACACACACATATTGACTGGGCGAAAAAACAGACTTTGAGTCTGAAAGGAAATACCAACATACACACATGTATACGCACATACATAAAGAATTGTGTTGTAAAAATAGGCAAAATGGATTCAAGAGGCTTCAAAAAGTAAAGATATACCAAAATTTCATAGTCTTATTTTTCCTTGGCATAATTATAGTAAATATCTTACACTATATCTGAATATAAAGTAAAAATGCATTTCAATATTCTCAGTAGAAAGCAGTTATTTTATAACTATATTTCCAAAATAAATAACGCAAAACAAATTCTAATAAAAATTTCGTTGTTTGAATTAGTGTTACTGAATTACGGCTTCTATTCTAAAAAATTTCTGTCATGAAATAAGGTTTTAAATTTTTGAATTCTATAGCAAGCTTTTTTTAATGTCCAACAGATAAAGAAACTTTAATTAAATGAGTTTAAATTTACATTTTTAATTTAAATTTCCAATTACTTTCCTCTGCCATTGAAAATGAAAAGCAAGATTCAAAATAAAGTTTGCCTATGAGTGATACAGACCTTAATGTTCGAAACTGTGAGCGTCCCCCCACTTTTTTTTCCAGGACTACACCACTGATAAGCTACATTTTATGTCTGTGCCACTACCACATGAGGGTTGCAGTAGCTAAAAACTTTCTAAATTGCGATTTCTGTGAAGGCTGAAAAGGCTAGAAACTTTAAATATGGCATGGTAATTACTTATAATATATAAATGCCCTCGAAGGACTGTCGAAAATAAATTCGAATTAAAAAGGGGTGAAGTGAAGGGGAGGTGCGAAAAGCATTCTAAAAAAGTCCTAAATTACGGTTTCTACGCAATTTCAGGGAATATAAACCAAATATAAAAGTAATAGTTGCGAATCAATGGTAACAGTCTCTGATCCTACACAGGCTATATTTTATGCCGATGATTCTACCACCTGAGGTTCACAGGAACAACAAAAGCTCTAAAAAAGGCCTTTAAAAGCTTTCTAAATTACGTTTCTGTGGAATATTAGGAAATAACAAACCAATTTCAAAATTAATGTTGGCAAATGAATGGTGACAGTTCCTATTTCAACATAGCCCTTTATGTTGAGAGAGGTGGTAGGACTTGGAATTTGACATAATGGTTAATTTTAAGATGTAAGAAGATGGTTTCTGAAAAATTCAAAACTTCAAATGAATACTGAAATGAGCGTATTAATTGAGCATAAAAGTTTCAAAATATTTTCTAAATTATTACTTATTTAGTTTTATTTCGTTTTATTAATTTAAGTCTCATTTCTGCCTTATGCAGTGTAACAATGATGTTTAATCAAACTGTTTTAAATAGTAATTTTTTTAATTATTCCTAAAAGTAATAAGTACCTTTTAATAAAATAAATTATTACTTTTAATAAAATAAAAATTTATTTAGTACCTTTTAATAAAAATTAGACATATAAATATCACTTGGCATATTTCAAATATTACGCGAGCAAAGCCGTGGGGTTTGCTAGTTTATTAATAAATTGTTCATTTACATTTATTTTATTTTTTTAAATTGTACAATTGTTTTGTTCTATAGTTATTAATGAAATTACCGTTTATTTATTGTTGTTTACTTTTTAAAACAATAGAAAATAATTTAAAAATATATATTGTAACTGGTATTGGAAAACGGGCTTTCGCCAAATTGACGTTAAAAAATCGCGCCAAACCTGGTTCGTATATCACATCTGTGCCAAATTCTCGGTTTTTTGATTTTTCGACTTTTTATCCAAATTTTCCGGATTTTTTAAATTTTCCCTTTCATTGTATCCCAAACACTACCTTATGGATGTGCATGCGAGGTACACCAGTATGTTTAGTACTAATGCTTCTGATATCGGTGATATATGTGTTTGTCGTTGCCACTCTGAAAATGGACAGCTAATTGTAATGGTTGTCGTTTATATTTCACCGGATAAATCTTTAAATGCAATACGAGAATTTTTGTACGAAAATTTGCTTATTTATTCTAAAGATGCTTCTGAATTACTTCAAGATAAAATTGGTAAGATATTTGAAGATTTGCCAATGATTTTGAGTGGGGATTTCAACATCAATTTTGCGGATGATAAAAGTCTACCACTAATTGATTTTTTACATAGTGAATTCCATTTAACGATGACCAATGATCGCAATCTTAGCACAACGATATTATAAAACTACAACTGATGCAGTCTTTATAAGATACTAGGGGGCTCTGCCCCCTACGAGCTATGCTCGTCAACCCCCGTTCAGACACCGCAGACTAACAGCACGCTAATTTGATCGCCTTTAAAAAGATTTCGGAAGATTGAATTATAATTTGAATCTGACAATTATAATCTGACGTAATTTTCACCAAACTTTTCTTTCTCTTTTTAATATTCACGTCAAAATACTTTTGTTAGAAATGAAATATTATGATCATCTTAAAATGTCAAGTAAATGTCTCGCGCAATTTTTAAATTAAAACTGTTTTGCAATATTATTTTTGTTCATTTTACGTAATTAGTGTAATATGACGTAAATTCTATTTAGGACTTCTAACGCATGTTACTGAATTTATTATTTTACAATATTCTTTCTCATTTAAAATTCACGTGTAACTATAGTTTTTATGACGTAATTTTCAATGAGTTCCTACTTTTTATATTTTTTGTTTATAATAGTCACGTGTAAAATAAATTTTTAATTTGAAGCAAACATTACTGTTTGCGCTGTTTAAATTAATATAAGTTGACAACAGTTTAAATTAATACAATTTTCTAAAATTTGTAAAAAATATCTCTCGAAATGCTGAAAATTTGAATTTAAAATAGAAATAAAACCTCGAAAAATTATTCAAATTAAAAAACTAACTGCAATCTGCACACCGGGAAATTCTGACGCATAAAATGATCTAAAAATGATTAAATTCCTATGTACAGTTTTCGCTCCTATAAAACTTTTTTAATGAAACGATTTTGTCCAACTTTGGCATTAAATCTCTCTTAAAATAATTCTTCGATTTGAAAACTGTCTGCATCAGCGTCTTTATTAAACATTTTTCTATAATACTACCGATTTTCATATTTTTGTATGCAACAGTTTTTTTAATATTAACGAAGAAAGACCCCCGGTCACAAAAAATTCAAAACCGGCGGCGGCGGCGGCGACAGCGGTAGTTACTTTTTTTTAGAATAGAGAGAGAGAGATAAGTAGATTCGAATCACAATTGTTTGTTTCCTATTTTAGTTACCATAAACCTATCGTATCAGTTCTGGAATATAATGATGATAATGATTGAAGAGTTGTTGAAATTGTGGATGAAAATTCATAAGTTTCATTGATATTCATTTCAAAGAATACCAATTAACTTTCATATTTCATGTTTTTGTAAATTTACGTTTTAAGCAACAGATTGCAATTTTTGTATGTAAAATTATATGCATTATTTTTCATGTACAATGGCGCATTAAATGAAAATTGTAATATAATTTTGGTAGTAATAGTTTATAATCTCTCTATTCTAAAAAAAAGTAACTACCGCTGTCACCGCCGCCGGTTTTGAATTTTTTGTGACCGGAAGTCTTTCTTCGTTAATATTAAGAAAAATATTGCATACAAAAATATGAAAATCGGTGGTATTATAGAGAAATGTTTGATAAATACGCTGATGCAGATGGTTTTCAAATCGAAGAAATATTTAAAGAGATATTTAATGATAAAGTTGGACAAAATCGTTCTATTAAAAAAAGTTTTATAGTAGCAAAAACTGTACATCGGAATTTAATTATTTTTAGATCATTTTATGCGTCAGAATTTCCCGGTGTGCAGACTCCACTTAGTTTTATAATGTGACTCATTTTTTGAGGTTTTATTTCTATTTTAAATTCAAATTTTCAGCATTTCGAGATATTTTTTTTACACATTTTAGAAAATGGTATTAATTTGAAGTGTTGCTAACTGTATAAACAGCGCAAACAATAATATTTGCTTCAAATAAAAAATTTATTTTCCACGTGACTTATAAACAAGAAAATATAAAAAGCAGGTACTCATAGAAAATTATGAAAACTATATTACACGTGAATTTTAAAAGTGAAAAAATGTAAAA
This sequence comes from Maratus speciosus, assembly GCA_963932465.1. NCBI lineage: Eukaryota > Metazoa > Arthropoda > Arachnida > Araneae > Salticidae > Maratus > Maratus speciosus. The sequence continues at coordinate 686,835,414 of OZ010786.1, forward strand.
TAAATTCATTAACATGCGTTAGAAGTCTTAAATAGGAGAAATTACGTCACATTGCACATTACGTAAAATGAACAAAAAATAATATTGCAAAACAGATTAAATTTAAAAATTGCGCGACATTTATGTAATATTTTAAGATGATATTTTCTACCATTTTTATTAGGATAGCGCAAATAATATATCATTTCTAACAAAATTATTTTCACGTGAATAGTAAAAGGAGAAAGAAAAGTTTGGTGAAAATTACGTCAGATTAAAAAAGATACAATTAAAGTGTCATTTAAAAAAAACTTTCTTTTTGCTTTGCTAAAAAATATCGGGAGGCAAAAACTGTTTAATTAATTCATTTTATATTAGCTTATTTTGAAATGTTAACTGATTTTATTTAATCAAAGACGGAAACAGCTATTATATCTTTTAACAGCCGCTGATTTGGCTTTAAAATTCCACAATCAAAGAGAAATGAATAGAAACCCGTTTATAGGGAGATCGCCACTGTTTTTTAACTTATAATTCAATCTTCCGAAATCTTTTTTAAGCCGATCAAATTAGCGTGCATTTAGAGTCTGCGGTGTCTGGACGGGGGATGGCGAGCGTAGCTCGTAGGGGGCAGCGCCCCCTAGTAGTGAATAAAAAAACACTACATTTAAAAGTATTTCCTGCACAATAAAACATTTCCTGACGATTAAAAAAAACACGTAATTGTTGAAGTTTTCACTTCTATTGGCACTCCCGGAGTGCCACTGTTTTTTTTTTTTTACAGTGTGGGACTCTTACAAACATGTGTTTTTAATATTAAAAACCTGTTTTTAAATTATGATACAAATGAAATAGCAATAGAAAAATATAGCAATTTTCGGTTTTACAAGCATTAACTACCAAGTTTTCTGCAATTCCACTGATCAACAAAATTGAACTTTTCCTCTTTCACAAAAACGAAATGAGTTGAGTCTTGTTCAAAGTGCTGATTCTGAATCGTGTTTTAAATTTCCATTATTTAATTTCATGTTCAAAAATTACATTTAGTTTGGAATATTTACAGATTTCGATTTATGCAATTTTTGGTATTTCTGTACAATTATATGCAAATTACAGGCATAAAGCATTGTCAGGGTGGCATTTTTGTTTTGTAATTACTGCCTAGTTTACAAAAATATTCGAGATTATAGTGACATGAGCCTAATTTGCATATTTTTCTAATAACATTTGTTTGCGTCCAAATATTTCTGCCACATGAGTACGCTAATACGTTTCTTAAACCTGATTTTTGCGCTGATTTCAGATCTGGTATAAGTTTTCTATCACGTCTAGTTTTTGAAAGAAGTGAAATTTTATTTTCTCTCTATTCTAAAAAAAAGTAACTACCGCTGTCACCGCCGCCGGTTTTGAATTTTTTGTGACCGGAGGTCTTTCTTCGTTAATATTAAGAAAAATAATGCATACAAAAATATGAAAATCGGTAGTATTATACAGAAATGTTTGATAAACACTCTGATGTAGACAGTTTTCAAATCGAAGAATTATTTTACGAGATATTTAATGCTAAAGTTGGACAAAATCGTTCCACTAAAAAAGTTTTATAGGAGCAAAAACTATTCATGGGAATTTAATCCTTTTTAGATCATTTTATACGTTTGAAGTTACCGGTGAGCAGACTGTATTTATTTTTAATTTTACTAATTTTTTGAGGTTTTATTTCTATTTTAAATTAAAATTTTCAGCATTTCGAGAGATATTTTTTACTTTATTTTAGAAAGTGATATTAATTTAAACTGTTGCCATCTGTATAAACAGCGCAAACAATCTTTGCTTCAAATAAAAAACAATATACGCGTAAATAAATTAAAAAATTTATTTACACGTGACTATTATAAACAGAAAAAAACATTTGGAATTAGAATTATGTACAAAAAGCTTATTAAAACTTATTAAAAATTACGTCAAAAAAACTATACTTACACCTGAATTTTAAGAGAAAGGAAATTGTAAAATAATAAATTCATTAACATGCGTTAAAAGTCTTAAATAGGAGAAATTACGTCATATTTACGTCACATTACAGTTATTACATAAAATGAACGCAAAATAATATTGCAAAACAGTTTAAATTTAGAAATTGCGCTAGGCATTTATTTATATTTTGAGAGGATACTTTTCAACTATTTTTGTTAGGAAAGTGCAAATAATATTTCATTTCTAACAAAAGTATTTTCACGTGAATATTAAAAAGAGAAAGAATAGTTTGGTCACTATTACGTCAGATTAAAAACGATTCATTTAAAATGTCTTATTTAAAAGAACTTTCTTTTCGCTTTGTTAAAAAATACCGGGAGACAAAGACTGTTTACTTAATTCCTTTTATATTAGCTTATTTTGAAATGTAACTTATTTTACTTAATCAAAAACTAAAAAAGCGATTGTATCTTTGGTACTACTTAGTTATCCCGTCGACCAAAAATCTATCATTCGCCAAACTATAAGATTAAATGCCAATAATGGTGGAACGTAAACGTCACATTCACTTGACTTTAAGCAAGTGACACGTGTCTACGTCAAGTTATTTTTATTTCGACGTTTTATTTGTATTTTTATTAATGTTGCACTAATTTATTTGTTCTTTCGTTATTTAAATAAAAATGTCAATTTGTATAATTTGACGAGCGTAGCTCGTAGGGGGCAAAGCCCCCTAGTTTGTCAAAAGAAAAGGTCAGAAAATGATTTCTATGCTCTTTTGTGATGTACTTCCGCGCTAGTTAGGTTATATTCTACTTTAAGTATTTTTTACTACACTTATTGTTTATTATATCCCCGATAGTATATTGACACTGCTCAACCTTTTGACGATGCGGTATGCACATACCTAAATGCATTTTACATCAAATTTGTTTCAATAGCATAAAAAAGCAGATATTCATTTTATTAAAAATCTAGACGTGATATATGGAAACAGATTGCAGACTTAAAAATCAGCATAAAGATCTCGTCTGAAAAAACATTACGTTCATTCTATGGCGACTACTTTGAAGTTGAAAGTAAACATGACATCATTAAAAAAATAAAATGAAACTTAACTGATAGATAAGAACATGCACAATAAAATGCGGCATTCATCTGAAGCAAATAGTACAGTATTCATTGTCTAGAGAATTCAATCCGACATTTATTGTACCTAAAAACTTTCATAAAATGGCGCAAGCTTAAATTTGCAGAAACTTTAATACGCAAATTTCTCAAGAACTGGGCGACCTAGAGAAAAACTGAATCCATACTGAATGCGCCTGCACTATAGCGGGCAACAATAGAAACAGTGCCTATAGAATGAGAGTGATCTTGTTGTACGTCGTTCGTTTGTTCCAGTGAAAAATTTACTTTTCATCTAGTCGCTTCTTATTTTGGAGCTTCAGATGAGTAGGGGTAAACATCTTTTATTGAAACATTAGGTACTTAAGATAATGTTACCCGTCATCTACATGCATTCGTCGACATTTGGATGCAATGTGTTGAACAAGTTCGGTTCTTCTTTCGGCTTTGCTGGGGGATTTCCGTTATAGGGTCCTCTCGGGATCATGCCGCCACCCTGGTAAAGGGTGGCTTTTGCAATTTGTGTTAAATTGTAAGGTTAGCATATTAATAAATCTAGTAAGGAACACTGTAATTATTCATTATTCTTCTACATTGCTTTCTAAATATTTTCAGTAGGTTACGTGTTTCCTAGTATCCATTTTATGAATTTACTAGATCATTGAAGAGTAGCGTCATGACTCCAGTATCCTGGGTAATCCCGCCTCTGTACAGAGGTTGAAAGAAATATTTGTTTATGTGTGCTAACTTTACAGTTATGATTACGGTTAAATTTATACAGATACTAAAGATCATGATTCAGCTTTAGAATTTTTACAATTAAAAAATAAACATTTTTTCGAGGTGAAAAAATTTAAGTTCCCTTAAGATGTCGCGTACAAATATTCTTTTCTTCAAACACCCAAGGGATTTTTTTTTTTTTTTTACTTTACGTCTATAGAGCGGAATGTTTGTTTTGAAACAAAATGGCAGCGCTGAGGCTTATTTTGTCCTAAAATAAATTTTATTTTTATCAAAGTTGGCAAAATACCTTCAAGGCAAGTGTGACCAACAAAATAAGATATTTTTTTAAATAATTATTTAGCTTAAACACTTTACAAAAAGATGATGTATGTACTTTAAAGTAGCATTAAAATAACTTGTTATAAAATTCATTTAATATATTAATTAGTATTAAGGGTGTTCTCAACTGCTGTGCTGAACAAGCGTAAAACATTGACACATTTACAAATTCACTTTTGAACGGAAAGATGTAAAATTGGAAGGCTTGACTAGGGAAGCGATTTGGAATTGAACTGTGTTTTCCATTTTTGGATTCATCCATTACCTATTGAGTTAAAAGGGATTTTGATCACATGACCAAAGACGTTTCTCCTCCCTTCGCTGACTGGTTTTCTGCTTTCTTCGGAAACTTAGGTTCAAAACGTCCACTTTGACACTCTTTGCTGAAAGATCAGTTGCGTTTTCAAAAATAAAACTGAAAAAACAGGTCGATGACAATTTCAGAACAACACCTGCTAGTTTCATGCATTCCTGACCAAAAATAAATTTAAACTTATGCCAGAAAGTTGCCCTTTTGGATTTGGGAACAGCCTTCATACAGTTTTGAATGAATTATAGGTACTTTATCTTGTTCCAAAAGCATTATAGGTTGCACGAAACAAAAATATTTTAAAAAGGATGATTTATTTTGCCTTTGCATCTTTTCAGCTTTCTTGACGTTGAAAGGTTTGGGGGGGGGGGGGGATGGAAGTTTGACTTCGGAAATTTAAGAACATATTTGTGCATTTTTTAATTCTACAAAATACTAAGAAAAAGATTTGAAATAAAAGATTTGATTGGAGTTTGAAATAGTGCACAAAATCCCTATAAATACAAATTTAATTTTAATTGGCAAAATCCTTCTAAAATTTAGTAAATGATTGTAAATTATTTTCAAAATGTAGTTTCGAAGATTCATGAAAAGTGCTTTTCAAGATGAAATTTTTATGAATTCATAATTTGGGACAAAGGGTTTAACCATGGCCCTGAACTATGTTATTACATAAATTGATATTTTAAAAAGGCCATTTTAGATCCCTATTTTTTTAGCCTAAATGATATCTGTTTCAGAGAAAGGGTTTGTCATTCTTTGTGCAAAAGCATTGAATGTGTATTTGCAGCGTTCAGGTCGCAAGGGAGGTTAAGACTCATAACTTGAAGTGATGAAGTGTCTTCAAAATAGAAATTTTCATTCACAAATACAAAACTGATTCTCGGATTGAACAGTTTGAAAGTCATGAATCCAATACGATTCACACTACAATGCAAATTTATAACAGGATGCGGCCAAAAAATGTCAGTTCCAAGCCAGGTTTACTTATAAAAATAACCCAGCCCCTTGGACCGATTTTGCCCATTTGCAATCCCCGCCGAGATAGGAGCCATCTCAAAGCTTTTGGCGAGTTTGAAGACAATCCATGTATAATTGCGACGGATATAATATAAACGCTTTAGGTGGGGGTGGTTTTGGGTTCCTGCAGGTCCTATAATGAAAATTTAGGGACTTTTCAAAAGTCTCACCATGGTAACGACTGCAATAGGTAGTATTTTCTTATGAAATCCACCTAAAAGTGGTTCAAATTGAGAATTTTATTTTACTTGACTTGGAAAATTTTGTTACCGAACAACTAAACATTTGAAAGAAAATGTAACAAAATTAATTTTTTTTGCTGATGTTATTTTACGCTATGTACAGGGTGTCCGGGCAAAAAGTTATGGCTTATTATTACGGAACTACCCATTAGAATATAATAGACTTCACCTCCATGGATTGGAAATCACTTGCATATTTTAAAAAACTGGATGAGTGGAAAAAGCGTATCATAGAAGCAATTTGATAACTCCTGATATGCTACGAAACATAACGTTTAGACCTTTGTTGTGCTACCAAAAGATGCACACATCTATCGATATTAAAAACATTGTGAGATCCTATTTAAATAATTTTTTAAATTCTAATGGGTAGTTCCGTAAAAATAAGCCATAACTTTTGGATACTTTTAGCCCGGACACCCTGTATCAAGTATAATTTCCATTTCAAAACATGTTTATTTGATTTGGAAAAACAGAATAAACTGAGCCATGCAGTGCTTGCATAATTTACGCACGACTCAAAATCTTTTAAAACTACACTCATTCTAATTGCTAAAACGTGCAAAATCAAAACTTAAAAAAAAAAAACAGTAAAAATAGGTTTATTCAATTTTTGTTATATCTTTCGACTCTCCTGAGTTATTTCCAAAACAAAATATTCTAAAATTGCATGGTCTGTGAAACGCCATCTTCAATTTTCCACGTTAGGGGAGACCGGGGGAATGGTGACACCTTAAGGGAATTTACTTTTTTTCACCTCAAAAAAAAATGTTTATTTTTTAATAGTAAAAATTCTAAAGCTGAATCATGATCTTTAGTATCTGTATAAATGTAACCATAATCATAACTGTAAAGTAAGCATAAGTAAAGTAATTTTTCGCGTAAAGTTTTGTGTAAAGTAATTTTTCGCATTGTTGAGAAAGGAGCTTTGGAATCGTCTTAAACGAAAACAAGTGATTTTGATAGTTTGGTATCGTGTATTTTTAATATATACATATATTACATGTAATTTTAATAACCAAACTAATATTTCAAATAAAAAACCATTGGAATTTACTGAATTAAAAAATATTCAATTTAAAATGTTACTTTTTAAGCGTAAATTTGATTTCAGAAAATATAGCGCATCTAATATCGTACAGATAATTTTACTTTTTTCCTATGTAGTCTCAAAATATACTGCTCAAGATTATTCACCTCTCCCCCCCCCCCCCCCCCCGCTTCAAGAGCAGTTTACACAGCAAAGGGAAGAATTCGTGTAGTTTATGCATCCATTATATGCGAGATTAGAGGGATGAAATGTATTTTGATATAAAATTCATATCACACACGACCCGTGAGGTATCGTATGAGGGGGGGGGGGGGGATGGGGGCAATTGCCCTGTACGACAAAATATTTGGGGTGCCAAAGAAAAATTCCTAGCACGAAAAACGAGCCAATAGGTTGAAATTCTCTTTGTAAGAGGAAACAAATTTACAGCAAAACAAATGCTGGTGTTCATGCTCCAACAGAGGACGAAACAACTGGACTAGACCCGACCCCGTGAATTTTGATCATGTATAGCAGTAGGCTTTAAAAATATGCATAATCTGTGCACATTCGGGACTCTCTCCCCCCCCCCCCCCCAAAAAAAAAAAAACCCGAGAAGTATCAAATTTTTAACGTAAATCGATATCTTCTAATATGCGAATCCAAAATTATAGCTTTTCTGGCAAATTGGGTATTCTGTGAACGTTATCCGAATTGCACTCCGTTTTGAAATTACAAATGAGTTTAACAACAGTCGCTCTAAATTTTATTCCTTCATAATTGTTTAAAACGACTTGACCTTGTGACTTCGCATTTTGTAAATTTTAAAATTGCCAAATCCTTTTGGTAAATTTTACCAAAAAAACCTCCTTATGTAGTATCAAAATTAGAATGTTTCGTACAATCTTAGCATAAAGACGACCTTATAAGCTTATATTTTTAACATAAATTGAGACAATTTCTTCTCAAATGGCCATTTCTTTCTTTGGACATCTTGATTCAATTGTAGGGTGATTTTTTTTTAAATTTACTTTCCTGGAATTTTTTTTTTTTTGATTCAAATAAGAGAACGTCAAGAAATTGTTCTACCGCATTACGATATTGTTAGTACAAATTCTAGACAAACATAAAATAACGTTTGCATATCTTTCGGTAATATGTATTATGCTTAGTAGTCCGGGTAGCAGCGTAACATTTTTGTAACCAATTTCAGAGTTACAAATTTTGATGTATAGGATAGATTAGGTTGTGCAAATAACGAAACTGCTATGAAAATTCGTGTTTTTGCTTCGAATCAATACAAATATGTCAACGCGGTTAATAAGAAAGTACATTTGTAGATTTTGATAGCATCCCAATATTTAAAAATTAATGAATGTTAATTTTCATTAAAAATTAAATGAATTTATTTCAAAGACTACTTTTGGTTTTTAGAGTCTAAAAACTTAGTAGCCCGGGTTTATAACTCTCAATATCTAATTTAGCAACTTTTACATCTATAGTTGTAATACTGAAAACGGCAAATTAGTAGAATTTCGAAAACCAAGTTATTAAACGATATCCAGACCTGCCAACCTTTGAAAATGATAAATCGTAGCACAGAAAATTCAAATTAATCTGGATGTTGGTTGGTTGGTTTTTCATGTTTCGCAGCTATTTTTTTACATTCGTAAAAGGAATAAGGTTTCAGACTTTCAACTCAATATAGTAAATTTTTCCCTCCATAAATTTTTATATGATTTGTACAGCTTCTTCTCGTTTTGCGGCTTTTTACATTTGTAAAAGGAGCCCAGATCTGACTTTTGCAGTAAACTTTGACGAAATTCGCGATTTTTTTTCTGCGAGTATTTCACGATATTCACAATTTTTTACCACAATCATAATTCACTTTTTTTTATTACGATTCTTGGTTGAAATCCTCGAATGAATGAATTTTTACCTCAAACTTTTGATGAAATTCGCATTTTTTACCGCGATCCTTTGACGATTTTTACACGGTCCTTTGGCGAAATTCGTGTTTTCTTTCCACGATCCCCACTTTCGATGAAAAAATCGTAGTTTGAGATCGATTTTCGCAGCATCGTAGTTTATAGGTCCAATTCGTAGCAACTACGATTTTTTCGTAGCAGTTGGCAGGTCTGGATATCCCAAAATTGCCGAAAGGAACAATCGAACCACACTGCATAGAATATGGAGGGACATCATATGCAATGCAAAATGCAATCTGCCCCTATCTTTTCGTGGCCCTTAAAGAATCTAAAAATCGTTTTAAACTTTTGGATTAAAAAAAATAAAAATTTCGAGTTTTAATCTCGAGTTTCCACTCTTTTACAGTAAAGACAAAAAATATCTAGCTTTCGAAAGTAAATTTAGGATTTAAAAAAAAAAAATCAAGTACCCAAGCTTAGAGTTCTGTACGGACAAGTGCTTCACCCGAGGATCGTACTCGGGCCCACACCCGCGCAAGAAAAAAAAAAGTTGACAGCCTGGCACAGAAAAAAAATAAGTGGACTACAGGTCCGATATAACAAATTTCGAAGGACCAAACTACAAAATCTACACAATTTTCAATGGAATGACTGGGGCAACCATTAAGTATGAATGTGCTCCACGAGCAATGCAAACTTGACAATATGAATACAGAAATATTACATGTGCAGCGTAGAGATGATATCGGCATCAGACAGCTACCTGAGCTTATTTTTTTTTCGGCAGATTGGGGCCAAGCTGCGATTGACTTAATTGTGGCTAAGACGTGTGGCGCTAGCAATTTGTTTTATAAATATAGCAATAATGAACTTCTGTTTACAGAATCTTTGCAAATATACTTTTATAAATTGCAGTAGTTTTCAAAAATCTACTTTATTATACAGCTTTAAAAGTTATGTTTCTTAACCATCCTTTTTCTCTTATTCTAAGCTACATTATTTTTTTTTAAATGAGTCAGTTTTAATGTAATATACCAAGTAATCATTCATGTTGCTATTCTGTATTCTGTGGCTTGCTAACGTAATAGCAATCTAAAATATACCGAACATATTTAAACTAATCAGAAAAATTTCCGTAAACATTGATGCAGTCTCATTTAAAAGAACCTTAGCTGTATGTTTAAGAAAATCTGATTTTTTGGTAAAAGTTGAGATTCCGGATTTCATTCATTTCTGCACTGGCCGGCCCCGTTTCCATTGAATTTTAACGGACCGGGTCGGGCCATGAACTGCAAAATTTTAAACGGATTGAGCCCGGTCGAACTTTTAGTTCTTATGATTGGCCCGGCCAAGATAGATTTCATTCGCGCCGGAACCGGGTCTGGAAATTTTGGCACGTGCAGACCTCTACCTAAGCTCCTATTAGGGTCATTCTCAGATAAAGGTAAATTTTATGTCCTTGACTATAAAATATTAATCAAGTCAACTATGAATGTTTAAATTTTTTTATGAACATTTTTGTTCAAACACTACAATTGGCATCAGTTTAAAAAAGAAAAAAATAATTTCAATATCTAAAAAATTGTAAAGTTTTAAAAGTCATTACCAAGGCTTGTCCCAAACTTCTAATATTTAAATTCAAATCATTATTTTTAACATTTGAAAAGCTTTAGAACTTAATTTGTTCTCGATCTTGTTAGAACCCAAAACTCATTGTTTTGCCGGAAAAATGTTGAGTGTTAATATATACTTATATATATATTATTAAGATCAACGAATTAATATGAAATTTCGTTTTAAACTTGAGAAATCCGCTCAAAAACCCATCATTTGTCACGAGAAGTATACGGCTATGAATTTTTATCACATGCGCGAGTTTTTGAGGGGTTTCATATCGGGACAATGCACCGTCTCACACTGTCAAGACGTTTCTAGCCAAGTGTAACATCCCAGTGTTGAACCACCCACCTTATTCTCCAGTCACCATGTGACTTATCTGTTTCCCCAAGGTCAAATCTGTATTAAAAAGGAACCAGATTTCAGGCTGTTAAAACTGACTAAAAAAAGCGGTACGCGTCACCGAAAAATACTTCCATCACCGTTTCAAACAAGTGAAAATTCGCACAGAACGTTATAGAGATAAAGGAGGAGTGTATATTGAAGGATAACTAAATTTGTGTACATTTAAAATAAGATATTTTATAGCATCAGTCTCGTTATTTAATAGCTGCACCTCGCATTTAAAATTAAGTTCATTTATGAAAAAACAAATACGAAAAAAAAATAATAACTTATTGCAGATATTATACATTAATACTCTGATTTGGGCGATATATTTATTCTGTACAAATTTTAAAAGAAGTAAAAATGCATGTTTATTTCTTTTTTTCACTCAAAATTTTGTGAAACTTAAGCGTTTTGCGCCCATTAATTTTTTTCTATATGTTCTGCTCGAATCTTGTGAAAATGGTCGTCCATTTTTAAAGAACAAACTTTCGGCCATAAATAATAACCAGCCAATAGATACATACATATTTTTATATGAATGTTTGAATTGAATTTATTGCGCGATGTTGCAAACACTCCTTTCTTCTTAACTGTACATTTGGGATTATATCGGCTATTGATATCTCGTGAAAGCTTTTGAACGTATAAATACGAAGAGTAATATTAATGGATAATGTAAAATCGAAAACAAGGAAGTAAATTAAACGTTTCTGTGTAATGGAGCTCAAATTTCTTGAAAAAAGGCACAAGAAAGATCAATGCAATACCTATTACATTTTAAAGGATTACACAGTATATAGATTCAGGGTCAGATGCCTTTAAAACTAACACTATGTAAAAGGGATCCGATATGGACTGCGGTCACTTCACATTAGATTATGTTTCGTATATGAAATTTTAAGTACACATTAAAAACAAACATAAGCTAACAGTTAATGTTATGAGAAAAAGAGTCTAGTTTTACTTTGAAATGAATGCTTTAATAAATTTAATTCATATGCCTTCCGCGCAGAATTTCTGATACTTGAATTGTCACTATGGATCTTTTTTTTTTTTTTTTTTTTTTAAATTGAGTACTAATGTGTACTGACGTGCACTTAAAATATTTGTACTTAAGTTTTAAAATAAAATAAGACTATTCAATCACAAAAAATACAATATGAACTTTAAAAAGCTCACTCTTTTACTTCAAAAGCGACTAAAATAAACTAGTCGGATGTACCAATCCCAAAACTTTCTTCTATCTCATATATGTTAATACTTGAAAATTCGCTATCACACTGCCAAAATTAAACGGCAATCTATGCCCATCATGAGGATTCTAAAGATATGAAATTCCGTACATTAGTTCTTGAGATACGGCTATCTCTGAATTCGTGTAAATCCAGCAAAATTCAGCCTAGCAGCGCCACCTATTGGGTGCTTTACACCAAAACCTATGTTACATAAAAACCACCAAGCAACCACTTATGTCAAAGTCTAACTGAATCTGAAGTAGGGGAAAATTCGTGCATTAGTTTGAGATAGAGTTATTGCGAAAATCATGAAAATTCCAGCATAGCAGCGCCACCTATTGGACGATTAACACCAAAACCTAATGAGCAACAACTTGTGTTAACATCTAACTAAATCTGAAGTTAGATGAAAATTCGTGCATTAGTTTGAGATAGGGCTATTGCGGGAATCGTGCAAAATGCAGCACAGCAACGCCACCTGTTGAGCGATTTACACCAACACGTAATCAGCATCATAGCATATACAGGACTAACTGAATCTGAAGTTTCAGGAAAATCCGTGCATTAGGTCTTGAGATAGAGCCATTGCGGAAATCGTAAAAAATGCAGTATAGCAGCGCCACCTGTTGAGCGATTTACACCAACACGCAATCAGCATCAAGTCATATCAAGGACTAACTTAATCTGAAGTTTCATGAAAATCCGTGCATTAGTTCCTGAGATATAGCCATTGCGGAAATCGTAAAAAATGCATCATAGCAGCGCCACCTGTTGAGCGATATGCACCAAAAACTAATCAGCATCAATTTGTATCAGGGACTAACTGGATATAAATTTATTAAATTCCGTGCATTAATTCTTGAGATAGAACGCCCACAAAATTTGTGTCACACACAGACATACAGACATTTTGTAAAAACATGTTTTTCGGGTTCTCTGACCCCTAAAACGTGTCAATCCGTCGAAAACCGGAATTCGAAAATTTTCATGAATCCAATACTTTCTTCTTGTAAAGATAGAAGAAAGTAAAACTATGTTACAAGTTAAACATATAGGTGAAAGTAGAGTAATGCATATCTCACTTAAGGGAAAACATGAATAGCTAGCCAAATTTAGACAAAAAATCAATATTTTATCAACGCAGTATAACTCCAAAGCATAAGGAACAGTTTGCAATCAAAAAATTTGCATAAAAGTTTATTAATTTTTTTTATCGTTTTTCTAATTAACAATGGATTGAGCGGTCATGCCCGACATGGTAGTGTAATGGTGCTCAAATTTGAATGAAAGATTTAAGTTGGCGTTATTTGTAGTTGGCGTAACAAAGCACTACAAAAATAAAAGCATGAACGTACAGCTAAATGCGTATATTTTGTTGACATAGTGAGTGAATTAACATTTGAAAAAAAGAATGTACACTTACCTTCAAATTAGATGTTTTAGAATTTTATAACAAAACAACTGCAAACTAATAACGTAAGGACACAAATACTTTCCTTCCGACGGTTACTACATCCTTACTGGGAACATTCGATGAAGTTCGCTAGGTGCTGGTACCGATTGCACTTTTTCAATTCTATTCTGTTTAGAGATATTGGAGTGAGCAGGATTACCCGCTGAGTGGCATTACTTTATTTTTTTAATACATTATTTAAAACTTCTTAGTACTTTTGGACTGTATTTCCCAAGGCCATCAGAGAATATTTTAATAATTAAGTGCTGTTCATATTTACAAATAAGTCTCTTCGTTCTGAAATGGTATAGTCAAATATTATAGTTGAAAGTACTTCTAATGCATTATACTTCTACTTTCAACTCTAATATTTATTGGCCCTCCCATTTCAAAACGAAGCGACGTTTTTGTAAATATGAACAGCAATTAGTTATTAAAATATTCTCCGATTAACTCGGGAAATTGAAACCAAAAGTACTGAGAAGTTTTTAAAAAAATGTATAATTTTAAATATTAATAGCTATTTCATTTTTTAAGTAAAACAGTGAGCTTTTTAAAAAGGTTATATTGTGTATTTTAAACAAATTGTTTAAAAATGTAATTTAAATTTCGAAATAAATTGCATTCTGAAATAAAAATTTCTATAATTCTTACTTTATAAGCATAACGATAGGTCTTATTGTAGATCTACGATTTATACTTCCAGTCAAATTTTCATGAAATTTTAAACAGTCATTTCTTAAAAATTGCAGTGAAAAAAAAATCTAACATTTTGATAAAATTCGCATTAAAGATCAAGTTATCCTTTGATTACATAAAAACTGTTTCGGATAAAATTCTCAAGCAGTTTCTTGCATGATTTCTTTCATGTTTTTATAAAATGAAAATTTTTAAATTTAGACTCCTGAAAAATTGGATTTTTCGACAGTTTAAAAAGATAACCTGACACCTTAATACAAAATGTACATACTTTGCACTACGAGTATAATTTTTTTTTCTTGCATTTCATACGAATTTTGCAATTTAAATTTGCAATTTTTTTATTGCATTTTTATCAGTTTACCTATGTGAGAAGTAGTGTTGTCAGATCCAGAGTTCGAAACAACGGAACAGGAGAGAAAAAAGCGGGATAGTAGCTTCTAAATTAGGACATAAAAGTGCACTAGGCCCAATTAAAACGTAGCCTGTACGTAACGGAACCCTGTATTAAGCGTAAAAGCTTCACTGTTTCTATGGTACGAATACTTTATATCTGCTAAGAGAAAAACCCGTTTAAAATGAAATTTTTCTAGCAAGTTTTATTATACTCAATAAACGCAACAATCTCATACAGGGAAACAGAGCGGAATCGCCTAGGCGCGGAAACAAAATTCTCAATTTTGCAGTTATAATTAGATAATATACCCTATCGTAGGACAATTTTACTTTACGAACATAATCCCGATATAAACAGGTATAAACAAGATTTACGGAACAAAGTACAGTAAAACTTGTGGAAACTAATCACCGAGAACCACAACACATTCCATTTATGACAGATTTTCGTTTAGACTGATAAATTGGTCACTACAGTCATTTTATCCTTTGCAATTTTTGAATTTTTAGCGGTTTTTGTAAAGTTATTTTTAGCATTTCTAAAAGAATTTCGGCTACAATGTTTTTTTTTTTTTTCACTCTAGTCAATTGTCTTTTTCAATAAAGTGTATTCAAATTCGTACAGTGATTTTTACTTTTTTCGCGAATTTTTCTTTGCGATTTTTAGAGTTTTTTCGCGTCTTTCTTACAATAGTTTCAGCTTTAAATTTTAGTGTCGCATAGTAAAGTATAAAAATACTTTGATTCCGCTAGTGTCTCGGCATAAAGCCCATTCGGAAACGTAGCTCTCCGCGGCGGTCGGAAAACTAAAGATATTCCGTTATAGATAGGTTCTTTCTTCACGAGTTTTATTGCATTAAGTTCCACTTGATGCAGATCCACGAACAGCATGATACTAAAAAAAATTTGTCATATTATAAAATTGGGTCATTTGGCGTCCCGCGCTGTAGTGACGCGGGACGGGTCTTTCAGCCTCTGAAAATCGGCACATCACCTGGAAACCTGCTCAAGGCAAAAGGCTTTATTTTAATTTTATTTTAGGATGGCCAATTGAGAAATTTAAGGTAACCCTTTTTTAGAACTATTGGTCACTAAATTGATCAATAATGTAAATATCAGTTCTGAAAATTGAATCTTTATTCACCAGAAGGTGGTTGTGGAAATTTAAATATTAAAGTCTCCAATAGATGTAGATAATCAAATAAAACTATTGTTGAACTTTAGTATGAATTTGACTCCACCCTTTGATTACCTGGATAAATGACTTTTCGCGATAGAAATAAAATTAAAGAAATAAAAAGTAATTAGGAAAAAGTAGGGTAATGACGCTCAGAAGGGCAATCCCGCTCAATCAATATATCTAAACAGAATAGAGTTGAAAACGTGCGATCGGTACCGGCACCTAGCGAAATTCATCGTAAGTTCCCAGTAGGATAGAGTGACTGTCGGAAGGAAAGTATTTTTGTGTCCTCACATTATTAGTTTGCAGTTGTTTTATTATAAAATTCTACAACATCTAACCGGAAAGTAAGTGTACACTCTTATTTTCAAATATTAATTTACTCATTATGTCTACAAAATATATACATTTTGCTATATTTTCATGCTTTTATTTATTTTTGTAGTGCGTTGTTACGCCAATTATAATGCATTAAAACGGGCGCTAACGCTTAAACGGGCATGGCGCTAACGGGTAATGCGCTCGCGTGGAATTCCAGAAGTGTTGCCAGTGGGCAACTGTTTTTAAATTCAAATTTGTTGATTGACACCACTTTTTTGAAAAGGTGAAATTCCCCTGTTTTCGTCTTAATATGTCATTAAACAGGGAGAATTTTACGATTTAAAAAAGGGGTGAAAATCAAAAAAACCTGCACATAAAAAAAAGTAGCCCACTATATGTCATTAAAACCCAACATGGCGGTAACGGGTAATGGCGCTCGCGTGAAATTCCCGAAGAAGTGTTTGCCAGAGGGTAACTTTTTTTAAATTCAAATTTATTGATCAACACCACTTTTTTGAAATTGTAAAATTCCCCTGTTTTCGCCTTAATGTGTCATTAAACAAGGAGAATTTTACGATTTCAAAAAAGTGCTGAAAATCAAAAAACCTAATTATAAAATAAGTAACCCACTATATGCGTAACACATTATGTGTGAACAATATGCGTAAAGTGGTCGCAAAAAGTCTGCAGTGGTGTGAATAGCCCACACAACTACATGTGTGACTTTTGTCTTACTTAAATGTCGTATTCAAACTCTGAGCGCAATGATCCTACCCTGTCGGGCATGACCGCTCAATCGATGGTTATTTAAATAAAACGATAAAAATAATTCCTAAAACTTTTATGCAAATTAGTTGATTGCGAACTATTTCTTATGCTTTGGAGTTATACTTCGTTAATAAAAGAGATTTTTTTTGTGTGTAAATTTGACTAGCTATTCATGTTTTCCGTTAAGTGAGCGCCATTCCCCTACTTTCGCCTATCCCTTTGAAAAATATTCTAGGATTATCTAACAGAAAAAAAAAATCAACACTAAGTTTGCAGTTTGAAATTTTAAAGTATTTAAAGCACTTTAAAAAAGCACCAGGTCAATTCATGAGTGGTGGACACCGTCTCCATTCTGGATATTTTGAACTTTGATATTTCAAAGCTATTTCAGTTCGAACAGATTCGCACTTTTGGCGGAGTTGCTTTTACAGCACCCTTTACAGTATTTAACCCTCGACCTACAGAGACTACAAAATATTCAGGTTTTAGAGAGAGTTTAGTTCAGAAGTTATCTTCATGATTTCTTGTTCTTTCAAATAACAAAATGCTTAAAAAAATAAAAAGTTTGTTTTTTTCTTTGTAGATTCGGTCAAAAAACAACTTATACCTTTGAATCTCAAAAATTTTCCAGCAAATTTTGAAATAACCATTTCAATGGAACTTATGCCTCCTTCCAATTTATACCAAAAACGTAAGCTTAGTGAGAGGGGGTTCTTTAGAGAGAGAGAGAGTCTTCTTGCTGATATTGTACCGAATTACAAAAGTTTCAGTGTGAACGCAAAGTTTTGACAGCTTTTTTTGGCCTTTTCGAAAAAATTCATCCTTGACTATCAAATGGGAAGTCATTCGGTTAAATAGTTCAGAATCATTCAAATTACGGAATTCCTACAGTTTACTTTTGTCGTTTCAAAACAATGCTAGCATTTTTTAAAGCATAACTCAAAACTATTCGATGGAATTAACCTGTTTCAGATTCGCATATTGGAATAGTTTACAAATAGAGTTGTTACAGTTTTGCAAGCTCCTATTTTTTTTTAAATCAATCTCATAAAATGTAGGGGAAAGTAAGGGAATGGCGCTCACTGAAGGGAAAACATGAATAGCTAGTCAAATTTACACAAAAAAACCAATATTATATTAACGAAGTATGACTCCAAAGCATAAGGAGCAGTTTGCAATTTGCATAAAAGTTTTAGGAAATTTTTTTATCGTTTTATTTAAATAACCATCGATTGAGCGGTCATGCCCGACATGGTAGAGTAATTGCGCTCAGAGCATTTAAACTTTTCGAGGATGGACACCTAATTTTAATTCCAAAACTGACAAACGGCACCAAGAATATTTAATTAAAATTTTCCTTTTATAATGTACGTGAAAATAAGCAAGTTCGTATTTTCTAATAACTTCGTTTATAAATTCTGGTGTCAGTCCATTATTTCATCCGTTTATAAACAGAATTACTCCGCGCCGGAAAGGGTTAAGTAAGACAAAAGTCACATATGTAGTTGTGTGGGCTGTTCACACCACTGCAGACTTTTTGCAACCGCTTTACACATATTGTGTTAGACATAGTGGGCTACTTTTTTTTTATGTGCAGGTTTTTTTTATTTTCACCCCCTTTTTTTAAATCGTAAAATTCTCCCTGTTTAATGACATATTAAGACGAAAACAGGGGAATTTCACCTTTTCAAAAAAGTGGTGTCAATCAACAAATTTGAATTTAAAAACAGTTGCCCACTGGCAACACATCTGGATTCCACGCGAGCGCCATTACCCGTTAGCGCCATGCCCGTTTTAATGCATTATAATGCATGGGCGTAACAACGCACTACAAAAACAAATAAAAGCATGAAAGTACAGCTAAATGTATTTTGTAGTTTGTCTACAAAATAACAAAAACATTAACAATAGCATATTGAGTAAATTAATATTTGAAAATAAGAGTATGCTTACCTTCAAGTTAGATGTTGTAGAATTTTATAATAAAACAATTTCAAACTAATAACGTGAGGACACAAAAATCCTTTCCTTTCGACGGTCACTATCCTTACTGGGAACTTACGATGAAGTTCGCTAGATGCCGGTACCGATCGCACGTTTTCAATTCTATTCTGTTTAGAGATATTGGGTGAGTGGGATTTCCCTTCTGAGCGTTATTACCCCTACTTTCCCATATGCTTTCGAAATTTTCGGAAGATATGAATTGTAAACCTATGATTATTTTAAACAAAAATCCATTTATTTTTTTTTTTTTTTGGTGTTAAATATGTTAATCCAAAATTAAATCGGTTAATTGGAATTCAATTATGCTTAAACTAGCCGCATTAAAATTAGTTTTGTAAAATAAAAATATATCTATTAACCCGGAAATGATCGCGCATATCCAGGATATGTACGACATACTTTGACACCAAACAAAAATCGTCAGGTCATTGAATCGTTGGCATTGCTAAAAAATTCTGTGATAAAATAATTTGAAGATTACTTTTTGAAAATTATTGGCGAGAAATGTAACAATCGTGCCCACCCTGGACAGGGTCGTGTAATCCCGGGTTAAGGACTTAAACAGTCAAATTCTTAAAATATCTGAATGAATCACATCCCGTTCGACATAAAAGAAAATATATATATAGGGTCTTCAAATAGTATTTGTATTGAAACACTAAGAGTTAGAAATAAATTCAGCGCGAAGACGCCTTAATCTTAGTGTTAACATATATTAAAAGCTCAGTTCCAGTCATAGGGCCATTTGTTTTTTGCATTTTCAACATAGTCTTACACATTAAGAGATATTCGAGGCATGGAACACTCACTGTTGTAGTCACACATGACATTTCTCCCTTTCCCTACCCAAGGTTATTTCCCTACCGATTTCCAGTAACGTGTCAGTTTGGGGTGGATAAAGAGTACTTTAGATAAATAAAAACTTCTAAAATTGGAAACAATCAAAATCCTGTTACCCCTTCATTTTTAGGGGGTGTTACACCTTTTACGGTCCTGGTGCCCTTTTTAACACTTAACATCAGTTTCCAAAAAAGTAAGGATTTTTAAAAAACATAGAAATAGTAAATCAAGGGAAAAGTTGAGGTAGTTTCTTTACGTAATACGTACTACATAAAGTTTGCTAAGGGGCCTCCCATCTACCTATCAAAACGAATTCAGTTTTTTTCCCAACCCAAATTTGACACCCTCAATAAATTCTACATCCTTCCATGAGCTTAAATACAAATTTACATGAGATTCGTACGATTAGTTTAAAAGAAAATTATTTTAAGATCAGCCTATTTTAGGGGCTCTATCCAAATTGAAGTTCGGTATTCGATTGTTGAAAGGACTGTCACATCTATTAATGTATTATTTCTCGCCAATAATATTTAGACTCTTGCCAGCACAAATATTTCGATAAAATGAGTAAATTATATATATTTTTTTTCAAGTGATGCTTCTCTGTATAGGATAGACGACCCCTTAAACCACCATTTCGACTTTTTAAAAATCATAATCCGAAAACTACTTGGAAGAAATATTTGAAATTTAAAATTCGCATCAAGCAGGACAGAATAAATATAAATCAATTAAGAAAAAAAAAAAAAAAGAAATTGTAGGTTGCCATTCATATTTTTTTTTTCGAATATTAATTTCATTATTCGTATTATAAAAATTTTAAAATTACAAATGGAATGTATTTATGTTTGGGTGTTTTAGTATTATAACCACACAAAAAATGACCCCATTAAGATAATATCAGGAGATAAAAGAAAACAGGAGACAATTTAAATATTTATAATTCAAAATCTTATCCTCCAAACGACGAAATTTCGGTCTTAGGCATAGTTTCAACCGAAGATTTAAAATATTCTCTCAAAATTGGGTGTGGCTATTGAAAAAAAAAAAAAAAGGTTGACCTAGTTTTGATTTGCAGATGGCTCCATAAGCAAATTTTATACACATCATTCAAAAGTAGACTATTTCCAATTGTTTGGTACTAGCCATTTTCTTCTGCGATAAATAGAGTTTGGGGTGTTTACTCTTTCTTTCTTTCCCCCCACGACTGTACATGCTGAAATAAATGAAATATTAATGCTGAAATAACTGCACATGCTGTTTTCAGCCCATTTTAGGCCGAGCATAGAAATTTTATAAAATGCGGTAGTATTTTTATTGAAATATGCTTAAATTACATCCATTAAGACAAAAGTTTTGTGCATGAAAAATAATATTTAATATAAGAAATAAAATGGTGCGCATGAGCCCCATTGGCTAAATCAATGGAGAAATCATTCAGTTGAACAATTGTATTAGTCGAATTTTTATATTTTCTTATGGACATTCTCGACACATTTTGGATGCAAATGGACTTGGCATTTGAGACACAAATAAATCGCACTAAATTTGCAATAAAGCTCTGAAACCTTACATAAAAAGTGGGTTTTCGATTTTTACCAATTTTTCACGCATTCGGCCAATGGTGCGTTAACGCACCATTAAATTTAAATAAAAAAATTTAAGTTTTTTTATGACATTTGTTTTATTTTTTTTACAGAACTTTCAACTTTAATCCATTATATAAAACTCCAACTGAATTACTAATATTTTACAATGTCTTTAGAATCCTTTAAAATAGCTGAAAAGTAAAATTAGTGAATATACGTCACAAGTAATTGTTAATAAAAAAAAATATTTATTGAAATGGTGAGTTTCCGAAAATGGGTTAAAATAGAAAAACTTGGAAGCTAACTGCTATTAACGATATTACAGCAAGTTTATTTAATGTGCTAATCCGGTATTTTTTTTTTCCTTGCGGCTGTCTGCCACAGTTGAGACTACTTTTTCCGTCGAAAGGATATGAGAAGTCCGATGCTATTAAAACTTTTTCGTAGTCCGCTGAACAGATAAAAATCCAAAGACATTAAAGTTGAAGTGTTACAACTGTACCTATTCCGTAGGTTAGAAAAATACTTCATAAGATAAGAAAGTTGGTACGTTTCTTTTTAGAAGCAGAGAATTCAGTATAATTTGATGTTAGTTTTAAATAAAACGTATTACAGTGTCCTTATCGCAGCCAAATGTCCAGTTCAATTCTTGGGTCCCAGATTATATAAAGAGTCGTTTTGAAGGGCGACCTGTTTAATCCTTTGAGGGGCAAATGATTGTGTTTCTGTAATGGTGAATTCACACCGGAATCTTCGAAAATTTTTATTACAAAATAAGGAAAGTATATTAATACTTTGAATTTTTTCCAGAGAGAAACATTCGCCTTGCATTTCAAATGAAAATCAAATTTCAAATTAATTGCTTAAAACGCGCAAAGGCAAACCTAGTGAAAATGATTCCATGCCGGGACTCTAACCCGGGTCATCAGTATAGCTCACTGATATTCTACCAACTAAACCACATGGAACGACAGTCTTTCACTAGGCTGGCCTTTGGCGCCTTTTAAGCAATTCATTTGAAATGTGATTTTCATTTGAATTAAGGAAAGTAATACTACAACTTTTCCACCAAAGTTAATTTAATTAAAAGTTTCGGGTGCAAATCTTGATTAAAATTAGGTGGCATATATCCCATCGCCCTCGAAGGGGTTAAATAATAAGTAAAAGAGGGATAGATGTTTAGGATGGACACTTCAGGTCAAATTTTAGCAGAGGTTACAAAAAGAGATTTATTTCTTATTTAAATGACATTCAACCCTAGAAAAGGCATTACGGGTATTTTTACTAAAGAAATTTGGGATTTTACTCCGTGTTAGAACTTTCTAAGCACACATATTCAGAGTGTATATCAATTATAAAATAAATTTAAAAAATCAAACCCGATTGCGTAAAAAAGCGAACTAATTATTTCTCATCCATGTGAAACTATTTTTTTATATTACTTTTTTTTATTTACTTGTATTGATGACTTAAGTTGTGTTTATTGTTAGTTCCTATCTATAAACACTGTTTTGATGGGCCTATAGATGTCTATGAAGGTTAGAATGGCAGTAAAGCTAGAGATCCTACCTACACAACGTCCAGGTTGTATAATATTTAAACGGAGCTTCTGACTGTAAAATAGTCAATGAAATATCGTCTTCATTTTTGAAGACCTATCCAATAGTATGCCCCTCAATAGGGTGCGTAAATTTTTTTTTTCGTTTACCGCCATTTTGTATTTTACGGCCGCCATTTTGAATTTATAAAAACAAAACCTACCCTTATAACCATCGGACTGTTAAGACGAATCGATAGAGACCTCATTCATTAAAATCCATCCAGCCGTTGGGATGTTTCGAAGGTATAAAGAGATCCACATACCCAGACACGCGTGAAACACATAACCCTTCATGGCAGTGGGGTAATAAAGTATTTCAATGTGTCGCTCGAACAGAGTTTATTTAGAATTCATTATAACAAACTTTGCTGTAGAATTCCTGTGGAAAAAAAAGTAAGCTTTTTCCATCCATTGACAAAACATTTCGTCCTTCTCGTTTATGTTCAATCGCGATTTTGAAACCGTGCCCAAGCATCAATAATTTTTTAAGATGATAGTTCAGATGCTAAATATCAAACACCTTGTCAAAGTAAAAAAATATTTTTACTTCTCAAATATTTAAGCAAAGTACATTTTCTTTGTAAATTTATAATCTAACAAAAATTATTGTCAACCTCCATTCAGAATGTAGTAACATTTTACGAATAGTTAGTCTAAAATACTTTAAGAATTAAAAACTTCGAGATCGAAAGCGATGGATTAATGGACTGTGATATCGCTGATGCTCTGCAAAATAAATCGCCGATAATGCTGGGAAGTAGATCAGAGGAACGAGGAGCCGACAGAAGAAAATGTCACTTGAAAAATGCATAAATTTGACTGGAAAATTAATGTCTGCTTTAGAGACTATTTCCAAATTCGATATTCGTCACTTATGTAAAATTCAAGAAAAACTTGTTCTCAGTACTCTTAACTCTTCAGCACACTGACCCATTTCTATGACGTAACCACACGCACCGGGTCAATTGGGCCCTAACTTTTTCGCTAACTTCAGTAAAATATGGGCATTATAAATTTAAAAAAAATACAGTCAAAAGTATTATTTGAATCTTTAAGTAACAGGATATACTGTTTTAAAAGTCGAATTTAAAAGCAAAAGAACGCATAAAAATCTTACCTTCCTCTAGCGTCGTAACATGATAGGGAGCGTCGGGTCAAAAATACCCGATGCGTGTGCTTAAGGGCTTTAAAAATTTCGAAAATGTTTTTATATGTTAAACTCTTATTTTTTCTGAACATTTTAATGTAATTGTTTCCTTGAAATTTCCATTAGAACAGGAGTTATAGCTTTTAGAACCATACCTAGCTGAAGCGGCGTTTCCAAAACTTCGAAGTCATTTTTCTCCAAATCACGTTTTTGGGCATAACGCGCAGGATCTCAAAAGCTTCAACAGTTTTTCCATGAAATTTTCAAAACATATGTTTCATGTTAGTCTGTATAAACTTAACCCAAAAGTTCCTTTTTATTGTTCAACAAAAATATTTTTTAAGGTGAATCATTGTTGAAATTTTCAAAATCTTGCATTAGCTAAATACAACTTGGTATTAAAAATGCTTTAAATGCGAATTTATTTAGGTTCAGTGTAATTATTACAATCTGAAGTACGAGGGTGGTTCAATAATTACTGTTCCTAATGTATATAAAATATTTATACTGCGATGGTTGTTGTGGAATATCTAAGCCTAATGTCTTAGATGCCTATAGGCTCAATTTCAGAACCGTAGCTGCTATACTCAGTTTTTGAGGGAGGAGTGAAAGGGGGGGGGGGGTGAAAGGCTGATTTTTAGCTTTTGGGGCTAGATTGTGACAGTGGATGAGACGTAACTACTGTCGTTTGGAATCGGGATCATAGTGATGTAGCATCCACTGTCACAAACGTAGCCTCATAAGCTCCAAATCAGCATTTCACCCTCACCCCCCTCCTTAAAAACAGGCTCAAAAATAGGTCTTTAAAATTTCACCCCTCCCTCCAAAACTATGTTAATATAGCAGCTATGGTTCTGAAATAGCCTATATGCATTAGATTAGAGCCTATATGCAAGAGATTAAGCTTCGATATTCTACATCAACCATCGCAGTACAAATATTTTATATACATTGGGGACAATAATTATTGAACACCCACGTATAAGTAGGCACCCAAATTTTCTTTCTAGTTGCAAAATTTATTTTGTAATCCTGCTCGTAATCTGTCATGCCGATTTTCTCCTCGTCCAATGTCTGACAGTTTGGAGCCTCCTGTCAATGCATCTTTTTAAATATTTGAAACGAAAGAGCTCTCTTAAAATCAAATACATTTTAAGATATTAAATGTTGAAAATGGAAAAAAAATGACCCATTTTAAGAATCCTGAGACCACTTAAAGAACAGCCGAAAATTTTGAAGCAAATAAAATTGGCATCGATGTTTCGGAAATGACACGAGAAGAAAGATTCGAATTTATTCGAATTATAATCAATTCGTAAAAATAATAAAATCTTTTTATCACAAAAATATCACTTGGCTATGAATTAAATTTTGAATAAAAGCACCGTTAACAATATCAGAAGTACAGTCGTGGAAAAAAAAAAAAAAAAGTAAACACCCCCTACTAACTCAACAAATTATCCTGGAAGAAAGTTACTGGTACCGATGGATTGGAAATAAAGTCTACTTTTAAATGTCTATAAAATTTGCTTAGGGAGCCATCTACATATTAAAACGAACCAGAACTTTGTTTTCTTCAATAGCAGTACACAATTCTGGCAGCATAAATGAACTCTACACCCTTCCATTAGCCTAAAAACAAACTTGTATGCAATTCGTACCATAAGTTTCCGAGAAATTATTTTAAAACGAGCGAATTTTAAGGGTTGTATCCAAATTGAAGTTCGGTACTCTATTATTAATCGAGAGAGCCCCCTTCTTGATCAAGGTTTGTTAAGCCCCACTCAAGGAGGTAATGAAGTCTGTTAGATTACAGTACAGCAGAATAAATTTCAAAACATCTACTCACTTCTGTTATAGACGGCCCCTTAAACCATCATTTTGCCGTTTTTTAAGCATCATTTGAAAACTACTTGGAAGAAAAATGTGAAATTTTGGATTTCCATAAAGCAGGACTTAATAAATCTGAATCGATCCAAAAAATGGTAGGTTGCAATTCATAATTTTTTCGAATATTAATTTCATAATTCATATAATAAAATTATAAAAATTGCAGATTCAGCGTATTTATGTTTGGGTATATTAGTATTATTGCTACAAAAAAAGCACATTAGGAGGATTATTTCAGGAGATAAATAAAAATATGAACATGTAATTTAACATTAGATAGCACTCAATTTTGAATGGTTTTAATACAAAAATGTATCATTCAAATGTCTTGAAATTTGGTGTCTAGGCATAGGAACCGAAGATTTGAAATATCTTGTTAAAATTGGGTATTGCTATTGAAAAAAAATGAAGTTATGGTTCGTTTTAATAGGGAGATGCCCCCCTAAGCAAATTTTATAGACATCATTTAAAAGTAGACTTTATTTCCAATCGTTCGGTACCAGTAACTTTTGTCTACGATAATTTGTTGAGGAGTTAGTAGGGGGTGTTTACTTTTTTTTTTCACGACTGTATATTTGACATTCTTTCAGAAATCCGGAATTTTCAAAAATCTGCCTTAGTCTCTATCCCAACGACGCCAGATTTTTGAGGTTATACCCATTGGTACGGGAAAAACTATTTGAACAGAGTTATTCGTTGCAGGACGAGTAAGAGAGGTTGAAACAGATTTTAATATGTGGAACAGTTTTACGAGGGTTTTTCATCTATGGAAAAAAAAAAAAAGCTTGTTTCCGATTGTGCATAAAAATTATTGAATCTATAAAAAATGTTCTTCAAGTTACAATTTCTTAATGATCGAAGTGTCTACTATTTTCTACATTAAGGAAAAATTTCAGCGAACAAGAAAGATCGAAAAATCAAACTAGAACTGGGCGATCTAAACAAGAACGAAACATCATGCGTCCATAATAGATTATGAAACACTTCCAGAATACTTTAAACAAAACTTCAGCGTTTAAGGGAATACAAGACTATGTACAATCTTATGCTATATAGACGAGCTTTAAAGACCCAATCCCTCGGAAACTACCGGGCCGAGTCCCTATTCACTCGATTATGCTCAAGACTTATGCAGACAGTTTTTTTTTCAAACTTTATTTTAGAGCAATGACAATTTTTTAGAGTTTTTCTTTTCTGAAAATATTAAAAAATTTTAAACCTGTCTCTAGAAGCAAGAAAAATTTATCCAAATCGCTCGAGTACTTTAGGAGTGAATAGAGTACTTTTACCTGAAAAGTACAATTTTTCGGAGAACTAAAAATTTTAGACACTTCTAACTTGTGTTAAGTTCTTGCAGAGTTTTATCAAACACATGAATTAATGTATCTATAAACACTTGGATAAAATGTAGTTACATATAATAAAATCAGTATAAAATGTTAGAGTCTAAATTAATATGAATGGGCGTGGCATCCCACTCGTGTCTTCCCTTAATAAAAAGGTGAAATAGGAAGTAAACAATTTGGAAAACTCATTTTAGGAGTGACCCTCCATAGTCGAAAAAATGTCCGAATTCTTTAGTGCAGAAGTATAAAGGATGTTTAGATTTGTATATAGACTGCACTTTTCGATGGTACAATAATAAAAATGGCATAAACATCGCTATTATAGTGCCCCTTCCGGCAGAATATTTCTAAATTGAAGGAAGACCTGCTTGCCACAGCCAAAAACATGCGCAAAAAATTGGGTTCACTTCTACGCATCACTTCATACACTTTTCGATGGTACAATGGAAACACGGACAGAAAAATTTTGTATAAATATGTTTTTTGGGATCTCCGAAATTTAAAAAACGTAAATCCGTCGAAAACCGGAAGTCGAAAAAATTTCGATTGCAATACTTTCTTCTATTGCAGATCGATACCCGAATTCTTTCGTGCACGTCTGTATAGGATTTGTATATAGACTGCACAAGATTCAGATGAGTTAAGAAACTGATAACACAGGTCAATTTGTGTATAGGCTGCCTTGTCTATCTTCTGTAAAAGTTCTATGCACCGAGTCGTAATTTAAAGAGACGCACCCTATCTTAAAACACATTTCCAGCCGTTATTGTGCTTAGACAGTACTGTCGAATTATTTTGTGTGTGCTCTTCTATTGTAAGCATCTTGTCATGCACCTCAATGATATAGGAGAGATCTTCACATAAATATAGCTTTTTCTCAAAACTAGGTTCATTTCTAGAAACAAAAACTACTCAATGTAGTAAACGGAACTCTCTTATACACTAATATTTTTTTAATCCCCTTTATAGCTCTTCTTATTTTAATAGTTTTATAAATTCAAAAAATTGTTCACATGTGCCCCACCGGTGGGGTAGTTGTTAACACACGTGGGGTACATGTGAACAGAAGGAAAAAATATCCTTTGACACGTTTTTTATTCTCTTATTCATATGTCATCATGCTCATTAGTTATATTAGCTGTTAAATTCACCATAAAGAATAAAATATATAAACATTTCTCTAGTTTGTGTGATATCTTTAAGCAAAAGATAAAATAAAAATAAGTAGATTTGAGGGGGAGGGGGGGGGGGAGGTTTATACGATTGATTAAATATTGTTGCAATAAAATAAAAAATAAAGAATTTGAAAAAAAAAAAAAAGCTTGTAAATTTTGCTTAGGGGTTTTTGTTTCAAGGAGAGAGAGAGGGGGGGACCCTTTAGATAATATTTATCGGAAATCTCAAAATACGAAAGATTCTCACCCCTGTATTTACCTTATTTACTTCTAAATGATAAAGGGTTTTTAACAATTTTTAAAAAATCTCGATTCTAACCCCCTCCTCCCCAAATTTAACTTCTTTTGCTTTTGAAAGAGAGGGGGGGGGGTTGCTTATAATCTGAATTTTACGGTAGTTATCAGTTTAAAATTTTTACTTTCAAGTATTACTGATATCCATCTCCATTCAAAGCATCCTATGCATAGCTATTTTAGAGGTGGAAGTAAGCCATTGCAAGTTTAGAAGAAATGAAACAAAATTTTGAAAAATTGTTTAACGTAATACTTTTGTATTAACCATGCATAAAAAATAGTGTTGTAAACCGTTGAGTGAAATAATACATAACATTGCATTTTAGAATACAATGAATTACTTTTAATTAAAATTGAACGTAAACGAAATTGTTCTTTATGTACTTGCTGAGAGATACAACATCCTTTTTTATGACGGAAATGTCTTCAGGATAATTATAGATATTAGAACAGACATTATTTCTCCCGAATTTAAACAAAGAAATAGAATCACAGAATGATTATTTTAAGCATTTATGAACTGTTCATAACTGCCCCAAGTAGTCTTTTCACAAGTGCCCCACATGACAGCTAAACTGATAAATCATTCCCATTTATCAATTTTTAGAAGAAAAAAATCTTTATCAGAAATTTTTATTAATATTGATAGTATATGTTAAAACATTAAAATTTAAATAAATGAATGAATAAAGTTGTTCGCTTATCAAGTTGGAATTTTACTTTTAAGATCTACAAAGTCTTTTGGTTACTGAGGACAAACAAAATGTCAAAGAACGTCAAAAATTTTTTACCACATGGTCTACAGGTGCTGTCGTCTTTGATAATTTTTTTTTCAAATAAAAACCTATTTGAATTATTACCTATTGAAAAATTGTAATGTGTACATCTGCCCATGTTCACATGTGCCCCCTCCTCCCCTACATCATTTTTACAATGAAATACTATAACTGCAAATGCTCCCCTATTCGACATGAAACTGAATTATTTGGAGTGTCGCTGTAAACAAACTATTAACACTATTTTTGCTAGGTCCGTTCGATAACACCTCGAGGCAACTTATCAAGTGCATGTCAATCACTATTTACGGCAGTTAGAGTACAGACAGAGGATAGACGGATCGACAAACCGATTCATAAACACTTTTTAACTATAAAAACTTGTCAAAATAACAGACATTACATTACAAGATAAAAACACTAAAAACAATATAAAAGGACGTTTCGGATTCATTCTGAATCCCTCATCAGGTAATTCCTAACGTAAAAGTCATACTAGATTTTAAAGTTCAACAAGTAGAAAAACATTACATCAAGTTGCCAAAAAATTATAACTAAAACAAAACTGAATATTCTATTGGTATAGGTGCAGCCTCGTTAATTGCTAAATCAGCGGTTCTCGTGTACCAAGCTTCCAAAAACACACGACTTGCATAAATGATGCAGCCTGATTTAATTTATATAAGCATTCTCAAAACTCTGAAAAAGATCAGTTTTCATGGCGTGGTCAACAATTTTAGAATTTAAATTTTTATTTCTAAAAGCATGTTTATGCTCCTTAAGTCTTGTTTCAAGTGGACGGCTGGTTTCACCTATGTACTGCATTACACTGTTTGCACGGAATTCCATAAATAACATCTTTAAACTGAGAGATTGGATATCGATGCTTAAAATTGCTTAAAAGATGCTTAAGTCGTTTCTGCAAATCTTAATCTTTTAAACAATTTTAAGCATCGAAATCCAATCTCACAGTTCAAAGATGTTATTTATGGTTCCGTGCAAACAGTGTAATGCAGTCTACATAGGTGAAACCAGCCGCCCACTTGAAACAAGACTTAAGGAGCATAAACATGCTTTTAGAAATAAAAATTTAAATTCTAAAATTGTTGACCACGCAATGAAAACTGATCATTTTCCGAGTTTTGAGAATGCGTATATAATTAGATCAGGTTGCAGCATTTATGCAAGTCGTATGTTTTTGGAAAAGCTTGGTACACGAGAACCGCTGATTTAGCAATTAACGAGGCTGCATCTCTAGCAATAGAATATTCAGTTTTGTTTTAGCTATAATTTTTTGGCAACTTGATGTAATGTTTTTCTACTTGTTTAACTTTAAAATCTAGTATGACTTTTACGTTAGGAATTAGCTGATGAGGGATTCAGAATGAATCCGAAACGTTCTTTTATATTGTTTTTAGTGTTTTTATCTTGTAATGTAATGTCTGTTATTTTGACAAGTTTTTATAAACTTTTTAACTATGTTAGAAAAGATTAAAGACAGCATAAAAAAGTCAGTTGAATAAATATCCTTTCATGAGCAATGTCATTTTATTTAAGATGTTTTGATACACTCTGAATGAGCATAAATTAAGCCATAGGAATAGAAGTGACCATAAACCACCTATCACTCAAGGAAATTACGAATAAGGATTGAAACATACCAAAGAATTTTTTCATCAAAACCCTTTAAACATTTTCAAATATTCACCTACAAATGTAGGATTGTTTTATTCGCGTACCATGATATAAATCCATTTCGGAAAAAACCAAGTACAGTTTTTAAATCTTCGCATGTTATTCCAAACTTTAAACAGAATGGTGGAAGTAGTAAATACGTTGTAAACTGCCAGTAATGGACGGAAGTTTTCATAATGGAATGCATATTAACCCCTAGAATATTAGACATAGAATAGCGTGATAATACCCATAGAGAAAAGAATTTTTTTTTTAAATTGAGATGAAGTCTGGGGGATGATGCCGAAAATGTAACCCTAAAATCCGTTACAATCGGCCCAAACCCCAAATACAAACACGCACTTTGACGCGCTTGTCAATTCAAACCTGCATTTCTTTTATTTTGCTCTTACCGTTGCAAATTTTTATTCATAGAGTGTTGGGCGTAGGTATGATCAAAATTTCGATTAAAAATGAGAATACGGCAGTTATAGGATGAAAGGCCTGTTCCACATGCTTGTCTTGTTTGGACCCAATGAGGGCATTTAAATTTGAACGATAACCGCTTTGCAAACCGTTTTCACGGCATACTACATCTCTTTCCTCCCATAATCGTGATGATTATTCTAGTGCTGATGTACTGTGAGGGAATTAATTTGAAAGTTTACCTGATTTAGGAATTTCTAGTTCTAACAAGACACTAACTCCATACATACGGTGCGAATAAAAAAGTATTAAAACTTCCCTCACCACTATTCGTTAAATAGAATGTGAATGCACTCTTCAAGTGACACTTTAGTTGAAGTTTCGTATTAACTGCAACCGTGTTTATTATTAAGAGGACACTGGACATTCAAAATCACGAAATTTGACAAATATCAATTTTTTTCCCAAGAGTTAGGAAACTAGATGCTCAATTTTTCTGATGCAAAAAGAATTTTTCAATTCTGACGCTTCTTCGTAGAGATATTAGCTTTTATAATTGTAAAAACTGTATATATTTATGCAGTTTGTGTTACTTAAAATGCTGTTTTTTCAAAATTGAAGATTTAGCACATTTCTAACCTTTGAAACGTTCACATGCGCATTCCTAATGATCAGATTCTTATGAAATGTTTTCTTTATATCCTCTGCTCAATAAATACATATGTTTGCATAAAAAGTTGCATTTAAGGAATCTTTCAATGTTGAAATTTGTGAATATGAAAATATAGAGCTACTTTTATAGAAATACAAAGCCTAATTATCAAAATATTTTTTTTTCTATTTTTACGATCAGAGAAATTTTACAATTCATGCCAACTTCCATTGTAATATATAAAAAGTATCTCATAAGTAAAGAGTGTCGTATTTTATACAAAAGAAATACGCATGAGACATTTTAAAAATGGGACAATTATTCGTTATTATAAAAATTTAAAAATTGAATAATTTAAAAACGTTTTATTATTTTATCACCAAATTTTGAATATAACTATTTGAGCTTACCATTAACAAGTCTGCCAATTTTCAAATAAATCCATTGAAAATAGAGGGATTTGGTTTTGAATGTCCACATTCCCGTTAAAAAAATAAATGGCTCCCTATGAAGTAGATCGTTGGCAGTTACTTCTTGCCACGTAAGAATATTTTTATCCAATTCATGAGTACTGAAAAAATGTGTTTAAAAATCAGTTCTGTAGCACAAATCCTAGAAGTTATGACGCTATTTTCATTGTGCATATTTATTTACTCGTTTCTTATGCAACTTCATTATTATTGCATTTCACGCATTGATTATTCCTCATAAATCTTATTGCAAGATCTTTTTAATTTCCCGCAACATATCTGCGTCACCTTAAAATTTAACCATTAATAAGAACTAGGGAATCGTACCCGGGCTTCCCGGGTTACAGAATATAGGTGAAAACCAATTTTTTTTATTGAAAAGTAATATTTATTTTTACATGCAATATATTTTTTAGATTGCACACTAAAAATAAAAAAGCATTTTTCATGTGAAAAATATGAATTATACAATCAAATAAACTTTTGAAATTTATCAAAAGTGATATTTTTCGTATTAGCCGAATGCTAAGAGTTATTAGCCCAAGATTTTTCTGCTTACGGCATCGTTTTATTTTCTGATAATTTCAGAGCTTTAAGCGCGTAGTTCAATTACGTGTCTTAAATTTGTGTTTCAGTTATTTTATTTATTTAATCACAAAGTTTTATTTTTGTTTACGGAATATTAGTTGTAAGAAAATGAACGCTTTATGTTGTTTTAAGGGTAAACGAATTAATCTTCCTTAATCGAGTTCCACGCGATAGAGAAATTTAAAAATTAACCTGTCATATCCGCAATCACTCTTTTAAAAAATTGGTATTTTAATTTGATCATTTTAAAATCATTTTAATTCAAAACGTGAAGTCACGATTGACAGCAAAATCTTTGCATGTGAACAGTCGAACTCGTAACTCTAGATTCTAATCTCAGTACCGGGGAGAAAAAATTGACTTAATTTATGGGGGTTTTTTTTACGCATTTGTGTTAAAAAGTTTAGTTTTATCTAAGAAAATCATCGTTTCTTTTAAATATGACGTCATTTTCACTTAAGCATTTCGCCTATAGTGTCTGAAACTTAGTACACATACAGAAGGAAAATAAATTTGGAAACTTTGAGGAAAATGCGTGTTTTCAAAAGCAGTATGTAATTTTCCGTTCAAAATATTATGTCACTAATGGAATTTTGCGCCATTAAACCCTATACAACAATCTTTATCAACAATTTTGAATTTCCATGAGAATAAGGATAAATAAACCTCATTATTTCTCTCTTCTCTGCAATAATGAAAACTATCTTATTACCATCATTTTGAAGAAGTTCCATAGAATACTTTTCAAATTAAAATATAATAATGGGATATTGAAATAGTCAATTTGGTTCAGCAGAAAGATCAGGCCAGATGACTAAAAAACATTGTGTTTTAAATATATAGAATTATGAAAAATTAAATTAAGAAAATTATGTTATTTTGATAAAATTAAAGTAACATGTCTTAAAGAATAGCAATAAAATTTTATTAGTCGAGAGAATTTTGGACAAAAACTTGGGGAACCTGATATTATTTTAAACCCCTAATTATTGCCAAGATCTTCTGTGATTGCTTGTCTAACTCGGCAAAGCGAATACATCCAAGAGAGAATCATCAAGTTCTGTAATATAAATTGCTATTTTTCGGACAAAGAGCATGCTCACTGTATGTTACTGCTCTTCCATAAAGGCATTCTAAACGTTTGTAAAACAGTGCGTTTTATTGGTGTGTGATTTCGATTAAGTTATTTTCAAAGGTAAAGCATTTTCACCTGTGAAGAATTTCAAAGCAGCTGGGGTGAAAATGACGCACTTCTACAAAACATATTTTAGTTCTAAAAATTAAAATACACTTTTTTTAAAAAATAAAATGACTCAATTGCATCCGCTAAAGCATCCCACTTTTACGACCCCGTCTTAAACAACATCTATAGAACGGTATGCAAATGACATTATCTCGGAATAATACATAAACCCAGCGGAAAGCAATGACGTCATTTAGGAAGCTAGGCAAAACAATCTCGGGTACCTAATGATTTATATATGACATCATTTTTGTGTTTATAATTGCTCCATGTTTTATCAGTTGTCATTCATTTATATTTTTTCAAAATTCGGAAAATGTAATTACACACGGATTGATAAAATTGCATTCTTTCAGATTTTTAATACGAATTAAGTAAATGCGAAGAAAATAAGTCAAATATTCTTTAAAATGCATTTTTGTAAAGAGAAAGTGTTGTATCGTTTGTAAAGTTTAAATGATTTTTAGTTCATTGCAATTTATCTAATATATAAAAGTGAAAAATTATCTGTGTAATGCTATACAAAATCCGCAGTTTAGAAGCCAGGATTGTGAAATGTTATGTACATGCGTGTTAAAACACGGCCGAGGCAACCAAAGCAATCCGGAATCGAAATAATTTATTGTTAACTTTTAATTAATAAAAAAACCCACCAATTTTTCAGCAATTTCCTATCAAATTTAAACATTTTTCGTTATAGCAGCAGCCAACAATTAAAAATTCACAATAAAATTCTTACCACAACAATTACTTTTCTATTGAAAGACGCATTGCATGTTACGTACGCCACGCTGAAAAAAAGCTACGAAAAAGCTGTAGCGGGTATTACAATAATTCTTTTATCTCACATGCAAATAATTAGAGATATACATATTACGTACGCCACGCTGATTAAATTTCATTAAAAAAAGGGCACAGCAGTGGAAAAATATTTTACTAAACCGAATAGTTATTTTTAATTTTGGTTTTAGAATTAAACTCATGAACTCCCGTGCATGAAACGGGTTAAACAGCTAGTTGATAAATAAAAACGAAATAAAGCCAAAGCTTATCGGGTTTTATAACAAACGATATTCTTAACATAGCACGTATTTAATTTAATTTTTTTTTCAGTTTTTATGAAAAAATGGCCACAAAAAGATTCAGTAATCTATTA
Organism: Maratus speciosus; assembly: GCA_963932465.1. Lineage (NCBI taxonomy): Eukaryota > Metazoa > Arthropoda > Arachnida > Araneae > Salticidae > Maratus > Maratus speciosus. The sequence goes on from OZ010786.1 coordinate 686,871,016, forward strand.
TTTTATTATTTTTCCCCTTTACTTTCAAAGAAATGGTGTACTTCAGTTGCCACAATTACAAAAAAAGTAATAAAAACTACAAAAAATTAATATCTTAAAATTAAATAGAGATACAGCTTTCAAACAAATTGCATTTAAAAAGGGCATTTTTTTCCTTATACGACGGTGTAAAAATTTAAAATGTGCTATGTTTAGAAGTTTAAAAATTTGTAGTAGAGAAAATTGCAAAACGAAAATTTTATTTCAAATTTCAAAGTGTTGCCATTCGCAAAATGACGTATGCGTTACGCACAGATATGTTTGTCCTTTATAATATATAGATAGATATATACATAAACAAACACTTACTTTGAAAGTTAACACGCATGTGAACTTAATTTGAAAGAACCGATAGATTTTAGATAATCACTTTACGGCTGAATCCATATCAACTCAGGCAGGGGGGTTACCTTCATAGTCTCAGAAGTTTTTGAATTGAACATATGTTAAAATTTAAGAAAAAGTAAGGTACTTGTATATTTTCATTTTGCCCAAAAAAATTCCTGGCCCGAGATACAGGCCGCCAAAGATGACATACCCGGCATCCTTTCTCATTCGCGATTTTCGATAAAAATTTTAAAGTGCTCTATCTCTAGAACGGTGCAAGATATTTTGTTGCGGTTTACTTTATTTTAAAGATAATATTCTTATGTTTAAAATTATATACCCAATTTTGAAAAATGTATTCAACTTTTCTTGTGGCAGCCTTTTGAAAAAAAAAAAAAATTTTTTTTTTTGAAAAAAAATTTTTTTTTTTTGAAAATGCCAATCCCAAAAATTGATTTTTTTGCTGTTGATCAATACCATTGGGAACTATCTTCACTGTAAAGGAGAACTTCCACTTTTGAGTTTAACAAATTTTAGAAACATTTTAAAAATTCAGATAAGTTTACAGGAACTGTATATATACAGTTCCAGTAAAAGTCACTGAATTTTTGCTTATTTGTATCATATTTGTAAGGATAAGGCTACTATATATTTTAAACAAGTTAGAAATTGCAATATCAAATGTGGAAAATGAGGTGCGTGCGTACTATAACTAGTTTTATAAATATTCAGGTCTTGGTGCAGTAAGTTACACTCTTGGGCAAAAAGGGCATGAATACAAAATTTATTATGATTCTACATATTAAATTCAGTAATACGGAAGTAATATGAACTCATCTTAAAAGGACTTAATCGCCATGGCAACCTAGAATCATTACCTATCATGATATATCATTGAATCAATTATGTATTATAGGATTTTTAAATAGAATGAAGAAAACTTTTATTAATGTATTTTATGTTTTAATTTGATTTCCATAGCATTTGAAGTGATACATACTTTATTTTCAATACCGAACATAGTAAAACAATCTCAATAACATATATCAATTACACAGCAATACAAATTATATTAATACAAGTTAGAGTTCAGACAAATCGAATCCATAAAGACTTTCAACTATGATGGAAATTGTTAAAAACACATAAATAGGCCGGAATTTGACTTTTAGAAATTTATGTCAATAGACGGAAGCATACTTGAATACTTTCATACAACCCTGTATTTTACCTACTATCTTTATATACATGCCACTATTTAGCTAATGTTTAATTAAGATTAAAACATCCTTAAAACCAGTGAAATCACACTTCCAGAGATTATCATTCATAGACGGCCATGTATCTAATTCTTTGCGTGGACCTGTATATCATTTTATCTATATTCTCCAAACATATCTTAGTATACTAAATGTAGTTCAGTGTAAAAATGCAGAACTCATTTAAAAATCACCTTTAAGCTACTTTCATTCATATTCAGTAAACCCTTAAGATTTCTTTTGTGTAGCCCTGTATATGATGTACAGCATTTATGCACACGACGTAACATGGAAAAATTTAGTTAAACTTAAAAACTCAAACACAACTAAAAATGCACTTCCAGAAATACCCTTACGATTTCTTTTGTATAGCCCTGTATATGATCTACAACCTTTATACACACAACGTAATATGGAAATATTTAATTAAACTTGAAAACTCATATTGCAACTAAAAATGCACCTCTAGCAATCATCGCTAATGTACAGTATTTCCAATAAGGTAAAGTATCCGAAATCTTTTGTGTGTCCCTCTAAACACTATGCACTTTCTATGACACAGGAAGTAATTTTTTGTAAACCTCTGCAATAAAGTATGTATCCCTTCAAATGCTATTAAAATCAAATTAAAACATAAAAGACATTAATAAAAGTTTTCTTCATTCTATATAAAAATCCTATAATACATAATTGATTCAATGATATACCATGATAGGCAATGATTCTAGGTTGCCACGGCGATTAAGTCCTTTTAAGATGGATTCATATTACTTCCGTATTACTGAATTTATTATATGGAATTATAGTAAATTTTGTATTCATGCCTTTTTGCCCAAGAGTGTAACACTTATTGCCCCAAGATCTGAATATTTATAAAACTAGTTAATACTATGCATGCACCTCATTTGCCACATTTGATATTGCAATTTCTAACTTGTTTAGGATATATAGTAGGCTTATCCTTACAAATATGATACAAATAAGCAAAAATTCAGTGACTTTTACTGGAACTGTATATATACAGTTCCTGTAAAATTCTCTGAATTTTTTAAATGTTTCTAAAATTTGTTTAACTCAAAAGTTGAAGTTCTCCTTTACAGTGAAGATAGTTCCCAATGGTATTTATCAACAGCAAAAAAAATCAAAATTTTTGGGATTGGCATTTTCGAAAAAAAAATTTAAAAAAAATAAATTTTTTTTTTCAAAAGGTTGCCACAAGAAAAGTTGAATACATTTTTCAAATTTGGGTATATTATTTTAAATAGAAAAATATTATCTTTAAAATAAAAAAAACCGCAACAAAATATCTTGCACCGTTCTAGAGATAGAGCACTTTAAAATTTTTATCGAAAATGGCGAATTGGAAACGGTGCCCGGGATGTCATCTTTGGCGGCCTGTATCTCGGGTCAGGAATTTTTTGGGGCAAAACCAAAATATACAAGTATCTTATTTTTTATTGAATTTTAACATATGTTCAATTCAAAAACTTCTGAGACTATGAAGGGAAGATTTTTTCTTTGGCTGCCTGAATTGACATGGATCATACCTTACAGTATTTGCCAGTTTTACTTTTACATCCCCCCCCCCCCCAAAAAAAAAAAAATGGCAAACTAAAAATATTAAAATTAACAGTGTACAAAAAGAATCTTATGACTCAAGACAAAAATGGATGATTAAAAAAAAAAATCGATTGTCCAAAGATTTGAATCCAAAAATTGTCCAAACCTGAAAGCGCAATGATTGTCCATCTACCACTATATGGCCAAAGGTGACCGGTCACTTGCGATTTTAGACATTTTCTTAAATATCTAGAAAAATGCATGAGGAATTATCTTGAAACTCCAGGTGTGTAAACAGAATAGTACAGGTCCTATATTTCCGTGAAGATTTTTTACCCGAAACCCCATAGGAGACCATCCACAAATTTAAGAAGAACGAATATCTTTTGGATAACCTTGTAAAAACTAACGTAGCAAAAGCGTTCAACACAGTCGATTATTATTAAGTGCCTTATTGCAATAAACCACGTTCATTTTTATGAGAATAGCATGTATATTCGTAAAGAAATTAAAGCTTTTATAAAAAGAATCCCAAATTTCGCCAAGTTTTTTGCTTATAATTTGCAGAGTTCTTAAATGAAAAAAAAAGTTCTTTTCAGAAAATATGACAAACATTGTACACAATACCCTGCAATCAGAATAAAAAATAAATAAAAATTGGATGAAAAATGAGCAGGTACACTAAAAACTTTCACTGCGCATGCGCGAATGCAATCAAAATATAATGCGTATAATGTATTAGCTAAGTATATAGAGCAACTTTCGAGAAAGTCAAAAACATAGCTTGAAAATTCTGAAAATTATCGTTGATAGAATAAGTTCGAAATCCGTTGTTCCCAAAATGAAGCAAAAAGATGAGGAGGGGCTGTATCCAAATATCCATTAATTATTGCACGTACTACTTACTGTATTTGGATACAGCCCCTCCTTTTTGCTTCATTTTCGGAACAACGCATTTCGAGCTTATTCTATCAACAATCATTTTTAGAACTTTCAAGTTACGTTTTTGAGACTTTCAGAAAAGTTGCTCTATAACACTTAGCTAACACATTATGCACATTATATTTTGATCGCATCCGTAGTGAAACACTTTTTCGTAAACCTGCTCATTTTTCATCCAAATTTTTATTATTTTTTAATTCTGATTGCAGAGTATTGTGTACAATGTTGTTTGTCATACTTTCTGAAAATAACTTTTTTTTTTTTTTTCCCAGAACTCTGCAAGTTATAAGCAAAAGACTTGGCAAAATTTGAGACTCTTTTTATAAAAACTTTCATTTCTCTATGAATATACATGCTATTCTCATTAAAATGAACACAGTTTATTGCAATAAGACACTTGGAAGGACAGGGGGAAGAAACTCCCCATCCTTGTAAAATTTTTATCATTGAGCATCTACCTTATTGTGATCTTTCTTTTTTTAATGTTGCATGTTTACGTTTTCAATAGCATCTTACACCGATACATGAACATAGAATAGATATTCTATTTTATATATCTAATATCTATTCTATGTTCATGCACGGATATGTTTTTTTTTTTTTTCGTTTTTAACATGAGTGAACGGTATAAGTGCAACGAAAAACAGGGTAAAAATTTCGTCTTGAAAGCTATATATGAAGTAAATATGAAATAATTGGATTTAAAGCTACATAAAGTAATGGTGTAATATAAAAATATACGAAGTACTGCACTCTACAAATACCAGAAAATTTCATAAATATTCCCATTCGGTAGGAAAATTTTTATAGCCGATGTTTTATTAATTTATGAAGTTTAACGTATTAAACAATCGTTACAATAATCTTTTAAAATGTACGCATTTTCACTTTCTTACAGATAAAATAAAAATATTGTTTTTAATGTAAATAACGTACCATCAATTTAATAATATTTATAATATTAACATATAAGAAATAATAAAATTACAGATGGGGAACAATTCATATTCATTTCGACAAATTTTTAGAATTATATAAATCTAACAGTTAAAAATAAATAGAGGTACTGACATGACACTCAATAAAGTTTTATTCGATATGAATAAATTAACACAATACCTGAAATTGATTTTTTACAATTTAATCTCAAACTTACATATTTACGTTTTTAACAGAATTTTCTAGGGTTTTTCTTTTATACTATTACTCTAATTATCATTTTGTATGTTAAAGGTGACCAATACATGTGAAAAAAAAAAAAAAAGCTAAATAAATAAAGCAAGCATGAATAGAATATCGTCTGACACCTGCTTCGTTTTAGGAAAGAATAGATATTCAAAGCATAGAGGATAAACCTATTTCTCCAACATAGGTAAATTCCGGAGGCTTGTTAATTCTTCCCCCTTGTCGGTAGTGACGCTAGTACTGTTGCCATTACAGATTTTGCCGTAAATGTCCCATCTAGGTCCTTAATCTATGCTGTGGCCATACGTCCCTAAGTTTGTCGCCAACTTGGCGATAAAAATGAGTCGCAAAAGTGGCGCCAACTGGGTGCTATTTCCAGCATTTCGCCAAATTTCCAGACTCCCATTGTAAACCAATAGGGTTTACTTGCTTGCAGAAAATCAATAAATTGAGATATTTCAATGCAACAAAAACTAATATTAGCTCATGAATAGAGTTGAACCATTACAAATTAATTGCACTTAATTAACACTTAACACAATTAACACTTAACTGAACCATTTACATTATATATATAGTGTTACGAATATTGCAAATAGTTAGTGTTCGTGCTTAAAAATAATTTTAAACATATGTTGGCGGAGAAAAGGCGAGAAGTGAAATTTTCAGAGGAGGAGATTTATATGATAAGATTGTTTACTGTAACTACAAATTATTAATTTCATTACAAAGAAAAAAAAAAAAAAAATTTACTAATTTTTTTTTTTTTTTAAATTTACAATAGTTTTAATTTTAAATTTTCTATTAATTTATAGTTTTATTTAAATTTAAATTTATTTAATTTGTAATTATTCAAATAAATTATAACATTTACCTCTTAATGATTTTATAATAATTCTTATAATTATGAAACAAAGCTCTAGTGATTATGTGCTTAAAGATAAGGAAATAAAATTGTCAGGAGTTGGGAAGGAGCGCGTTTTTACCAAGTGGAATCTAAAAATTGAATGCCTGGAAACGCGAAACAATTACGTCTGGGGTTGGCTTGAAAATAGGGATTGCCTCGCGATACCAAACTTAGACTAATTTGATTTTGTGTAAATGAGTCTTTAAAAAGAAGATGTTTATAGTAAGTAGATAAACAGAAAGCAACAGCCTGCATGCATGCACGATGCAGACCGCTACGGATAATCCGCGTTTCATGTGTCAAACCAATCCCTTCCCGTTTTCAGATCTCGTGGGGTTTTTTTTGTTTTGTTTTGGGCTTTTAACGCAGTTTAAAACTACAATAACTAGTTATTTGAAATTATTTTTACAATTCCGAGTTGAGTTTCGAGGAATGCAAGACTTGTCTTCATCCATTAAGCATAAAAGAAGGCATAATTTAGACTGAGTGCAACTTCCCCATTGCGAAGCGATTTCGGGGTGGGGTTGATGAGCGAAGCGAGCAGGGGGGGGGGGGGGGCGCATGAGTAACAAAATTTTGATTTAATATATAGACAAGCAAAAGGGTTTTTTTTACAAATTAGATATAGGTTACGTGAGTGGAGCACAAATGGTAATTAGCTCATCCTATCAATTTTTAACATTCTTTTTTGTAATAACTGGAATTATTTATAAAAAAATTGCTCCAATGGTCAGAAGAGTAAAGAATGGATGTTCCCTTATGTAATTGGGTGCACAAATAAGTCTTAAAGCGTTTAAAGCACGCGTCATCAAAGCGTGTACACACATTTAAACAAAATATGTCATGGGTATAGACTGCTCGAATAGAGTTGACGGAAACGAAAATATTAAAAGAACTTTTTACATGTGAATTGCGCAGCAAGCTGTTTTCTTACATTTTTAGACACTTTTAAATTGCGTCATTAACACGCTTTAAGAATTACTTGTACACTTTAATTTTTTCCCTTTAGAGAGTTTTTAAATTTGCGTCGCTCAAACCTTTACACAAAAAATAAGGATTTAATATAGTATAGGCGAATGTAGCATTCAACGTACTAAAGTCGTTTTAGATTGAGTTTCCTCCGTCATCACAGGAACCCATAATAAATTTGGATTAGGAACGTCACCCTACAGCAGATTCCAAATAAAAATATAGATTGCGTTCTATTTCTAAAAAGAAAACCCTACCTATAGAGCCAATGAACACCCTGTAATAATATACTCATTTTAATTGCTAAAAGGAGCAAATTAAAAGAGTGTAAAAATAGGTTTCTATTAAAATTTTTATTTTAAGATCAATGACAGTAAGATAATTTTCCCCTCTATCCATCCACTATAAGAGAAAGCATAGAAATTAGCAACACGCAAAAATGAAATGATCCTTTAACATACCAAAGTTGTGGCTTGAGCGACTTACGAAAAGAAAATAAGGTAAATAAAAACGTGCATAACAGGAAAGAGTACATGGAAAATTTAAGGATGAATTTCAGAATTCTATTTTTATTTGTTTTGAAAATGACTCTCGGGTACAGTTAAAACAGTGGAATAAACCTATTTTTACTGGTTTTAATTGACACTCTTTAGCAATTAAAATTAGTATAAGAAAACTCATTTTACGGACGTTTATTCTGGTTATTATAGACCGGCAGCACAAACCATCGAGTTCACTCTACGATTACTTAAAATCTTGATTCGCCTATTAAAACGCAATCGGTCTGCCAAGTCCTTTCTGGGTGGAAAACCCGATTTTAGCGGCTGACTGGTAGGTTTACCGCTGTGTTTTCCTGCTCCCAAGTCTTCCCTGTTTTCATACCTTCCGGTGCAGGAAAACAATGGTAAACCTACGAGTCGGCCGCTCAACTCGGGTTTTTTTTTTAATGCGTTTTCCACCCAGATAGGACTTGGCAGACCGATTGCGTTTTAATAGGCGAATCGAGATTTTAAGTAATCGTAGAGTTTAATCCGTGAACTCGATGAGGTCATGGTTTGTGCTGCCGGCTCCCGGACTATTAGCTATGCTTCTTCATTTTTTTTTTTTTTTCACCTTGCCCTGCAACACTCTTTGAGCCAATAAAATACAAGGAGACCTTTGCGAAGCTGTCGCACTGCAATCATATTATATATATTTTACAGTACAATCTGCCGCTCTTAATATCTTTTTCTTTTCAAGGGTTTCGAATCGTTGTAGAATACTAATAAAAAAACCCTATTTCAAGTTTTTTTTTTTTTTTACATTGATGAAACACGTTTTTCTGTTTTTAGTGCCAGAAAATACTAAAATTCAAAGTAACATAACCCGGGAGGTTTGGGTCGTACAAAAAAGAATGTATCGTTTTACCTGTTAAAGTACGGAGTAGATGATTTTTCTAAAATTAACGCATAGAGCCGAGGAACGGAATAAAAACGTAAAGTTCGCAACTTTTAAAAAATAACTATTTTGACATTACTTTTAAGGGGACAAAAAATAACTTTGAAACTTTTTTACTATTGGAACTATAATTCTACAGCTAACGGTTCAGAAAATTAGCCAACGAACAACGATAAAAGTTGACACCTGGGTTCTCACTGGCTTTTGACTAATCTGAGTAATTTGGCTATTCGCTAAAGAAAATCTAGCCAAATTCAAATAATGTTAGTAATAGATTTGTCGTAAAACACTAAGAATATCAAAATACAAATGAGTTACACGGAAAAGGTCTAATCGTACAATAACATCATTAATAGTTTCGCAGAAACAACAACAAAAAAAAAACATCTCTTGCAATTTGGCCATTTCGATCTTTAGTTTTCTCGCCTTGTGAAACATTTTAGCGCAGTGGCGATCGGCAGCGAGAACCATGATTGACACCCTTATATATTATGATTCCAGTTTTTACATTCCATACACATGCAATGCAAAGAAGGAAATAGGAAAGCATTGTTATCACAATAAAAATAGATGAAAATAATGGTATATTTTACATTCTCAAATACTTTGAATCAATTCTCACAATTTTTACAATGATTCAAAATGTATTCGTGTATGTTAGAATTTACTCTCGTTTTCAGATTACCAGTTCACGATTTGGTGTGTTTTTGATGATGTCGGCAGAAACGTTATAAATCTGTCATTAATTTTCGAAGAATTTGACCGAATGTTTTGATATCTAAACTTTTTATCAACCATTCTGCGACATTTTCTCTTATATCTCAATTAAATTATTTTTATTGCACGCGTTCAACTTATATCTATACAACAACGTTTCACCAGACAGTATCGTCTCGATAAGGGGTTCACAATCGCTTTACTACCAGTAATTTCAGATATTAAAAAAAAAATTCTTGTTTAATCGTAGAAAATCCTACGATTGAAATAGATCAAATTTTATATACCAATATTCTGGTAGAAAAGTAATTGTGAAACCCTGAAGAGCCGCTACTGAATGCAGGGTCGGTCTTTGTCACTGTGAAATAAGCAGACCTTGGATTTTTGGAGAGCGCAACGTTTACTCATTATTTTACCACCTTGATAGTGGAAACTAAATATATCCATTTTCATTACAGTTTTTCTTTCTGTAGATGCTTTCAATTTCGGAACTGGATCCGAAATTGAAAGAGTCTTTACAGAAAAAAAGAAAATCGAAACAGTAAAATAACCGTTTAGACATCGACGTCCTGTATGCTACGGGTGAAAAAAAATTGAAATGTAAATGAACAATTTGTAAAGAACGCCATTGGTTTAACATTAGCTTGAGAATGACTAGTGTATGATTTTAAGTATACAGAATTTTAGTGCTAAATTAGAATGTTATGATTAATTAAACATATTTTAAAGTTTTTTTTGTAGCGGGAGGATAAAACGTCTTAATGCTGCTGGTAATATCAAGAAGGTGCAAATGTTTGATTTTAAAGCGAAATATCTTTAAAAGAGATTTTTATACAGTAAACACGGTCTAAAGCTCTGTGCACGACATATTTTTGTCTTATGCAGAATGTTCTGTAAACTCTAGCAACATAGTATAATCGAAGGGGCGCTAAAGAACATTCAAATTGGCTGAAAATTCTTGGTGCTGATCATGCCATTGGTAACGGCAGAATTTCAGATTATACATTAGACATTAGATTTTTAAAGATTTAAATGGTCCTCTGAAGCAAAGAAATTTTCAAGAAAACAATGCAATTCATCTACTTTGGAAAGAGAAACAAAAATCATTAATAAAAAATGCTTCAAAAGAGTAATTTTTAAAAATTAAATAATTTAAGACTGTTCAAATCTAAACCTTGTAGCAATTTTTGTAACTATTGCCTGGGGAAGGTCCTAAACGTCCCTGGGGGAAGGCGCAGCTTTATCTGGTTTAGGGCGCACCAACCCACAGGTCGGTTGCCCGACGGGCCAGCCTGAGCCTACAAGAATATGACTTAATTTAATAAAATCTTATTTTTCCTTATTATTTTTTTTTAATTTATAGGCCTATGGCTTATAGGCCTTAACTTATAGGCACAGGCGAAATGAAAATTATGTCATTAGAAAAATATTCAAGCTTTAAGAATGAAAGTGCAGGTTCTCTCTAAAACTCAAGGTCTTTATCACTAGTGGAAATGTTTCACCTTTTTATAAAATTAGGATCTAAGATTTTATTCATTTTTATACTGTTTTGAACTCGCAGTATTTATATAGACTGTTCGGATAGTTGAATGGAGTAACTCCCGATTGATATCGGATTGTGGAGGGGGAAAGGGCAGAGCCTTATTACGGCCTAAGCAAACTCGCATTAATATTTTCGAAAAATATGTTTTGCCCTATTTAATCCCAAAATTCTGCGATTAAATAAGGTTTAATGCTGAAAAATACTTTTCGAAAAAAGTGATGTAAATTTGCATAGGCGATAATCAGGTCCTAAGGAACACTGAATTTTTCTCTCGTTTTGAAGGCAAAGGCTTATCAATTCTGCATTCGAGATTTGCCATATATTCAAAATCTCAAAAACAATACGCACAAAATTTAATTTGTCGCTTATCCCCCACCCCCATCTAAATTTTGTCACCATGGATGGATTATGCGTAAATCCGGTTCTTATTATTCTTTTGTAATCTGTATTGATGCATGTTTAGTTTCCCCAAAACAAAACTTCAAAGTTTCGTTTTCTTGCTTTTTTTTTTTTTGGAAAATGGCTCATGATTTTCTTCAACTTGTCAAACTATTGTGTTTTTTTTTTAATCATTAATTAACTAAATAGCTAAGGCATTGCTGTTACATCGTAAATATACGTTTCTCAGCGGTGACTTCTTTGACTACCATTATTTCCGTACAGTAAACATCAGATAAATTTCTAAAACATTTTCAAGATAAATGTACCAAGAAGATTGTTTCGAAATGGTGGTAGCCTATAAAGTGACCAATGAGAGCCCTGTAAATAAGTTGATTAGTTTAATTTGAAAATCTTCAACTGTCGTCTACGAAAAAGTTTCAGAAGAAAAAAAAAAATAAGGCTGCAGTACAGTATGAATTAAAATTAAAACTTTGCGAATAGAAGTAATTTCTTTTAACTGGGTATAAAAACATGTTCCAAATCGAAATAGTTGAAGTTAAACACAGTAGAAAGTAACATACAAATACACAGTAGTAAAAACACAATAGTAAGGTTAAACAAAGTAAAATATCATGCGAATATGCCGCTCGTAACAAGATTTATCTATAATATCTGATTAATAATAGAAAAAATATGCAAATATTTTTACAAGTTTTTATTTCGCTCTTTCTAATTTTGCGCCCTTAGGATTCGTGCGCCTGGAGCAGTTTGCTCCAACTGCTCCACGGTAGCTACGCCCCTGATTTTGCATGTATCTTATGTACAATCGTCAAACATAATGCAAAATCTGCAGTACAAATATTTACAACTTAAAAATGGAAAAAGTCAAAGATTTATTTCGATTTCATTTGAACGGAATCTAAGTATATAGGTGTTTAAAGCATTATATTGCATGAATTTCATTTTTATTTTTTCAATTCCTACTATTAGCTCACACTCTCCCTATATTTATTTATTTATATAATTATCTTGTTCAAATTTTCAATCGTTAATAAAATACTCATTATTCATCCTATCTAGTTGAAATAAATTTTTTTAAACTTGTACTGGATGACAATTGATGTTAATACAGTTTTTTCAAATATTAATTAAATTTTAGTTAATTTTAGTTTTGCATGGGAAACAAAATGGCGGCCATTGGTTGTTGAAGATCAATTAAAGTATTTTCAATAAGGGGTTACCATAGGGGGGACCCTGTTCTATCGCCAAATACCGCCAAGTTTGTCACCAACTTGGCGATATATCGCCAAATTTGGCGGCCAAAATGAGTCGCCAAAAGTGACGCCAACTTGGCGATATCTCTAATATTTCGCCAAATTTCCATAGAGTTCCATTGTAAACCTACTTGCTTATAGAAAATCAACAAATTGAGATATTTTAATGCAACAAAAACTAATATTAGCTTAAGGGATTATATTAATTTTTTCTTTGATGGCCTAAGTAGGAATTGACTTTAAAAACACAATTTTTATGTTACTTGTTAATGTTCAATTGGTTTAACTTATTTGTTACAAAAATTTAACATTACATGTAGAACGAATTGCATGAAATATCTTAATATCTGCCCCTTCTCGGGCTTAAGCAATTTAGGAAATAAATTTTGTTTTTTTAATTTGTTCTGTAAATTAGGTTTTTGTTTAATATGTCAAGTTTTTTTAATAACTACTGAATTCAGACGAACACATTTCAAAATAAATGGAGGGTATATCATCATCAGGCTTTGATTTGTGCGATATCGCATCACAATTTGTGATGCAACTTACCTATGTATAATTCAAAATGTTACACTAGTGCAGTAATGGAGGTTGTTGTAGTTTGGTCAAAAAATTACAATTGGAACTTAAAAAAATCTGCTTGAAAATGTCATTTTTTTCCCACTATGACGTCATATTCATCTTTTTAATTCTTAAAAAACTATTTCAGTTTCATGTTTCACGTGAAAATCATTCAACTTAAAATAGGCAAATTATTATTATACGGCTTTTGAATTATTTACAACAATGAAGGAAAAATGTTAAATTTTATTAGAAAATGCCCGTTGATTCTCAATGAAAAAAGCGAAATTCGGAATTAAGAAAATATTTGAATAATGTAAATAAAAATTAGCCCATGTTACTCTCTAGATTATAATCCACCTATATGCAAAGGCATTTTATGATCCGTTTTGGTCCTGACGTCTGGCAAATGTTTTTACACTTTGAATTTTTAATATTTTTAGAATTAGCAAAGAATTAAAAATGAGTGGCATCAGGGACAAAAAGGTGGGAAGAAAAAATGAAAAAGTTATCATCTCCATAGGCTTTTCTATGTTAAATTAACATTGAGAAGTGACACTGGAAATAGATAAGTATTGCGCTACGCGCAATACTTAAATATACACACACACACACATTTATTAATTTATAATTAACTGAATTTCTTTTTAAATCAAGCAACTTGTTTTAGCGAAAGAAGAGTGTGACAAAAGCTGTTTAAAAACTTTGCGTCTACCTTTTCTGAAGCCATTCACTGTTGTGCGTTTTCGATGTGTATAGAAAAGGCACGCATGTAAAAATTAAAAACCCGATTAACGCTTGTAGCCCAGTGGTTAGGGGGTTGAATTCGGAATTAGGGGAAAGCTGGAAATTGTTTTAAACCCTTCAGTTTAGTTCTAGAATGAATATGCTATGTTTTTCCCCTCGTACTAGGTGAGCGTTAGGAAATATGCATAGATTTATAGTCAAAAAACACGTTTTTTTACATACCATAACAGTATCACTAAGGTCCATTAAGGTCACAATTCCACTTTAAAGTTTTAGACCCATGGTCAGGGGGGGGGGGGGGGGTGAACTCAGAATTAATTAGGAGAAAACTGGAAATTGTTTTAATCCCTTCAGTTTAGGTCTAAAATGAACGTACTATGTTTTCTTCCTCGTGAAATGTTCCGGGTGAATGTTAGAAAATATTTACATATTTAATTTCGAAAAACACGTTTTTTTTTAGTTACCTTAACAATATCTCAAAACAGCTAACTATAAAAAACATTGCCAATACAAATGTTGTAGAGCTTAAAATTCTGAATAAAATGAACAAAAATATTAATGATGGTACTCAACATTAAGGTCGTAATTCTATTTCAAATGTTTTCAAATCAAGCGCTTGAAGCCTGGAGAGACCAAGTTAATTTAACAATATTTCAAAATTGCGGCCTTAATATTGAACAAAAATATTAAGTGTTAGGTACTCATTTTACTCAGAATTTTAGGCTCTATAACTTTTATACTAACAACGTTTTTGATAGAGTTAGCAGTTTTGAGATATTGTTAAGTTAACTTGGTCTCTCCTGGCTTCAAGCTCTTGATTAGCGATTAAGGCAAAATTTTGAAATAGAATTGCAGCCTTAATGGTGAACAAAAATATTAATGATGGTACTCATTTTATTCAGAATTTTAAGCTCTACAACATTTGTATTGACAATGTTTTTTTTTATAGAGTTAGCTGTTTTGAGATATCGTTAAGGTAATAAAAAAAACGTTTTTCGAAAATATACATATTTTCTAACATTCACCAAAGTACGAGGAAGAAAACATAGTACGTTCATTTTAGACCTAAACTGAAGGGATTAAAACAATTATCCTAATTAATTTTGAGTTAAACCCCCTGACCACTGGTCTAAAATTTTAAAGTGGAATTGTGACCTTAATGTTCAACGAAAATATTAAGTGCAGGTACTCATTTTATTCAGAATTTTAAGCTCTACACCATTTGTATTTGACAGAGTTAGCTGTTTGGAGATGCATGTTAAAAAACGTTTTTTTACTATAAATCTATGCATATTTCCTAACTCTCACCTATTACGAGAGGAGAAATATAGCATATTCATTCTAGACCTAAACTGAAGGGATTAAAACAGTTTGCAGCTTTCCCCTAATTAATTCCGAATTACGGCCTTTTTTTGCTCCCCTACCACTGGGCTATTGACATTTTTTTTAAGAAATAAATTAATCCTATTTTTTGTAACTGCAGTCAAGAATAATGCCATCGCTTCGGACAAAACACGGAGACAAAAAATAGAATTTATGTGAAATTTATTTTAATCAACAAATTTTCAACAAATTGATTTTCGACAACTTCTAACACCATTTTCAGAAAAATTGACAAAGTACACTAGAAACATGATACAATTATAAAGTACATTAAAAATTTGATGAAATATAAGCACTTTTATAAAATTATTTTTAATCGTGTATGCGTGAACGATAACATTTGTATAAGTGATTTGGTGGTCAACTGTATAGAGTAACTCTTAAAAAGGTACACCGAGCCTCGCTCGGCAGTTTTTTTCAAGATTTGTTTTTCTTCATTAAGGCTGTTTTTAACTGCTCCGCTGAACAAGCGCAAAATGTTCTGACACATTTACAAATTCATTTTTGAACGGAAAGATAAAATTGGAAAGCCTGGCCAGGGAAGCGATCTGTAATCGAACTGTTTTCTCCATTTTTTGATCAATCCATTACCCATTGAGTTATAAGCGATATTGATCACGTGACAAACCCGTTTTTCGCCCGCTCTTCAGTGATTTTTCTATTTTCGTGCGGAAATTCGGTTCAAAAGGTCCACTTTGACATTTTCTTAAAGATCTTATTGCGTTTGCAAAAAAAAATGGAAAAAATAGCTCGATGACGTAGTTTCTGAACAACACCACCAGCTAGTTTCATGCATTTTCGAGCAAAAATAAATTAAAACTTATGTCAGGAAGTTGCCCTTTTGGATTTGAAAACAGCCTTAAACAAAGAAAATTAAAAGTTACTATGTGCAAATATCAGTAAGTTATGGAGGATAAACTATATCTACGGCTTTTAGTCTTGTGTTTGGAAGTGAAAATAATGTCATAACCGTGCAAAAGTGATTACATGTTTCAGTTTTAAATGTCATTTTTTCCGGGAATTTGAGGATGGAGGAACGAAGCGTTAATTTGAGAAGTTATATTACGAATTCTTAGTGATAAAATGTTTTGTACACTTTTAGCCCTTAACTGGTGTGACAAAAATTGTCGCATAACTACTGTGAGCGGTCTGTTAGACCGCTTAATCTAAAGATGAATAAAATGCTGCATTAACTCAAAATACTTTTGCTGTACTAAATTTCATGTACAGGACTATTATAATTAAAAATCAGCTATTCAAAATCTAGTGATATTATGGGTCGAATTGGAACACTATTTCGCCATATCTATAGTTAAATTGAAAATTACATGTTAAACTGCGAAAACTGAAAAACAGTCGTCTGCGAGATCGCTAAGAGTTAAAAAGCAAAACTTCAAAGAAGATCGAAAATTAAACTAAAATTTGGCAATCTTAAATCCATAGCAATAAACAAACGAAACTGTTTTGAATAAATATTCTTTCATTAGCAACGAAATGTTTGCTGCAGATGTTGAACAATGTTTTTTCAAGTCGCAGACTAAATTAGCAGAAAGTATAAGCATAAATTAGGCTATAGAAGTGTCAATGAAATCCTATTATTGAAGTAAATAAAAAAAAAAAAAAGTATCCAAGAAGAATTTTTCTTAACCCTTTAGTTAAGGAATTTAATTTTAAGAAAAAGTTTTAGATTAGATAACAAGACTGCGATGGTTGTGTTTTTTTAACATGTATTTTTCAGCAATGAATCCGAAAATTGCCTTCATTTTTAACCCTCAAGTCAGAATTTCACAAATCATAAATTGCCAAATTTAAAAAATAAAAATCTGATACTATAAGAGAGGAGATGGGTGTGGTTTTAATTTTGATAATTTAATTGATTTTATGCATTGAATCTGAAAATGACCCTTTTTAACC
Organism: Maratus speciosus; assembly: GCA_963932465.1. Taxonomy (NCBI): domain Eukaryota; kingdom Metazoa; phylum Arthropoda; class Arachnida; order Araneae; family Salticidae; genus Maratus; species Maratus speciosus. The sequence goes on from OZ010786.1 coordinate 686,888,161, forward strand.
CTCACGTTATGTTTTTGCAAATCGTAAATGTCAAAGTCAAAATATAGTAAAAATCTGACACTATAAAACAGATGTAAAACTAATTTGATTTAATTCAATAATTTATTCAATTTTTTGGCTTATACTGGGATTCTTTTAGCTAAACAGCTGAGGGGTCCGATGAAGTGGGGGAGGAGGTTCAATTTTAACTTCGAAATTTACAATTGGCGAATAATCCTGTCGTGATGGTTAAAAATGAAGGTCATTTTCGGATTCAGCGGTAAAAAATACATAAAAATTAATTATCAAAAGTTAAAAACACAACAACCGCATCTATTTTATAGTATCAAATTTTCGCTATTTTTCTTTTTTTGACTTTAAAATTTATGATTTGCAAATCTTTACGTGATTATAAAAAATGACTCGATGATTCAGCCGATTGGAATACATGAGAATCAATTGTGAAAAGCTAAAAAACATGACATAACTAAACTTTTGCAGCCTAGTGTAATCTAATAACATTTTAAAATAATGTATCATTTTGTAAAGAATTGAGGCTGTTAATTTTCAGCATTTTATTTAAGGCTGTTTTCAAATCCAAAATTGCAACTTCCTGACATAAGTTTTAATTTATTTTTACTCGAAAATGCATGAAATTAGCTGGTGGTGTTCAGAAACTATGTCATCGAGTTTTGTTTTTTTTGCAAACGCAATAGATCTTTCAGAAAATAATATCAAAGTGAACCTTTTGAACCGAATTTCCGCGCGAAAATAGAAAAATCACTCAAGAGCGGGCGAAAAACGGGTTTGTCACGTGATCGATATCGCTTATAACTCAATGGGTAATGGATTGATCAAAAAATGAAAAACAGTTCAATTCCAAATCGCTTCCCTGGCCAGGCTTTCCAATTTTATATATCTTTCAGTTAAAAAAATTATTTGTAAATGTGTCAGAACGTTTTGCGCTTGTTCAGCGGAGCAGTCAAGAACAGCCTTAACAAAAATTCTGTTTCTTCTTATATGTTTATTACAAATTGTATATTTTGCACTAATATGTCAAAATGAATAAAGATTTCAAATTTATATTCAAATGTTAATTTTACTCTCAACCATTTAGTGAAAATATAATTTCGTCAGATATATTAAATTTGTGAATGACCCTTAATTTGCAGCAAAAAATAGGCTCCAACTTCAAACAGCTGTTACTCGGTCCATTTTAATCGTAGAATAACGGGACTTTTTTTTTTTTGGGGGGGGGGGGGTCTTACTTGTCAGTAACAGAAAAATTTTACTAAACTTATAGGGCCTGGGATCGTATAAAAATTTAAATCTCAACTTTTTTTCTAAGAAATGTTTATTGACTCAAATCGCTTTTAAAATATTTCTTTACCTCATAAAAACATTTTTGTAATTGGAACTACATGTCTACGACTAACGGTTTATGAATGTGCCATTGGACATCGTTGAGAGTGGACACCCTGTATAAGTAGATAAAAACGTTTCTAGCACCGAAACATTTATTTGTTGCAAACTAGTTTATAATAATTTGTTGTTATACATAATTTGTTGCAAAATATCCTATTTTGCACTGATCATTATTATTGACTGATCATTTTATCATATTTTGCATTGATGACGGTAGGCTGTGACTACCGAAACTAGTTTGCAACAAATAAATGTGTTTTGGTGCTATAAAAATGTTCTTTTTATCTACTTGTATTGCACCAAGTAATTTCTTATTGTAACCGATATGCTACTTAAGATTTACTACAGAAGCTCAGTTTTGTCAGTTTTGTCTAAATCATTTTATTAACATCATATAAAAGTAAGTAAAAATTATTTTATTCAAAAACCTTTATAGATTTTTTTTTCCACTCATTTGGACCTAATATGAACATTGTTCGTTTTAAATGATAACAATGAAACTTCTCAGACATTAAAATATATAAATAAGAAGTTTTAAAAGAACTTTTTGCTAAATAATAATAACACAGGTGAACTTAATTTCAGAAGTCCTATAACAGTTAACAATGAATTTTGTTTATTTTACTTCATTTTTACGTAAAGGAAAAACTTACAAAACTTTTTTTAATTAAAACTTAAAAACAAAAAAGGCGAAGATAAGTATAAAATTTTAATTACATTGAAAAGAGTTGAAATGACAAAGGCGAAAAGAACTATTTCTAAAATAAAGCTGAAACATACTCAAAGTGCATTTAAGCTCAAATACCTTTTATTCTGATCGACATGTTTCATCGCACAAACTGAGACTTTATCAAGATCTATATTGATAAAAATTACTTCAGCATTTTTTTTTTTTTAAATGAAACTACTAAACAGGAATCTTGAAATCAAGGCATAATAAAAGCAAGAGCCCTTATAAAAATAGCCATTGTGAACGTGATTTTATACCATTGTTTATTTTACAAAGGATCTCTTTCCAAATTCTATTTAACCCTTAACTGGTGAGGTGGGGTGTTCTGCATCCTTGAGAAATTGTACATGAGCAAACAAAATTTGTGGTATTTAGACACATGAATTTATATATGTGTGTACACTTACAATATTTTCAGTTTTTATACAAATAAATACAAAATTCACAGGAAATTTTCTTATTTTAATTCGCTAAATTTTAAGGAGTGCACAGGAAATCTAATTTTGGCGTTAGATACACCACCACCTTAGTACTTACGTTATATATATAAAAAAAAAATCACCTCACCACTTAAGGGTTAACTCCAAGGAGGGTGAACCATTGCCCCTTTTCTCGCTGTGTAAAAGGATTTCTACTGATTCTCGGATAATGGATAAGAAATAAAACCTTTATAGATAAAGTATTCTACTATTTTAAAAATCAATCTCTGTTACAGAGTCTGGCTAAATCTGCCATTCTTTTGTTGTATTTCATATCTGCTCTACGTTCTTTAATCCTAGTTATTTTCGATAACCTCAGAACTCGGAGAAATTATTTTAATTCTTCACATCTAACATAATTTATCATCAATAGTCACTGCAATAAGGAGTTTTAGGATATTTACAGAAAGCCGCCCCATTACTTTTTGAAAGATGTTACCACTGACGTTACTTAAATTGACAAGAAAACTTTATTCATTGAAAGAAAGGAAATAAATCCTCAACTAATGGCGCATATATTGTGCTGCATAGCTACTGTGGACAGTCAGATTGATACAAAAGGTTATTGAAAGACTCGATTCACTCTTAGGATACAGTTTTTGTACTAAACTTTATGCAAGGGATTTTTATTAAAAATCCCCCACACGAAACAAAATTTCAGTAAGTTTCTCTAGTCAAACTGGGAAGACTAGAGGTGGAGAGGGGTGAGGAGGGTAGAGGTCTGCGAGACCGCTAATCAGTTTAACAGTAAAGTTAGATACAGGTGTTTTTCCAAGGTAAATTTTACCCGTGTTTTGAAAAGTAATTTCGAATTCTGATCTAAAATTCTCGCATTCTAAAACTCGCTAAGCAATTTCTCAATATTGTTTCGAATAAACTTCAATAAAATAAATGACTAAACTGCATCTGCCAGATGCCACCCCCTCTCAAACACACACAAGAAAATTAAAAATCATTGAAAAAAGTCTATTTGACCCTCAAATTATAATTTAGAGCAAATTGCCACACTGATATCAAATATAAATAATAATATGCGTAGTTACTGAAAGTTAAAGATTATACTTTCAAAATGAGCAGTTGCATGCAAGACTTCTGATAGCCAACTTTATTTTTAATCAAATGCTATTCGTTTAAACCATTCCTAGATCTAATAAGTAATAATAACATACCCTATTTTATTTCTGAAAAAAAAATCAGTATACCATAAAACTCTCATTAAAAGGTACCCTTATTCAAACTAAAATTTTGATTGGAATTACTTAACAAGTTTCAGGAATGAACACAAGTATTCTACTATATTAACTATGCCCTGAGGATTTGAATGTAATACAGATAAAAGGAGTGTGCAAAAAATTGAAAATTAAAATGAATTAACTTACTTGCAAAACTGTGAAACGCAACGAAACACTAACTGTAGCACAAAAAGTCAGACGTATCTATAAAGTAGCGTAGCACTAGAATCACTATAATAAGTTTGAGCTCAAAATTCAGACATAAGAAAGATTATTCCAAGATCTGACATTTAATAAATTCAACACCCGAGATTTCCCTACGGTATTCCCTTTTTGGGCGGATTTTCCCCAATTTTTTAACCGAACGTTATCGCCATCTATCGGTGAAGGGTCAAAAGATTTTTCACTTAAAAATTAACAAAAAACATACCAAAAAGTTTTTATTTAACTTCTGAAAAAATAGCTATTTAAATTAATGCAATTTTTCTTTTATAAACTTTAAAACACTCATTTTAAAATATTTAGACCCTATAAAATTCGTGAAGTGGTGAAAGAAACCAAAGTCTCTCCAATAATATATTTTTTAATTTCTTCCCTCTGCTAAATCTCAATATTAAATCATATTACACGAGCAAGCTGTATATTATGAATGATATCGTAAACGACTGTGGAAGATATTCACGGCTTGCCTCGTGTCCTATTCAAGCATTATAAAAAGGATCTAGCTAGGTGCCGCATTCCAGAAAATTCGTTTTGACAAGGTAAAACAAATTCCGCCCTCTAAATTCTGCTTGCTGTAAATCGAAAAATGCTCATGAGATTGACACGAAACATGCCTCCTGTGCTACTTCGAGCACAAAAAAACGAACTAGCAGACCACGAATTCGGAAAAGTTCGTTTTAACAGGTTAAAACAAACCCGGCACTGAAAAAATCTATACAGGGAGATTCTAAATTCATGGTACAAACTTTAAGGGCTGGTACAGGGCACTAACAATCATTTATTGTATAGGAATGTAGGGCGCGCAAGTGACGCGTTGAGGTACAAACACCAGGGGGCCAATTTGGCCTCTTTAATTTCAAAATTTCTCATTCGTACTAGAAAATTCCTATACTATTCTTCGTTTAAAATAGGCATTTCATGATACTGGGGTAATTCCGCCACTGTATCGGGGTCATGGCACCACTCTTTAATAACCTAGTAAATACATAAAATGGATACTAGGAAACACATAACCCTACTGAAAATATTTTGAAAGCAATAACTTATCAAAATAATGAATAATTACAATGTTCCAAGATTTATTAATGTGCTAAGCTTACAATTTAACTCAAATCGGAAAAGTCCCCCTTTGCCACGGTGACGGCATTACCCCGAGAGGGCAACATAGCAAAAATCCCCCAACAAAGCCGAAAGAAAAACCGAACTTTTCAACAAATTGCATCAAAATGTCGGCGAATGCATGTAGATTACGTGTAATATTATCTTAAGTACCTAATGTTATAATAAAAAGGTGTTTACTTCTACTCATTTGAAGCTCCAAAATAAGAAGCAACTAGATGAAAACTAAATTTTTCACTAGAACAAGCGAACGACGTACAAAAAACGACTCTCACTCTAGGCACTGTTTCTATTGTTGGCCGCTATAGTGCAGGCGCATTCACTATCTCAAACTGCCGTTAGTTTTTAAACTAGGCGGGGTGGCGGCATAACCCCGAGAGATGCCATTCCCCCGGTCTCCCTTACATTATTTTTTTAATGGAATTTATGTATTATGTTGCTATGGCAGCAGACGATAAAACAATATCTTTGGAATAAGGGAATAAATAAAATAAAAAGTTTTGTTTGTGATAAAATGTATTTTTAATAAAGAGGTAATTAAGCGCAATTAAATAATCTAATTATTTGCATGCGAGGTAAAAGAATTACCGTAGTACCCGCTACAGCTTCTTAGTATTACAGCGTGGCGTACGTAATGTGTAGATCTCACATTGCAGTAGACATTTAGAGCTCATTACAACTGGCGTGGTTACGCGTTGAACATAAAGGCAAAAACTCGTCTGAAACAGAAAAAAAATCTATTTAAAATTTTCGAGTTTTTTTGTCCCAATCGAGTTTTTTGTCCCCGTTCATGGGCCCTCTACCAGCAATCCGTGTGCCAAATTTCGTAGCCTTGCGCCCTGTGGTTTCCGAGTTTTTGAAGTTATAGTTTCGCGCACGGGCATTTGACCCATAGATAAGCTCTACTGTAAGGCGGCATTGAAGCATTTACGGTTCGTTTACAGGGTCACTTAAAAGATCTTGATTACATTACAACCGATGGATAGTGGCATGTATTATTTTAAAGAATTGGTACTATTTCAATCTATAAAATTTTATGTTACTTGAAAAATGGAAATGAATTCAGTTTGTTCATTTAAAAGCTCAACGATCCAGGTTTCTACTTTACGAAAGATGTTTCTATTATCCATTTGATTAAAGATGCTTCTAGCTTTCAGCATGCACCCTTTAAAAATTACAATACTATGGCTATTTTTGTACACAAAATTTAGATAATTAAATGAAATTTTATTTGCACGAAATCGCAATAAATTTTGACGAAAGTATTGCGCACAAAATCATTGCAAAATGTCCTGCTTATATTCGAGGAGAAACTGGATTATAGGAACGTACCAGCAGACCTCGATTATGGAAAGATTGTTGGTAAACACCGACTACGGAGAAACCACAGAACATGCTTAGAAAGATAATGTAAGCATTTTAGTGAATCACAGAGTACTTGTAGACAGAACTTTGTCGACAGAACTTTAGGATTACTGTTTATCATATTGAAATAAGCGGGAAAATGTTCTCTTCTTTATTGCTTTCATACTAAAACGCACATATACTAAAATATTTTTTTCAACATTCCAACCCCATACTCATAGATTTCAGCTTTAACTTCTGAACATCACACAATTTCCGTTTTTGCACCTAATAGGAGGAAAAAAAAATTCACTTCAATGCAATTGTTTTTTTTTTTTTTAACTATTTCGAACTACAGGGTTTTTTTTTTTTTTTTTGGCTTATTTTTATTTTCAAGCAGGGTTTCTTTAAAACGTGCCTGAAACACAAACCGAAACTAATAATTTTTAACTTAATCATTTTTCGGAATTTGACATCCAAAATAATTTTGGGAACCGTAAATTATAACTTATGTCGTTTAGTACATTGTAATATAAATATACTAAAATTAAAAATACCTATCAGGGTATTTTTTAGCCTCCGGTCCCCAGTATGCTATTTTTTTCTCCCAGCTTATTTTGTGCCGTCTCCAAAAAATAACGTTACCTTACGCCAGCCGTGAAACAAAGCCGTACTCTTAAATACTCCACTGCAATTTTTTTTTTAACTTCCAAGCATCGCACATTTTCAATTTTTAGACCGTCGTATTGAGGAAAAAAAAAGTACTTTTAAATGCAATTTGTTTGAAAACTGGATCTCCATTTATTTTTGAGATAATTTTTTTGTAGATTTTAGCGACATTTGTTTAATTTTGGCAACTCAAGTACCCCATTTCTGTAGAAAGTAAACGAAAAATAGTTGGAAAATTGCAATTATAGCTTTCTGTTGCCATTTTCCCATAAAAACTGAAAAAAGTACTTAAAATGCGCGCTATTTTGAAGAAATTAAATCAATGATTTCTTATAAAACATGAAGCTATTAGAAACTAAATTTAATTTTAAGTAATATTAATGTTACAAACAAATGAAGGCATATGAATCATTAGATAGCAGATATTTTTGTCGGGTTTAATTTCAGCGATAGTGACGTCCTATGCCCACTTTACTGCAGATGTTTAATACTGGATCGCAAATGAGGAATTCTTCTGCGGATGCGGCCACTTTAGATAAAGTAAAAGCGTGTGTCTGAAATACGTTTTGTACTATCTATATACATGTTTTTTCTTCATCGGGGGCGACACTAAATTCTGGAAAAGCAGAATTCCTGTTTTCTAGTCATTCAGACTTATTTTTAAATAGATAAAAATTTGCACACTTTGAAGCCTATCGGAAGTGTAACGTTGGCTTAACAGTCTACTCTCAAAAAGCAATTCAATCGTGGTTTTTCCTTCTTTTGGAATTATATTAATTCAATTTTTCACGTAAATTTCGACCTTATCCAGCTGTGTGAGGATTTTCAAACTAGGCTATAATGGGAGGCTTTAAAAACCCTATTTCCATAAAGAATGAATTTGAAGTGCCAAAGCATTGTATGCTATGCCCTCTAGACTCTGTATAATAAATTTTATCAATTTCGAATGATACAGTCAGTTTAAGAGAGGGTCCAACGTAACGTGGATATCCTATTCAAGAGTGAATCCAATAGCCACTCTCGCAGTCTCTTCCGACACTAGCAAAACTGGCCTGAAAGAGTTTGGCACACATTTTGGAAAGCATTCTTCTCGAAATCGCAGATGGCGAGGTGGATCCACTCTGGTTCTTAACGCCGCATCCTCCTATTATGTACAGTCGTGGAAGTAAACACCCCTACTAACTCCTCAGCATATTATCGTAGAAGAAAGTGACTGGTACCGAAGGATTGGAAATAAAGTCTACTTTTAAAGGATGTCTATAAAATTTGCTTAGGAGGCCATCTACCTATTAAAACGAACCATAACTTTGTTTTTTTCAATAGCGGTACACAATTCTGACAGCATCCATGAACTCTACACCCTTCCATTAGCCTTAAAAAAATTATGCAATTCGTACAATAAGTTTCCGAGAAATTAATTATTTTAAAACCAGCGTATTTTAAGGGCTGTATCCAAATGGAAGCTCGGTACTCGATGGTTAACAGAGAGAGCCCCCATCTTGATCAAGGCGCCTTCAGCGCCACGCAGTCAATGAAGCCTGTTAGATGACAGGACAGCAGAAGAAATTTCAAAAATATCTAGTCACTTCTATCCTAGACGGCCCCTTGAAGCATCATTTTGCCGTTTTTTAAGCATCATTTTAAAACTACTTCGAAGAAAAATGTGAAATTTTGGATTTCCATAAAGCAGGACTTAATAAATCTGAATCCACCAAAAAAACTGTAGGTTGCCATTCATAATTTTTTCGAATATTCATTTCATAATTCATAAAATAAAATAATAAAAATTGCAAATTCAACGTATTTATGTTTGGGTAAATTAGTATTATAGCTACACAAAAAATGAGCACATTAGGGGCATAATTTCAGGAGATATAAATAAAAAACATGAAAATGTAATTTAACATGAGAAGCACTCAATTTTGAATGTTTATAATTCAAAAACTTATCATTCAAATGACTTCAAATTTGGAGTCTAGGCATAGTTTGAACCGAAGATTTGAAATATGTCGTTAAAATTGGGGATTGAAATTAAAAAAAAAAGGAAGTTTGGATTCGTTTTAATAGGTAGATGGCCCCCTAAGCAAAGTTTATATATATCATTTAAAAGTAGACTATTTCCAATCGTTCGGTAAGAGTAACTTTCGCCTACGATAATTTGTTGAGGAGTTAGTAGCGGGGTGGGGGGGGGGGGGGGGTTACTTTTTTTTTTCTTCCACGACTGTAGCTACCTTTCCGGGAATTTTTAATGCAAGATCCGTCTAAAAACTGTTTTACAACATGAAAAAGAACATTGGAACGAATTTTAACGTCTAAAAGACTCGCATAGCATAATTTATCCTTATCTTTCGATAGTTGCCGTTATTCCTATGGTTTAAGCTAGGGATGCACAACCTGTGGCCCGCGGGCCAAAAGTGGTCCGCCATGGGTTAACTTGTGGCCCGCGATCACAATTTATATAATTTCTTCGTTTTTTTTTTTACACAATTTCGTCAATTTATAACTGAAAAAATTGCAATTTTTTGTCCATATGTCGCGGGCAAAAATCGCGAATTTCGTCAATTTGTCCCGGAAGAAATTGTAAATTTCATCACAGCCAATTAAGAATCGCAAATTTCGTTGATCGAGTTCGGAAAAATCGCGAAATTTATAGATGAGTCGCAAAAAAAATCTCAAATTTCGTCAATCAATGGGGGAAAATCTCGAGTTTTGTCAGTTTATCGCGAGAAAAAATCACGATATTCGACAATTTGCCGCTGAAAAAATTGCAAATTTCGTCACAGTCAGTTAAAAATCATGAATTTCGTTGATCGAACGCGTTAAAAGTCGCGAATTTTGTGGATTATGTAATCCTTGATCGGTTGCTGAAAAATTGCGAGTTTTGTTAGTTGATCGTGGAAAAATCGGAATTTTGTCAATTTGCCGCGGGAAAAATTACAAAATTCGTCAGAGTCAGTTAAGAATCGCAAATTTCGTTTATCGGGTGAGGAAATTTTTCGAATTTTGTTGATCGCGAGAGGAAAAATCGCGAATTTTGTCGACTCGGCGCGAAAAAGTCTCAAATTACTTTAATCGGGCACAGAAAAATTGCGAATTTTATCGATGAGCTACGGAAAAATTGAAAATTTTGTTGACCGGTTGCGGAAAAATCACGAGTTTTCTCGCGTAAAAATTACAAATTTCTTCAGAGTCAGTTAAGAATCGCGAATGACGTTGATCGGACGCGGAAAAATCGTGAATTTTGTCGAGGAGCTGCGGAAAAATTGCAAACTTTCTTGATCGGCTACGGAAAAATCGCGAATTTCGCCAGCTTATCGCGGGAAAAACTACAAATTTCATCAGAGTCAGTTAACAATTACGAATTTTATTAATCGGGCACAGTAAAATCGCGAATTTTGTCGATGACGTACAAAAATCGCAAATTTCGTTGATCGACTGGGAAAAAAGCGCGATTTTGTCAATCTGTCGCGGAAAAAAAATTACGAATTTTGACAATTGATAGAAAAAAATTATAAATTTTGTCAATTGGTCGCAAAAATATTGCGAAATTTGTCAATTGCTCGTGAAAAAAAATCGTGAATTTTCCAAAAATTCGCGAATTTCGTGAATAGCTCATGAAAATATTACAAAATTTGTGAGTCGGTCCCAAAAAATATCATGAAATAGAAATCCATTGGTCGCAGGAAAAAAAAAACGCAAATTTCATCGATTGTGCGCGAAAAAGAAATCGCGATTTTCGCTAATTTATTGCGCGAAAAAAATCGCAAATTACATCAATGTATATCGGAAAAAATCACTCGTCGATTGGTCATTGGAAAAAAATTCCAAATATTGTCAATCTGTCACGTAAAATATCGTAAAATTCGCCAATCACTCATGGAAAAAAAATAGCGAATTTTGTCAATCGTTCATGGAAAAAACTTGCAAATTTCGAGGATCGATCGCAGAACAAAAAAGTCTCGAAATAATTCGATCGGGGGCGAAAAAATCGCAATTTTCGTTGATCCGTTGTGGGGAAAAAATCGCGAAATTTGAAAATTTATCGCTGAAAAAAATCGCGAATTGCGTCAATTTATCGCAGGTATCGCGTCAATTTATCGCAGGTATCGCGAATTGGTTGTTTGAAAAGGTTACAAATTTTGCCAATCGGCAATGGAAAATTACCGCGAAATCTGTTAATCGATCATTGACAGAAAATCGCCAATTTCGTCAATCAGTTGATTGACAAAAGAAAAAAAAATGAGTTTTGTTAATAGCCCGCAGAAAAAATAGCATAATTAGTCCATCATGCCTTGTTATTTCAAAAATAAGTTTCCTTATATTTTAAATTAAATTATTCTTCAATAATTTTTTTTTATAATTTTCAATAACGTTCAATTAATTAGAAATTGTGTAATTTTTTGTCTTTAAGTTACTATTTGTCAAGAAGAAACCGCCAGTCTTCATAAAGTGTTGAATGGTTATTCATACAGATGCAAAGAAGCCCTGCATTCCTTCATACAATTATTTATTTCCGTTTGTTTATTTTTATTATAGACAAAAAATAATTATTCATCAAGATTAAAGACGTATTACCCCCCCCCCCCTACTTCCCTGATATAGAATTTGAATTTTCTCTGTGTTACTGTTGTGGCCCTCGACAACCCAATCATTCTTGTAAGTGGCCCTTCTCTTAAAAAGGTTGTGCACCCCTAGTTTAAGCTTTATCGCCAGGTGAAATAGCATTACAAAATTAAAACTCCAAAATAAAACTCAAATTCAACAAATTTGCCATCGAACTGTGTGCTCGAACTCTGAAAAAGAAATCGGTATGAAAGAAGTCTGCTACGACTTTTAAAATTTAGGGATTTCACCAATATCAAATCCTGGCAAGTGTTTAATACGAAAGTATTTGCAAGCATAGGAAATATAGGTTTAGCAGACCTTTTAAGAATTGTACTAGCATATAGGGGACACTGAGGGGTTGGCGTCACTTGGGGTTATGCCGTCACCCCGGCTTGTTTAAAAACTAACGGAAGTTTGAGGTAGTGAATGCGCCTGCACTATAGCGACCAACAATAGAAACAGTACCTAGAGTGAGAGTGATTTTGTTGTACGTTGTTTGTTCTAGTGAAAAATTTAGTTTTCATCTAGTTGCTTCTTATTTTGGAGCTTCCAATGAGTAGAGGTAAACACCTTTTATTGTAACATTAGGTATTTAAGATATTACCCGTAATTTGCATGCATTCGCCGCCATTTTGATGTAATTTGTTGAACAAGTTCGGTTCTTCTTTCGGCTTTGCTGGGGGATTTCCCCTAGAGTGTCCTCTCGGGGTCATGCCGCCACCATGGCAAAGAGTGACTTTTCCAATTATAGTTAAATTGTAAGCTTAGCACGTTAATAAATCTAGCTTAAGGAACATTATTATTCATTATTCTGCTAAATTATTGCTTTCTAAATATTTTCAGTAGGTTATGTGTTTCCTAGTATCCATTTTATGTATTTACTAGGTCATTAAAGAGTGGCGTCATGACCCCGATACAGTGGCGTCATGACCCCAGTATCCTGGGTCATCCCGTCAATGTACAGAAGTTGAAAGAAAGTTTTTTTTTTTTTTATGCGTGCTTACTTTACAGTTATGATTACCGTTAAATTTATGCAAATACTAAACATGATTCAGCTTTAGAATTTACTATAAAAAAATACACATTTTTTTGAGGTGAAAAAATTTACATTCCCTTAAGGTGTCGCCATTCCCCCGCTCTCCCCTACACAACTTACTGAACACATAACATTAATAGCACGCACAGAAACAGATCAAAATTATGAATAACCTTGAATTGTGTTTAACTTATCGCTATGAATACTATTACAAGTTAATAAAAGCTATTTGTACTAATATTGATTTCAACCTACAATTTTTTTCTCGTTTACTCATTAATAGTCTAATTTTTGCTCTATTTTGTCATTTTATTTACAATAGATTACATAATTTGTTGTTAAAACCCGAAAATATTCATGCATTTTTCAGGCACCTAAACGTTGAAACGTTTAGTTTTCTTTAATGTCATGAATAGTATAGGAATAGATTTATCAATTATTTCAAATTTTAAGCGCAAAACAGGAATTCTAACCACATTTACACTTACTGAATCAATATAAGCTTATACAGAGTGATTCAAAAAAACGTTGGCAAAATGACATGGTAAATCAGGCATACAACAAGGATAAAAAAAAAAATCACATAGGAGCATAGGGTCGCAAATCACTCATTGAGTCAAATACAGGGTGTTTTCATCCTAACTTAATTTGCGTTGACGGTCATCACTTTCAGGAAACTGGAGTATATTATAATAAAACATTTCACACACATTCTCACCTTTATTGTAAATAGGATAACACCCAACAAAAGTGGCAAAAGTTTGCATGATACGCGTTAGCAGTATGAACTGGACGCCTCACATTTTGGACTGATTATCAATTCGTACGGTAAGGGAGACCGGGAGAATGGCGCCACTATTTTAAAAACTAACAGTAGTTTGGGAAAGTGAATGCGCCTGCACTAGAGCGGCCAACAATAGAAACAGTGCCTAGAGTGAAAGTGATTTTGTTCTACGTCGTTCGTTTGTGCTAGTGAAAAATTTACTTTTCATCTAGTTTCTTCTTATTTTGGAGCTTCAAATGAGTAGAGGTAGACACCTTTTATTGTAACATTTAGTATTTAAGATAATATTACCCGTAATCTACATGCATTTGCCGACATTTTGATGCAATGTGTTGAACAAGTTCGGTTCTTCCGGCTTTGCTGGAGGATTTCCGCTATACTGCCCTCTCGGGGTCATGCCGCCACCATGGCAAAGGGTGACTTTTCCAATTTGAGTTCAATTGTAAGCTTAGCACATTAATAAATCTTAAAGAACATTGTAACTATTCTTTATTTTGCTAAATTATTGCTTTCTAAATATTTTCAGTAGGTTATGTGTTTCCTACTATCCATTTTATGTATTTACTAGGTCATTAAGGAGGGGCGTCATGACCCCGATACAGTGGCGGAATGACCCCAGTATCCTGGGTCATCCCGCCACTGTACAAAGGTTGAAAGAAATTTTTTTATGCATGCTTACTTTACAGTTATGATTACGGTTCAATTTATACAGATACTAGAGATAACGATTCATCTTTAGAATTTTTACTATTAAAAAATAAACTTTTTTTTTGAGATGAAAAAAATCAAATTCCCTTAAGGTGTCGCTATTCCCCCGGTTTCCCCTATTATCGATTGCTTGAGCAATCTGTTTTCCAGATCTTTTCGTGATATTATCATTTCGCACAAAACAAAGTACGTATCGTTGCATTTTCATCGCAGCGTTTTTATTTTTCTCGAAATGATGGCCGTCAACCGCGGTTCAGTTAGGATGTGTATTTGACTCAATAAGTGATTTTTTATCCTTGTTGTATGCCTGATTGGCCATGTCATTTTGCAAACTTTTTTTATCACCCTCTATTTAATTACAATGTTCCTTAAGCTAGATTTATTAATGTGCTAAGCTTACAATTTAACTCAAATTGGAAAAGTCACTCTTTGCCAGGGTGGCGGCATGACCCCGAGAGGACACTAGCGGAAATCCCCCAGCAAAGCCGAAAGAAGAACCGAACTTGTTCAACACATTGCATCCAAATGTCGGCGAATGCATGTAGATGGCTAATATTCTCTTAACCCGGGAGAACTCGCTAGTGAGAATTTCTCACAGTGCCAATCACTTTTCTTTTACTTTACATTCACTTAATATCAACATTTTTTGGTTGGCTTAGTATTTTTATTCACAAAAGAGGTAAAATAACTGAAATAACATTTGAAATTTTAATTAAAACGAAAAATGGTTTAAATAAGAGTCTTTAAAAAAGTACGACGGTGAGAGAAAATCTCATGCAGCGAGTTCTCCCGGGTTAAATACGTAATGTTCCAATAAAGGGTGCTTATCTCTACTCATTTGAAGCTCCAATATAAGAAGCAACAAGTTTTAAACACAAGACCCAAAGTTTGTATCTCCATTGAATGTAAATTTATTAAAAAGAATTCCCATGCATCCAGTCCAGCTATAAAAGAGAATGCTTATTCATTTAAATAAGTATCTCGGACCCTGAATAACTTTTAAAGAACGGAATAAGCTAATAAAAAGAGAAGCGTAAAAAAAAATTCATTCAATTTTATAAAATATTTTTACATTAAAATAAATTCACTGAAGTAAAAAAAGGCTAAATGAAATTATATATTTACTTATAAGGATGATATTTTCAATGCGCAAAAGCTTAAAGAAATAAAACAATGTTTGTTTTCGCACGAAAAGTTTGCGAAACTTAACCCTTTGTGACTCTCAGCAACTCAGATTTGATAAATATCGACTCTGATGTTACATCATTTTAAACAGCTGAAAAATAATTTTACAAAAATTAGGGCATAAAAATGTATACCGACTAAATGTATTTTTTCCACATCTTCAGTCAACGGAAAATGACATAAGTCATAAATGGTGTCCATTTTCCAATGTACAATTTTACCTTTCTGAAAATCTATTTTTGGACAGCCTTAGCCTTTTTAATATTGCAAAATGTATCGATTTCATTTTAGCAATAACGATGCAAAACGGCTCCAATGATCGAGACGGTTGAGAATTCTAAGAACAATCATTAAATGCTGCGTTGAGAGATATCAGCAATCCATAAAATTGTTTTATAAAGCCCGCTGTAAAAGTAACATGAATTTGGGGTAGGTTGCAGATAGCCAACGCGGTTATACAAAGGGTCTTTCACGCATTCTTTTTTTTTTATGTTTGGCTTGAAACTTCCACACATTATACACCATTTTACCCGTCCCTTATTAAAACTACCAAATCATACGAATGTGTTTCTGTATATCGTTGTTTGCAATGTATTGAGTACGTGTAATTTTTCTTCCGCGGGAACGTATACGTCAAGGCCAAAGACCGAAACAAATTTAATCAAATAAATGAAAGAAATGACGTGCAACATGAGGGACTGTACATGTATAACGTTATCTTTTTGTGAATTTTAGACCCCTGCCCCCCCCTTATAATATTATGAGTCCTCATTCATCGAAACCCCTCCCCCTCCTTTTAATGATATCGTTATCAGTGTCGATTTTAACAATTCCTTTCTATGCATTTGCAATGACATACAAATAGGATTATACATCCATTATTCGCCTATTTTCCCGATTTTAATTAAAATAAGTTAATAAAACATATATGAAACAACTTTATCAATTAAAATTTAAAAAGAAGAGATATACATTTTTAAAGTAAATTTTTAATAGCTTTTTGTTCCATAATGCATTCAACCCCTGCACCAGAGTAAGTAGAACTTGTGAACAAAACTGGCGGATAACATTCTTACCCAATTTTTACCAGTCAACATAAGTATCGTTTCGAACCTGGATTTTCTAACAATGCATTATAAGCGCATAGGGCATAGGAATGGCGAACATTGGGATATTCCAGATCTTGGAATGGAATAATTCTATAATAATTTAATGGTTTTAATAACTTTGTATTTTCCTAAAAATAGGAAACAGACAAGAAAAAGACCATGTTGATGTAAAGAACACACCCCAAAAAGAATTTTGGTTCGATCAAAAATGACAACGATATCAAAAGACACCCCCTCCCCGCCCTCCCCTTAGAGACATCTTACGATATCTCAAGGGGATGCAAGTGCCATACCTCCCCGTGAAAATAACGTTATATGTACAGACCCTCGCAGCTCAATGTCTTGAAAAAAGTATAAAAATGCTCTGAGATTGCTTAATATAGTATTTCTAATTGCTGAAAAGATGAGATTAAAACTTTAAAAACAGTCAAATAGTTAATATAGTACTATAATTAATTTACTATAGTACTATACAATACTATAGTAAATTAAATTATTTGAGTACGATTGGAAAATGTTAGTTTAGAAAATGCACAAGTATATATATTAATTCAGAAATTTTGCAAAAATGCTCTCATGTATATCAGCTAATGTACAAAAGTATGTTATTCAAATATTCGATCTATAAAAACAGTTTTATTTTTACAAAACATTCTAAATGTTTGGATTAAAGTTTTACGCTTTGATTTATGAATAGATTTTAAGGAAGATTGAGGTTCAATTCAACACTCGCAACTTTACCTTCAATAAATTGAATACTTTGTTTTAAGCAAGTTTTTTTGTTTACCTATTACTGTACAAATTGAGTGACAATTTAACATTTACTGGAGATATACTAAAAATAGCTGTCCTATTAGAATTCAAAGTATGAGTTTTTCTTAATGTTTCATTGGATGCAATTCTCTTTTCAATTATTGAAACTAATTCTGCATGATTTCAATTCAAAGGGTCATTTGCACGCACATTTTGATATCGTTGAAACAAACGTCATTATCTACAATAGCAATACAGGTTTTTATTATGACATGTTTAAATACAATTTTGAATAGTTATTTAAGAAATATTAGAATTTGTAATGATTCAGGCTTTGAATATGAAATAGATGCCTACATAAGCAAATAGTGGATCATTCCTGAAGAATGTCGGCGTTTTAGGCTCATGTATTCTGAAGGAGACATTAACCCTCTCGCGATTTCCACGGACAACATAAAAGTAGCAAAGTTTGCTCAAATCACGATTTCAGCGATTTTTTTTTTTAATGATCTAATTTTACATTAAAATAATTTTTACAAGGAAATTTTACCTATTTTAACTGAAATATATGTACATTTGAAATATGTAATAAAATAAATGCGCAATTTAACATTTTGGATTTTTAAAAAAGTTCGCAGCGAGAGGGTTAAAAATCAATTTCATTTTCCAATTGATTCATCTGAAAACTGGAAGACTTATTAATGGCAAGTTTAAACAGTTAAAATTTTTACTTTACAATAAATTTTGAATGCAAGTTATGCGATATTTAAATTTTTAAAACTAGGGGAGCTCCGCCCGCCTGCTCGCTACGCTCACCAACCCCCTGCGTAATCCCTTCACGATTCCATTTGGTATCGCGAGGCAATCCCTATTTTCTAGCCAGACCCAGACATAACTGTTTCGCGTTTCGATTCTGGATCGGTTTCCCGATCGCGATCCCTTATTTTCTATGCATTCAATAATTTGTAGTTTCCGTAAATAATCTTCAGATAATAATCAGATAAATAATCTTAAATAATCAGATAAATCTCTTCTCTGAAATTTTCACTTTGCCGCCTTTTCTCCGCCAACATATGTAAAATTATATATATAGTGTTACGAATACTATAAATAGTTGGTGTTTGTGCTTAAAAATGATGTAAATAGTTCAATTAAGCTCTATTCATAAGCTAATATTAGTTTTTGTTGCATTGAAATAGCTCAATTTGTTGATTTTCTGCAAGCAAGTAAAACCTATTGGATTTCAATGGGAGTTTATGGAAAATTGGCGAAATACTGGAAATAGCGCCAAATTGGCGTGACTTTGTCGCCAAGAGGCGGGTCCCCCTTCTTGGTAAACCACCTTATAGCGTCAGAAAGCTCTGACCAATCAGATTCTTTTCACGGTATCTACGCAGATATTCATTGGTCCATTTCCAAAGCGTTACTTTTTTTAATACAGGGTGTTTATAAAGTCCCGGACCCATTTTGATGTTTAATAACTCATAAAATAATAAAGATAGATTAAAATTAATAACATAAATGGTTAGATTGACTCAAAAAGTTTCATGACCCTTGTCAATGAACTTCCACGTGTGCCCCCTTCGTCGCACGGAGAATATCAACTCAATAGTCAATTTCACGCCAGGTAGATGCAAGCATGTTGGCATCCACAGAGGCTATTGCAGTTGTAATTCTGGCTTTTAAGTCATCAATGTTCGACACTCTCCTCCTGTAAACATTGTCCTTTACAAATCCCCAAAGGAAAAAGTCCAGCGGCGTTATATCAGATAATCTGGGTGACCAAGGAATTGGACCTCCTCGCCCAATCCATCTTCCTGGAAAATAGTCATTCAAAGAAGTACGAACGATGGTACCCCAATGAGGTGGTGCACCATCTTTCTTTTTTACAGAAGAGACGGTCTCATCAGTCGTATACTTAGACATGTTGGAAAACTTCGTATTTCCACAACTAGAAGAGCTTCAGCCACATGTCATTTTGCAACAAGATGGAGCACCACCTCATTGGGGTACCATCGTTCGTACTTCTTTGAATGACCATTTTCCAGGAAGATGGATTGGGCGAGGAGGTCCAATTCCTTGGCCATCCAGATCACCTGATATAACGCCGCTGGACTTTTTCCTTTGGGGATTTGTAAAGGACAATGTTTACAGGAGGAGAGTGTCGAACATTGATGACTTAAAAGCCAGAATTACAACCGCAATAGCCTCTGTGGATGCCAACATGCTTGCCGCTACCTGGCGTGAAATTGACTATCGACTTGATATTCTCCGTGCGACGAAGGGGGCACACGTGGAAGTTCATTGACAAGGGTCATGAAACTTTGAGTCAATCTAACCATTTATGTTATTAATTTTAATCTATCTTTATTATTTTATGAGTTATTAAACATCAAAATGGGTCCGGGACTTTATAAACACCCTGTATATAGAAGGATAACCAATAATTGTCATTTTAAAATGTCCCATTCGCATTTCTTTTACGTCCACTATTTATTTATTAGATATTTTATATGTTACAATGAAAGTTGGCATGAATTGTAAAAGCAGGAAAAATATATTTTATTGCTGCGTTTCGTTTTCCTAAAAACATAGCTGTATATATTTTATGCATGTAAATTCCAACACTAAGATACACCTGAAATGCAATTTTTTATACAAACATTTATTTAGTAATAGAGAATATATACAGTATAAATTTAAAAAAAAAAATCTGATAATTAAGAATGAACGTGAAAAGTTTTAAAAGTTTGAAATGTGCGAAATTTTCAATTTTGCGAAATCAGCAATGTCTAAAATATTGTATAAATATATAAGGGAAAGTAGGGCAATGACGCTCACTTAAGGAAAAACATGAATAGCTAGTCAAATGTACATTTAAAAAAAAATCAATATTTTATTAACGAAGTATAACTCCAAAGCATAAGGAACAGTCTGCAATCAACTCATTTGCATAAAAGTTTTAGGATTTTTTTTTTTATCATTTTATTTAAATAACCTTCGATTAAGTGGTAATGCTCGACATGGTAGTGTAATAGCGCTCAAAATTTGAATACAAGATTTAAGTTGGCGTTATTTATAGTTGTACATCTAAATGTATATATTTTGTAGAAATAATGAGTAAATTAACATTTGAAAATAAGAAGGTACACTTACATTCAAGTTGAATGCTGTAGAATTTTATTATAAAACAATTTCAAACTAATAACGCGAGGACACAAAAATACTTTCCTCCCGACGACGGTCACTATATCTCTACTGGGAACTTACGATAAAGTTAGCTAGGTGCGGGGAACCGATTGCTCGTTTTCAATTCTATTCTGTTCAGAGATATTTGGGTGAGCGGGATTGCCTGTCATTACCCTACTTTCCCCTACAGTTTACAAATATGAAAGCTTATATCTCAGACAGTCAGAATTAGGGAAAAAATCTGTTTGCATCAGATAACTTTAAGCTTCTAATTTCATAATTCTTCAAATAGAAAAAAAATATTTCAGTCAAAATTTCGTGATTTTGAAAACACCATAAATGAAAATACCAGACCACGCCAAAAGTAAGGTTGAATGTGTTCGCCAAAAAGAGTAGGTTTTCACGCTGTAAATTATTTTTATACGGTATCTGGGTCTTATAACTTGAAAAACTTTTATTAATTTAACTCTAAACAGTATTTTTGTATGACCAAAATTTGACCAATTATGTTTTTACTTATCAATAGAATGTTGAGAATTGTTATAACTTTCAATATAAATACACGATTTTAACAGCGTCTTTAGCCTTTACGGTAAATCTTATCTTAGAACACCCAACTGGAATAAAAAGTCAGGCTTTATGGAGATTTAAAGGTTGAAATTCCTATTTTTGTTTTAAAACTAATAGAAATGTCGTTAGTTTTTAAAACCTAACTCAAAATCTATTGGACGAAATTAAGCTGTAATGTTTTAGACTGGTTTATCTTAAAGCTTTTGTAAATCGATTTCTGTTTAAAATTGTAAGTTAAAATTCTTATTTTTTCGGAAATCAATTGAAAATATGTATCGTATCTAAATTTTATAAAACAGTAGGAAATTATTAACTCTCCCCCCCCCTCCTTCCCCCTTAACGACGTATGTCCGAGAATGTCATCTGAAAAATGTGGCTACAATCGATATCTCTTCGTACAGACAGTCCATCGAGTTCATTTCACTGAAGGTCTTATCACCAAAAATATATTTTTCCTTAAAAAAAAAAAAAAAAAAATTGTTACTACATGCATTTACCTGCGACCATACAGTTTAAAAGAAAGGGTCATGCTGCTTTACATCAACTTTTGAAACCACTCAATATTTTGAAGACATTGTTGCTACTGACAAAAAAAAGAGAAAGTGGGAAAATTTTTAAATGGAAGAAGCAGAAAGTGTTTTTATACATGTGAATTAAAAAGGATTCATTTTAACCACAGAATTTAAAACAAAAACTTTTTAAACCACCCAATATTTTTGAAGACAATTGGAGAAAAAAAAGTGTGGGAAAAAATTACTTTTTTGTACATGTGATAAAAAAAGTAATTAAAATATTAAAAATGTGATCTTTCAATCTCTTCCATATAGTATGATGTTCAACTAGAAACAACTATATACTAGTTCAACTATCGTTCGTATCTGTAAAAACCTTAACGTTTTGAAAACACGAAAAATCTGAAAAACATGAACCGATATAAAGATTTCTTTTATAGGAGGAGTATTTGATATTAGATGTTTATTAAAATTAGCCACAACTTTTGCTCTACAAGGCATTATTAGCCTGCCATTTTGTCAGGATGTAGTCCAAAATAGGTAGGGGAGATGGGGGGACGTGTGAACATGGGACAGATGTGAACATCGCAATTTTTGAATAGTTATATGTTTTGAAAAAAAATTACTCACTATGATAGCAAGGGTAAAAATCTTTTGAAGCTCTTTGACATTTGTTTGTCCTCTGTAGCCAAAACTCTGTTTTTAGATCTCAAAAGTAAAATCTTTGTTCTAAGTTGATAACTTTATTCATTTATTTAAATTTGGCTGTTTTACCATATACTATGAATACAAATAAATATTTTTGATTAAGTTCTTTTTCTTCTAAAATTGAGAAATGTTATGATTTATCAGAAGCAGCAATGTGGGGCACTTGTGAACAGACTAGTTGGGGCAGATAGGAACAGTACATAAGTGCCCCTATAATCATTCTGGGAAATTTATTTCTCATGAAGTTAACTGAAAATACGTGTTGTGCATTATTTTACTAAAGGGTTTACGAATAAGAACTTATTTTCTTTATATGGTTTACAATAATATTTTACATGCATTGTTAATACAAAAGTATTTACTTTAACAACTTTGCAAATTTCTCTATTATATTTGTTCTAAACTTGCAATGATGGCTTATTTCCATCTCAAACAGTTATGCATATGATGATTTGAATGGAGATGGATATCAGTAATTTTAAGAAAGTAAAAATTTTAAACCGATAACTACCGTAAAGTCCCGATTGTAACCCCTCCTCTTTCAAAAGCAAAAAAAGTTAGAGGAGGGGGGGGGGGGGGGTTATAGTAGATTTTTTTAAAATCCTTAAAAAATCCTTTATCTATAATTTACAACTAAATAAGGCAAATACAGTTGTCTACTAAAATCTATGTTGGAAAAGGTGAAAAGTGAAAACAAGCAGGAATTCTTTTTCAGAACGGAGTGTCAGACCCCCATAAAAAAAAAAAAAAAAAAATCTTTAAACAGAGATAGTGAAAAACATATTTCAGTTTTAAGACTTCAAATACACGCTTTTAGTTTATATAGAATTAAACGTCATTTGCTTCCTATTTTATCAGAAATCATTTATATTTTTTCCAAAGTTCAGAAAATGTTTCGACAGACGGATTCATAAAACTGCATTTTTTCAGCTTTTTGATAGGAATGGAGTCCATGAGTCACACCAACATTCTTTAAAATACTTTTGATAACAACAGATACTATTCTTGGCACTATTTTTATTTTCTTCTTTCAATTCTGAAAAAATGCCCCCCCCCCCCCTCAAAAAAAAAGATTTTCCACATAGAGTAGGTGGGGGGTAAAGATACTCACTGCCTGATTTAATATGAAGAAACATTTCTACAATCATGACCGCTAGGTGATAATTTGGTCTCAAGTGTAGTAGTTGTGTGTTCAAACCTTGTGAAAAAAGTAGCACTCCGTGCCAAGAAAATGAGGTAAGTTTAAATTTTCGAATTTTGATCTAATATTTTTAAATTTTCACTTTATTGTTTAGCTGACAATACTTCGAATTTTTACAAATCTAAAAATTCAGTGGAGAACGGAAGCTCTATAGCTTCTAAATGCCGTATAGTTTACCTGGATCGTATTTGTTTAAACTTGTCAGTAGCCGATTAAGTAAAATACTGCAGAATGGGGGTAAAAGTACGCATCCGTCTTGGGGCTAAGATACGCATAAGATTCGGGGCTTTGCCTTATCGTTTTAGCTAGATGCAAAGCTTTCCACAATTACGTTGTGGTAAGTTTTATTTTTCATATTGTATAAAATAACTAGCTTATATTAGTTAAGTAGCTATTATAAGTTTTTTTAATATAGAACGTAGGTATCTACTTACCTACTTTTAAAAATCAATATTCTTGTTTCATAAAACGATTTTGTTTTAAAGTCTTAACCCTTAACTCCTGTTGACGGTCTCACAGACTGCTGCTGTATTCATTTTTCATAGCTTAACTTGTAATTTTCAATTTAACTATTGATGTTAGTTTAATTTTGATTCGTTTGGAAACTTAATAGTATCGCTAAAGACTTCTAAATGAGGAGAACTTATAATAGGCTTTTACATAAAGTTTAGCGCAAAAACAGCATCTTATGAGTCAGTCAACCCTTTTATTCATTCTACGATCAAGGGGTCTTTAAGACCGCTTACAGTATTTATGCAACAATTTTTGTCACAGTAGTTAACTGCTATTTGCGATCTCACAGACCCCCCTGTTTTTTTTTCTTTTTTTTATGGTTTAACTTACAATTTTCAGTTGAACTATAAATACTAGCGAAATTTACTAATGCTTTTGCATAACTCATTCGTTTTATTGGAAATGGGGCAAAAACCCACAGTAATAGGACAAAATTTCGCAATGCGTATCTTTGCCCCGCCACTGCGTACTTTTAACCCAACCGATAGGGCAAAGATACGCAGAGCAATGTTTTTTAAAAATTGCAATTTCTCACAGAATTATAATTTGACAGAATGTCGGTTGATGATGTCACTTGCCTAAGGTTCTAATCTAACATTTTAATCACTCATTACATAAGTTTAAACCAAGGTGTGTGTTAAAAATGAAAGTGTATGGAAAGTGCGTATCTTTGCCCCCACCTACTCAACTATTCTTGGCACTATTTTTATTTTATTTTTTCAATTCTGTAAAAATGTCCCCCCCCCAAAAAAAAAACTCATTTTCCACATATAGTTCTAACTAGGGAAGGCCCCTCCAACTGCCAGATCGGGATTTTATCGAGAAGGGTGTCGTGGGAAAGCTCTTACCCTAGGAAATGTATACGAAGTTTAATGTTTTTTAGAAACTTACAATGGATTTCTTTAACCTTTAACGGAATGTACCGGTCTCGCTGAGCGCTGTTTTTTACAATTTTTTGAACTTAAATTGTCACTTTCAGTTTAACTACAAACACTACCGAAATTTTGTTTCGTTTGAAACTTTAGTACTATCACCAGAGACTTTTGAATGGGTGAATTTTAATTATAACAGTCCTGTATAAAATATTTAGTACAAAAACAGCATCCTATGCGTTCATCGCGCCTTTTATTCATCTTTCGATGGAGCGGTCTCACAGACCGCTTCACAGTAGTTGTGACAATTTTTGTCATATCAGTTAAAGGTTAAGCAGGCGAGATGTACAACCCCCTCCCGCAAAAAAGGGGAGTAAAATATGAAGCCAATGTCAAATAAGCTGTTAAAGTTGGCACTATTATTAACTACAAATTTCATCCTTGAGGACCTAATAGATAAATCTTTAAATGCAATAACTGGAAAATCCCTTATTTCCGTGTTCGATAAACTCCATTCCATAAAATGTTTTAAACGTATTTCAGTGAAATTTTGTTACAGCACTTACGTACGACTCACTCTGCTCTGAAGTACAATCTAACCTCTCTGGTAATTGTTTTATAGGAACTAGACTATAATAAAGGGCCATTTCCAATAAAAAAGGCTAACTGAAATGAAAATAGGTCGAAAAATACATAATGTGTCAGTTAATTTTCAAGACATTCTAAAACTCTTAGTTAAAGTGAACAGATAAGTAGCACAAAAGAAATTGAAATAGTAGATTCAGTTGAATGGACCCTTACAGCGTAGGGGAGACCGGGGGAGTGGCGCCACTCGGGGTTATGCCGACACCCCGCCTAGTTTAAAAACTAACGGCAGTTTAAGATAGTATATGCGCCTGCACTATAGCGGCCTAGAATAGAAACAGTGCCTAGAGTGAGAGTAAATATCTAAGATAATATTACCCGTAATCTACATGCATTCGCCGACATTTTGTTGAACAAGTTCGGTTCTTCTTTCGGCTTTGCTGGGGGATTTCGCTAGAGTGGCCTCTCGAAGACATGGTAAAAGGTGACTTTTGCAACGAGTTAAATTGTAAGCTTAGCACATTAATCTAGCTCAAGGAACATTTTAATTATTATTCTGCTAAATTACATTGCTTTTCTTAACATTTTCAGTAGGATATGTGTTTCCTCCTAGTATCTATTTTACTGTATTTACTAGGTCATTAAAGGGTGGCGTCATGACCCCATTACAGTGGCGGAATGACCTCGGTATCCTGGTTAATCCCACCACTATACAGAGGTTGAAAGAAATTTTTTTTATGTGTGCTTACTTTACAGTTATGATTACGATTAAATTTATACATATAGGGGAGACCGGGGGAATGGCGACACCTTAAGGGAATTTAATTTTTTTCACATCAAAAAATGTTTATTTTTTAATAGCAAAAATTATAAAGCTGAATCATGATCTTTAGTATCTGTATAAATTTAACCGTAATTATAACTGTAAAGTAAGCATACATAAAAAAAAATTTCTTTCAACCTCTGTATAGTGGTGGGATTAACCGAGGTCATTCCGCCACTGTAATGGGGTCGTGACGCCACCCTTTAATGACCTAGTAAATACAGTAAAATAGATACTAGGAGGAAACACATATCCTACTGAAAATGTAAAGAAAAGCAATGTAATTTAGCAGAATAATTAAAATGCTCCTTGAGCTAGATTTATTAATGTGCTAAGCTTACAATTTAACTCGTTGCAAAAGTCACCTTTTGCCATGTCTTCGAGAGGCCACTCTAGCGAAATCCCCCAGCAAAGCCGAAAGAAGAACCGAACTTGTTCAACAAAATGTCGGCGAATGCATGTAGATTAAGTGGAATATTATCTTAAGTACCTAATGTTACAATAAAAGGTATCAACCTCTACTCATTTGAAGCTCCAAACTAAGAAGCAACTAGATGAAAAGTAAATTTTTCACTAGAGCAAACGAACTCGTACAAAAAAATCACTCGTTCTAGGCACTGTTTCTATTGTTGGCCGCTCTAGTGCAGGCGCATTCACCCTCTCAAACTGCCGTTAGTTTTTAAACTAGGCGGGGTGTCGGCATAACCCCGAGTGGCGCCATTCCTCCGTCTCCCCTACTTAAAGATCATGATTCAACTTTAGAATTTTTGCTTAAAAAACAAACATTTTTTTGAAGTGAAGAAATTTAAATTCCCTTCTGGTGTCGCCATTCCTCAAGTCTCCCCTATACGCTGTCTGGCGCAAGCATAAACTTTTGTTTTAAAAAAAGTGCAAAAAACCCCAATGTTCCGAAATGTTATGAAGTTATTGTTAAGATTATGTTTTTTCATCATTCGTAATTGAACGAAAAATATGTGTTTAACCTTTTATTTAAGAAAAAGCGCACTCTAAACGTAGGTTCCTCAATACGATGGCTCATTCGATGTTTTCTCCGTGTGATGTAAACTAGATGGTAATATGTAACGATCCATAGGATGGCGACGGTAGGACACAGGGTGTAGCCGTGGATACCAGTCGTGCGGCAATAGTATCAACATGTTAGAATTATATATACATAACATCTTTTAGTGCGTACCCGCCGCTACTTCGCGGAACCGTAGCTCCGTTTGCAGATTCACAGACTCCTACGATGAGTGAGCCCCACCAGTGGCTGAGAGGTTCTGCTCTCAAAGCTGGTAGACGGGAGGTGCTGGGTTCGATCCCAATCGCGCCCGTTGGCCTAATCGTTCGGCGTTCTCGTGGTTTTCTTCGAGCCATGGATTTCCATGCGTAAATACGGGTTAGGTTCCCTTAGAAAGACCCCCCCCCCCACGAAGGGCCCTCTCTCCTCGGGTCTATATCTCTAATGTAGATAATCGGCCGTCAAAACATCAACCAACCAACCTACGATGAGTGGCAAGCCCGATCAGGAAGGTGTCCTCGGAAACATTTTAAAGATAAATTCAATAAGTTTAACCCTTTATGGACCCTTATAAGCAGCATGGCACTTTTACTTACTGGGTCCAATGCCGCGTGCCATAGAGCGGCAAAAATCATTTTATAGCTTTTTGTTGGTTATGTTATTTCTTTTTATAAGTATAAACTTAATAATTACATCATTCAGCAAAATAAATTGTTTCCTCAACAAAAATTCTCATTTCTCACCTAGCTGCGAATTGAATGGGATGAGGCTTTTCAGTAAACAATTTGAAGTAGGAGAATAATGCCATTAGCCAAAATAAAATATTAGTCAACCAGGAACCCAAGAGTAAGATACTATTTTTTCAAAATATGTTTTCGAGAAATATTTTTGCAAATATTTGGAAGCTGCACTTAAAAAGAAAACAAGATATACATAATGGAGTGTGTTTCGAAAAATAACATGCCCCAAAAGAATAAATTTAAAATCTTGTTATCGTTTTACTCAGAATCTATGTTAATAAATTTTCACTAAAATATAAATATTTCCTTTTGTATACGTGCTATAAAAATGTTGAGTACACCATTTCTCTTCATATGAAAAATAGCTTCGACCTGATGGGAAGTAAACTTGAAATACTTCCGGGCAGTGAAGGGTTAAAGCGGGTGAGGCAGGGCTGGCGCGTTTAACCTTTTATGACTCAATTACTTAGATTTGAAAAATATTTAGTCAGTTATTAGAATACATAATTGTAAGCACTTAAAAAAAAGAACATAATAAACCATTAGCTTAAAAAGATCTTTTTTTCGCTCCTGCAAAAAACAGAAAATGACATAATAGCGTCCATTTTCTAATACAAAATTCTAAAGTATCCGAACTTTCCTAAGTCAAAAGTTTATATAATGGTGCGTATTTGTTTTTTTAACTATAGCGATTGTTTTAGAAAAAAATCATCTCATTAAGAGGCACAGGACCTTTAAACTTTCAAAAAATCAGTTTTCGGTTTTTGCTTTATTCTGAATGTTTTAAAAAATTTAAACTCAACAATATGCAAAAAACCACATTAAAAAATCTGCATTATTTCTTGAGTTGTAATCATTTATAGACGGTCAGTATAATGGAAGGTCCGTAGAGACAAACTTTAAAAAGCGTTTTCTCAGATTAGTAAATTTGGAGTTTGCACGCACTTACTTTTAGACTATAAGCTACAGCTGAAAACAAATTAACCAAATATGTGTTTTTTTATTATCTACAGGCTAAAACCAAAAAAATCCACATTAGTTTTGTTTTTTTTTTTCCATTTGAAAACTTGAAAAAAATTGAGATTTTTGAATTTTTTTTTTTTTAATTTTGTGCTAAAATTAAATTTAAAACAAAACTTTGCGTATATTTTGGTTTCAAGTTAGAAGTCTGTGTTATGATTCTATTTTGTTTAAAAATTGCTTTCTATAAGCATAATTTAGAGTTTTATCATTCGCGCAGCACTTAATCACGCATTAGTGAGATGAATTTTTAAATTTAAAAGCTAATTTTGTACATCCAACATTTATTTTTCTGGATAATGTAGTTAAGGATATATACTTTAGGCAGGAAGGGGGAAGACCTTAATTGCCTATTGTTTGTGTTTTGGTACTTTGAAGAAGGCGATGTTTTTGACTGTTTCGACAAACTCAAAGGTCCTGTGCCCCCTTAAATAAATTTTGTAGATTTAGTTGGAAATGTCAAAATACAATCCTGGAATGCACTGTATATATTTTTGATATAACTAAAGTTTTAACAGTCATAAAATCTTATCAGGTAGTATTAGAATAAATACAGGAAGTTACCAGAGTTTTAACTTATGCCTGAGAGCTAAGGAAATCTTCATTTATTTTAAAGTAATTTAACACCTTTTTAAATATTTTGTCATCTTTTAAGTAATTTGCACATAGTGTAATTTTAAGTTTAACTTTTTAAAGATGAATTTAGCATTCTATTTATTTATTTGCTGAAATCTTTAACAAATTTATTGACGATACAAAATGGACTAAACGAAATGCACGATAAAATGCTTTATACCATATATTCTTATGCTGGGTATTCCACATGAATTCAACCAATGGGTGTTGCACCATAGTCACAGATTTTTTTAAAATTTTTATCATAGACAGACATATTAGTGAAACCCACAAATCTAAAATTTAAAATTACTTTTTGCAATATTGGCTGAGATATAGCCGTTTGAAAATTGGTCATTTTTACCTAATGGCGGCCATCTTGGAATCTTATCAATGTCTATAAATGGCTATAACTTGACAAATAATGGCTTAAATTCTACGTTTCTGGTACCAATTTGAAGCTATTTGTACAAAAAATATATATTTCACATCAAAACAATAGTAAATTTTCGTTTCTTTACTTTTTATTATGTGCAAACTGAAAATATCACCCCAAAAAAGGGCTGACTATAATGGCCCATAAAAAAAAATGAATCATTATGAATTTTTCTAAAACTTGGTTGAAACATTGCTCTATCTGTGTGCTTCAAATTAAAAAAAAGTTGGAGAGGTAAAATTTGTTGTTTTAAAATTAATGCTTTTTTACGCATAGGGTGTCATTAACCAAATAATGATCATTTTAGAATCTGAAAGTATTCGTAATTTAAGAGTTTCTCTGTTTATGGAACGTTATACTGTATACAATCCATAATTTAAACTATGCCTAAAAGCAGTATTTCTGTTTATACAAGAAGGTAGAGAGAAAAATGGGACATGCCAGCAAAGGGGTGAATGGGACTAAGTCTAATTCTTACTTTTTAATAAGATGAGCATAAATTGCTAATATGCAAATATTTTTAAAGGATTAGCATATTAATTATAACATTGAAAATATATTCATTTACTTCAAAATATAAATAAATTGAACAGATGATTTCTTAATATCATTTCCGATTAACAATCCTGAATTATCCTTCCAGTGATGAAGATACTGGAATTTGATATTGTAGCACAGACATTATCTTTGTTAGATTGTAAATATAGCTGACACTAGACTATTTGCTTCTTATAATACATTATAATTTTAATATAATGTATAATATACAATATAATAATTTTATAGTTGTCCCATACCTCCCTGTTAGTGTGGGGGGAGGGGATATGGGACACATTTTGAAATTTACAATTTCTTTAATTATAAAATTGTTTCTGAAAATTTTTCTATATTGTTCAAGGACATTAGAAAGTGTTCCATTTTGTATTCTAATAATTGAAATTTTTATTTTTGTGTCGAACAAAAATGATTTTCTCACTTTTGTAAAAAGTGTCCCATTCCTCCCCACTCTCCCCTATGCATAGAACCTATTTAAGACCTTTTTCCACTTAAAAAATTAAATTTATATGGGTAAATTTTTACTCCTCACTTTACAGATTTTCTACTTATAAAGTTTAATATTAGTGTGTGATGCTTTACAGTAGAAAACTTCTACTGCATATATATATATAAATATATATTTAAATCATTCAGATTGCATTAAATGTTCAGATGTAAATATGTCAGTTTATGTAATTTTTATTTCAGTGTATTTAGTATAACTGAACTTACTTATAAAATTGATAAAAAACTTTGGTAGTTTAAATCTGAAGAAAAAAACTAGGTATTATATTATAAAGTTATATGCATGTAAGTAAATATTTTGTTCTTATTTTGGTCTAGATTTGTTTCATGTGTAAGTTTAAACTTAGGCTTATTTCTCATCACATTCAATGTTTTGCCCTGGATTTGTATTATATTATTTTTTTTTTTTTTTTTTTGTCTCACTGTATCTAGATTTTTGTTCATATAAATTTGAACTCAGTGTGAACTAAAAACATCAAATGTGAACTCAACTCATTTATATTTATTTTATTTTATTTTATTTAAATTACACAATTGAATAAATTCAACTAATTTACAGCTAGTATTTCTCCAACATTTCAGGGGAAAATATTATGTGGCCTTTTTTTTTTTTTATGTAGTCCATTATATTAAGGGATTTAATATTTGTGTAAATATTTTTTGAGAATTTTATTCTCATGTTTTAAATGAAATAAAAAGTACTGTAGAAATGAAAATTTACTAGTATTTTAATACAATGTATGAATATTTAGTATAAATAGCTACAAATTGATATTTCTGTATTTAATTATATAATATACACACAGTACATTAATTCAGATGTTAGAAAATTACTTTAACCATTATTTCTGAAATTAGGAATACTTACAGATTCTAAAATGATCACTATTTGGTTAAGATACACCCTATGTGTAAAAAACCATTTATTTTAAAACAACAAATTTTACCTCTCCAATTTTTTTTTTTAAAGCACACAGATGGAGTAATGTTTCTACCAAGTTTCAGAAAAATTCATGATGATTCGTTTTTTTATGGACCATTATATAGTCAGATCTTTTTTTGGGTGATATTTTCAGTTTGCACATAATAAAAAGTAAAGAAATGAAAATTTACTATTATTTTGATGTGAAATATGCATTCTTTGTACAAATAGCTTCAAATTGGTATCAGAAACATAGAATTTGAGCCATTAGTTGTCAAGTTATGGCCATTTACAGACATTGATAAGATTCCTAGATGGCCGCCATTTGGTAAAAATGACCAATTTTCAAGTGGCTATATCTCAGCCAATATTGCGAAAATTATTTTTAAATTTCAGGTTTGAGGGTTTCATTACTGTGTCTTTCTATGATAAAAATTTAAAAAAAATCTGACTATGGTGCAACACTTTTTCTTTAAATTGGTTGATTTCACGTGGAATGACCCTGCTACGAACATAAGAATGGAACACAGTTGTAAATACCTAGTGTATTTTTGTTTAATACAGGAATCTAAACACTTGGCTATGAGCTTATGACTGTTGAAATTTTCATTATAACCAAAAAGTACAATGGATTCCAGGAATATTTCTTTAACCTTTAACTGAAGTTACCGGTCTCTCAGACCACGACTTTTCAATTTTTCCAGTTTAACTTGCAATTTTCAGTTTAACTACAAACACTACCGAAATTTTGTTCTGTTTGGAACTTTAGTACTATCACCAGAGGCTTTTGAATAGGTGAATTTTAATTCTAACACTCCTGTACAAAAAGTTTAGTACAAAAACATCCTATGAGTTAATCGCGTCTTTTATTCATGTTTCGATGGAGCGGTCTCAGACCAGTTCACACTAGTTATGTGATAATTTCTGTGACATCAGTTAAAGGTTAACTAAAATCCCTGCCGGCTCGGCCTAAAGGTATAGGTAGATTTCGAAGAAGAGTACTAATTTTTAACCAACTAAATCATGATTAGAGATAAACCCACTTTAACAATTTTATCTGGCCACTTTTGACCAGTTTTTAATTTCATTTCTATATAAAAGAGCTGGTGTTATCAGAATCGTGTTAAGGTCAATATTCAAAAAATATTTTTTAATGCTCAACAGCTCTAATTTTTCAAATTCATTTTTAAAAGAGAAAACATGAAACTTGCTGACGTGATTTTTTAAGACATTTATAAAGCAACCTGTGTTTTTTATTTTTCGTTCAATTAATTATAACAATTTATAAACAATTATTTTCTCAGTAGGATCCTATTTTTCGTTTCCAACACAATTGCTTCGAGAAATTCTGCTCAAAATTCTCCCCTCCCCTCCCTTTGACATCATTTTAAAAAATATATTCTGCCTCTATCAAAAAATGAACCATTACGATACATTATATAGTTTCTGTATAAGCCAGCCTACCCATTGGATGTGTAGAGAGGGAGGAATGGGACAAGGCTAATTCCTTCGTTTTAATAAGATGAATGTAAATTGCTAATACGCAAGTATTTTTAGAAGGTAGTATGTTAATTATAACATTGAAAATATTCATTTACTCCAAAAATGCAAATAAATTGAACTGACGATTTTTTACTGTCATCTGACTAGCAATCCTGAACTTTCCTTCCAGTGATGAAGGCTCTCGAAGCTGGTAGACGGAAGGTGCTGGGTTCGATCCCAATCGCGCCCGTCGGCTTAATCGTTCGGAGTTTTCGTGGTTTTCCAAGCGTCAATACGGGTTAGGTTCCTTTAGAAAGATCCCCACGGAGGGCACTCCCCCCCCCCCTCAGGGCCTATATCTCTCGTACTGATAATTGGCCGTCATAAACACAACCAACCACTGATGAAGATACTGGAATTTGATGTTGTAACAGAGACATTATCAACGTACAATCTTTGTTAGACTACATATATAGCCGACACTAGAATATTTATGCTTTATCATGCATTGTTTTATAGCTATTCAATACCTCCCTGTTGGTGGGGAGGTATGGGACACTTTGAAATTTACAATTTCTTTAGTTACAAAATTGTTTCTACAAATTATGTTTCTATAGTATTCAAAGACATTAGAAAGTTATTTTGTATTCTATAAATCGAAATTTGTTTTTGTGTCAAAGCTAATTTTCTTATTTTTGTAAAAAGTGTCAAATTCCTCCCTACTCTCCCCTATATATATGTATATATATATAAAGTTTTTTTACTGGGAGTGGTTTTGGGTTTTAGGGAGTTATGATCGGTGTAAATCTCCAAAACTTTTTCCGAAATTCTAACATAGGGGAGATCCTAATAAGTAGTATTTCATACGAAATCTACCTAAAAAATGTAGTTGACGAAATGTTTTTCCTAAAATAATCTATTAGTTGAAAGAAAACATTTTATAATGTTTTGGATTTTGTAAACACTCAAAATTATAGTACGACACTTTTTAATTTAACTTTTTTCCAAATGTACCTTTTTTTTCTACATATATACATAAAATGCGAACAATAAAAAATGGTGCGCCCCCTTCCTCCTCCCCCCCCACACACACACACACACACCAAAAAAAAGAAGTTAAAATTACGAAGGATGATAATCTTATATCAGAAGATGACTATAAAATTGTATAGATATTTAAAATGTAATGTTTAAATAAACGGACTTTAATTTATGTTGAAATGCATTTAGTTGCGGAAGTTCTACATAAAATTAAATTTTGTAATGCCTTTTTTATTTGAAGTATTAACATTTAAAAATTGAATTAAGTTAAATGAAACTGATATTAAATCTGCATTTTAACCCTTTCTATCCCGAATTTTGAATTAAATTGCTACATTAATGTCCAAGATATCCAGAACATCATCTAAAAATCAAATTATTATATGATGTTTTTAAATCAAAACAGATTTAAAAAATCGGTCGTTAGAGTTCTTTCTGCAAAATATTGACAAGAAGAATGAGATGAAGGAACAAAAAATACTGTTATCTTAGACATTCATGTATTCATGGAATTAGTGATTATTTTTGTGATAACTAAAGTTTTAACAGTCATAAAATCTTATCAGAGTTTTAACTTGCGCCCGAGAGCTAAGGTAAGCTTCATCTTTAAACATTTTATTGACACAAAAAGGAGTAAAAGAAAGCACAAGAAAATGCTTTATATCCTATATTCTCATGCTACGAACATAAGAAAGGAACACAATTGGAAATATCCGGTGTATTTTGTTTAATACAGGAATCCAAACACTTGGCTATGAGCTTATGACTTGAAATTTTCATTGTAGCCAAAAAGTACAATGGATTCCAGTAATATTTCTTTAACTATAAAATTTAGTTGATGAAATACGATTCTTCTAAAATAATCTATTAGTTGAAAGAAATAAAACATTTTATAATCTTTTGTATTTTGTAAACACTCACAATTATAGTATAACTTTTTTCAATTAAACATTTTTTTTAAATTTACCTAATTTTTTTTAGAATTCTACGTACATACATAAAATGGGAACAATAAAAAATGGTGCGCCCCCTCTCCCCCCCCCCCTCCCTCCCTCCAAAAAGAGTTAAATTCCGAAGAATGATCCTCTTATTATAGAAGATGAGTATAAAATTGTATAGATATTTAAAATGTAATGTTTAAATAAACGCACTATATTATGTTGAAATACATTGAGCTGCGGAAATTCTGTAAAATTTATATTTTATAATTCATTTAAAAGAAAGCATTGCCATTTGGAAGGAATGTTTTTAAAGTATTTGTATGCATGGACATTTAAATAATAGATCCAATTAAATAAACAGATTATTCTCGAATTAAGTTAAATGAAACAGATTAAAGCTGCATTTCAACCCTTTCTATCTTGAATTTTGAATTAAATTGCTTCACCTGAATATTGACGTTCATGTCTAAGATAACAGAACAACCTCTATAATAATTTGATTTTTAGATCATTTTTTAAAAATCAAAACAGATTTTAAAAAATCGGTCGTTAGAGCTATTTTTGCAAAATATTGACAAGAATAATGAAGTTAATGAACAAAAAATACTGTTATGGAAATCTCAATTCTTATAAGATCAGTATATATAAATATAGTGTGATCCTGTCTATCACACCGAAGTGTTTCGTATAACATTTTTTAATAGGATACACCTATAGGTATCCTATTAAAAATAAAAAATAAAAGTGCCCAGCTAAACTGATGTCATTGAGCTCACAG
The DNA here is from genome assembly GCA_963932465.1 of Maratus speciosus. Taxonomy (NCBI): domain Eukaryota; kingdom Metazoa; phylum Arthropoda; class Arachnida; order Araneae; family Salticidae; genus Maratus; species Maratus speciosus. The sequence continues at coordinate 686,924,571 of OZ010786.1, forward strand.
GCTATTCACACTAATTGTATATCATACTCTTATTTTAAAGAATAATGCCCCTCAAAAAAATAAGTGAAGGGGAATTAGCCCCCGTTTCCCCCTTTATACTTAACCAGTGAACCTCCAAATCTCATCAGGGAAGCCCTTATCATAATAAACCGGTATACCAAATTTGGAGCAAATCGAATAATTCTGCATGAAATACCCATTTATCTGAATTAAAAGGGGTGGGCTAGCCCCCTTTCCCCCCTTTATTCTTAACTAATGAACCCCCAAAACTAATCAGGGAAGTTCCTTAACATAATAAACCGGTATAACAAATTCGGAGCAAATCGAATCATTCTGCATGAAAAACCATTTCTCTGAATTAAGAGGGGTGAACGAACCCCGTTTTTCCACCTTTATCCTTAACCAATGAACTCCCAAAACTAATCAGGGAAGTTCCTTAACATAATAAACCGGTATACCAAATTCGGAGAAAATCGAATGATTCTGCGTGAAAACCCCATTTATCTGAATTAAGGGGGTGGACTAACCCCCCTTTACCCCCTTTATACTTAACAAGTGAACCTCCAAATCTAATCGGGGAAGCTACTTATCATAATAAACCGGTATACCAAATTTGGAGCAAATCGAATAATCTTGCACAAAAAAACATTTATCTAAATTAAGGCGGTGGACTAGCCCCCCTTTATCCTTAACCAATGAATCGCCAAAACGAATCAGGGAAGCTCCTTAACATAATAAACCGGTATACCAAATTCGGAGCAAATCGAATCATTCTGCATGAAAAACACATTTATCTCAATTAAGAGGGGCGGGCTAACCGCCCTTTTCCCCCTTTACCCTTAACCAATGAACCCCCAAATCTAATCATGGAAGTTCCTTAACATAATAAACCGGTATACCAAATTCGGAGCAAATCTAATCATTCTGCATGAAAAACACATTTATCTGAATTAAGGGGGGTGGACTAATCCCGTTTCCCCCCCCTTTATCCTTATCCAATGATCTCCCAAAACTGATCAGGGAAGTTCCTTAACATAATAAACCGGTATACCAAATTCGGAGCAAATCGAATGATTCTGCATGAAAAACCCATTTTTCTGAATTAAGGGGGGTGGACTAACCCCCCTTTTCCCCCTTTATCCTTAACCAATGAACCCCCAAAACTAATCATGGATGTTCCTTAACATAATAAACCGGTATACCAAATTCGGAGCAAATCGAATGATTCTGCATGAAAAACCCATTTTTCTGAAGTAAGGGGGGGGGGGGTGACTAACCCCGTTTTCCCCCTTTATCCTTAATCAATGAACTCCCAAAACTAATCAGGGAAGCGCCTTATCACAATGAACTTAGGAAAAAATTTTGAAGCAAATCGGATGTTTCTATCAAGAGTTATCGCGTTACGTACATACATACGTACGTACGTACGTACATACATACATACATACATACATACATACATACATACAGAACGGGCGGGCACATTAGCTCTCAGGCTTTGATAGCCTGTGAGCTAAAAATGGTTGAGAAAATAACCACATTAACCTTTAACTGATGTTACCGGTCTCACAGACCGCTTGCTTTTTTCAATTTTCACAGTTTAACTTGCTAATTTCAGTTTATCTACAAACACTGCTGAAATTTTGTTTCGTTTGGAACTTTAGTACTAACACTAGAGACTTTTGAATAGGTGAATTTTAAGTATAACACTCCTGTATACAAAAACATTCTATGAGTTAATCGCGGCTTTTATTCATCTTTCGATGGAGCGGTCTCACAGACCGCTTCACACTAGTTATGTGACAATTTCTGTAACATCAGTTAAACAACTTCGACTGTTTCTAAATAGGATTGAGCCAATTATTTTGTATGAAAAGTTATGAGGAGGCGAATTACAAAAAATTTACATCGAATTTACTTTAAGGGTACTTAAAAAACCCTCGGAGCATAAAGGGTAAATCTCAGACTGCACAGCGACATCCATTTGATATAGGAAAGCACCTTTAACGGATGTTATCGGTCTCGCAAACCGCTCGTTTTTTCAATTTTTGTATTTTAACTTGTAGCATTCAGTTACAAATTTTGTTTCGTTTGGAACTTTAGTACTTTCAACGAAGACTTTTGAATAGGTGAATTTTAATTGTAACAAAAGTTAGTTACAAAAACACCATCGTATGAGTGAATCGCGCCTTTTATTCATCTTTCGATGGAGTGGATTGACAGACCGCTTCACAGTATAGCTATGTGACAATTTCTGTCACATCCGTTAAAGGTTAAACATGGAGGGGGAATTTGAACTACTAAGGTAATGTTTTATTCAAATATCCTCTACAGAGCTCGATTATTTTATAGGTCCACGTACATATTTATCTTTGACACCGCTAACAAAAAAAAAATAAATAAATCTCAATAAATTTAGATGCAGTTTTCAAACAAATTGCATTTAAAAGTACTTTTTTCCCCTTTATACGAAGGTGTCAAAATCCTATGCTTCTCCTATAGAACGAATGGATTTCGCTGCACAATCTGAATTATAAAATGCAGCTGAATCTCCAAGTTTTAGTGAATGAGTGCCGATTGTCCCATTGATTTCGTTTTGGAGAAACAAGTGGTTTTAGAAATACAGATGACATAAATTAACATTTTTGACATATAAATTAACCTTTTATAAAATAATCTAATAAACATAACCTGAAAATTAAATAGTTTGTAAAAATAAAAAATATATATAACTTGCTTACTTTTAAGCTGATTAGAACTATAAATAATTTCAATTAAATGAAATACGATAGGATTACTCCAATAAAATCACTTAAAGATCTTAATGCGCTTATGAGCTAACAAAGATCGGCCTAAGCGCTCGAAGTTTTGAAATATATAACCTGGGTAGGTGATATTTCCCTAAAACGTTCCCTTATGGATGCATTTTTCCCTGCATTTTCCCCTGAATGTTTAATTCCACATTTATTCGGGAAATATGTCATTAGCTTCAACTCTATAATCTAATTTTTTTTTAATACAGCGTTTCTATTTACGTAATTCGACAAAAAAAAAAAAAAATGGGATTCGATGACATCTTTTTAAATGTTTCTATAGTCTGAATGCCATAAAAACAGAAAATACACTGTCTGCCTTTGAGGAAAATTAAATTTAACTTAATTTTAAATCTAAATAAATTTTTAAATTGTTTTTATTTAAAAATTCTCTTTTTAATGTAACTAAAATATTTTTGATCCATTTCACAGAGTTAGGGGTTTTCTTTTTCAGCATCACCTTTGATTATTCCCGTACTTTGTATGTGGAAACCACCTGTTCAGAAATGAAATAAATATCCATTTGGAAATTTTTTTTTTCCTAAAATATATTTTTAGCTGACAGGCTATCAAAGCCTGAGAGCTAATGTGCCCGCCGGTTCTGTATGTACGTACGTATGTACGTAACGCGATAACTCTTGATAGAAACATCCCATTTGCTTCAAATTTTTTTTCTAGTTTCATTCTGGTAAGGCGCTTACCTGATTAGTTTTAGGGGTTCATTGGTTAAGGATAAAGCGGGAAAAGGGGGGTTAGTCCAACACCCCCTTAATTCAGATAAATGATTTTTTCATGGAGAATTATTCGATTTGCTCCGAATCTGGTATACCGGTTTATTATGTTAAGGAGCTTCCCTGATTAATTTTTGGGGGTTCATTGGTTAAGGATAAAGGGGGAAAAGGGGGGTGGGGCTAGTCCACCCTCCTTAATTTAGATAAACGAGTTTTTCATGCAAAATTATTCGATTTGCTCCAAATTTGGTATACCGGTTTACTATGTTAAGGAGCTTCCCTGATTAGTTTTGGGGATTCATTGGTTGGGGATAAAGGGGAAAAGGGGGGTTAGTCCACCCCTCTTAATTTAGATAAATGGGGTTTTTTGCAGGATTATTCGATTTGCTCCAAATTTGGTATACCGGTTTATTATGCTAAGGAGCATCCCTGATTAGATTTGGAGGTTCATGGGTTAAGGCTGTTCTTAACTGCTCTGCTGAACAAGCGCAAAATGTTTTGACACATTTACAAATTCATTTTTTAACCGAAAGATATAAAATTGGAAAGCCTGACCATGGAAACGATTTGGAATCGAACTGTTTTTTCCATTTTTTGATCAATCCATTACCTATTGAGTTATAAGTGAATTGGATCACGTGATAAACACGTTTTTCGCCCGCTCTTGAGTGCTCTTTCTTCCTTCACGCGGAAATTCGGCTCAAAACGTCCCCTTTCACACTGTTTTCTGAAAGATCGATTGCGTTTGCAAAAAAATGGAAAAAACAGCTCAGTGACATAGTTTCTGAACAATAACACTTGCTAGTTTCATGCATTCCGAACAAAAATAAATTAAAACTTATGTCAGAAAGTTGCCCTTTTGGATTTGAGAACAACCTTCAGTATAAAGGGGGAAACGGGGTCTAACCCCCCTTCCCTTATTTTTTTGAGGGGCATTATTCTTCGAAATACGAGTATAATATACAATGAGTGGGAATAGCCTGTGAGCTCAATGCCATCCGTTTAGCTGGGTACTTTTCTTTTTTATTTTATTTAAGACGGCCGAATACTGTGATTTTGGCGTTTTAACAAAATTCAACAGTTTATAAGATATATATATATATTATATCTATTAGACCGGGCGGCGGCGACACAAATGACTACGTCATCGAGTTACGAGATGAAATCATGATGTAGGAGACAAGATTATTAGGTGTAGAGGGAGGAATGAGGGGTCTGCCTCGACATTTCTTGGTACGATAGGAGCAGAAGCGAGCACCCACTCGTCATTTTGGCGTCACTACCAAGCCATCGAGTTACGAGATGAAATTCGTGCCAAATTAAAGATAACAAAGTATTTTAAGAATAACTGGTCTGCCTGAGCCTATACTGGTAGAAACCCCGGCAAACTAAAATCTCTAACAACTAGAAAACAGGAATTCTGCTTTTTCAGAATTGAGTGTCGCTCCTGCTGGAAAAAAAATACATGTATATAACTATAGGTAGTACAAAACATATTTCAGTTTTAAGACTTAAAAAACACGCTTTTATTTATATAAAATGACGTCATTCGCATCCTCTGAAGAATTCCTCATGGACGATCCAGTCTTAAACGACATCTACAGTAAAGTATCCATAAGACGCCACTATCGCTGAATAATACACAAATCCAAATAAACAGCTGTCGTCACTCAAGAAGCTCGACAAAAAAGAAATCGGCTATCTCATGATTCACAGGCCTTCATTTGTTTGTAATATAGATAATTAAATTAAATAGAGTTTATAATAGCTCCCTGTTTTATCAGAAATCCTTCATTTATATTTTTTCAAAATAGCACGTATTTTAACTACATTTTTTTCAGTCATTCTGGAAAAAATGGCAACAAAAAGATATAATTACTATTTTCCAACTATTTTCCTTTTACTTTCTACAGAAATGGAGTACTTGAGTTGCCAAAATTAAACAAATGGTGCTAAAAACTACAAAAAATGAATATATTAAAAATAAATGGAGATGCAGTTTTCAAACAAATTGCATTAAAAGTACTTTTTCCCAATACGACGGTATAAAAATCGAAAATGTGCGATGCTTAGAAGTTTAAAAAATTGCAGTAGATAATTTAACAGTACAATGATACATCTGCTTTATTTTACGGCTGGCTTATACAACGGAACGTTATTTTCTGGAGACGACATTTTAAAAGCTGGGAGAAAGAAATAGCATACCGGGGGCTAAGAAAGGACGTCATAATGTACAATTAAAACCCAATAAACATACTATTTTACATTACACTGCCCTATATATTATTTCGCCATCGACTTTCAAGATGAATTGAGGGTTTAGGAAAAACTTATTAACAGTACGTGCAACAATGACTCATTCGGCATAAATTGGTACAAAGCGAGAAGAACCAATTCCCCATTTTGACGGTACTATCACACCATTGAGTTACGGCTCGGAATTTTGGTACATTAAAGGTCCAAACAGTACATTAAAAATATTTCAGTCTGCCTCGTCCTATTTTCGTGCGATAAGAGCAGAGCGGGGGTCCAATTCTTGATATTGGCGGTATCATCATGTCATCGAGTTACTGCCTGAAATTTTATTACATTAAAGATACAGACTAGTACGATAAGAATATTTCAATCTGCCTCGTGATATCTTGGTACGAGGCAGGCCACAACGGGGCGCCAATTCTTAATTTTAATGGTATTATCACGTCATCGAGTTACGACTTGAAATTTTGGCGCATTAAAGGTGGATATCAGTAAATTAAGAATATTTCAGTCTGCTTCATCATATCTTGATACGAGACCAGCAGGGCGGGGCGCCAATTCTTGATTTTGACGGCTTTATTCCGTCATCGAGTTACGGCCTGAAAAGTTTGGTACATTAAAAATACAGATTAGTGCAATAAGCATATTTCAGTCTGCCTCGTGATATCTTTGTATGAGATGAGCAGAGCGGGGCGCCAATTCCTCATTTTCACGGTACTGTCACGTCATCGAGTTACGGGTTGAAATTTTGGCGCATTAAAGGTACATATCAGTACATTAAGAATATTTCAATCTGCCTCGTCATATCTTGGTATGATATGAACAGAGCGGGGCGCCAATTCTTGATTTTTGAGGTATTATCACGTCATCGAGTTACGGTCTGAATTTTTTAACACGTTAAAGATACAGATGTGTTAAAATTTCAGGCCGTAATTCGATAACGTAATAATCAGTCAAAATTAAGAATCGGCACCCCACTCTGCTCGTCGTACCAAGATCTGACGAGGCGGACTGAAATATTCTTAATGTACTGATATGTATCTTTAATGTTCTAAATTTCAAACCGTAACTCGATGACGTGATGGTACCCTCAAAATGAGAATTTTGCACCTCGCTCTGCTCGCTGTGTATTAAGATATGACGAGGCAGACTGAAATATTCTTGTACTAATCTGTACCTTTAATGTGCCAAAATTTTCAAACCGTATATCTATGACGGAATAAAACCGCCAAAATCGAGAATATGCGCCCCGCTCTCGTAATCTCGTACAAAGATATCACGAGGCAAACTGAAATATTCTTAATCTACTGATATACCTTTGATGAGTCAAAGTTTCAAGCCGTAACTCGATGATGTGATAATACCGCCAAAAATAAGAATTGGCGTCCTGCTCTGCTCATCTCGTACCAAGATATCACGAGGCAGACTGAAATATTCTTATTGTATTATTATGTACCTTTAATGTGCCAAAATTTCAAGCCGTAACTCGATGATCTGATAGTACCGATAAAATGGAGAATTGGCGCCCCATTCTTCTCCCTTTGTACCAAGTTATACCGAATGAGTCCTTCTTGCGCGTACTGTTAATAAGCTTTTCCTAAACCATTAATTCATCTTGAAATTCGATGTCGAAGTAATATATATGGCAACGTAATGTAAAATAGTGTGTTTAATGGGTTTGAATTTTGCATTATGACGTCTTTTTTTGTTATAAATTTTAGTCAGCCGGGGATTTCTACCAAGATATCCGCAGGCAGACCAAAATATTTTTAAAGTGCTTTATTTTACCTTTAATTTGATCTTGTAACTCGATGACTTGATAGTGACGCCAAAATGACAAGTTGGCGCCCGCTGCTGCTTATATCGTACCAGTGTTGAATTCAGACACTTTTCTCCGGGAGGGATTTCTGTGGCTCCGGGGGGGACATTATTGAGTTCCGGGGGGGAAATTGCACTTTTTGACCATTGAAAACACAAAATCTCAAATCTTCCGGGGGGGACATCTCATTGCTCCGGGGGGGAATGTCCCCCCCGGGCCACCCCCTGAAATCTACACTGTATCGTACTAAGAAATGTCGAAGCAGACCAGTCATTCATGTACACCTAATAATCTTGTCCTACATCATGATTTCATCTCGTAACTCGATTGGCGTAGTCATTTGTGTTGCTGCCGCCCGCTCTATAGTGTCATCATCCATTTTACTCAAATAATATTTACCGCTTAACGATGAATGCGGCATCATTGAATAGGATTTTTCGCCTACATTTGAGATCGCATATTGAATTTAACTAATATGTACCGTACAATGATAAATGAAGTATTATTGGATAGGATTTTTTGCCCACATCTGACATGGTACACTCAATTTAACTAATATGTACGGTACGACGATGAATGCGGTATCTACTTATTATAAAATCTGAGTGCAGGAAACTGTCGGAACCATGCCGGTTCGAACCACTCTGGTTTGCGAATCGACCGTAGCTAAACGCCATGTTAGTCTTAATGAAAAACATATCCTAACATATGACAGCTAAATGATAATTTTTTCTACTTGAAATCATGTCTGTTCAGCATATTTTCACATAAAACATGTGTATCATATCCATTTATAATGTATTAAGTTCTAAATTAAAATTAAGCTATTATAAACATAGAAAACAGATCTAAACAAACGATACTGTTGCCATTCAGATTCAAATTCCAGCAAATCTACAAACAAATGAATGACTCTTTGAAAGATTCATTAAAAAAAAATACAGGTTAACGCCGATGCTGGTCTTAAAATATTTGTAAAAGTATATAAAAAACTTTAAATATTTTAAACTTTGTTTAAAACCTTTCAAAAACTATCCAATTCAGTTCTAAATTTAAGGGCCAAATCTAACAAGTTCTAAATTAAAAATAACGGATAACTATCGCCATCTGGTGGAGAAAAGATATAAACTTCGCTCTATGAAGGTCCATGCAAGCAAACTGCATTACATGTATTTTTAATTTATTCAGAATGACTATTCTTTTGCACAATTTCAGATTTCCTGTGACATTTGTTTTCTGTCTTATATGACAAAATAAAAATTATCCGAATTTGAATATCTAAAACTTTCAAATGCATTTACAATAAAGAATTATTTCAATGGCACTTTAGCATTATTTAAAGGGACAATTTTTTCTGTACCGAAAGCTGCGAGCAGAGCCTCCGTAGGCCGTTTTAATTCCCAATAAATTAGGGGCTTGTGTTTCTTGCTAATTCTTTTGGCGCCAACTTTCTGTTGTTACATATTTTAATTATCTTGCAGATAAAATTATGAATTTTAACATAGTTTGTAGCGAAAAAAAAATCACGCTAAACAACAAATTTTTAATGCAGAGAGAACCTAAACAAGCATTTTCGTCATAGAATGTGTAGCTGGAAATGGCGCGTTGAAGCGCTGGTGACTAAATTGTAGTTTACATAATTTCTTTGCTTTAATCATAAAAAATCAAATGATAATACTTTTTGATTAACAAAATGCATGAGGCATCTTTAAGTCAGAAAAATATTTTTTTAACTATTGTTTTGAAGATTTATCATTCACTTTCCGTCATTTTTGACGGGGATTATATACTAGTCATTGGATAGTATTTTTTGCCCACTTTTGAGATCGCATATTGAATTTAACTAATATGTATCGTACAACGATGAATAAAGTATCATTGGATAGGCTTTTTTGCCAACATCTGACAGGCTATACTCAATTTTCGTTATACTTTTAGATTCAGTAGCATCAGACCTATTTTTTCGGATCTCAACATCCCCTTTTGCGAGGCACATAAAAAACGCATAACGAGGAATGCTGTATTGATACGAAGTATTTCTGAATAGAGTTTTGACCTAGTGCAATCCTACTTCTTTAAAACAAGTTGTTTGATTTTTTTTTTTTTTAAATGGTAGTTAATTATAAAGGAATGAAAATAAAGTCAAAGATTGCAGTTGTCTGCTGGTGTTGCGTATATTTTTTAAACCAATATTTTACGACAAACTTTTAGAAAAAAATTCATCCAATAAATTTTCGAGTTCTAAAAATATTTCTGGAATAAGCTTACATTTTTGGTTTCAATTGAAGTTCTTTCCAAGAGTTTGATTTCTCTACGAGAATAATGAATACACAAAGTTATATCCTATATTCATTCCGCGAAATAGAATTAGATAAAATACACTGGAAAATACTGGATGTCATTTATTCTTATGTTATGAACACAGCGATAGAATCAATGGCGAATTCAAGAAGGAAGTCACCCGGGTCGGGACCCCCATCTCTGAACGGAGACTATTTCTAAATTGCTAAGCATCTTTCATTTTAAAAATGAAATATATTAAAATCTTTAAAAAGTTTCCCTTGCTGAACAAAGCGAATCTATCTGACTCTGTAAAGCTCTACTCAAATCCAAAGTAGGTCATTTCTGACACAATCACGAAATTTTAATCTCTATTTTTAATTTTAGATGCAAGAGACATTTGTATGGAAGGGTTCGTACCTATTTCTTTAAAAAAAAAATCAAGTACTTTTACCCTTAAAAGTCCTTGATTTTTATTTAAAGAAGACAAAATAAAAAAATTAAAGACCTACAAATTGAATAAGAAAATTAATTATAATACACATTTTTTAATAAAGGGTTTAATTTTTGTAAATGCGAGTTTTAAGCATTTAAATGGCTGGAAGAGGGGGCGAGGTGGGGAGATTTCAGTCCGTAGCAGTAGATATTTAGAAGACTATCTCTGATAATTATTTCAAAATACTAACAAATTTTTTTTTTTCGGAGGAAGGGGCGGAAGAGATTGATTAGATGATTGCTTAGTTAGTATTACAATTAGAGCAGAAAAAAAAGAAAGAGTTTTAAAAACTAAATTTTCTGTCATAGGAAAAGGGCGGAGAGAAGGAGGAGAGTGGAGAGGCAATTTTGGGCGGGAGGAGATGGATAGTTGTCAAATGACTACTTATTGTTATTGTTACGATAAAGTAACAAACAGAGTAAAGAAAATTTAAACTAGTTGGATGTGCCAATCCCAAAACTTTCCTCTATCTTATACATCTTAATATTTCAAAAACTAGTCACACATGTTAATACTTCAATATTATTAGTCCAATTACTATACCAACTTTGATTTTCATCTTAAATTTCTGCTTCAGTCAATTAAACGAACTAAAAACGAATAAATCTATATCATGATATTTGTTAAAATTAATAGTTTTTCCTTATTCTGTTGTTATCAGATGTTTGCGAATAGCCGGCTTAGCAGGAAGCAAGTTCCCGCCTTTGCACGAGCCGCCGATGGACAATAGAACTACGAAAAATCAAGAAAATTATACAAAAATCGTTATTACAGAGCCCCTTTACCGCGCAATATTTCCAAATTCAAGGAGGACCTGTTGGCCAAATCCAAAAACATGCACAAAAAATTTGGTTCAATTCTATGCATAATTGTATACACTTTTTGATTGTACAATAAAGAAAATGGCACAAACATCGCTATTACACCCGTAAGGCATGGTGACGTCACGGCGACGTCGTTGTGAAGTCACACTGTGATTTTGTGACCGTCGATGTGACGTCACGTGACGTCGATGTGACGTCACAGTGACTAGAATGCGAGGTCGTTATGGCCGTTTTAGAGGTCGTTTGTGAGGTCACATTGTGACCACTCTGTGAAGTCACGGTGTGACAAATTTGTGAAAAGTGTGTCATTTGTGACTATTTTGGCATTAACTTTGTGACGAGCCTGTGACGAAAGCGACAATGCTTTGACGTCACACTGTGACCAATTTGTGAAATATGGGTCATTTGTGACGAACTTGTCATAAACACTGTGATTTCAAATGATAATCAAATTTCAAATTAATTGCTTAAAAGACGCAAATAGTGAAAAAGATTCCATGCTGGGACTCGAACCCGGGCCATTAGTACAGCGCACTGACATTCTACCGACTAAATCACATGGAACGATACCCAGGCTGGAAAATTTCTCACTATTACATGACGGCGAGGCTACAAACTCAGCACAAGATGGAATATTTAGCGTGAGCCACCAACATGATGCAAACACGAAACTTAATTAAATCCAGTATCGATTGAAATTATATTAATACTTGGAAATTTTTCCATAGAGAACCATTCGCCTTGCATACAATATTTCAAATGAAAATCAAATTTCAAATTAATTGCTTAAAAGGCAATTTTAATTTGAAATGTTGTATGGAAGGCGAATGTTTCTCCCTGGAAAAATTTCCAATTATTAATATAGTTTCGATGCTGGATTTCATTAAGTTTCGTGTTTACCGCATGTCGGTGGCTCACGATAAATATTCCATCTTGTGCTGCGTTTGTAGCCTTGCCAACCTGTAATAGTGAGAAATTTTACAGACTGGGCGTCGTTCCATGTGGTTTAGTCGGTAGAATATCAGTGTGCTATACTGATGGCCCGGGTTCGAGTCCCGGCTTGGAATCTTTTTCACTATTTGCGCCTTTTAAGCAATTAATTTGATATTTGATTTTCATTTGAAATATTGTATATAAGGCGAAGGATTCTCTCTGGAAAAATTTCTAAGTATTAATACAGCGATGAATTTTGAAATAACCTTTTGCTGTAAATATAAAATCTTATCTTTTTACCGTACTTTTTAGCAAAATATCGCTATTTTGGAGTCCTATTCTTCTAAATCATTTAAAATTTTTCCACTTAAAAAACAATGCTTATCAACTGACATATTTTTTTATTCAGTTCTATGCTTGATATTAAGTTCTATGCTTGATATTGTGTTCAAGCTTGATATTTAGAATGTGTAAATTTTTTAATTTGTTGTGATTTGTCATTGCTTTATTAAATACGATCATGGAGACTCACGGATATTAATACAACTATTATTTATAGAGCGGCATGATAAGCGATATTTATTTAAATTTTTTATTCCCGTGTATATTGTATTTTGTGAATATGAGCTAAATAGATTTGGTATGTTTTATAGGAAAAGACTGATCTGGGAAATAGTAAAAAAAACAAGTAAGAAAAATCATGCGTTAATCATAGATTATAAAATACTTTCCAACACTTTCTGAATGCTTTAACAAGACATCGTAATTTAGGGAAATGACGTAAATAAGATAACTAAGTAAACATTTGAAAAATTGATTTCAGCAGTTACCGTCCATAGCCAAATATGTTTTCCAATTCTTTTGAACAACCCTGTATTTGATCTGTAGGTTGATACACTGAGAAAAATGAAGTACTCAAAAATAAGTAAACCGACGTACTCATATCGAATTGAATATTTTTGGATCAAAAATGAACCCATGCTTTCTCTATTTTGAAACATCACATGTTATCAAACCCAAACAAACGAATAGTTTTGTACCCTGTAATGGTTCATTTCATTTATGGCGGCATAAATGATGTTTATTAATGTAAATATTAAATTATGCACAGCATTTTAAAAATAATTTAAAAGTGCTTGGAAATAATGCTCTTGTCATAAAAATATTCGATTTGAGTATCTTGTTAAGAATTTTGCTATTTTTCTTAATAAATAATCAATTAAACATTTCTTGTTAAGAACTTTGAACGGGAAATAAATGTCAGTACATTTTTACTTTAAATTTTAGGTTTTTCTTTTTTTGGGGGGGAGGGGGGGGGGCAGTACATAATGATTCATATTTGATCACAACCAATGAATAAAAAATGAGTACATGTGTTTCTCAACTTTGAGTACATTTGGATCGGAGCTATTTTGAGTATGTGACGCATTTAAATTTGAGTACTTTTTACTCAATTTTGACTTCCCATTTTTTTAAGTGCATATATACTATATAATGGGAAAATTTAGTTTAGCAAGAAAACGCCTAACAGGTTGAAATTCTTTTTCAGCAATTTATACTAATGTATGGAAACATACTTGAATACTTTTGTACAACCCTGTAGTTTACCTAGAATCTTTATTACACGCCACTATTTAGTTAAAATTTAATTCAAACTAAGACACTCTTAAAACTGCTGAAATCACATTTCCAGAAATTATAATTTATAGACGGTCATGTATCCAATTCTTTACGTGATCCTGTATATCGTTTTATCTATATTCTACAAACATTTCTTGGTAAATTAAATGCAGTTCAGCAAAAAAGAGCATAACTCATTTAAAAACCACCTTTAAGCAATTTGCGCCCATACCCAGTAATCCTTACGAATACTTTTGTGTAGCCTTGTATAGGAATTATAGCATTTATATACACCATATACTATGCATAAATATAGTGAATCATAAAAGCGCATATCATAATTAAAAATACATTTCCAGCAATCATCGCTAATGAACAGTACTTCGGATACAATATAGTATCTGAAATATTTTGTGTGTCCCTGTAAATGCTATATACGTATTATTCGTATTATACATGAAATAATTTATAGTATGTAAACCTCAGCGACATATATCAATTTCATTATATATGAAATAGATTAACATAATTAAAGTATGCCGCAAACAATTCCCTCCACCCCTATATCATTATGTATTTGAATTCCTTTTTTAGCCCTGTAAATGAACAATAACTATTCTTTGCATCGCATAGTCAACAGAATGCATATTTTAGTGCACTTCATAAATGCATATAAATTTTATTCTGTTTGAAAGCGTGCGTAAAATCATAAAAAATCATTTGAAACGATTTTTTTCCATAGGCTGTAATGTAACGGAAAACTTTTGGCTGTCCCTGTAAATGAACAAAGCATGCTACAAACTTCATTACAAATAGGTACCGTGCTATGGTAAACGTCAATAACATCCAAAAATTTCAGGGCAATCAGAGTATATTTTCGAGAGTTAGAGTGCGGACAGACTGCTAGACGGACAGACAAACCGAAGTCATAAGCACTTTTCAACTTGTGTCCTATAATATGTATCCTGTATTATATGAACTTTTAAAAAATATATACTAAAGCAGTTTAATCTATAACTTCCCATCAGGCATGAAAAACACTTTGTTTCAATGCTTAAGTATCATATTTTACTTTTTAGTGCCAATAATTACGCATATCATAAACGTAGAAAATGAATTTACAATAGAAGAAAATTTAATAACCGATTCAGAATGTCTATAATTAAATGTTTGATTAAAATCACAAACAGAAAAGAAAAAATGCTTACATACAATTTAAAAAAATAAATATACCAATTTGAAAAATACTAAAAATAATAATTAGGATTTATAATTGTACTATTAAACAACAGCAAACTCAATAGATAAATTAAATGCCTTATTAGATTTAACAATATCTCAAAAATATTTCGATATGGTATAAGGAATTCCTATTATTTTATAATTTCGGCAAATGTTAAATCTGAAAACATTGATTTGAAGATTTAGGATTTTGAAAGATAATTTAAAATATTATTAGCACTAAAAGAAAATTCTTTCAAATGTTTCACTACTGTAATATGTAAAGATACATTTTCCCAGTATAATGTTAATTTCTAATCTGAAACAGTTTCGTAATCTTATGATAATCGAACATCATATTTAACCCCAAAATAATAATAACTATAAGTGTTAGTAATCAAAAAATAGTAAGAAGCCGATAAAATAATTCCAAATCATTGTCGTTCCATACATTTTCAATCTCAAGTAAGAGTAAATTAATGTTTATATTAATTCCAGTATGAATGTAGGCATGCACATTCTCTGCGCAGTTTTTTTTTTCAAGCGATGGCAGATTAAGATATTTTTCTTTACAGTTATCGAATTTTAAAATATCGCTTCTAACAGTTTAAAGATCAGTCTCTTACAAATATAACATAAAACTATTTAACTCATATGTACAAATCAGGAATAAAATATTTAAATTAAATAAAACTTACATATACGTTCTATTAATATCCGTGTATCCAAAAATGGTCATTTCCTTATCTTAAAGTGTTGTAGACGTGGTGAAGGTGATGTTCTAAAAACAGTGAACTATTTATTTCCCGCGTCTTCTCATGTTTATTTTTTTGTGGGCAGACGATTTTCAAGCAGGTGGTCTGGTACAGATTATTTGTTTTTGCATGCAAGAGATATGAAACTTGAATGCGCAGTAATTTTCTGAAAGTATGGTTAATTAAAATTTTGTATTTGAAGAAATGTCCAATGTATTTAACCTTTTCTTTTTATCCGTACCAAATAATACAAGTTAAAATGTATTGTAAAGTTCATTTTTTCTAAATAATTATAATAATAATATTCATAATTAGAGTTTATTAGATATACCATTGTTTAAATTTTCAAAAGGTGTAAAAATAAATTTAATGGTAATAACGACCCCCCCCCCCTTTTTTTTTTCTTTTTTTTTTTTTTTTTTAAGTAAAGTTTGTTTTGCACAAATTTTGTATATTTCTTTTATTTTCGGAAAATGCTAATTTTATTTAAAAAGTCTGAAAGAAGTAGAATTTATGACTTGAATACAAATTATAAAAATATTCTAAAGCAATAAATGCATAGATGACTAAACTCTGAAGACTCTTTCTACGTGCTCATTAAAAGGTGCAGATTTAACTGTAATAGAAAATTTTTATTTTGAAACCACAGAAGTGTTTCGAATAATCCTGGTCGGTAAAAAAAGAAATAAATAAATAAATTTCCTCCCACCAAACTAAATATGTAAAGTGTATAAATTTAATATTCCTAATTCTAATTATATTATCCAAATGCTAGATAAAATTGAAATCATGAAAAAGTATACATTCACTATCTTAGATATCAAATTGATAAAATATAGCCTGAAAATTTAGTTTATTAATGATTGTATCGTGCACTTTATTTATTATGCCCCCCCCCCCCTCTCCCCTTTAGTGAGAGAATTTACCATTTGCTAGCCACTAATATATTTTATTCCTTATGCCATGTAACTCGTGACTGTTTAAAATATTTCTCTTCATTTTCAAAGATTTTTGAAGTTCATATTTTTGTCACACTGTGACTTACAATATGGTGGTTTTTTTTGTCACATATGTGACATGACGTACGTTACATAGCAGTGATATAACAGTGACCTCACAAATTTTTTTTAATTGCCAGGAAAACAATTTTACAGTAAATAACATGTTTTAAAGAATTTTCGTAATTTTTTAAAGTTTTCTAAGAAGTTCACATCTCAGTCACAATGTGACATCACTGAGGGGTGGCATTTTGGTCACAGATGTGACGTGACCACAGTGACTTACAGTGACGTCACAACGACGTCACCGTGACCATGCATGCTATGAGGGCAGCGCCCCCCCTTCCGGCAGATTTTTTTCCAGCTCAGGGAGGACTTGTTTGCCATAGCCAGAAACGTACACAAAAAATTTGGTTCAATTCTATGCATAAATTCTTACACTTTTCGATGGTACAATAATGAAAATGGCACAGAGGTCGTAATTATACCGCCCCCTTCCGGCGGAATTTTTTCAAGTTCAGGGAGGACCTTCGTGCCATGACCAAAAACAAACACAAAAAATTTGGCTCAATTCTATGCATAACTTCATACACTTTTAGATGGTACAATATTCAAAATTGCACAAAAATCGCTATTACAGCGCCCCCTACCGGCGAATTTTTTCCAAATTCAGGGAGGATCTGCTTGCCATAGCCAAAAACTTAAAATAAAAATTTGGTTCAATTCTATGCATAACTTCATACACTTTTTAATGGTACAATGGCGACAGACAGACGCACACACGGACAGACAGACATTTTCTATAAACATGTTTTTTGGGATCTCTGGCTCCTAAAACGTGTAAATCCGTCGAAAACCGGAAGTCGAAAAAAATTTCGATTTCAATACTTTCTTCTATTAAAGATAGAAGAAAGTAAAAATGAAAGAAGTTTCCAAGTTTTTAGCTTTGTGAGCTGGGAGAGGGAGGAAAGCAAATATTTTATGGGAGAGGGGGTAGGAAATTTATTAGATGATTAATTATTTATCGTTACTAAAGTTTTATAATTAGGAAAGAAAAAATATATAAACTAGAGAACAGGAATTTTGCTTTTTCAGAATTTAGTGTCGCCCCCGGCATTTCCATTACTTCATTTTCTTCTGGTGGACTGAAAAAAAATTATGGCTTTTTTTTTCCATTCTAACCAGAAAATCAGAGTTCTAACTTTTTACGGCTGCTCTTTCATCGTCACCTAACGCTTCATTTATAATGGCTGTTTCATAATAATAGAAGCCACCAGTCCACCAGAAGAAAATAACTCGGTTAAGCGGGACTTGGATAATCGGGACTCTACTACAAAACATATTTCAGTTTTAAGACTTAAAGCACACGCTTTTATTTTATGTAAAATGACGTCATTTGCATTAATATAGATTCTTAAAATTAAATATAGTTTATAATAGTTCCATGATTTATCATAAATCATTCATTTATATTTTTCTCAAAATAGCACGTATTTTATTTATTTTTTTTTTTCAGTTTTTATGGGGAAATGGCAACAAAAAGATATAATTGCTGTTTTTCAAGTTTTTCTTTACTTTCTACCGAAATGGAGAACTTGAGTTGCCAAAATGAAACAAATGTCGCTAAAAATTATAAAAAAATTAATATTTCAAAAACAAATTGCTTTAAAAAGTACTTTTTTTTCCCAATACGACAGTATAAACATTGAAAATGTGCGATGCTTAGAAGTTTTAAAAAATGCTGTATAGTATTTAATCGCACAATGAAACATCGGCTTTTGTTTTACGGCTAGCGTACACAAGGTAACGTTATCTATTGGAGACAAAATAAGCTGGGAGAAAGAAATAGCATACCGGGGGCTAATTAAACAAGTTAAATTTTGTGTGCAATAAAAAAAGGGGGGGTTAAGGGGAAAAGTGGAAATTTCGGATTGAGGGAGCATTTCAGGTGGTTAACTGTTATAGCAGGGTAATAAATAGGGCAGGAAAAAATGAAGACATTTATAGATTTTTAACTTTGTTAGCTCTGGGTGGGGGGAAAGGGAAAAAGACAAACTGAAGAAGGAATTTTTTTTTTTTTTTTTTTTTTTTTGAGTGAGGCAGATGACTGATTATGTACCATATTGAAAATTTCAAATTAAAAGAGCTTTAAAAACTTAAAATTGTGTGCTTGGAAAAAAAAGAAGGTGAGGGGAGACGTCAGTTTTGGATGGGGCCGGGGGGAAATGGTAGGGTCAATTATTTATTGTTACAATAGAGTAACACATAAATCAGAAAATGTTTAAAAATAACTTTCAAAGTTTAACTTTGTGAGTTGCGGTAGGGGGGGGGGGGTGCTAAAGGGGAGAAGCATTCACTTCGAGACGGAAGGGAGTTTATTGGAGGACTTATTTACATTAAGTACTTATTACTAAAAGATTAACCTTTAACTGATGTTAACCGGTCTTTACAGACCACTGTTTTTTTCAACTTTTATAGTTTAACTTGTAACTTTCAGTTTAACTACAGACACTACCCAAATTTTGTTTCGTTTGGAACTTTAGTACAATCACCAGAGACTTTTGAATAAGTGAATTTTAACCAGTGGCGTAGCTAAGGGGGGGGGGGGCGCTGAGGCTAGGGGGCGCCAACTTGAGAGAGGTTTAAACCGAAATTATCTCACATATTTTGACAAAAAATAAAAATTGTTCACTTTCTATTTTTTTTTTTTTTTTTTGTATGTGCGTCTGTGTGTGAATGTTTTCTTCAGTAAGATATTTTGTTATATGCAAATAATGAAGAAAGGAAAAGCTTTTGTTAAATGTTTCTAGGGATGGCTCAGAAAGAAAAAATATATATGATCATCTCTCATATATAGTTATATGAGAAGTCTGTGGGCTCAACAGCTTGATACCTAAGATAATTATGTACCTAAATTGAGGCGCAAAGTGATTAAATAGGGGGGCTCCAAATTGAGAGGAGCATTAAACCGGAATTATTTCACATAACTTTGAAAATAAATAAGAATTATTGACCTTTTCTTTTGTGTGTGTGTATGTGAATCTATTGGAGAAATTCAGTGAAGGTGGGGGGGGAATGGAGAGATCCATAATTGCCAATCGCTGATGAAGGTTTGTAACTGTCTAGCCTTCAGTTTATAAATCAAAAGACCTGTAGGCGACGTGGAGTGTAGGCGACGTATAAAAAAAAAACACTGTTCATTTGCATACTAGCTTACCCGCCCGTAGACTTTTCTAAACGAATCGCGAGTCTTCTATTCGAAAACCAAATTAAATGAACAAATTCCAGTTGAAATTGGGTCCCTACATAGATATAGTAACCTTAGTATAGTAACCTACCTTAGATATAGTAACCTTGCCTATAACCAGGGCCCGCTTAGCACTTAGAAGTAGGGGAAGCCCGACGTCACACAGGGGCCCCCTATTACTCAACAAATTGCTTTTTTATTTACAAAATCCCTTTTTCGTATGCTTAAGTAATGTGAAATTTTACCATCAACGTTCAGAGTAAATAACATTTTTCATATTAAACTAAAACTAACTACCTAGATATACATATGAAAAAGTATTTTATTACATGTTTAATTGTAAATAACCAATTTATTTTGTAAATAACAAATATGGAACTGCAGTTGAGAATATTTGAACTTCAAAATATTTTTGGTGATTTACAAATTGCTACATAGTAAGAAAAAAAAAGTTTCATGAGAGAAAAAATGCATTTTTTACCCTGATTGAGTTTCTTTTTTCTAAAAATTAGTTTGAAAAGTAAAATTGGTGCCCTTTTGTATTTCAGTGGGTAAGCACGGGCTTCACGGGCCTATTCCGTAAACAAGCCCTGCATATAACCCGTGATAAGAATGCGCCCCATGCACTGAAAGGTGGAGTTAAAAACTACAAAAAAAACGTAAGCTAAGTTGAATGAACCTATTCCTGTTGAAATCTGGTTCATAAAATCCGAGAAAAGAAAACGCCGTTAATGTTCGGTAATAGTGGTAAAAGAAATCTATAATTTGGAATACATACTTATAAATATTATATTATAACGTAAATAAAGGAGAAAAACCCTTGTAGACAAACTCTTAGCTCATATCATGGGACTCTTGCCACAGAACACATTAATAATATTGGATTAAATTGATAAAATGCTTTTAAATTATGTTTATGGCATTTGACAACGTTTAATATTTAAGAGGATTGTTTACATGCCATATAATCTCTGATCCATCGATTTTCTGACATTAAACGGAGAGGTCGGCCGGAAAAAAGATTTCTTTTTAGTTCGGTTTTTAATGAGTGTTCGTTCCTGTATGGTTCTTTCTCCGAACTTTTGTACTATCGCCGTCAATTTAAAAAAAAAAAATTAAGAAAAATTACCGACCTAAAAATTTTATACACAAGTGTAAAATATTTTTCTACGCGTGTTTTGAAAGTTTCAAATCGATATCTTAATTTGTTTCTTAATTTTCGCTGATTAGTGAAAATTCTTTCATTTTGGATGTGGAATAAGATTCAGACGATTTTGTGAAAATAAATCGCGTTTTTGATGAGTTTTTAATTAAAACTCTAGGCTAATTATCAAAAAATTAGAAATCTGAGCCTCATGCGCGTCAGGACCTGCGTTGGACTACCCTCACCCAAATTTTCAGACTTGCACGTGCGGTAGATATTTCTAGCCATCTCCATCACATACACACACACAAATTGGTTTTGACGCTGATTTTTGGTTTCTTAACATTCCATATGAATATTTTCGTGTAATTGGGTCTTCTGTGAACCAATGCAAAATGGAGTTAGTGGGAGTAAAACAAGAAAAGATATTTCTTCTTTATCGGATTTTTCCTTCGAATTGGCATTGAGAAAAGTCAAATAATAAAATGTGGGCAACCCTACCCCCGAATTTTCCCCTGTTGAATCGTATAAAAAACAAAGCAGGACTTTTCAGTCTTCCTAGAACGACCAGTACAAATGGCTGTTTTTGTCGTTTTAAAAGTTAAATATATTTCATATATACTTCAATTCAGCACCTATGCATTGGAGAAAGCTATATCTATGTTTATCTATGTAAGGAATAACTGGGAGGTTAATGGGGCAAAAAAATTTGCAGGGGGGATTCTGAGTAAAAAAAAAAATTCTGAAATCCACAGCAAATTTTCTGAAAGGTTACAACAGAGGGGGGGGGGGGGGGATTCACTCCCGGCACTAACTATGTGTTGTTTTTTCGCTCCCCTTTGACGAAATTTGCCGTTTTTCGCGATCTTTTGCCAAAATTGTCGTTTTTTCGTTATCTATTGCCGAAATTTGCCGTTTCCTCGCGATTTATTGACGAAACTTGCCGTTTTCTCGCGATCTGTTGACGAAATTTTCCGTTTTCTCGCGATCTATTGTCGGAATTTGCCGTTTTTTGCGCGATTCTTTGACGGAATTCGCCGTTTTTTCCGCGATCCCTGGATGAAATCGCGTTTTTTCGCGATCCTTTGGCGAAATTTGCGTTTTTTGCGATCCTCTGACGAAATTTGCGTTTTTTGGGATCCTCTGACGAAATTTGCGTTTTTTCGCGATCCTGTGACGAAATCCACGTTTTTCTTGCGATCCTTTGACGAAATTGGCGATTTTTCTTTGAACGATTGACGAAATTGATGTTTTCTTTTTGGCGACCATTTGTCTAAATTCGCGATACATTTTATGTCCGAATTTTTGGATTTATGGCTGATTTTTTTTAATTTTCGGAAAGTTCGGAACAGAATCACCCCTGAGAATTTGACTGCGGAACCTCAAAGTGAACCGAAATCATTTATTTCTTCTCTGCACCTTAAGTATCATTTTCGCGAGTTCGATTGGATGTCCCTGGAGCCATTTACGTCAATTTCGGGACCTACATGATGGTCCCACGATTCAAGATAATCACTTAACTAAAGGGGGGCGCAAAATTTCGTCCTGCCCCGTGCGCCAAAAACGTAGCTACGCCACTGATTTTAACTATAGCAGTCCTGTACAAAATGATTAATACAAAAACACCATCCTATCCAAACCACTAGAGACTTTTGAATAGGTGAATTTTAAGTATAACACTCCTGTATACAAAAACATTCTATGAGTTAATCGTGCCTTTTATTCATCTTTCGATGGAGCGGTTTGACAGACCGCTTCACAGTAGTTATGTGACAATTTCTGTCACATCAGTTTTGGACTTTTATGGACTTTTTGCGGATTTTGCATAAAAATAAGTATTTTTAAGGACCAAAAATTACTTTTGAAATATTTAAGCTCTTTTAAGGGCTTTCAAGGACCGTACGAACCCTGTAAGTGCACTTATTCAGAAACGATGCGATTGATTATCATTTTACATTTCTCGGCAAAATGAAGGCGAACTTTTAACCCTTCACGGCACGATTTTTTCCTATTTTTATGAAAAAAATTATTTGAAATCTATATATCGGTCTAATAATGGGAAAAATAGTAAAAAAAAAAAATAATAATAAATTTCAAATTTTTAGCTAAAATTTGATATTTTATAACGTGTACGCTACGTACACAATTAGGGTTATAAAATTGCTATATTTGGTATATTATAGTATTGCTATATTTTAGAACTAAATTAATTAATTTTATCTGCTTAACACTCTGCAACTTTTCTTGTATTAATATTTTTAAGTATTCAGTAAAAATAATGAAAGTAAATTTTACCTTAATAGCTTGATCGAATTTTTTTTTTTTTTTTTGTTTTTTTGTTTTTTTGTTTCCGAAGAACAAATTCCAATTTTTTGTGAAATCCAGCTATCTGACAAAATAAGTGCTATTCCATTCTTTGGACTGTTCTTGATCAGGGATAGAGATCCTATTGGCCAAATTCATGGCACATAATAATAATTACAGCGTTTTTAGGTATGTATCAGATGTGGCACGTGTTACAGTGAAGGGTTAAACGGGCCGGCAGAATTAGGGCAATTTTTTCAACGGGCTGGACCTATAAAAATGCATAAAAATTTAAACTAAGCTGATAAAATATGAGCCATTTTCAATGAATATGACTTTCGCTCTAATGAGTATAAATGTGCGTCACGAGTCGATGCTAATTTGACAACATCCATGCAGAAATATAACATATCCATCGTAGAGATCGGTTATCGGTACATGGTGTCTGAGCCCGGATTTAATATTTTCAGTAGACTCTTGCCGGGCCTACCTGGCTTGCATTTTTTCTACATAGTAGAGGTTAGAGGAATCTTTGGAAATATATCTTAAGTGGTTCTCAAATTCCCTGCTCAACAACACGAAACTTTCTGCCTATCTTTTCAATTCCTACTGTTAGTTCACACTCTCCTTATCTTGTTCAAATTTTCAATCCTTCATAAAACACTATTCATCCAATCAAGTTCAAATACATTTTTTAAAACTTGTATAGTGGATGACACTTGATGTTAATACAGTTTTTTCAAATATTAATTCATTCATTAAATTAAATTAATTAATTTTCAATAATCAATTCCGTACTCGATTGTTGACCGAGAGAGCCCTCTTCTTGATCAAGGCATTTTAAGCGCCACTCGTGCAGTTTTCCAATTTTCAATCGTTAATAAAATACTTATTATCCATCCACTCAAGTTCAAATACACTTTTTTAAACTTGTAGTGGATGGCACTTGATGTTAATACAGTTTTTTTTAATTCATTCGTTAAATTTAATTAATTAATTTTAGTTTTATAGGGGAGAAAAAAATTTCTCTTATTGACCTAAGTAGGAACTGACTTATTTTTTTTTTTTTTTTTTTTATTACTTGTTTAGCTGTAAAGGCATAAAATAGACAGGCTTGACTATTGAAGGGATTTGGAATCTAATAGCGTTTTTCATTTTTCATAAATAAATTACTTATCCAAATATAAGATATTCTTGTCTCGTGACTGTAGGTTTTTCTCCTTTCCGGTGCTGTCGCTTCACGCAATTCGATTCTAAATGCTAACTTTGTCTGTATTTTCTCTATAGATCTATTGTCTTTATCAAACAATGGATAACGCCCTTCCATTTCATAGTTTCTGAATAAGAACACCTGCCAATCTTATTCGTTTCCGAAAGAGATGAATTCAGAAATGTGTCAGAAAGTTGAATTTGAGAAAAGCCTTAATAGATGACAAATCTACTTTTTATTTTACAGCTTCAAAAGTAAGTTACCCTCCTTTTCATTTTATTAGTTTTTTCTTTGAATCTAAAGTCAACCTGCGGCGACCTTTCACTTGCGGCCCAAGACAGATTAATCCATATTTATAAAAATTAATGGAGAGAATTTTTTTCAAAAAATATCACTCGTGTCTCAACTAAATTTAATTAATTGACAAAAAAGTGGTGCAAACCGAATAAAAGCCATGCAAAAGATGCTGGTCCCGAACGGGTTAATGAAGCAGTTGGACAGACGAGCAATACCCGGTGATAGGTTGTCCGAACGAATAATAAAATAACTAATTTCACTTGATAAAAAAGAAAAAACTTTAAAAATATTCATCTTACTTAAAACTTACTATTTTTTATGTTTAAAATATCACAGCTAATAGACTATGTGAAAAAAATTTTTCAAAGTTTTAAAAATGCGATTTCAACATACATTCAGCAAATTACATTACAAAATAGCACATTAAAAATACAGGAAAATGGAAAAACAATAGCGGCAATAAGAAAAGAAAAAAAAAAAGACCAAAAGGAGATAATCAAAAGAGTCCCCCCTCCCCTCTTTAAATAAAAAATACGCAAAGCATGCATCTTTACTTCTTTCGAAGTAAAGCAATATAAACTGAGAAATGCAAAGTTTTATTTATTGTAAAAATACTTTCCAAAACCCGAAGAGGAAAACCCTAGGAAATTAATTTCAATCGAATTCCCTTATCCAAAACTTAACGAGTTGGATATGCCAATCCCAAAACTTTCTTCTATCTCATACATCTTAATATTTCAAAAACTAGTTACACATGTTAATACTTCAATATTATTAGTTCATTACTATACCAACTTTGATTTTCATCTTAAATTCCTGCTTCAGTCAATTAAATGAACTAAACACGAGTTAATCTATATCATGATATTTGTTAAAATGAATAGTTTTTCCTTATACCTGTTGTTATCAGATGTTTGTGAATAGCCGGCTTAGCAGGAAGTGAGTTCCCGTTTTTGCACGAGTCGCCGATGGACAATAGAACTACGAAAAATCAAGAAAAGTATACAAAAATCGCTATTACAGAGCCCCTTTACCACGCGATATTTCCAAATTCAAGGAGGACCTGTTGGCCAAAGCCAAAAACATGCACAAGAAATTTGGTTCAATTGTATGCATAATTTTATACACTTTTCGATTGTGCACTAAAGAAAATGGTACAAACATCGCAATTATAGCGCACCCTTCCAGCGGAATTTTTCCAAATTCAGGGAGGACCTTCATGCCATAACCAAAAAGAAACACAAAAAAATTGGCTCAATTCTCTGCATAACTTCATATACTTTTCGATGGTAAAATATTCAAAATGGCACAAAAATCGCTATTACAGCGCCTCCTACCGGCGAATTTTTTTCCAAATTAAAGAAGGGCCTGCTTGCCATAGCCAAGAACTTAAAATAAAAATTTGGTTCAATTCTATGCATAACTTCATACACTTTTCGATGGTACAATATGCAAAATCGCTACTACAGCGCGCCCTAGCGGCGAATTTTTTCCAAATTCAGGGAGGACCTGCTTGTCTTAGCCATAAACTTAAAATAAAAATTTGGTTCAATTCTATGCATAACTTCATACACTTTTGGATGGTACAATATTCAAAATCGCACAAAAATCGCTATTACAGCGCACCCTATCGTCGAATTTTTTCCAAATTCAGGGAGGACCTACCTGCCATAGCCAAAAACTTAAAATAAAAATTTGGTTCAATTCTATGCATAACTTCATATATTTTTGGATGGTATAATATTCAAAATCGCACAAAAAGCGCTGTTACAGCGCCCCCTACCGGCGAATTTTTTTCCAAATTCAGGGAGGACCTACCTGCCATATCCAAAAACTTAAAATAAAAATTTGGTTCAATTATATACATAACTTCATATACTTTTGGATGGTAGAATATTCAAAATCGCACAAAAATCGCTATTACAGCGCCCCCTACCGGCGAATTTTTTCCAAATTCAGGGAGGATCTGCTTGCCATAGCCAAAAATTTAAAATAAAAATTTGGTTAAATTCTATGCATAACTTCATACACTTTTTGATGGTACAATGGCGACAGACAGACGGACACGCGGACAGACGGACATTTTCTATAAACATGTTTTTGGGGATCTATGACCCCTAAAACATGTAAATCCGTCGAAAACCGAAAGTCGAAGTACAATACTTTCTTCTATTGAAAATAGAAGAAAGTAAAAATAGGAGGTCAGAGTTCACTGCACGTAGTCATGGTAAACTCTATAAGCGAATGATGCCTCACTGGATGAAAATATATTCAGAAATACAACTAGTTGGATGTGCCAATCCCAAAACTTTCTTCTATCTTATACATCTTAATATTTCAAAACCTAGTTACACATGTTAATACTTCAATATTATTAGTTCAATACTATACCAACTTTGATTTTCATCTTAAATTTCTGCTCAAGTCAATTAAACGGACTAAAAACGAGTTAATCTATATCATGATATTTGTTGAAATTATTAATTTTTCCTTATTCTGTTGTTATCAGCTGTTTGCGAATAGCCGGCTTAGCAGGAAGCGAGTTCCCGCCGCTGCACGAGCCGCCGATGCACAATAGAACTACGAAAAATCATAAAAGTATACAAAAATCGCTAACACGGAGCCCCTTTACCGCGCAATATTTCCAAATTCAAGGAGGACCTGTTGGCCAAAGCCAAAAACAAGCACAAACATTTTGGTTCAATTGTATGCATAATTTTATACGCTGTTCGATGGTACAATAATGAAAATGGCACAGAGATCGGAATTATAGCGCCCCCTTCTTTCGGAATTTTTTCAAGTTCAGGGAGGACTTGTTTGCCATAGCCAGAAACATGCACAAAAAATTTGGTTCAATTATATGGATAACTTCATACACTTTTCGATGGTACAATAATGAAAATTGTACAGACATCGCAATTATAGTGCCCCCTACCGGCAGAATTTTTCCAAATTCAGGAAGAACCTTCGTGACATGACCAAAAATAAACACATAAAATTTGGTTCAATTCTATGCATAACTTCATACACTTTTTGACGGTACAATATTCAAAATAGCACAAAAATTGTACAAAAATCGCTATTACAGCGCCCTCTACGAGCGATTTTTTTACAAATTAAGGGAGGACCTCCTTGCCATAGCCAAGAACTTAAAAAAATTGTTTTTGGTTCAATTCTATGCATAACTTCATAGACTTTTCTATGGTGCAATATTCAAAATCGCACAAAAATCGCTATTACAGCGCCCCCTACCGGCGAATTTTTTCCAAATTCAGGGAGGACCTGCTTGTCATATCCAAAAACTTAAAATAAAAATTTAGTTCAATTCTATGCATAACTCCACACACGTTTGGATGGTACAATATTCAAAATCGCACAAAAATTGTTATATCAGAGCCCCCTACCGGCGAATTGTTTCCAAATTCCGGGAGGACCTGCTTGCCATAGCCAAAAACTTATAATAAAATTTTGGTTTAATTCTATACATAACTTCATACACTTTTTGATGGTACAATGGCGACAGACAGACGGACAGACGGACACACAGACAGACAGACATTTTCTATAAACATGTTTTTTGGAATCTCTGACCCCTAAAACATGCAAATCCGTCGAAAACCGGAAATCGAAAAAAATTTCGATTATAATACTTTCTTCTATTGAAGATAGAAGAAAGTAAAAATCTCCTGAAAAAGAAATTGTTTATTTTTTTGTGTGGACGAGAAAAATTATTTAAACCATTTTCCTTATTTTATTGAATCACAAAGGAATAAATTATTTCTGTTTGAATCACTAGGGGGCTCTGCCCCTACGAGCTACGCTCGCCACCAAAATCCAAAAAGCACGCTAATTCTATCGGCTTTAAAAATATTGAATTAAAAAAAAATAATAATAATAATTAAAAAAAAAACAGTAGCTATCTCTCTGTAAACGGGTTTCCATTCGTTTTTCTTGGATTGGGGATTTTTAAGACCATATCTGCTGCTGTTAAAAGATACAATGGCTGTTTTCGTATTTAATTAAAAAAAATAGTTAAACATTCGAAAATAAGCTAATGTAAAATGAATTAAGTAAACAGTGTCATTGACTCTCGGTATTTTTTAACAGCGTTATAAGATAGTTCTTTTAAATAACTCATTTTAAATGTATCGTTTTAAATCTGACGTAATTTACACCAAAATTTTAGTTCTCTTATTAATATTCACGTGAAAATACTTTTGTTGTTAGAAGGAAATATTATTTGCGCTGTCTTCGAATTCACGATAATAGTTGAAAATATTATCTCAAAATATCAAGTAAATGTCTCGCGCAGATATATTTTTTAATTTAAATTGTTTTGCCATATTTTTGGCCATTTTAAATATGACGTAATTTCCTCCATTTACAGGTTTTAACGCATAGTAATGATTTTTTTATTTTAACATTTTGTTTCTCTTTTAAAATTCCAGTGTAAATATGGTTCTTATGACGCAATTTTCCTGCTTTTAACATGTAATCATTTTATTCTAATTTTATTTTTTTTTTCTGTTTACAATAGTTCCGTGTAAATAAATTTTTAATTTGAAGTAAACATTATTGTTTGCGCTATTTATACAGTTGGCAACAGTTTAAATTAATAACATTTTTTAAATTTGTAAAAAATATCTCTCGAAATACTGAAAATTTGAATTTAAAATAGAAATAAAACCTCAAAAAATAGTCAAATAAAAAAAATAAATGAAATCTGCACACCGGGAACTTATAACCTATAAAATGATCTAAAAATGATTAAATTCTCATGTATAGTTTTTGCTCCAATAAAACTTTTTTAATGGAACGATTTTGACCAAATTTAGCATTAAATATCTCTGAAAGTAATTCTTCGATTTGAAAACTGTCTGCATCAGCGTGTTTATCAAATATTTCTTTATAATACCACCGATTTCCATATTTTTTTAAACGACAGTTTTTTTAATATTAACGAAGAAAGACATGCTCAAGGCATACTTAGATACTACTACAGGCAGACTGATTTGTGTTTAATGTATGAAGTCGCTCGCCAGAGGACTCTGATACCCTGCCCAAAATTGAAATTTGACTCTGACCGTAACTGAAAAAACCTGGGAAGGGTAGATATGTAAACAAACACCAAAATTACGTCATGTCGCCATGATTACGTTTGCAATTCTGCTGACATTCCAGTCAAGCTTAGAAATGACAGCTAATTCGAATACAGCTGTTAAGGGTTATTATAAACTGTCCATATCAATGTAAATGTAAAGTTCTATTTATTTAAGTAACTAATATAATGCGTTTTTCTTTAAAACTTTTAAACCAACACACATAAAAATATATTAATAAAAAAACACATGCTTAGTCTAAAACATCAATGTCACAAATTTATTTGGTACCACTTAGTTATCCCGTCGACCAATTTCGCCAAATTATATAAATCGCTAAAACACTCGCCAAATTATACAAATTGACATAATTTTTATTTTAAATTACGAAAGAACAAATAAATTAGTATAACATTAATAAATATACAAATAAAACGTCGAAATAAAAATCACGTGATGACATAAACACGTGTAACTTGCTTACAGTCAAGTGAATGTGACATTTACGATCAAGCATTATTGGCATTTAATCTTATAGTTTGGCGATAGATTTTTGGTCGACGGGATAACTAAGTACCATTTATTTACTATTTTCACTGCTGAAACAATAAAACTGATAGAATTTTTTTTAATATATTAAAATACTCATAAAATTCCTTGTAATAATTAATAAATGTAATTTATTAAGTAACAAATACCCTTACATGATTTAATCAAAATTGCTTGGATAACATAGAATATTGCAACGATATTTAAATCCGTGATCACCATTTCTTTCTCTGATTAAAAATAAGAATATTTAATGTTTAAGGAAGATCGGCTTTTTTTTCTTCTTCTTCTTGGTTCGGGCAATATTAAAAACAAATATTTTACCGGTAACAGTAAATTAATCAAAAATAGCTGCTTCAAGTCAGTTATGAGAACTGTAGTTTGATAAAAATCAAATTTTAATTTTAAAACGTGTATATGAAAGCAAGCTATTTTTATATAAATACGGGACATTCAAAAAAGAATAACAGAACCGGCATTTTTCATGAATGAACCAAACGATCAAGGTAAACAATAAATAATTTTGCTAATCTTAAAAGTATGTATAACACTAAAATGCTACAATTTGTTAGAGGTCTGCACGGGCCGGAATTTCCAGGCCCGGGCCCGGCCCGGCCCGAACGAAAGCTATCTTGGCCCGGCCCGGCCCGGAGTAAAAATTGGAAGTTCGGCCCGAGCCCGGCCCGGCCCGACCCAACACAATTTCTACAAAAAAAAAAAAAAAAAAAAGAAATCCATTTTTTCTCAACATACAATTAAGATTCTTTTAATGAATACTACATACATATTTATGGGAACATTTTACAGTATATTTTACATTACTATGATGTTCGCAAAACAGAAAACACACAATAGTAAATATTAACGGTTACTTACAGTGTTTTAGTCATCGTGTCTACAGACATTTCAAAATGGAAATAAGGATTCATTAAAAGATTAATGTACTTCAGAATAAAGGATTAAAAACATGATAACTTTTGAAGCTGTATAATAAAAAGTAGATTTGTGAAAATATTTCTCTCATTTTTAAGGCTTTTCTCAAATCCAAAGGAGCTACATTTCGACACATTTATGAATTCTTTTCTTTTCGGAAACGCGTAAGATTGGCAGGTATTCTAATTCAGAAGCTATGTAAATGTGTTTTTTTTTTTCATAGATAAAAGCAATATATCTTTCTGAAAATACTGTCAAAGTTAGCGTTTTGAATCGAATTTCCGGAAGCGATAGCACAGGAAAGGAGAAAAACGTACAGTCACGTGACATGAATCTCTGTTATCTCTGTAAGTAATTTATCAAATATGGAAAAAGCTATTCGTTTCCAAATGCCTTCAATAGGCAGGCCTGTCAATTTTATGCCTTTATAGTTAAACATTTTGTCAGAAAATGTGTCTGAAAGCTTCGCATTGTTGAGCAGTGAATATGAGAACCACCTTAAGGTATATTTCCAAAGATACTGTTAAGAGAAGTTCATTATCACTATTAATACTACAAAACACTGTTCTACACATCCTGAGATCGATTAAGACCACTTCCGTCCCGGCACGAGTCTGCTGAAAAAAAAAATTAAACTCGGAATCAGACATTTTGTAACTGTACGATGCCAGTCTCTACGATGGACGTGTTACATTTCTGTATTGATGTTGTTAAGCTCGCATCGGCTCGTGACACACATTTATTCTTCTCGAAAAAATCATATTCATTGAAAACGGCTCGTATTTTATCTGCTTCGCTTAAATCCTTATATCGGGCCGTTAGGCCCGATTAATTTTTTTGCCGGCCCGGCCCGGCCCGCTTATTTTGTCTGTCGGCCCGGCCCGGCCCGTTGAAAAAATTGTCCTAATTCTGCCGGCCCGGCCCGGCCCGTTTGAAAATTCGCCTTCATTCCGCCGGCCGGGCCGGGTACGGGCCTCGGGCCAAGCCCGGGCCCGTGCAGACCTCTACAATTTGTGTAAAATAGCCTTTTAAATCGAAGGAAATTGAAGAATATAAATATTTAATTTATTACATGAAAATACGATCAATGATTCTGAAACCTCGATGATGAGAAACAAGCTTCTATCTGGGCAGGGTATAAATGTAAACAAAGAGCACGTTGTGAAGTTTTGGTTCGGGGTTTGAAGTTGGATCCGACTTCACTTTTTCGGCAAAATGCGCGGGCCGTTATATATCATAGTAGGCTATGGCCATGCTTAAGCCAAGACTCCCTTATCATAAAACAGACTTGACAATCCGGAGAAAGTCTATGGGTGAAAATGTCCCCGATAATTGCAAACTTATTAGCTGACTTTGTCCCGTAAGTTACGCCACCTGGTGTATACTCTTGGTAATACTCCATAAACAAATGCATAGTAAAAAATTGAAAATGCGGTGTTATTGGCAAAATTGTATAAAATATTTTTCGAATTCCAGTAAAATAAAGGCGTAAAAAAAATATTTCGCACAATTATGTTCTGGCTTTAAAAAATGAAACATATCAAAAATGAAGATTTAAATATAAGATTTATTGATATTTTTTCAGGGTACTTGTTAGTTATCCCGTCGACCAATTTCGCCAAATTATATAAATCGCCAAACTACTCGCCAAGTTCTACAAATTGACACAATTTTTTTATTTTAAATAACGAAAAAACAAATAAATTAGTATAACATTAATAAAAATACAAATAAAACGTCGAAATATTGGTTTTATTGGCCATTATTGGTATTTAATCTTAAAATTAATTAATTTATGGCAAACCATTATTGGCATTTAATCTTGCAATTTGGCGACAGTAATTTGGTCGACGGGATAACTAACAAGTACCATTTTCAGTATATAGGACTTTGCGGTTTATTTTTTTTTTAATCTTGGCACAATTTGGGCTTCGGAAAGAGCGATTTGTTGCCGATTGATATAAACAGTTATGAAAACAAAACTTATGAACTGTCAGCTTGTTTTATAAGAATTTACGGCACAGATGTTATATACGCCCCATATTGGCGCGATTTTTGTCCGACGCCAATTTTGCGAAAAGCTCGTTACTATATCATCTATATCCGGACCGGATAACCATATCAAGCAAAATAACGACACTTTGGTGCCAGTTAAGTAGCCGGTGCGTATATGACATTTACGCCAGAAAAAAATCGCGCCAATATGACATCTGTGCCGAATTTACATGTATAAATTTAGTTTCTAGATATTATTATTGTTTTTTATATACGATTTGTATATAAAATAGATAAATGCCTTTTTTTATATTAAATAAACTGTACAAATATTGGAAAATATTGCTTCTTTATGTGAAACAGTGAATATGCTTCCAGAAATTGCGTTGCCAAATTTTTTTCTCTCGCCAAGGCCCCTATACTTGAAAAATACCGATTTATTATTATATAATGTAGTATTAGCTAATGTTCTGTAATCTGTTCCACAGTCAAAGTTGACTGCAAAAACGCGATGCTGGAATAATGTGGTATCAAGTATACGGTTTAAAAATAAAATTAATTGTGCGCCAAACTACACTTACGCCAATTGGCTCTAGGTCTGATTAAGGAAGAATACTCAAATTAAGATTTACAAACACCAAAATCGTAGCATGACAAGAATACGGTATTTGCGGAAAGTTGAGGGACATGTATAAATTTAAGTGATTATTAAACTTTATTTTTCCAATTTTTTAAGTGTTTATTACTTCAGTCTGTTTTTTTGTGTATCTATGCGTGTTTTAACTTTCCTAAAATACTTTGATACATTTTAGTAAAACTTACATAACATATGTGAGTTAAAACAAGGAAATTAATTACGCACCAAACTATGCCCGCCAAGATATGCCAATTGACTGTGGAGCCAATTATGAAACTTTCCATAGATTAATACAAACTTTATATGAAAAAACAGTGAAGCTTTCATCTAAAGTATGTTAAACTGAAATGATCCCCCATACCTTCAAAAATAAAACAAATGATAGGTCAATAAATAAATAAATGAGACTGTGCATTGAAACAAATTGAAGGAGCGATGTTAAATTAATACTGTAAGGTGAAATTAATTGTGAAAAGAAAAGAAATAGCAGAAATAAAATAAATCACATATTTGAAAATATAAAAGAGAAAATGAAATATTTTACATTTTCCGGATCTAGATGCTATCCATTTATTTCAATAACTAATATCACTGAGAAATTCATGGTAAAATAATTTCCTTTCCTGATTATTATTATTATTATTATTATTATTATCATCATTTATTTACATAACGGAATACAGTAGTAAACATTTTTTTGTTTAACAGTAAAATAAGTTCATTTTTTAAATAAAATGTCTAGAACATATAAAAATTTTAAGATTGACAACTATCATTTGCAAACTACAAAGCACATCGTAAAGAAAATGGTAAAAGACAAAAGGTAAACAAATTAAAAAATATTTCTGTTTCTCACGTTAGATGGCGCTAGTCACGGGAAACCATGTGGTTTCTAACCACGTGTACAGCGGACAAAGGAAACTTAGCGATTGCGAGGCCTGTTATTTCGATAAGGAGGACTTGGCTTAAGCATTTAAATTGGATGAGTTCTACCCGGAATATCTACGCAGATTTTCATTGGTCCATTTCCAAATCAAAACTTTTTTTTATATATGGAAGGATTTATCCTCCAAATTTCAACAGAAGATATCGCGAAATATATGCATATTTCGACATATAGGACATCTCTCAAGATGTTTTTGTTTTTCTCAATGTTTTCAAACAGGTAAATTTTATGCACATTTATTAAAAAAATTAATCTCTAAAATTAGCATAACGTGTCCAACTCACAGGCTTTCTGCTTGACAAGTACTGGACACTATGGAAAGGGTTTTTATACGATGATTGGTAAATTTACAAATGATGTTAAACCATCTTAAGTGCTGTTTGCTTTTTCAAAAGTTATTTCTCCATGTAATCCTATTTGCACTGAGGTGATACATTCATTTCTTGATCTTAAAAGCCTACAAAACATTATTACAAATTATTTAAGTCCTATTTTAAAATTAAAGAATAAATTAAAAGCTCTTATTGAGCAAAAGACTCATTTGTTAAAGAAAATCTTTTTTTTTTTTCTTTAGAACTTGCTTATATTATGACTTTTTATACTAATAATATTGATAATACTGCTAATTAGGTTTAAATACTTGTAACAGAAAAATCTGGCACCAAAAACAATTTGCATCCCTATTTCCAAACAATATGCTTCATGGCATATTTTTACAAAATTTGCTGTCTCACGAAGCATATTGTTGGGAAATAGCTGTGATTAAATTATTGAGTAACATTTTTTTTCCCGCCATAAACTTTCAACCCTAATTGTTATATTAACTTTATTATATTGCTTTTTACTTTCTTCTATCTTCAATAGAAGAAAGTATTGTAATCGAAATTTTTTTCGACTTCCGGTTTTCGACGGATTGACACGTTTTAGGGGTCAGAGATCTCAAAAAACGTTTATAGAAAATGTCTGTATGTCCGTGTGTGTGTCTGTCGCCATTGTATCATCAAAAAGTGTATGAAGTTATGCATAGAATTGAACCAAATTTTTATTTTAAGTTTTTGGCTATGGCAAGCAGGTCCTCCCTGAATTTGGAAAAAATTCGCCGGTAGGGGGCACTGTAATAGCGAATTTTGTGCGATTTTGAATATTGTACCATCGAAAAGTGTATGAAGTTATGCATAGAATTGAACCAAAAAAATTTTTTAAGTTCTTGGCTATGGCAAGGAGGTTCTCCCTTAATTTGTAAAAAAATCGCCAGTAGGGGGCTCTGTAATAGCGATTTTTGTGCGATTTTGAATATTGTACCATCGAAAAGTGTATGAAGTTATGCATAGAATTGAACAAAAAAATTTTTTTAAGTTCTTGGCTATGGCAAGGAGGTCCTCCCTTAATTTGTAAAAAAATCGTCAGTAGGGGGCGCTGTAATAGCGATTTTTCTTCGATTTTGTGCCATTTTGAATATTGTACCATCGAAAAGTGTATAAAGTTATGCATAGAATTGAACCAAATTTTTTGCGTTTGTTTTTGGTCATGGCACGAAGGTCCTCCCTGAATTTGGAAAAATTCTGCCGGTAGGGGGCGCTCTAATTGCAATGTTTGTACCATTTTCATTATTGTAACATCGAAAAGTGTATGAAGTTATGCATAGAATTGAACCAAAAAAAAAATTTTTAAGTTCTTGGCTATGGCAAGGAGGTCCTCCCTTAATTTGTAAAAAAATCGTCAGTAGGGGGCGCTGTAATAGCGAGTTTTCTTCGATTTTTGTGCCATTTTGAATATTGTACCATCGAAAAGTGTATAAAGTTATGCATAGAATTGAACCAAATTTTTTGTGTTTGTTTTTGGTCATGGCACGAAGGTCCTCCCTGAATTTGGAAAAATTCTGCCGGTAGGGGGCGCTCTAATTGCAATGTTTGTACCATTTTCATTATTGTAGCATCGAAAAGTGTATGAAGTTATGCATAGAATTGAACTAAAAAAAATTTTTTTAAGTTCTTGGCTATGGCAAGGAGGTCCTCCCTTAATTTGTAAAAAAATCGTCAGTAGGGGGCGCTGTAATAGCGAGTTTTCTTCGATTTTTGTGCCATTTTGAATATTGTACCATCGAAAAGTGTATAAAGTTATGCATAGAATTGAACCAAATTTTTTGTGTTTGTTTTTGGTATGGCACGAAGGTCCTCCCTGAATTTGGAAAAATTCTGCCGGTAGGGGGCGCTCTAATTGCAATGTTTGTACCACTTTCATTATTGTAACATCAAAAAGTGTATGAAGTTATGCATATAATTGAACCAAATTTTTTGTGTATGTTTCTGGCTATGGCAAGCAAGTGCTCCCTGAACTTAAAAATATTCCGCCAGAAGGGGGCGCTGTAATTGCGATCCCTGTGCCATTTTCATTCCTGTACCATCAAACAGTGTATAAAATTGTGCATACAATTGAACCAAAATTTTTGTGCATGTTTTTGGCTTTGGCCAACAGGTCCTCCTTGAATTTGGAAATATTGCGCAGTAAAGGGGCTCGGTGATAGCGATTTTTGTATACTTTTCTTGATTTTTCGTTGTTCTATTGTGCAGCGGCGGGAACTCGCTTTCTGCTAAGCCGGCTATTCGCAAACACATCATAACAACATAAGGAAAAATTAGAACCTGATAAGGAAAAATTAATAATTTTAACAAATATCATGATATAGATTAACTCGTTTTTAGTCTGTTTAATTGATTGGAGCAGAAATTTAAGATGAAAATCAAAGTTGGTATAGTATTGAACTAATAATATTGAAGTATTAACATGTGTAACTAGGTTTTGAAATATTAAGATGCATAAGATAGAAGAAAGTTTTGGGATTGGTACATCCAACTAGTTTATTTTTTATTATTGTTATCTTACTATTTTAATTATCTCTTATTTACATTGTTGCATATGTATGTTGCGGCCCGCCAAATGTCGCGAACCTATATTTTCGGGCCGTGAAAAAAAAACGTTGAGTATGGCTGATCTAAAGTAATCAATAACGTTGCTATTGTGTATTTTCTGTCTTGTGAACAGATAGTAATTTTAAACTATACTGTAAAATTATCCCATAAATATGTATGCAATATTCTTCAAAAAAGAATCTTAATTGTATGTTAAGAAAAATCTGATTTTTTTTGTAGAATTTGAGTCTGACCGATTTAATTGATTTTTGCTCGGACGGGGCGTGTTTCCACTTATTTTTGTACGGGCCAGGCGGTGAACTGTGAAACTATAAATGGGCCAGCTGGGCTCTTGCCGAACTTTTAATTTTTACATCGGGCCATGCCCGGGCCTGGAAATTCCGGCCCGTGCAGACTCTAACCTCCCAATCACTCTGTCGTAGGCTAATTGAGGAATTCGGTTGTTTGGAGAATAGTCTGATATTTTTTGGCTTATTACCAAGAGCCTATACAGCATTAGGCTAAATTGAAAATGATCCCTTGTTTCTCAAACAGCCCGATAAGGGAAGATTTGATTTTCTTCAGGCTGATTGCCAGGGCCGGCTGCCCAGGTCCCCACGCCATTTGGGGTCTTGTTAGGGCTCTCTTTACGATACTACAACGGAAAAACTGTTTTGTTGAAACAACTAAATTTTGGTTAATATAGCTCCAATCCAATATTTTGTTAGATTAACTTAATAATTTTGTTAATTCAACAAATCATTTGGTTAATTCTACCAAAATTGGGTCATTCCAACCAAAATATTGGGTTGGAGCTATATTAACCAAAATTTAGTTGCTTCAACAAAACAGTTTTTTCCGTGTAAAATTATAATAATTTTGTAGTTGGTTTGTTTTTAAATGATTCTGCGTAAGGAAAAAAAAAGAAAGAAAAATCATGCGTTCAACATAGATTATGAAACACTTTCCAACCCATTCAGAATAAGTTAACAAAAATGAACCTTTTAAAAAATTAAAATAGTACGTCTCCTTCAACCCAATGGAAACGCATAATCCATTTCAAAACCCCATTTCAGCTGTCCCCATCTAAATCGGGAAAAGGATCCGAAATTTTCAGCAGCCCTCGTCTATACTAATATATAGATTCGTATCTATTAACAACATGCATGCCAAAATAGTTAAGTAATCTATATACTTCAAAGGATAATAGCCTCTCATAAGGAGAAGGGTACGTGAATACTTTTGTGCAGCCCTGTATAGGAGCTATAGAATATATATGTAGTGTGTAACATGCAAAAAAGACCGAATTTTAAAACGTACACTCCAAGCAATGATGACCCAAAGACAGTACTGTAACCGATTTCTCTGTCAATGAATAAAAAATGCTAACAGGATTGTAGTGACATTCAGTGGTTTAGATCCATTTGAAATAGCGTCATGTCATTAAAATACTCTGCAAACGATTTCCCCGGGTCATTCCGTGTCAAATCAACACGAAATTCACAATTTTTTAACCTCACCATCTCAGAATTGGATGAAATTTGGTAAGGTGTTTGTTTTCATGTAGACTAAGAAAAATACCAAGTATTATTTAAATATATCTACCCATCCCGGAATTACAGCCTTGAAAATTTGCCAAAATTGAATCAAAAAGGCTCATACAGGACATTTTAAAATTCAAGTTGCAGCTTCCCTAATTAAGATACAGAACTGGAAAAGGTGTCATTTTAAAACACTTTTCATGACCTTTCAAATGATAAGTAACAACATAGAGGTTAAGTGGGAAAAATATTTTGAAAATCAAATTCAAAATTTTAAATTTGAATATTTCAATAAGTACACTTTCGAAAAATTTAAAAAAAATTTCAAAAAGGGTTCAGGCTGTTTTTAACTGGTACAGTAAGTATGAAAGTGGGACAGCAATGGATTAATAGATTTTTAACAAATCAAAAACATCCATTTACTGAAGTTTTCCATCACATTAAAAAAATTAATTTCTTTTTAATCATAGCAGTATTTTATTCATACATTAAACCACTTAAAAGGCTGAACTATAAAGGGCAACCCATCTGTCCTGAAAAAAAATGACAATTTTTTTATAATGTATAGTAACTTCTTATTGTAGTTAGACCTACAACGGAGGAAATTTTCAATGAATGCAAGTTTTTGAAATGTTAAAAAGCTATGAACCCATTGTTGTCCCATCTTCAAACTTACTGTGCTTGTTAAAAACAGTCTGAACCCTTTTATAAAAAAAATTTTAAAATTTTTAAAGTGTACTTTTTGAATTTGATTTTCAAAATATTTTTTCCTACTTAACCTCTATGATGTTGCATGTCATTTGAAAGGTCATAAAAAATGCTTTATAATGACACCTATCCCAGCTCTGTATCTTAATTAGGGAAGCTGCAACTTGCATTTTAAAATGTCCGGTTGTAGCATTTTTGGCAACTTTACAAGGCTGTAATTCCCAAACAGGTTAATATATTTCAATAATGCTTGGTATTTTTCTTAGTTAACATGAAATCAAACTCTCTACCAATTTTCATTCAATTCTGAGATGGTGAGGTAAAATCAGTGTGTTGATTTGACATGGAATGACCCCCCCCCCCCCCATACCATCATGTAATGCAATGCTTTTGAGTTCCCCTGTTAAAATGAACTATGAATCCTACCTACTTCCTATACAATAGCAAACATGCTTGGGTGACCCTCCATAAGGTTTATCCATTGCATGAAATGCAGTTTAATGACGGGAGCGTGGACAGACAAACCGAATGCATAAACACTTTTCAACTTTGTTGGAAAGTGTTAAAAATGGGTATTCACATTTTATTTCTTTTAGTCAAAATGGACGCAATTGTCGTGAAATATACAGATTTCATGATCCTGAAAGTAACATAAACGCAAAAAAAAAAAAGAAAAAAAAATATTACAAAGGACAGAAAATTTTGCTGAATTAAAAATAATGATACACATTAAAAGTGAAAATAGGGGTTATTATATTTCAGATGTGACCTCTCAATGTTAATTTAACATACTAAAACCTATTGGACCTCATAACTTCCCACCGTTTTCACCTTCATGCCACAAAATTTTAGTCTTTGCCAATTCTAATATTATAAATTTAAAAGGGTTAAGATGTTTGTGGATGTAAAGGGTGGATTATAAGCCAGAGAGGCTATGTTTTATTTTCTTTTTATCCCACCTCATTTAAACAAGATTCGCACTAGAAACTTTTAACTCAATTTTATATTTTTAACTTTGGGGGGGCGAAATGTTGAAAAATTGCTTTTCCTTATTTTAAAACAAAAATTCTCGATTATTCCGTTGAGAATTCAATATTACAGAGACATTATTGCTTGCCTCTCAAAACGTTAATTCCTATTTTCATTGAGAATCAATGGACATTTTTGCTATAAAATGTAACATTTTTTCCTTGCAGAAAAAAATTCAAAAGCAGTCATAATTTGTCTCCAACAATTAATTTTCCGTTAAAAGATTTCCAAGTGAAAAATGTTTTTTTCTTTAGAATTAAAAGAAAAATGAATAGAGCGTCCTATGGGAAATAGAAATGACATTTTCAAGCATTTGTGAGTAGTTTTTGGCTGACGTCAGGGTCAAAACGGCTTTGCCTATTGCTGTATTATAATGCAGACAGTAAGATAGGCTATGTTTTATTTACTTTATTCAAATATTTTTGCTAAAAATTCAAAATTTTCTTATTTTTCCTTGAGAATCAATGGGCCTATTTTACATAAAATTTAACTGTTTTTACATGATTTCCACGTGAAAAATTAAATTGAAATATTTTCTTT
Organism: Maratus speciosus; assembly: GCA_963932465.1. Lineage (NCBI taxonomy): Eukaryota > Metazoa > Arthropoda > Arachnida > Araneae > Salticidae > Maratus > Maratus speciosus. The sequence goes on from OZ010786.1 coordinate 686,966,405, forward strand.
TGAATTAAAAATAATATTGTTGACGTCATACCGGTAATAAAACGTAGATTTTAAATATTGGGTAGCCATATAAGAGACATTTATATGATATGTGCAGAAAGCAGGTGATTATAACGTTTGTAAACACAGAAAATACAAGTTTAGCAAAACTCTAAACAATTGAACTAGTATATGCACATCTTACGGAGTTCAACTTACTGAACACAAATATTAAAAGCGCGTACTGAAACTGATACCAAAAGTATGAATAACCTTGAATTGTCTTCGATATTTTATCGCTCTAAATACTATTCCAAGTCTATAAAATCTATTTGTACTGATATTGCATTCAATCTATATTTGTTTTCGTTTACTCATTAATAATCTAATTTATGTTCTGTTTTGTCATCTCATTGACATCAAATTAAAAAATGTGATATTAAAACCCAAAAGACGCAAGCATTCATCAAATGTCGATGAATAATACATGAATAATTTTATCAATTTTTCCACATATTAAGTGAAAACCATGATTTATACCCACCGTCCTAGAACGGACATTGACACAAATTGAATAAATACAAAGTTATACAGCTGTAGTTGGAATGATGAGAAAGGCAATTTAGTAGAATTCAGAAAACAAACTGAACGATTACCAAATCGTCGAACCAAATCGCATTATAGTCCAGGCAATAGAGACCGTATAGGGGCTCTACCTAGCAAAATTCATGGTAGTTCTGGAACAAGGCTTACTATATGTTTTTTGGGTCGCTGAATCCGAATTTTTAACTTCCCACCAAAATTTCCCCCGGCAACCCCCCAAATTTTGGTAAAAAGGTTTTTATTAAAGAAATCAATTTTTTTATTGTTTTAGAGAAAAAGTGCCTAGAAATTCAGAAAGCAGGCAAAATTTGAAACAAATTAGATATATGGCATTATGACTTAGGATGAAGGGGAAGGGGGGATTTGCCTCGGAACGTGCGCGCGGTGCTGCGTGAACAAAGTTGCGTAATTCCACTTAACTACTCACACGTTTACATTCGCCCTCCCATCTCCCCTCCGAACTTTCTCTATAAGGTTTATTTTAAGTTTTTTGGGTCGCTGAATCCGAATTTTTAACTTCCCTCCAAAATCCCCCAAAATAGTTCTTTTTAACTTAAATTTCTTATTGTTTTAGGGGAAAAGCATTACAAAATTCAGAAACTAGACAAAATTTACAACAAATAGGATACATGACATTATGACGTAGGATGAACGGGGAGGGGGTGGGCTGCCTCTGAACATGCACTGCGGCGCTACGTGCACTAAGTTATGCAGTCCAGGCAATAGGGGATTTTATCTGGAAAAATTAATACTACTTCTGGATTTCGACTCACTTTATGTTTTTTGGGTCGCTGAATCCGAACTTCCCACCAAAATTTCACTCGGCAATCACCCAAAAAATTGATTTTTTGAAAAAATTTAGTTTTTGAGAAAAGCGCGCGGGGAATATTCCGAGGCAGCCCCCTCTCTCCCCGTTTTTCCTACGTCATAATGTCATGTATCCTATTTGTTGCAAATTTTGCCTAGTTTCTGAATTTCGTAATGCTTTTCCCTTAAAACAATAAGAAATTTAAGTTAATAACAACTATTTGGGGGGGGGGTTCAGGGGGGGAAATTTTGGGGGTAAGTTCAAAATTCGGATTCAGCGACCCAAAAAACTTAAAGTAAACCTTATAAGGAAAGTTCGGAGGGGAGATGGGAGGGCGAATGTAAACGTGTGAGTGGTTAAGTGGAATTGCGCAACTTAGTCCACGCAGCACCGCGGGCATGTTCCGAGGCAGATCCCCCTTTCCCCTTCATCCTAAGTCATAATGTCATATATCTAATTTGTTGCAAATTTTGTCTACTTTCTGAATTTCTAGATACTTTTCCCCTAAAACAATAAAAAAATTGATTTTTTTATAAAAACCTTTTTTGGGGGGGCTTTTTACCAAAATTTTGGTGGGTTACCGGGGGGAAATTTTGGTGGGAAGTTACAAATTCGGATTGAGCGACCCAAAAAACATAAAGTAAGCCGATTTCCAGAACTACCATTAATTTTGCTAGGTAAAATTCCCTATTGCCTGGACTATTAGACTAGTGCACTCTGTTCTTGCGTTTTTTGTGCATTTGGAATTAAAATACCGAACATTTTAAATACAAGCCTGCAGACCCAAAGGTTCTCTGCATTGAATGTAAATGTAGCATTAAAAAAATCCGCATGCATCCAGTCCGGTTCTAAAAGAAAAGGCTAATTGAATGCTTATTACTTTAAATAAGTTTCTCGGACCCTTAAGGGTCACACATTCATCGCATATGAATTCAAAAACTAGCGTCTAAAACGCGCCCCTCACAACGGCTCATATCACAAATGCACCCGCGAAATTCCCTATGCTACTGAGAAAGTCCCTACTTAAATGGAAAATATGGTTTTTCTTTTTTATCTGCGTGAATGAATTTAGATGCTTTTATTTATTTATTTATTTTTAATGATTTTAAATAGATTTGATAGTAGTGGCATTAAATATTTTTTTATTGATTCTGAATAAAATAAATAGATGAATGTAGAGGAATATTTCCGGATAAAAATGTTGTCCTTTAGATGTTTATGAATACGAATTTTGTTAATTTTGTTATTTTTTTTTACCTATCAAATCTCTGTTTGTTTCAGTATTTAAAGGGAAGTATAAATAGTATATGAATATTAGTTTTTACACTGAGTTTCTTGGGTAAAGGTAAGCAATCAGATCTTAAATATCTTGCATTAGAGATCAGAGAATAAGCGACTAACGAATTGCGTATAATAGATTCAAAAGTTTTAGTAACTTTAAGTGTAGATCGACCGAAATATTCGTTACGTTTTCGGCCCAAAATCGGAGTTTCGCCAAACGTTCGTTTTCGGGAGAAATGCTGCTGAAAATTCGGCCGAAACTATTTGTATTTAAAAAATTTCGTTTGTTTCTTCGGAAATTTTCTACATTACTCAGTGATTTGAACTGTATCTGCTTAAATGAGACACTCTTCTTTTATTGCTAAGAACTTCACTGTTTATAATTATCAGTCATCAGGGACTCCAGATGCGAGTGCAAAGTAAAAAGCAAGAAATGCATATATGACTAAACTTTGAACATGTTTTCCACGTGCTCATTAAAAGCTGCAAACTTAACAGTAATTATTTATTTATTCTTTTTACTGAACAGTAAATGTTACAGATTATTTTTTTTTTTAAATAAAGAATTTAAAAAAAAACCTGTCGGGTTTTCTTTCTGTCATGTTATCGATTTGCATATGTTTCATTTAATTTGGCTACTATGACGCAAACAAAACATTTACATAAATTTTACTTATGATTTTTGGATACCTTGACACAAAAGATAACTCAATCAATTGAAATAATACATTTCAATGTATGATATAGGCTCAGTGAAAATGTGATATATTTAACAGTATACTAGAAAATAAAAAATATCGTTTGGATGTGAAAATATATTTAAAAGGACAAGCCAAAAATTTTTTTTATCGAATTTTAAAACAAACCTTTTAAAGTTCTATAAATTCGCCCTCAAATTTTCATATCATCTCATTTAAAACCCATATTTTGAATTTTTGAGAGACCTGAATGAAAAAGTATGAGTGAATAAATTGTTTACATATCAATTGATGTTGAAAATACTGTTTGCACTTGTGAATATAAATAGAAAAAAGAAAATGATGTGAGAAAATGAGAATGTAAGAGAGAATGTAAAAGAAAATGTTTTTCTTTTAATTAATAGCATAGTGTTACCCAAATTTTCATATCATTATTTTTAAGACCTATATTTAAAATTTTTAGAGCAGTAAGGCAAAGTACTGTGTCAGAAATGTTTAACCCGTTGAGGTACTGATTTTAATTACTAATAAAAATTGTAAATGAAAAATCCCTGTTTCCCATTTTTGCGTCCTTCGATCTTTACAAGAAGAAATTAGTTGTATTCGGGAAAATTTTCGACTTCTGGTTTTCGATGGATTTATATGTTTTAGAAAATCCTGATCACGATTTAATGGTTTTTAGAAAATGTATGTCTGTCACTCTGTCTGTGAGTATGTATGTGACAAAAATTTTGTGGGCGCTCTGTCTCAATAACTAATACACGAAATTTCACAAACCTAAAGATTCAGATAGACCTTGGTATAAACTAGTGTTTGGTGTATATCGCCCAATATATGGCGCCACTATGCTGCTTTTTTCACGATTTCAGCAATAACTCTATCAAGAATTGATGTCCGGAATTTAATAAAACTTTAGATTCAGTTAGACCTTAATATAAACTAGCTTGATTAGTTTTTGGTGTATATCGCCCAACAGGTAGCGCTGCTGTGCTGTTTTCTGTACGATTTGAGTAATTAATAACTCTATCTCAAGAACTAATGCACGGATTTTCCTCAAACTTCATATTCAGTTAAACATTGATGTAAGCTGTTACTGATTAGTTTTTGGTGTAAATCGCACAACAGGTGGCGCTGCTATGCTGCATTTTTCATGATTTTCGCAAAAGCTATATCTCAAAAACTTAATGCACGCAATTTAATCAAAAGTAGCATTCTGTTACATTTTCACTTAAATAGAACCTTATTAGATTGGGTGTATATTGAACAACAGGTGTTAATTTTATATACTTTGGGTTGGAATTTTGGTTGCGAACATCTAAGAGGTCGAGTTCCGAAATTCAACGATTTGTTTGAAGCAATGCGATACTTATATCTTCTTATTAAATACATCTAATGCAAAGAGCCTATATACCTTTACATTCCTCATGATGGGCATAGATTGTCATTTAATTTTAGCACTGTGATAGCGAATTTTGAATTATTAACATGTATAAGATAGAATAAAGTTTTGGAATTGGCACATCAGTTTTGTTATATTATCTATCTATATTATAAAGGACAAACATATCTGTGCGTAACGCATACGTCATTCTGCGAATGGCAACACTTTGAAATTTGAAATGAAATTTCGGTTTTGGAATTTTCTCTACTGCAAATTTTTAAACTTCTAAATATCGCACATTTAAAATTTTTACACCGTCGTGTAACGAAAAAAATGCTCTTTTAAATGCAATTTGTTTGAAGGCTGTATCTCTATTTAATTTTGAGATATTAATTTTTTTTGTACTTTTTAATACATTTTTTGTAATTGTGGCAACTGAAGAACTCCATTTCTGTTGAAAGTCGTGGAGGGTTGAAAGTAAAGGGAAATTAATCACGGAAGAAGAAAGTAATATATTACTGTACCTTTTATTGCCATTTTCTCATAAAAACTGAAAAAAATAAATTGAAATTGAAATACGCGCTATGTCAGCGATTTTTTAAATTTCCATATATCGCACATTTTCAATTTTTAAACCTTCAAATAGAGGAAAAAATCTACTTTCAAATGCAATTTGTTTGAAAATTGTATCTTAATTGACTGAGTTATTATGGTTTTTAAAATAACTAACCACCCGTGGCGACCAATTTGGCCTCCCTTAAATGTATGCTAGGCATTGTATCATGTTACTTTTATTCGTAATTTAATTTACTTGCTCAATCCTTCGCCAAATTTGAAGATTCTGCTAGAGAAATCGAGAATTCTCTACAGTTATATTAGTCGGGCACAGGTGATAAATCGCCAAACATTGTACCCGTCGCATTTTTTTTTTATATTTCGTTAATTCAGATTAAAATATAATCCTTTCACTCATTTTATTTAGAATGAATGACTTTAATTTAAAAATAAAACCTTTAAAATTCATGACTTTCACTTAAAAAAAAATTCTTTAAAAAAAGACAAAGAAAAGGAAATGAATAAATAATACCATAAAACATTTAATTTCAACATGAAAGCATTGCTTTAATTTACCCCTTGAAAAATAAAAAATGCTGCTGGCGAGTTAAAAAAAAATGCTATTGGCGAGAATTGCACCCAGCTAATATAAAAGTACGAATTCTTTGCGATTATGGACACTTTTATGTAGTTTTATTTGAAAAAAAAATATTTTGATTAAATGGGTTGCCAGAAAAAAATTTCTTTTCTCGCCATGAACCTTTTCTCTATTTCGCGAAGTAATAAATACTGGAAAAGCACCTTAATTTATTTTTTTATTTATTGTATTTTAAATTAGATGAATAAAATACGGCACACGTGTCATATACGCACTACGTTGGCACGACTTTTTTCTGACGCCAATGTCATATACGCACCGGGGTACTAAACTGGCGCCAAAGTGTCGTTATTTTGCTTGATATGGTAACCCGGATGCTGTTGTTTATTTACTTTTATTTTATTTTTTAAAATTATATAAATTGTTTTGTTCTATAGTTATTAATTAAACTTTTTATTTATTTATTGTTTTTCACTTTTTTAAAATATTACACAATAACCAATGAGATGCGCTTCATTCGGGCGTTGCCATTAAACAATTAACCGCCAATTGTTTACAATTAACCAATTGAACAATTAACCGCCAATTGTTTACAATTAACCAACAATTAATCGCGATTTCTGTGTCACGTACGATAGCGTAATATAGATATATATATTTTCAAGCAAAAATTATTTTTTTAATTTATCTCTATCACGTGTAGCTCGATTACGGAAGGTTAATCCGCTTGCTCTTAAAACAATGTAAAAAGTTCAGTATATGTTTCCGCCTAATGTTCCATAACAAAGTTAAAACTTCCTCTATAGAAAAATAAATAAATTAATGTAAATAAGAAACAAGTTTAACAGACATGTGATTGAACCACGTGCTTATGCACCGACATGATCAGAAAGACTGACGTAAGTGGCAAAATCTTGGGTTAATAACTCCTGGCATGTGGTGACATGTGAAAGTATCGCTTTTAATAAATTTCAAAACTTTATTTGTTTGCATAATTGATATTTTTCATATAAAAATTCTTTTTGATGTTAGTGGGCAATCTAAAATATATATTACATGTACAAAAAATAATTAGATTAAAAAAAAATTGGTTTTCACCTATATTCTGTATAACCCGAGGAGCTCGGGTTCGATCCCCTAGTAATAATAAAGAAAGAAGTTTGTGTGTGAGTGAGTGAGTGTGTCGACCGTGTTCTGAAGTGACCGCTGCACGTAGAGCTACAAAATTTGGGGAAAAGATACGTCTATGTATGAAGTTTTGCACCTCGAAGCCCGATTTTCGATTTTTTGATTAGATTTTTTTTTATTTAATTTTTTATGCGATTTTGAGCACTTTTTTAAGTTTCGAGATGATTTTTTCCGTATAAGTGAGAAGAATATGGTTTCTTTCTTTTAACCCAAAATATAGTAAATTTTGTTCCTTTTTCAAAAAAGTTTATTCGGAATTCATGCAGCGATTTTTGAATTTTTAGCGAATTTTTTATGCAATTATTGAACAGCATTTAATGCATTTCCATACCTATATGGAGGTTACTGTACAGGGACACAGTTCTGTCGCCAAATGCCGCCATGTTTGTCCCCAACTTGGCGGTATATCGCTAAATTTGGCAACCGAAATGAGTCGCCAAAAGTGACGCCAACTTGGCGATATCTCTAATATTTCGCCAAATTCCCACAGACTTCCATTGTAAACCAATATGGATTACTTGCTTACAGAAAATCAACAAATTGAGATATTTTAATACAACAAAAACTAATATTTATAATAAAACACTCATACTACAATATATATTAAAACACACATGCACACATAAATAACGCCTGCATTCAACAGTTAAAGGTATATATAAATATTATACAGACATACAAACAATAAATACAATAAACCCAACTGGAGTGAAAAATTAGCCAGAGCCAGGAATCGAAAGCGGGGCCAAAAACTAATATTAATTTAAGGGATTATATTAATTCGATTTTTCCACATTAGGAAAAAGAATGCGGTTTCTTTCTTTTAACCCAATATAGTAAATTTTTTTCTCTTTTCATAAAAGTTTATTCTGAATTCGAGCAGCGATTTTGGAATTTTTAGCGAATTTTTTATGCGATTATTGAACAGCATGTAATGCATGTCCATACATATAAGGGGGTTACCGTAGGGGGGGATCCAGTTTTGTCGCCAAATAAAGCCAAGTTTGTCGCCAAATTTGGCGACCAAAATGAGTCGCCAAAAGTGACGCCAACTTGGCGATATCTCTAATATTTCGCCAAATTCCGATAGACTTCCACTGTAAAACAATAGGGTTTACTTGCTTACAGAAAATCAACAAATTGAGATATTTTAATGCAACAAAAATTAATACTAACTTAAGGGATTATGTTAATTATATTTAAGGGAGTCCAAGTAAATTATCTATAATAATAAAGAAAGAAGTTTGTGTGTGAGTGAGTGAGTGAGTGAGTGTGTCGACGGTGTTCTGAAGAGACCGCTGTACGTAGAGCTACAAAATTTGGGGAAAAGGTACGTCTATATATGAAGTTTTGCACCTCGAAGCCCGATTTTCGATTTTTTGATAAGATTTTTTTATTTAATTTTTTATGCGATTTTTAGCACTTTTTTAAGTTTCGAGGCGATTTTTTCCATATAAGTGAGAAGAATATGGTTTCTTTCTTTTAACCGAATATAGTAAATTTTGTTTCCTTTTCAAAAAAGTTTATTCGGAATTCATGCAGCGATTTTTGAATTTTTAGCGAATTTTTTATGCAATTATTGAACAGCATTCAATGCATTTCCATACCTATATGGAGGTTACTGTACAGGGACACAGTTCTGTCGCCAAATGCTGCTATGTTTGTCCCCAACTTGGCGGTATATCGCTAAATTTGGCAACCGAAATGAGTCGCCAAAAGTGACGCCAACTTGGCGATATCTCTAATATTTCGCCAAATTCCCATAGACTTCCATTGTAAACCAATATGGATTACTTGCTTACAGAAAATCAACAAATTGAGATATTTTAATGCAACAAAAACTAATATTTATAATAAAACACTCATACTACAATATATATTAAAACACACATACACACATAAATAACGCCTGCATTCAACAGTTAAAGGTATATATAAATATTATACAGACATACAAACAATAAATACAATAAACCCAACAGGAGTGAAAAATTAGCCAGAGCCAGGAATCGAAAGCGGGACCAAAAACTAATATTAACTTAAGGGATTATATTAATTCGATTTTTCCACATTAGGAAAAAGAATGCGCTTTCTTTTCTTTAACCCAATATAGTAAATTTTGTTCTCTTTTCATAAAAGTTTATTCTGAATTCGTGCAGCGATTTTGGAATTTTTAGCGAATTTTTTATGCGATTATTGAACAGCATGCAATGCATGTCCATACATATAAGGGGGGTTACCGTAGAGGGGGATTCAGTTTTGTCGCCAAATAACGCCAAGTTTATCGCCAACTTGGCGATATATCGCCAAAATTGGCGACCAAAATGAGTCGCCAAAAGGGACGCCAACTTGGCAATATCTCTAATATTTCGCCAAATTCCGATAGACTTCCACTGTAAAACAATAGGGTTTACTTGCTTACAGAAAATCAACAAATTGAGATATTTTAATGCAACAAAAACTAATATTAACTTAAGGGATTATGTTAATTATATTTAAGGGAGTCCAAGTAAATTAATTATCTAACAAAAACATAGCTGTGAAAAAAGGGAGCCAAGTTCTGTAAAGACAATGGCAAGAAAAGAAGTGATATCTAAGTGGGTGCCAAGTTCAAATAAAATTCACCCAAACTTACCTACTGAAGTATTATAGCATTTTTTAAATTGTTTAGAAATAAAAATTATTGATAGCATATTAATAATAAATCTAGAACTTGGCAAGTTTTTACCTACAAGTCATTTATTTTTATTAAAGACATTATTATATCTAAACTTGTTATTTCATATTTGGAAGCCTTCATTTGAGTGAGCTCCTTCCCCTTGAAGGATGGTGGGATAAGATATATCCCACCTAAATTTAACTGCAAAATGCCACATTGACACTAGAATTCAGGACTAAAAAGTTTAATTTTATTAAATACGTGAAAAGAAGCTTTTACCCATTTTGAAATAAATTTGTTTTTAAATTCTGGTGTGATTGAATCATTTCAGCATGTCACGAATAAAAGCCCCTGAAGGGTTAAAGAGGTGCAGTCTCTAGAGGGATGACCAAGAACAAGCGTAAAGGTATCTGTCTCTTTCTCAGGCCTTTTAGTCTGTTTGCATTGAGGTTTCCGAAGGGTGGGTGCTAGAGTGATAACCAAAGACGAGCGGGAATGTATTTGTGTATTTATTGGTTTATCAAATCTTTAACATGAGTCATTTGTTTATAATAATAACTATATTAATTTTTTTATAATGACATTGTTGTTAATATTAACATCATCATTTTATTAAGACATGAAATTGATAGGCATAACATTTATCAAAAACTTGCCAAGTTCTAGATTTATTATTAATATGCTATCAATAATTTTTATTTCTAAACAATTTAAAAAATGCTATAATACTTCAGTAGGTAAGTTTGGGTGAATTTTATTTGAACTTGGCACCCACTTAGATATCACTTCTTTTCTTGCCATTGTCTTTACAGAACTTGGCTGCCTTTTTTCACAGCTATGTTTTTGTTATAGATATCATTACTTTTTGTACAGTTACAATATATTTAGACACTTTACATAATGCTTTTTAATGTGTTTACATGAGACTATTTTATTCACCAAGCAACATTCAATTTTAATTTAAATTTCCTACAACAAACTATTTGGCTGTCAATTTGCGGCAGAAATCTATATTTTAATACTGCTACACTGAATGCATGTTTTAAAACGAAATGTATTGATTCGAAATTTTTATTGTTTCTGAAACAACAATTCCTATTAAATTCCTATGTTAAATTCTCCTATTCAATTTTCCAATTAAATATCCTATAGCAGGGCCTGCTTTTTTGTACTGAAAGTGAAAAATAAAGTTATGTGCTTATGCCACACTATGTATCATTCATCCATGGGTGCGGGCAAAGAGGCAGTGCAGAGGAAGGACATTGCCCCTTCCTGGATTTTCAAATTTGATTAACTAAATAAACATTTCTCTGATGATTTTGAAAATAACAAGTGGGTAAGTGTGATCACAGATCGCACAGCGGGTTTCGTTTAATATTCCTTTCAAAACACTTTATCCTTTTGAAAAATCTGTTAGTTCCACATTTCGCAACCAGGGGCGCACTCTATTCTAAACAAGCCTCTATCCGAATGAAACTCCGTTTTACATACTATCCGTAGATATTTTAGTCGAGGGGATTGAGCCCATAGCACCCGAGATAAGTAGGCGCCTCTGGCGATAAAAAGTGGAAGTAAAATATGTAAGACTATGGTGCATAATATGAAAGAATGGTCAAAGGGGTGTCGGCAAAAGTTGGAAAAGTGCTCCCCCGCGTGAAAAGGGCGGGGGTTAGAAAAATTGCTTAAAATACACAAGTTAGAGCCTAGAGGAGTAAATAATATAAGACTTTTTGAAAATTTTATGAATTGCCGTGTGGTCTGAGGTATTCAGCTATACGTATGCAAAATGTCATGTCTCCAACTTAATTAATGACTCCCTTAGAAAGAATTGCTTAAAATACATGTGTGGTAGCTCAAAGGGTTAAGCATAAGACTTTTTCAAGATTTTATGATTTGTCGCCTGGCCTCAGGTGTTCTGCTATAAGTATGCAAAATTTCAAATCTGCAATTTAATAAGAGGCTCAGTTAGAAAGAATTGCTTAAAATACGCATGTGGAAGCCCAAAGGGTTAAATGTACGACTTTTTCAAAATTTTATGATTTCTCGTTTGATGTGAGGTGTTCAGCTATAAGTATGCAAAATTCCACGCCTCCAACCTAATTAGAGGCTCACTTTGAAAGAATTGTTTAAAATACACATGGGGGAGCCCAAAGGGTTAAATGTACGACTTTTTCAAAATTTTATGATTTGTCGTTTGATGTGAGGTGTTCAGCTATAAGTATGTACAATTTCACGCCTCCAACCTAATTAGGGGCTCACTTAGAAAGGATTGTTTAAAATACACATGTGAGACCCCAAAGGGTTAAATTTACAACTTTTTCAAAATTTTATGATTTGCATTTGATGTGAGGTGTTCAGCTGTAAGTATGCAAAATTTCACGCCTCCAACATGTATAGTTTCTGAGAACGGGCTCTGTGACGGACAGAATATCTCAATTTGTTGTTTTTCTGTAAGCAAGTAAACCCAGATAAACCCCCAGTAAGTAGATAGGTTTACAATGGAAGTCTATGGGAATTTGGCGAAATATTAGAGGTATCGCCAAGGTGGCGTCACTTTTGGCGACCGATTTTAGTCGCCAAATTTGGCGATATATCGCCATGTTGGCGAGAAACTTGGCGGTATTTGGCGACAGAACAGCGTCCCCTCCTACGGCAAATTAAAATTTCGCCTAATAGACGCAATGGTAAAGTAAAAATGGGCACCCCTAGGTGGGTAATTCATCGATTTTCACAATTTTTTAATTTTTTTCCTTAGTTTTATAGTGTAAACGAACTTCGCAGCAAATTTGAAGTCTGTAGCTGCAGTAGATATACGAGATCTTTTTGATGAGTGAGTCAGTCAGTCAGTCAGTCAGTCAGTGGTAAAATTATCGATTATCAGACATTTTCAAATGTCATTATCTCGGAAACTAATTATGCGTTATTTATAAAATTTTGGATTTTAGGTAATTAGGGTGGCCTTACTACCCATTTCGTATAACAAGTACGTAGGTCTCATAGATTTTCAGTTGTAGAGCATTGAAATTTGATGAAAACAGCTCGAAATGGTTCGTGTAAATAACACACGGCTATGTCAGGCGAACTTGGCTGACACACTGCCGTGTGTCTAGATGAATAAAAGTAACATGATTTAATGCTTAGCATGATTTCCAAAACATAAATTTTAAGAGAGCCCACAGGTCAAAGGAATTAGATTTGAAACTTTTATCCAATTATAGTAAATTTTGACTTTCGTGATTCTTGAATTTTTTGTGATTTTTAATGCGATTTTTACGTTTCTTCGCGATCTGCTGCAATTTTTTGACATTCCATTTTTGACCTAAAGTACAGTCTGCCCTCATTTCAATAAAGTTTATTCGGATTTCGTATAGCAATTTTCGAATTTTTCGGGAATTTTGTATGTGATTTTTAGTGTATTTAAGCGATTTGCTAATATTTTTCCACATTAGTGAAAGGAATCAACTTGCAATCTTCGAACATAATATATATGTATATTTTCTCTTTTCAGAATTTGAGAAGCGATTAAAAATTTTTTCGCGATATCTTATTGTGATTTTCAGAGTTTTTTCGTAATTCCTGCTGTTTTTTGACGTACCCGGGCAACGCCGGGCAAGTTCGCTAGTTACAAAAATAAAGTGATCATCTAACTAGGAAATGAAGTAGTTTTTTAAAAAGAATATTTATCCATGCTTTTTATTTTTAGGATATTGTATCTCGCATCAATACTTAAAAGACAGATTTTTTTAGGTAGTTTCGTAAGAAATACTACCTATTGCAGTCGTTACCATGGTGCGACTTTTCAAAAATTCCTTCATAACTTTTCATTATATGACTCCAGGAACCCAAAACCACCCCCACCTAAAAAGTTTATATATATATATATATATATATATATGTATGTATGTACTAAATTTTGTCCGCACGATAAAAGTCGCAATTATGCACGGATCGTTTTCAAACTCGCCAAACACTTTGAGATGGCTAATATCTCGGCGGGCATTGAAAATGGGCAAAATCGGCCCAAGGGAATGGAAATGGGGGTGGGGGTGTTAAAAATTTTGAATACCGTCTTAACAAGATTCTGATAAAAACCAGCTCTTACACAACAATGACAGGAAAAAATAAATATTTTACGTTACAGCAGTTGCCAACAATTAAAAAAAAAAAAACAATAAAATTTTCACCACAACAATTGCTTTTCTTTTGCAAGAATTTCACGTGAAAAATAAATTAAATAAATAGTTTGACGAATTGAAAACAAATTGAATATTACCTCATGAGTTTTCTAGAGCAAGATTTCAGCATGGAAACTCAAAATGAAATAAATAGTTTGACGAATTAAAAATATATATATATTGCGTCATATTAGAAATATAATGGACCTCAGCAGGTGAATATGTAACGTCATGTGAGTTTGAAGAAACGTATTAAAACATGATAAAAACCCGACTATGGAAATATTAACATATTTTAACACTTTGAGGTTCTGTGAATTTGTTTTAGCCATTTTAAACCTATCCCATATACATGCGTGCGTGTATTCGTGTCTATTAGAATTTTCACAAAATGTTTAGCTCTCTAGAGTTCATTCTTAGTGAAGGAACTGGGTTTATCTCTAATCTTGATTTATGTTTTGCTGGTGAATCAGGCCCGTAGCTAGACTATATTTCCAGGTAGGGCAAACGCTTTTCCAGGGAGGGCAGATTATTTCTTAATTTTTTCCCAGTCTCTTATTTGTAGTTCTTCAAAAACATGTACTGCAATTTTAAGGTAAACGTTTCTCATTTAAAACACAAGATTTTTCTAAACTCAGTATGATTTTTTTTAAATTTTTTCCGAGGGCACAATGCAAATGTGTCAAAGATAAATAAATAAATATATATATATATTTAACAGTTTTCCCGCGATTTTGAAGTCCATGTTCCAAATTTTTAAATCTTTATTGCTTTTTACTCTCCTTATTACATTCATTCTCCATTTTACATTGAGCAAAAAAATATTTAAAAAAAATCAAAACTTATAATAAAAAATTAAAAAAAGGTTTGTTTGTTTTACAGGTATAGATTGTCGAGAACTATTCTCCATTTTACATTAAGCAAATATATATATATATAATATATATGTAAAAGCAATTTAACAAATTACAAAAACCATTTGGAAAATGATTTTTTCGAAGACTAAAATTTAAGGCATAAAAAATCGCACGGAGTTGATCATACATTACGTACGCCATGAATTAAACATTAATATTCCTGGACCTATCATGAACAAATTTTAAAAGAAATTTCAGTTTTACAATTTTCGGTATTGTAAATTTTTAAACTTCTACGGAGCTGGTCATACATTACGTGCGCCATGGATTACACATTAATATTCCTGGACCAATTTTAAATGTAATTTCCTGCATTACGTACGCCATGGATTATATTTCGGTACTGTAATTTTTTTAACTTCTACGGAGCTGGTCATACATTACGTACGCCATGGATTAAACATAAATATTTCAGGACCAATTTTTAATGAAATTCCATTCTTAAACTTCTAAACATCCCACAACATTGCTTTTTACACCGTCGTATCGAGAAAAAAATGTACTTTTAAATGCAATTTGTTTGAAAGCTGTATCTCATTTTGATCCTGAGTTATTAATTTTTTTTTGTAGTTTTTATTACTTTTTTGTCATAGTGGCAACAGAAGTATCCATCTCTGTTGAAAGTAAAGGGAAAATACAAATTACTGTAGAGACCAATCAGAAAACGAATAAAATGCGGATTCAACCAGTAAAACGCTTCAGATATGTTTTTGATTTCCTACCCTGACAAAGAACAATAACCATTTTTCCAAATGGTTAAAAAATTAAAACTTATAATAAAAATATTAAAAAAAAGGTTTTTTTGTTTTACAGGTACAGATTGTCGAGAACTTAAAAATAATCATGCAATCAGTTAATTTATTCAAAAGTTAAACCTCTAAAAAATAGCGTTTCCAAATAACTGAATTTAAAATCTTTAACATTATTATCCATATGTTAATATTCTACTTTAAATACTTACCAAACATTTACCAATCACCCCGAAAAGATCGTTGATTTTTTTTCTTACGAATGTCCTTGGAATAATTTGTTTATTTGCCTTGTTGCTTTTAGGCAAATCGAGATTGAGAATTTCTGGTTTACTTTTAGTAGTTAATGATAATGAATTTTTATCATTACTATTTACACATTATTTAGGAGCGGGACTCACTGTTTCCTGTTCTAGTTCACGATTCTTATACATAAATGAACGGATATCCATATTTTCAAATATATCTTGTAGTCACAGATAAAGTAATCAGTTCGCACACACACATTTTTCCAAAATATATAACTTTTAAATCGAGAACACTTTTTTTCGCTCTGTCACCAAAGGCTGATTAGCACCTAAAATCCGCAACAGTTGAGCTAAAACTAGTGCATAGTGCATTATTTTCATTTTCACAAACAGATGTTTCGCAGTCGCTAAGTCAATTTCTCGAAATTGCTGACCGGTACTCAAAAAACTTTCTGGCGGCCCTGCACAAACACATATCCGTAGTCAGCACAATCACAGGGACGAAAATTTGCATTGATATCGTCCCATTGTAAATTCTTGAAAAACTAACTTTTGGAAAATATTTCATACTACCTCTTTATTTAGAAAAAAAAAATCTCTTAGGTGGTTTAAGAACATTTCAGAGGAAGGATAACACGATTTCACACCATAGGTGGTCCAGTGATATGAAAGAAAATCACTGAATAGCAAGTACTAAAGGGTGCTAGACAGTTCGGCTACTTAATGATTCTTGTGAGAGGCGATCTCTTTGCAGTCTTGAAGCTAGGCAACCTTATAAGTATTATAAATGTGACAAACTGAAGGGGGGGGAGGGAAGAAGCTTGCAAGCGGGGGCAAATTCAAAGTTGCACACGGGCGTTCTAGTTTGTTTTTTTTTTAAACAGATCAAGTCTTCTAAATTCTCATGCTTGTGTTCTTTTATTCAAGACTTAATTTATACAAACCAGTGCCCTCTCAGTTTCAGAATAAACAATGACATTTTTTGCTTGTTCCGTGCTAAATCTTATTAAAAATAAACAATATTTATACAATTTAGTGTTTAGAGCAGAAGATCTAGTCTGTGCATATATAAAATATTTTTTAATTTATATTTTCACTTGCCCATTTCCCATAAAGGAACAATGTTTCTTTAATTTAATTTTTAAAAATAGATATATATATTGTATATACTTATGACTGTTGTCTGTTCGGTCCATAATTATTTCATATACCCTCCATGATGTTCCAAGAAATCAAATAACGTTTTTTTCTTCTTCTCTTATCAAAATAATGCATTTTTCAGAAAATGCTGGTAAAGTGTCCATGTTTAAACTTGTTATTTTTGTTGCATAAATCAGGGTTTCCTCTTGCACATATTTCTATTTTATTGGCACCAGGGCTTAATTTCTAACAAAAAAAGTACCGGAGCCCTAATATTTTACCCTAATACTAATAACCGTAGCGTCCCCCCCCCCCCTCCACCGTCACTCTAATCCGCATATTTATATTTCATACATTATTTGCAAAATTTAAAGCATTTTTTTTTCTTTAGGAAAATAAAAATTTTCAATAATTTCTGCATATACTTAGCTGTCAATTGTTTCACTTTTTAGTCCTTCCAAGTAGAAACCTTTGCCTAATTTTAATGTTAATTAATCACAGGATTCTGCGAGTAAATAAATTAAGGATTCTGATTCGAAAACAGTGTTAAAACAAAATAGGGACAGTTCGCAGCTATACATTTTTATAAAAAATGAATGAAATTTACAGAAATTAATACTGATATGCTAAAGAAATTCTTTTCCCATAATAAATTTTCCCATAAAAGTAGCATATCAAACTATAATCGGTTCCTTCCGTAGAACAATCTTTCGTGATGAGTCCCTGAAAATCAGATTAAATTAAACATCTGACACCGTGATCGGAAAGATTCAATGCTTTTATAGAAAAAGGGGAAACGCTGCTCTATTGCTTAATATAAAAATAACAATGCATTACAATTATATCTACTTACAAATGACTACTATTTACAACTTTGTAAATCTGCAGAGCAGAGCCGCATTTGTGATGAAAAATAAATAGAAAATCACTAACGTTATTTTCGTACTCGTACGCAATGGAAAACTAAAAACCTCAAGCAAATAATATCTCAAGCTGATGCTCGTTGACTAAAAAAGGAAAATATTCTTTTCTGGTTAGATATCTATTTTTTTTTTTTTTTAATGATCCAGCTAAAAAATATCCTAGTGTCAGAAAAGAAAATCAAACAGAAAGCAAATTCATTGCTCGCGCTCTTGAATCGCGCCAATATACATGTCGCCGAAAACAATGCCAGACATAAATCTGAAAATGTCAGTAGGATAAACAAAACACGATTTCTGTTTCTCCTATTCTGATCAAAATGGCATTAAAAAGGGGAAGAGTTATTTTATTTTTTCTATACCTGAGTAAATAAAATTTTTAATTTACAGACAGATTGAGTTCGAGCGCTTGGGTTTTTCGGAAGCGCTATTGCACTAGGCTCCGGAGCCCTGTATTTATGGGCTCCGGTGAATTCCGACCAATATTTAAGTATTTACTAAAAACAGAGAAGTGCCGGAGCCGGGCTCCGGTGGGCTCCGGCGCAATTTAAGCCCTGATTGGCACCACTAATTTTAAAAAGTAAAATTTGTAGTGTATTTTTCTCCTGCTCATGTTGTTGAGCTGTGTGTAAATTAGTTTTGTTTTAAGAAAGGCTAATAAAATATATAAATTGGTGCAAGTGAGAGACCTGATAAATATTACAAGAAAATAGTCATCATAAATAAATCGACTTCTGTCAAGAAATCATCACAAAATAAAGGAAAATGTCATTCGATTGTTTACAATATTAATGAGGAGTTTAAAAAATCATGTATGGAGTGGAGGGAGGTTTATTTTATATATATGTATATTTATATACAATGAAATCTGTCTAAGGCGGAATCGCTTAGGACTGAAATAAAATGCCGCCTTTGACAGATTTCCGGCTTAGACAGAAAAACTTTTACACATCCCATTTACAGAGTATTAATAATTTCTTTGACTAAAAATTAAAACTAACGTATTTTTCAATTTTTTTTAATTAAATAAACATGAAATCTTTGTACATATTTTTATATATTTATAATAATGTTAATTCACACTACAAATTGATAGTACACGAACACACTGTTATAAATCAAAATTACAAGTTTTAGTTAAAAAAAGTTATATTTACCTTAATAAACGCCATAAAATTCTATTATCTTAATTTTTTTTTTTTAATCGAATATTGTTGTTTATCACTTTCATCAATCAGTGAGGCACCGTTCTGGCCTCTGGGAGTTAGACTGGACAATACATGTCAGTATGAAAAGATAAGGTTTCTTTCCATTTATATTTCCAAGAGGAATTTTCTTCCGTCTTAAACAGTAACTTTGCTACATGGAACCCCAAAATGAATGTCCGGTTCCGCGTTATACATATTGTTTCCGTCTTAGACAGATTTCTCGAAAATCTCTATGTTTAAAAATGTGGGTCTCTGAAATTTTCCGCCTTAGACAGATTTCATTGTACATATATATCTATACTATGTTAAAAAAATATTTTATATTTGCACAAACTTTTCGTCACTAAAAATAATAAAAGGTTAACAGATGGTTATAGCATGGAACAAATATAGCCCATATGCTATTTCGCTTCTGACCGCGAGCTGTGAGGTGCGCCTCCCTATCTCTCACATTTGTATGTTTTAAACTTTAAATTTTGAACTGATGGAGCTTTATGCACATTTTTCATTTGCGACATTTAACGTTATAGATATTTTCTTAATATATCGGTGCAAAGTTCAATCCTCTTATATTTGTAAATATATGCATACCTATTACACATATAAAAAAAATTTCAGACTCAACAATACGATTTTTTATTTTATTTTTTTTTTATTTATTTATTTTTTTTTTTTTACAGATGCGCATTACCGTATTTATAAGAGAAACATAAAACTTACAGGCATTACTACTGAAATGATTTGGAATCGAATACCGTCTTTCACTTTTCGGTAAATGTATTACACTTTAAGTTGTAATCCATTTCTATCCTTTACCAGGTTGTCGCGTCAAAGAAATTGCTTATAATAGCACCTTTAACGACATTTTCTGGAAACTGGTTTGCTTTTACGAAAATGTGGAAAAGTCTATTCAATTTCTTTGTTTCTTAATAATAGCGCACATAAAATTTTTGAATTTAAAAATAAAAATGACCTTATGAATCTGCCAGTAAGTAACGAATGTAGCTCGACATATTATATTACTTAAATATGAAATAAAGATTGGTTTATTTTCGAATTACCGACTTTTTAAATTTTCAAAAGAATAGGAGACAATCAAAGAGACGAAGGGACAGACCTTCCATTATCGATTTCTTATTTTCACGAGAGGGACGGGGGGTCTATTCTGAAAATTTCTGGTATGATTTCCAGATGATTTATTTTCCCATGTACCCCCAAACGCTTGTAGTCAGCGCTTACGATGGATTTAATTTGTTACAATGTTCGATAGTAAAAAGTCTTTTTAAAGTGTAAGCAAAGGTATGATATTTTTTAAACCTACTTGAATCATATTGCTATCGGCACATAACTCCTTTCAAAGGATATAAAAAAGTAATATTTTTTGCAAGGGAAAACTTTGTATTATAAAATCGAAGTGTAGTTATTTAAATCTTATCGTAACTTTTTCCCTTTTATCCCTTGATTTATTATCGATTGGTATTACTTCGTTCCTTTCAGATTTTTGTTAGTTTAAGATGAAAAGGTATTTTGTTATGTTACATAAAATTTATTTAAAGTGAAATTCATGCAAAAGTGT
This sequence comes from Maratus speciosus, assembly GCA_963932465.1. NCBI lineage: Eukaryota > Metazoa > Arthropoda > Arachnida > Araneae > Salticidae > Maratus > Maratus speciosus. The sequence continues at coordinate 686,987,088 of OZ010786.1, forward strand.
AACACGGTAATAATTTCTTCTGCTAAAAGTCACGTAAATCCGTAAAAAGAATGAGAAGTTTAAAACACGTGTACATTAAAAACAATTAAGAAAATTCTGTAAATTTCTTAATTGAAACTTAAATTTATATCAGTTAATTAATGCAAAATTTGATATTCTATTGGTAAAAGATGATATTTTCAATGTAATTACATTTCTCCTACAAAAAAAAAAAAAAAAAAAAAAAAAAAAATTGAGATATTTGTTTGACAAATTTTTATTATTCCTTAATATGTAATAAAAAGTGCGAAATATGAAACAAAGAGCGTATTGGGTTTAGTTGACCCCTCTTCCCAGAGAAAACAAGTAAACATTCATGACAAAAGAAAAAAGTCCTTATGCTTGAAAGTTGGAATACCAAGTTTCATGGAATCCGATCAATTTTCGGTGCAACAAGCAGAAGTGTAAGTAGAACACATGTATTCAAAGTACCCTGAACAGAACTGTCAGGTACAGTTTATTGAAGTTAACAAAATAATATTGTAGGCTGTTTCATTGTAATTTCAGAAGCCTTTGGTTTCAACCCCGCCTTCCTGACGATCCATTTTGTATAGTGACAATTGTACAAAGAAAGCAAGTTTTACGGATATAAGCTAATTCAGATATCTTTGTGAGGCGGTGAGGAGTGTGGAATAATTTCTACAAAGCAAAGAAGCCAGGAAAGACCTCAGAGTAAAGATACTGAGAAAAGTATGTGGGAATGACCAATGCCACAGTTCCGACAGGTCTGTTAAAAGAGAAAGAGAGAAAAAAAAGTGTAGATGAAAATTTTCCTATTTTTACTTGCCGGTCTAAAAACGAAATAGAGGGGTTCTCTTTGATTAGGTTGGCATGAAGGAGGGGGGAAATGGAAATTTAATGTATTAAATAAAAGTTATTTAAAGTGAAATAGTGGGTGATAATGTCATCGAAATGTCTAGCTAGTTTCATGGTAGGTTGGACAAAAATTTGAAAAAAAAAAAAAAAAGTAAAAATTTATATTAGTTGTTTATGCTGGAATTTATAGTCTCACGCTAGGTCGGGCAAAATTTTTTCCAGGTCGGGCTTTGCCCGACCTGGCCCCTGCCTAGCTACGGGCCTGTGGTGAATTTAGTACTTAACATCGAAATCTACCTCCGCCTGTAGGCCAGAGCCGGCAGGGATTTTTTTTAAATGTATTCTAGTATTTACTTACATAAAATAATAGCGAATTTTTTCTTTTCTAAACGACAGAATTTTTATAAAATGTTACCTCTTTCATTATGTTTAAGTTGTCTGTAATACTGTTTTAATTCCTCTTTATTGAACAGTAATAAATAAAAAATCCCGTCTCCAGTAACAATCAATCCAAAAGAAAAAATAAACTGATTTTATACAGATTTAAAAAAAAATAAACGATAATATAAAGCAATTTAAATCCGGTTTTAAATAAAGCTCATTTAACTTATACATGAATGATATTTGTTAGCTGTTTTCTTTTTTTTTAACTATGTAGACGATACGCAACGCTCCGCCTTTAAGCTGAAAGTAAACAATGCATCCTATGAGCCAGCGCGTCGTGATAGGGAACTTCTCGGGTGCATTTGTGATATGAGCCGTTGTGAGGGCGCGATTTAGACGCTAGTAATTCAAAATCATGGGCTATTAAGGGGTTAAAGAAAAACTATAGGCTACTGCAGAGAGAAGCTTTTAAAAAAGTTATTGAACTAGATAAAATATTTTTACATTCAAATGAAATTCACTGAGCTAAAAAAAAAGTTTAAAGGATATTATATATTACATGGATGATATTTTCAACGCGCACAAGCTTCAACCGTTGGAAAGGGAAATTTCACGATTTTCATTTTCACTTTTATGTTGAAGAACAGAAAAAATCAAGAAAATTGATACCATTTTTATGTATATTTGAAGCTTTAATAATTCACTAAATTCATTTTTAAATTGCAGTTTTTGTTTTGGCGGGAAAACGCTTCGTCTCTGACGTCATTCGCCATGTAAACACCGCCGTTCTACGTTGCTCGCTTAAGTATTTGACATATTTCTTATATGTTTTTAAATTTTCTGTGTAAAAGTGAGCAGAAACGTGTGTTATAAATATTATGCAGTGCCATGTTGCGCAAATAGTACAGTAAATTTGCCTGAGAAGCACTTTTTTAGTGTTCTTAAAGTAGTTTTCATATTACTGAGTAGAGAAATTTATTTTTTACATATTATTCTTTGTCCTATATTAATTTTGTGACTTGCAAATTATTTTACTACTCAGAAACTAATTTTGAATTATTCTGTAATACACTAAAGAGCAAATTTTTAATTACTTTAATCTGCATCGTTTTTTAAAGTAAATTGCTTTTTTTTTTTTTTCGCTACTAAGTTACTATGTTAAAATTCATAATTTTATCTGCAAGATAGTTAAAATATGTTCTTACCACTGTGTTATACACTCTTTATGTTTCAATTCTAATGAGAATTGATAAGAAATATTAATTTTATTTGCAATGCCTTCAAATCTGATAAATATGCATTTAATAAAAAGTACGATTACAGTATAAAGTTTGTTTATGTTAATTGCTGGTAGATGGCGCAAAAATATTTGCAAGAAACACAGTGTTATATGACTATCCGTTATTTTTAATTTTGCAGATTTTAAACAAAGTTAAAATATTTAAAGGTTTGAATATTACTTGTGTTTTGTCAGTATTTTTTTTTAATTTTTAAATGTGGAAATTATCCATTAAGCATTTATGTCAAAAGGATAATTTTGTTCCATATTTCTTTTAGGAACCTCTAAAATTAAAAATGTTGATATCTAAAACGAAATTTTATTTAAAAATGTTTTAGAGGGTATTCAGATTATAAATATGATTATTTGTAATTTTTTAGATTATTTTTTAACTCATTAACAAAAAGAAAACTAACTATTCAAATTTTAGTGGGGGGGGGGGGGAAGCAATTTATCAAATTACAACGACCATTTGGAAAACGATTTTTTTGAAGACTAAAATTTAAGACATAAAAAATCGCACGGAGTTGATCATACATTGCGTACGCCATGAATTAAACATTAATAGTGTTATTATACGTAAAAATTGCAAGCCAAAAATATCGCCTGCGACCCGTCAGATTTCATGAAACTTAAGTATTATCCACCTGGAACTTACGTAAATATCCAAGCATTTCACTGGCTGTTCAGGAAAAGGCTTTTCCATCGTCAGATTTCCAAGAAATCGGACGGCCAATTTTAAATGAAATTTCATTCTTAAACTTCTAAACATCCGACAGTATTACTTTTTACACCGTCGGATAGAGAAAAAAATGCAATTTGTTTGAAAGCTGTATCTCAATTTGTTTCCGAGTTATTATTATTATTTTTATTTTTTTTGTAGTTTTTATTACTTTTTTGTCATAGTGGCAACAGAATGTATCCATCGTTGTTGAAATTAAAGAGAAGTGCAGATTACTGTATAGACCAATCATAAAACGAATAAAATGCGGATTAAACCAATGAAAACCTCCAGATATGCTTTTAATTTCCCATCCTGACGAGAACAATAACCATTTTTCCAAATGGTTAAAAAGAAAGAAATTGTCTCGGCTACAACTACAAGATAAACTTTGTAAGAAAACCAAATTATTTAAACAAGTCACACTTGGACCTGTGTTTGTTAAATAGAAAACTGAATAAATCTGAAAAATTAGATTGATTTCCTGTTCATTATTTAATGTTATAATAAATATGGTATTAAAAAGTTGTGCAGTAGTTTTAAGAAAATGATCCATAGTCTGCAATAATGTATGTCACAACATTTTGTCCCAACTTGAGCTCATTTAAATTTTTTCCTTGTAGTATGTTTTTAATAAAAGTGTTGAGTAATATTTTATAAAATATAAACAAACCATCCATTACTCCCATATAATTATTATGAACTTTTTTTTATTGTGTGTGTGCCCTTTCACAAATCTGGCCGAAATCGGCATTTTCAAATCAAAATTTTAATGAAAATAACCGATATATTTTATGTTAAGATAAGGTAGATCTTACTTTTTCAAAAATTTAAAGTTCATAACGTTCAATAAATTTTAAGGAACAGATGAAACAAGCTTGCAAATAGGAAGAGCAATGGGAAAAAGTATACACGTAAAACGCAAACATTTCAATTTAGTGGAAAATGACGTCACAACCCATCCTGTCGCGTTTTTGTATCACGTGGTTTTGTTTACGCTTTTGCATTATTAAAAACAGTAATTAAAAATTATTTTCTATTATTTTAACGATTCTGAGTGGATTTTTGAGGATTTCAAGATAAACTTTATCACACACAAAAGAAAACGTATTCCTCCCGGGTGAAATTTCCCCATTGTACGTCAAACGTAGGAAATGAGATGCGTTCGTACTCTATCTAGTTTTATAAATATTCAGATCTTGGTGCAATAGCTGTTGCACTCTTATGCAAGAATGCATGAATACAAAATTTATTACGATTATCTATAGATTCAATTCAGTCTTACGGAAATAATAGGACACCCTTTGAAATAGAACCTAATCACCATGGCAACCTAGAATCACTACTTATTATGGGATAGCATTGAATTCAGGAGGTAGGATAGGATTTAAGAGAATCAAGAAAATTTTTAAGTTTTGATTTGATTTTCATAAAATTTGAAAGGACTCGACAAAATTGTGCAGCGATTGAATTTCAAATGGGTCGTTTTTACAACTCTCGGTGTTACGTATTTATTTCCTAATAGACATTACATTTGAGTGTCTCTGTCGATAAACTGTGAATATTTTCGATACCGAACATGGCATAGTCAATCTCAATAACATGTAACAATTACAGAACTCTATTAACGCAAGTTAGAGTTCGGACAGGACAGACAAACCGAATTCATAAACACTTTCAACTACGTTGGAAAGTTTTTGAAAACGCATAATAGGTTGAGATTTGACTTTCAGAAATGGAAGCACACTTGATTTATTTTGTACAGCCCTGTATTTTACCAGCTATCTTTATAGGCAGGCCACTATTTACCTAAATTTAATGAAGACATGCTTAAAACGAGTGAAATCCAGAGAGGATCATCCCTAGACGGCCATTCTTTGCTTGACACTGTCTATCATTTTATCTATCTTAGTATAATACTCAATGGAGTTGAGCGGCGTCACTCATTTAAAAACCACCTTTAAGAGCTTGTCTTCGTTCCTTACTCATTCTTTTATCTAGTCCTGTACAGCATTTAAACACACAACATAATAGGAAAAAATTGAGTTAAACTTACAAACTCCTATCCCAACTAAAAATGCAGATAGTATTTCGGGTGCAATAGAACATCCGAAATCTTATGCGTGTCCCTGTCAATCATAGGCGTAGCGTCGGGGGGGCACGTGCCCCCCCAACCTTCTGTACCCCGGGCGCCAGAACAGAAAGCTTAGGGGGCGCCAAATGAAGATTTTTTTTTTATCTTTACATACAAAAATGTATAGTGTATATGTATATATATCGAATTCGCATAAAAATGTCTCACAGCCGGAAAATCCAAAAAGAAAACTGAACCAAAAGTATTAAAATTTACAGATTTATAAAAAGATTCATCTATAACAGAAGACTGCAAATGAATTAGAAAAAAGAGCTGTTCTACAATTCCAAATGTACCATGTTTACGCCTTCTATCATTTAAATCCCTTCCTGTGTCAGGAGAATCAATAACATTTTCCAAGGTCAGTCTCCACCCCTATCTTCTGTGTGAAACTGACCCTCACCGATAATTACCAACCGCCAACCGATTTCCCTGGGAGGGGGAGTGCAGAGGGGCCATATGCTCCGGACGCCAGAACGAAAGGCGAAGGGGGCGCCGAATGAAGATTTTGTTTGACTCTGACTTTTCTGATAAACAGATTCCAAGAAGGTAGTTCTATTTATTTTTAATCTCTCTCCCTGAGCAGCATTGAACTTTCTTTTTTCCCGCCTTGCTATGGGCGAGGTCGAGCGACTGTCCGGGACAATAAAAACAAACGAGAGAAGGAGTCAGGGCCGAAACTAAGGGGGGAGAGGGGGCATGTGCCCTGGGCGCCACGCGAAGGGGGCGCCAGATGAAAATTTGGTTTGCCGTTTTATGCAATATACATATGTGCGTGTGAAATTTGTGTAAAAAATATTTCCTAGCCGAAAAATCAAAAAGAAAAGCTGGGTAATCTGCATTAAAATTGTCAAATAGATAAAAAGATTCGCCTGCAATATACAAGACAGCAAATGAATAATCCCATTCTTTTTTTTTTTATATAATTACTTTTTTACAGGCATATCACCATATCTGAACTTAGAGATGGTGAGGTCAGGTGACTGGCTGGGACAATAAAAACTAAGCGGTCAAAAATTCACAAAATAAAAAGTAAAAACTTAATAATTTTGTTGTTGTTGTTTTGAGTCACACATAAATTTGGAAATTAGCATTAGGTTCAGGAAAGTATCTAGACATATCAATCTATAAATAAGATGAGTGGTATAAGTGATAATTATACAAAACTGGTGTAGATAGTACAGGAAAATATTTTACAATACTGGAATTCATTTTTATGCCTATAGTAAATCGTGGTTTTTTAGTTCCTAAACGATGTGACTAATATCACTATGACATTAAAGTGCCTCAATTGTAATAATTTGTAATGCTACAACAACATGTAAAATCAGGAAAAATAAAATGTGTATACAATGGAATCTTGTCTTAAATGAAAAAACTACATGGTTCCCAACAGAAAAAATACCAACAGTTATGCCTGATAAGACGGAAACCTGTATAAAGCGTAATTATTTCCGATTCCATTCGATTTTTTCCCTGGTTTTAGTAAATAAATAATTGATAAAGCTGGTTATATATTTCAATATTACGTATTTTATTGTTACGTATTTTACTGTTACGCATTTAAAATTTTAAAATAAGTCCGCTAATTGAAACTTTCGCAAATTTCTCCTTGTAAACTTACTTTACGGAGGAAGAGGGGGGCGCCAAAATCCATGTTTGCCCCGAGTGAAAAGATAGCTAGTTTCGGCCCTGGAATGAGTGCAAAAAGTTAAATGCTTTAGTAAAACCATTTAAAAGAAAAAAAGAGTATAGCATTTGCAGTGGTACAGTAAAAAATCTCGCACAGGGCCCCCTGGCTAATAAAGTCGCCCTTGCCTTTATCCCTCAAAATGATTTTTTCTCTTCTTTTTGTCATTTCTAGGCGTTTTGCCACCCTAGGCGGAAATTGAAAACTACCGCTCTGTCCCTTTTGATGCAATTATTTTTTTCATTACTCTTGGTGCATTATTTTTTGCATTACTTTTGGGGCAATGTTTTTTGCAACCAACTAGATCCAGTCTTAGAGAGACGAGGCGAGCTTGGGTGACTGCCCGTGATAAGCAAAAAAGTGCGCAATGGCGCCCTTTTTTGTTTGGCACCCAGGGCGCCATGAATAGTAAAGCCGCAGCCGCTTCTGCTTTTACCTTACCAAATTACTTTTCTCGTCCTTTTGAAACTTCTAGGTAGGTGACAACTGAAAAATGTCGCCCATGCCTTTTACTAAAATTACTCTTTTTACATCCAGATCCGACCTCAAAGGGCGCGAGGTCGGGCAACTCTCAACGGCTAAAGACTAAGGGTTGAAATATATGCAAGATAGAATAGTAACTCCCTTTTTTAATGTTTTTTTAAGACTATTATAGCCCGGGCCGAAACTAGGGGGGGTGCAGAAAGAGGATGTGCCCCAGGTGCCAGAACAAAGGCGAAGGGGCGCCAAATGAAGATTTTGGTTGTCGTTTCACACAAAAATGTATAAATATATATGAAATACAAGGAAACTCACAAGCTAATGTTAAACCTATTGTAGTGTTCTTTTCAAATTTTTCGCTTGCATTTTAATATTTTAAGTTTTTTTTTTTTTTTTTTTTTTTTTTTTTTTTTTTTTTTTCTTAGAATAGTTTAGATTGATCTTTAGCATTGCTATACTTTTAGGTTTCGAAACCGGCACTGAAAGTGAAAGTAACTTTATAAAAATAATTTGCGACCAAAATCGAAAAAGTAAACACTAACCTGGTTAGAATTCAACCTCAGCTTTTCTAAGGAAAAAAAGTTAAAACTATTAATATGCAAGCGGGACAATTTAAAAAGAACGCTCCCATACGTTTAGCATTAGTGATCCAGTTTCTTCGCGTAACTAGTGTAGGCTCTTAACGCTCAGGCTAATGTTAATCCTATGGGAGTACTTATTGTGCAAATTATTAAAAACATTCATTAATCACTGTTTCAAAAGAATATGCGATAGTGTATTATACATGGGATTTTCAGATAAATTAATGTGAAATTTATATTCACATATTTTAGGATTGTGACTTATTGAGACTTTTACAAAAACGATAAATGGCAGTGATTTTCAATTTTTAATTTTTTTTTAAGATGCAATTAAATTTAAACCTCTTTAGTGTGTAGCATTTCACCCACTCTCACTTCCACAAAAAACAAAAACGCTTTAGTTCTCAACCATCAAAACGGTGCTGGCCAATCATTGATATTTGGTCAGTAGTTGTAAGTTGGTCGGTAGAAGAAAATTTTTTCCTGCAAAGCTATATACTATTTTTTATAGTGTCCAGTCACCCACGTAGTTTAATTGCAGTGAGTAACATGGTCACGCAAAGAACGTCTTTTACCTCTGAACTCGTGTTTCCCTCTTGTGCAAAGTGAGATAGTAGGAGCGTCTTTACCTACCGCCCCCCACTCATACACACACTTGGTTTGGTCTAATCTGGTCATTTGTGGGAATGTGCTTGTAGTTAAATGTTATTATTTTTTAAACTGGTCAGAAATGAATGAACGACGCAAAAACAAGCGCGATAAAAAAGGAGGATTTTTTTTTATAGAAAACTCAATAAAAATAGATGTCACGGAGTACGGCATGCTGGTTTTAAATTCATGCAAGTCTGGCTTCAGAAGGACGAAAATGGAACAGAAGGTAAGAATATACAGAATTGTTTGTTTTAGTAAATTAATACGTTTTCAGAAGAAAACAAAAATCCCCACTCAAAAATGTGATTATTTTTGGCACATCATAAACTCATTTCTATTCCTATTTGCCTGAAAATTACAGATGTTTAAGTGACAGGTGCTTAAGAATCGAGTAGCGTCCTTTCTTTTCCTAACATTTTTCCTAATTCGAAGCAGCTTGATTTAAAGCGGATTACTAAATGGATCCGTCTTGTAATTGTCAGTCTTCGAATTCGAAAATCAAAAGTCCAACTTTGTTGTTATTTTATAAAAAAATCGGAGTTTTTTAGAAAAAAAAACTTTATTCTATTTCATAAAAGCATCTCAATTGCAGGGCTGTCACTGCCTAATGACACTGAAAATAGTAGATTTAGTAGCCGCCAACGAAAAAAATAGTAGCATTTGTTCGAAAATAGTAAGCCAAAATAGTCCTATACCCATCACTTAAAAAAAAAAGGAAGAAAAAATGTATCTATAACAACTGAAGGGACTTTATGAATGTTCAGATCTTATTTCACAGTTTATCAATCAATCACTGAATAAAGAATAGAGTAATTTCTTCAAATGAGAAAGCAAGTTATCCAGAAAATAAAACCCTAATGTTTCAGTTATGAAGTAAATAAGCTTGTTTCTTCAACAATAAAAATTATGTACAGCACCAGGAAACATAGTAGGAAAAACTTCTTGCAGATTACCCCCGATACTATTTTCCATCAGGCCTTTCACATTCAAGAGTTTCTTGAACAGAAGGAAGAAAAGTTTTATTTGAGGGGCAGGATTAGAAATAACGTGTGGGATATCGTAAATCCCACACAAAAATGGAAAATCCCGCATAATAAGAAAATTCGTTTGGATGGAATCTTTAAATTTACTTCTTTCACAGGCATATGGTTCGTAAGCGATTTTTTTTCTTCTGGAATTCCGCAAAATCAATTCTCAAACAGCCGCGAATTTTGCCAATCGGTAAAATCGCCCCCCTAATTGGGGAAAAAATCGCGAATTTTGCAATTCTTCACGGAAAGAATTGCAAATCTCCTCAAACAACAGTAAAAAATATCTTGAAATTTAACAAAGGTCGCGGAAACAAATGGCGATTATCGTCAGTCGGTCGCGGAAATATTATCGCAAATTTCGTCAAAAAATGGACAAAAAGTTGAGAATTTCATCTAACGATCACAAGAAAAAAAATCGCAAATTTTGTCAAATGGTCGCAGGCAAAATTACGCAAATTTGGTTCTTAAAAAAATGGAGAATTTAACGAAATGATCGCGCAAAAAATCAAGAATTTCGTAAGTCGGTCGTGAAAGGAAATCACGAATTTTGACAAACGATCTGGAAAAGAATCGGTAATTTCGTCGAAAGATCTCTGAAACAAATAGTAACTACCATCAATCGGTCGCGGAAAATATCTGTCGCAAATTTGTCCAAGTGGTAGCGAAAAAGAAATAAATTTCGTCAATCTGTCGTACAAAAATTTGCGGAATTCGGCAAAGAATCGCGGAAAAAATCGCAAAATCTCCTTCAACGATAGTATAAAAAGATCTCAGAAAGAAAAAGGTATTTTCGTCAATCGATTAAAGGGGAAAATCGCGAATTTTGGAATTCGTCGCGGAAATGATTGCGAATCTCCTCAAACAACCGTTGAAAAGTGCGTTTGGGAAGATGACTTTACAAGCGCTTTGAAAAAAAAGATCGAATATATTCAGTAAAAATAGTCGCTTAAATCCGAAAAAAGTCGCTTGTTTTCTTGAAATGGTCGCTTTTTGGCCTAAAATAGTCGGCATAGCCGCCGGATGCTTAAAATAGTCGATTTCAGTAGCATTTTAGTAGCAAGTGCAGCCCTGCAGTTGTATGTTAAGAAAAATTGGAATTTTATGAGAAATTGAGTTGGGCCGGACCGGGCCTGATTTAATTGATTTTTCCACGGGCCGTGCATGTTTTTACTGATTTTTGTACGAGCCGGGCTTGGCCATAAACTGTGAAAATATAAACGGGCCGGGCTCGGGTGGAAGTTTTAATTTTTACGCCGAGCTGGGTCCAAGCCTTGAAATTGCGGTCCGTGCAGACCTCTAGTGTGCCTCCCCAGGGCCTTGCAAAGAGGTTGTTAAAGGAGAGGTCGGTCGCCCCGGGCGCAAAATTTATGCTGCGAACCACGGTTTTATTCATTTTTTGGCCGCCGATCATTTTCTGGGGAATTTCTTTTTTTCTCTTGATCATTTTTTTTCCTGTCGCAAAATATCATGAAATCTCTAAGAAATGAGTGCAATTTTCCCTTATGTTATTTAGTTGTTCTAAATTTTTAAATTAAAATTAAACCTCTTAAAGTTCCAAAATAAACGCGAAATATTTATTCAATAGAATTTATTTATGTTTCTGCACTTTATCAATTTTATAACACTCATCACAAAGAATTTTTTTTTTTTTTTTTTGGGGGGGGGGGGGGGGCGAAAAATTGAAAATTCGCTCGGGGCGCAGTTTCACGGCCTTGATGCCCCCCCCAAAATTTCTGGTCACGCTACGCCTATGCTGTCAATACTATGCACAATAAGTGACGTGTACTCGACCTCAGCAACATACATCCATTTCATTCTACGTGAAAGGGTTTAATGTAATTAAAACAATGTTTCCCCTTACACCATTATGTAACAGAATTCTTTTATGTGGCCTTGTCAATGAATAATAAATATTATTTGCACTGCATTCTACTGCACTTCATAAGTGCCTATTTATTTCATTCTGTTCTATTAAAATACACTTGAAACTATTTTTCCCATTGGCCGTCGTGTAACGGTCTACTTTTGACTGTCCCTGTCATTAAACTATGCATCCGATTTTCTTAAAATTTGAAATGACTCGACACAATTCTATAGGTTAAATTTCAAACACCATTCAGTCAGGTAGTTCTATGCGGACGGACCCGAAGACGACTATTTATATAATTACGAACACACCTAAAAAATAGAATTAAATGTTCATTTTTTTTCGAACGGAAAGTTTGAGACTTCTTAAATCTTTCTGCCACTGAGGGGAGTTTTTTTAATTACAAACCGTTTTAACCATCCCTAACTTATACGCGCCAAATCATTACGAATAGGTTTTTATATCAGTACTACCTAAAATACCCGAATTTTAAGCATGTTTGTTTTGAAAAACCAATTTCAAAATTTAACATGCAACATAAAGACAAAACAAAACGAAAAACAGTCCAAGTGTCGCACGAATCAAATGAAAACCCATATAAAAATGTTTAAATTTATAGAACAAACGCAAAATAATACAGCTATCTATGAACTTATTTCCATTCATCATGGGAGCAATCATGTTAAAATACTCCAATATTTTCCATAATCGAGTTTTTATTATGCTTTAATACATTTGTTCACACTTAGAGGACGTCTCTATTCACCAGGTCCTTTATATTTCCAATAGGACGTACTATTCCATTTTTTTATTCGTCAAATTAATCAAATAATTATAATTTTTCACATGGAAATCCTAAAACAGAAAAATTATGAAGTAACATTCACTTTTGTTTTTAATGCGTCAAACTATTTATTTTATTTTCACTTTTCACGTGGAAATCTTACAGTAGAAAAGTTATGATGTAATATTCCCTTTTTAAATTCATCAAACCATTTATTTCATCTTTTCACGTGGAAATCTTGCAATAGAATAAAGTAATGGTTGTGGTAAGAATTTTAATGTGGATTTTTAATGGTTGGAAACAGCTATAACGAAAAATGTTTAAATTGGATTGGAAATGGCTGTTAAATTTGTGGTTTTTTATTAATTAAAAATGAACTATAAGTTATTCCGATTCCGGATTACTTGAGTTGCCTCTGCCGTGTTTTAATACACATGTACGTAACATTTCACAATTCTGGCTTCCCAAACTGTGGATTTACCGACAGACAGAAAGACAAATTTTCATTTTTATATATTAGATTTGAAGTAAATTTAGTAAGTAACGGTGCCTTTTTTTTTGGGGGGGGGGGGGGAGATGTATGTATTACAGCCAAAACAATATTGAATGACAGAATTTAAATTAAATAAAAGAAAGTGTACATCATACAACTCGACGTCTGTAACATTTCCCAATTCTGGCTTCCAAACTGTGGATTTGTATAGCATTACAGAGAGACAGACAACTTTTCATTTTTATATATTAGATTTCCGCACTCACAAATTTTAGAATGATAAATGTTATAAAAATAACGACGTCTTTGTAATCTGAAGCTTTCTTTCCTCAGTCGTTCATTTTAAGTGGATGATTTCGATTAAAGTATTTACTTCAAAGAAAGAAAACTATTTTGGACGAAACAAACACTTTAGGAACGAAAACTAACACTAAACAGCTACATAAACGCTCTTTTGCCCATCTTCAATTTAAACAATATTTTTTTAAGCGCATCAATTAACGTCTGAATTCCAATTTTTTTTATTATTAAAGGTACACATATCCTGGAACATAAAGGAACACAGTCCTGGCCCTGGCTAATTTTTCATTCCAGTTGGGTTTATTGTCTTAATTGTATTTAAAGTCTTTCTTAATATAGGTGTACCTTTAATAATAAAAAAATATTTATTTATTGAAATTTTGTAGAATAACTCCACTCAAAAATTTTTATACAAAATATTTTAAAAGTATTTTATAGAATTAGGACATGTACAAATAGATTCCAATAGACATACACAGAAATATTTGAGAACTGAAACTTTGCATGTCCCCACTCTTTCGACATCAAGAAAGCCGAACAGATGAAAGAAAAATCATCCTTTTAAAAACACGAGTTGGAACCCGTCGAAATTCGACGAATTAAAATGTTTAGAATGGAGCTGTTACATCAAATTTATAATAAACCTACAAAAATAATTACAATAAAAAATTCATCTTGCATTGGTTATCTAACTCTTAAAACAAATAATGTTTTTAACCTAAAATTACCAAAATATTATTTCCAAAAGCTTCAACTGCTTAAATTATTGAAAAATTAAACTTTATTAGAATACGTAATCAAGATGAGTAATTATGTTGAAGTTATCGATTGAGGCTCCTACGTTTGTTTTACGGGATGAAAAATCAGTAAAAAGGATTTCACTTTGTCACATTATAAAATTTTCCCCCATAAATTCTAAACTGTACGTTATTTTCACATTCTCAAAATTTACATACGCTCCACTCAAATTCACAATTTAAAAGTATTTTAACGCGCAATACGTTATTAATGAATGTATTTCCAAACTTAAAGTCACGTTTGTCCGATACAACTTTTTATGTGAACATTCGCATAAAATTTAAGTTCTAATCTCAGTACTCACGAAAATTTACCATTCAGAAATTTGCCTTTAGTTGCCATAGTATTGGTCAAATATTTAGTTTTACCAAAGAAAATAATCGTTTTGCTTTAAATAGGACATCATTTTTACTCATTGAATCATTTTGCCTAGCGTCTCAAACTCAGTATCAGCGTAATGTAAAAATATTGAAATATCTTCTTCAATCTTTTGATTTAAGAAGAAGAATGCGTGTTTTTTTTTGTTTTTTTTTTTTTTAATGGCTGACGTCATTTTCTGTTCAAAAATTAGAAAAAAGTTACTTTCATTTGTAATGTGAAAATGGCATCAGTAAGGATATAATCAATAAAAATAAATAAACCATGACTATTTTCCCTTTACTTTTAATAGAAATGGAGTACTTCAGTTGCCACAATTACAAAATTGGTACTATAAACTATAAAAAAAAATTAATATCTCAAAAGTAAATTGAGATAGAGCTTTCAAACAATTTGCATTTAAAAGTACATTTTTTCCCTATACGACGGTGTATAAATTGAAACTGTGCGATGTTTAGAAGTTTAAAAATTTGCAGTAGCGAAAATTGTAAAACCGAAATTTCATTTCAAATTTGAAAGTGTTGCCATTCGCAAAATGACGTATGCGTTACGCACAGATATGTTTCTCCTTCATAATATAGATTAGTTTTGTGTTTTGGAGCAAGATAAAGTAAGTATCATAATATTAAAACATTTATTTGCTTAAAAGACGTTATAAAAACACATTAAAAGTAAATTAAAAACTCTTTATTTACATGTTTCAACTCATTTTCTGAGTCGTTGTCAGAATGTATGATAGAAAATTACAAATGCATAATGAAAAATGGAAAAACCATCGAAAATAAACGAGTAATCATGTAACGCGCCCCATATTTTCGCGATTGCTCGAGTTCCCTCTATGTCGCGATGCCGTAATTTATCCAATCATTCAACCCATAAATTCGGGATACGAAAAGATAATGTATCGTTACAAACTCCTGAACCTTTCAAATAAATTTCAATGGACTCTCTTATGAATAATTGTAAATAAAAATTAGACCTGTAGGTGATTTTACTCTCGTTAAAAAGTATGTTAATGTTCTCTATTTGATTTAGCCGGGTTCAAAGAAAGCCAGGTTTCTCTGAACATATAAAAAATCATTTAAGAAATTTTGGCTTGTCTTCTCTGATCGCGAAGCCGCGTCCGAAATTAAAGATGCTTTTAAATACTAAAATTGATCCGATTAATAGAGATGACCTCTCAGGAGTTTATAGGATTGCATTTATTAGGGAGGAAGGAATCAAAAATCATTATATTGGTATAACCCAACGAAAATTCAATATCAGATGTAAAGAACATATAACGGACATAAAATACAATAGAGGTAATACTGCTTTATCCAGGGGCGTGCCTAGCGGGGGGTGTTGGAGGTGTGAGTTGGAAGAGTTGGTAAAATTTAGAATAGCCCGGAAAGTTAAGAACACACCCTCCCCCGTCGTCAGTATCATTTCAATTCTCTGTTGTTGATCTTTAATGACTTTAAAGCTGCGTTCGCACCATCCTTCTAACTGTTAGCAGTGTCTGCTTCGTTTTTTGTGGCGACGCGGTGTCTAATTTTTAACGACTTTAGCAGGAAAGGGAATACTGTCCGGCAAAAGAGCAACCTTTCCTTCAAGTAGAGTGGAGCTCCTTATCTACTGACTCATTGTTGATTCCCCTCATTATTTTGTGAATAAACCGCAGATGGGTCCAGTACAAAAGCTTTTCCAAGAAAACTGGAGAAGTTGTCAAAATACGCGTGCGTACGCAGCCTAAAAGGGAAAAGAAAGAACTTCTCAGGGAAGATTGTGTATGATTCTGTGTGGGAGGGAGGGGTTGTCAGAGAGCGGAGGTGATAGCTAAAGAGAGAGAAATGCGTTTCTGAGAATTTGAGACTTTCGTGAAAGGAAGGGGGAGGGGGGGGGGGGTTGTTGCAATCTCTATTGTAAGTTTTCTCATGAAGAATCTTTAATTGCTCCCCTCTGCTATGGACCGATTCTTAGAATTTGGCTCTGGATTTGGTGCTAGTTATTTCAGGTTGCTGCTTTTAAAAGATGAAGTCACGGACACAGAAGAAGAGCGATTTGCAAAAGTTTGTTTTTGTCGCATGATGGCGGATAATTCAGTGAAAATTTTATGCACGCACTATGATTGCGTACACACACATTTCACAGAAAAAAGTAAATTTATATCGCCATATAAGAAAACTTCATCCGAATGAAAACATCAACCTCCAGAAAGGAAAACGGATTCAATGTACAATGTAGATGTTTCTGCATTTCTATTAGAGGCCTGCATAGTCATATTCAAACAGATCATCCAGATGTAAAATTATCTTTTGAAAAAGCTCCTGTATAGCCCCCCCCCCCCCAAAAAAAAACCGATTTTATTCTTCAAATTGTCATAGACACATGAATTTTGCAGACAGGTGCATCTGGAACAGTAATCATGCTTAAAGTACGTGTTACTCTTTTTGTGAGTGGGTGAGGGCAACCATCTTTAAACCTCATTCGTTGAAAATTCCAAAATCAGAGCATTTAAGCATCATCACTCTTCAGGTTGGTTCTAACTGTGTCCAAAATTTTTAGTGTCTATGACTATTTGAAGACTCAAAGAAAAATATTATTTTTTGTCGCAGGGAGGGGGGGGGGGTGTAGACCCTGTTCTCTTGAAATTTTCAATAAAAGAGTACTTAATCTTTCTTGAATCTTTCAAGAAAGGAATACTTTTGCATGATTATTATTTAGCTCTGCTTCCTCTTGAATTCGGTTCAAAATGCCGACTTTGACAGTATTTTCTGAAAGCCTTTAACAAAAATAAATAAATATATATATATATTAAATAATGGAAAACGTATTTCGATTACAAAGTTTCTGAATAAGAACACCTACCAGTTTCATGAATTTCCGAACAAAAATGAATTAAAAAATGTGTCAGAAAGTAGCTTTGAATTTGAGAACAGCCTTAATAATAGTCGCATTTTTGGGAGAAGGGAAGCAATCAGGGGCTAATAATAAATTTTGAGGTTTGTTTACTATACTCCTATAGAAGAATTAAGTGACTGAATTGATAATATTTATTAAAATACGAAAAAAAATTGGTAAATTGTCGTAAAATTCGCATTATTATGAACAGAATCTATCTGTGCGGAAAGGGTTAAGTGTTACAGCATTTAAATACTTATGAAAAATTTAAAAAGTTTTCCAATTGTGAATACTTTTACTGTTAATTTTTAACCCTATATCTGCCCAGTGATTCAAAAACTAAACAAGAACAAGTACTTTCGTAATACCTTTTGTCAAAAAATGTTGAGTAAATTTGCATGCTACATGTTTTTCCACATTTCATTTGTAATTTTAAGTAAAAATGTGTATGAAAATAGCAATATATGTATATATATGTGTATATATATATATATATATACAGTTGAACCTCGTTATCCTGACACCCGGTTTTCACATCACTCCGCTTATCACGTCAGTTTTGCAAAGTCCTGGCTTTCTGTATATGATTTTAATGTAAATAAACTCCGGATTTTACGTCGTTGAATAATTTTCAACTCCGGGTATCCCGACGGTTTAGGAAAATTGTTCATTTTTCATCATCCATCTTATAAGAACGGAAATTAAGCGGTAAGAAATGTCTTAGCCAAACTTTTCACAAAAGTGTCTAAAATACCCATTGAGATAAACGAAAATTTTTACTTCAATCCTTTATCTGAATAAATAAACCCACACACTATGAATGACCCATTTGAGCTCCAGACTAGCTCCAGTAGTCTGAGGTATCAGACTACTCACGGTCTTTTTGTTCTGGTCATTCGGCACTTTCTTGTGGTTACACTGTGTTTTTCATCCGACTAAAACCGAAGCATTGCATTGCATTGAAACGATCAGAAATTATCTAACATCCATTTCTAAAACAACGAACATTGATTACAATTCATTGTATAATATTGAAAAAAGAATTGTAGGAAGCACATCTAGGGATAAGCAAACCTTAATTTATCAATACTTCATTAAACAATAAAAAAACAAGTCATCATAAATCTGATTTTTATTCTTTTAAATTTTGTTTTTGTGTTTTTTTTTTTTTTTTTTTTTTTTTTTTTTTAATAATAACGTTTTATTGCTTAAAACAGCAAGAACAGTTATGGATTTAAAATTCTCTTAAATTAGTTAAAAATACAGCTTTTTATAAACATATTTTTCTCCAACTCCGGTTATTGCGACACTCCGCTTATGACGACACCTTTTCTGGTCATTAGGGTGTCGGGATAACGAGGTTAGACTGTATATATATGCAGTCGGCAAAATTCAGTTCACACCCCCCTCACACTAAAACAGCCTTCGGCACGCCCCTGGCTTTATCCCGGCGAGCTATGCTCACCAACCCCAGGGGCGGATCCAGAGACTCGTTTTGGGGGGGGCGATACCGGATGGATGATATATAATCAACACAGTCATAGTTTCCATTGGTTAAATTATTCCTTGCAGTTAATTATTATATGAAATAATTAATGCTATTTAAAATTACTATAGACTCTCGATTATCCGACGTTCAATTAACCGACACACTCGGTTAACCAACCCTCTTATTATATAATAGGGTGGGCCGAAAAATAACTTTTTTTCGATTTTCGATGATGGGTAGTGTGGAAAAGTCGCCACTGGTGGCACTCAGTTTACACAAAAAATTTGAGATTTTTCGGACAATTCCCTCATTTGTCGCAAATGGTTTGAAGTTTTGCTCCAATGCTGATTTTTGAATTTTTTTTAGCAAAATTTTTAAAATGGTAAATTTATTTTCGCTGAATTTAATTGAAATGTCCTGTTTAGTGTACGAAATGATTAAATAAGCTCTGACTTTATTTATTAGTTATGTGTATTTTGAATTAGGCGATTTTTATAGCCTTTTCGCATATAACTGAGCAAAAATTGTAAGTATTGTTTGTTTCGTTCGTCGGTTTCTCTCTTTTGTCTTTATTATGTTCTTCGCTCTTCCTTCGGTTTTTCGATGCGTTCAGAGTCACCTATTTGAAGGCCGGACCACAGCATGTCTTGACAGCAATTCTGGAAGGTGAGGAGATATGGAGTAGAAACCAATGAAAACGCAATCAGCCATCACAAGGGTGGGGAGATAAATTGGAGATGGGATTTTAATTATTTTTCTGCCCTAAAATATATAGCTATTTGTGAGAAGATTCAAAAAATGGGAACTTTGAAGCAGGCAGTTCGTCTGAATCAGAATCTGAACCAGGAACGCATATCCCTTTCTCACACAGCATTCACCGGATTTAGAACTAGGTAAACTGCGTTAAGAGCTTCATCTGTGCTTCAGGATGCAGGAATTGTGACAACCAGGAATAAAAATCTCGTCATCGATAAAGACTTAGTCAGGAGACAGAAAAAGAAACTTGAAAAGAAGATACAGGAGGAGGAAGACCTTGGAGGATGAAAAATTACAACCCTATTTTTTATGGTAGAAATAATAACACGATCTTTATAGAAAAAAGGGAACAAGTGCCAGTATAGAGAGAAGTACGAAGCACATAATCCCTAATGGCGTGCGAAAATGTACTTGTTCATTTCTACGAGCCCATTCCTGTTTCATGGACATCAAAAATACAAAAGGCTGAAGATTTGAGTACTCTATTAATCTAGCTCCTTTTCAGTTGGTAAAGGTCTTAGGCCAAGTGGCTCTACCATCTAGTTTAGACAGTTGATGTCGCTGTCAGAGTGGGAGCTCGTTCGTATGAAGAATACATATCAAATGTTGCAATTCTCTTCTTGATTTTTTCCAAAGCAGGCTTTATTCTGGCTTAGAAAATTATATAATGATTTTGTTATTTCTCCGCAGTGGTCAGAAGGAGGTGTCAAATGACCCAAATATTCCAAACCCCATTCAGATAATAGGGTGATATTTGTTTCGTCTTTCTGTCCACGGTGCTGCTAGTCCCCCTTTTTTATGAAGATCGTTTTATTTTTCTACTATCAAAAAAGATGCTTGAAATTTTTTTTCTTCTAAGATCTTCCTCCTCCTGTATCTTCTTTCCAAGTTTCTTTTTCTGCCTCCTGACCAAGTCTTTACCGATGCCGAGATCCCGATTACCTGTTGTCATAATTCCTGAAATTTTTGCTCACTTATACGCGAAAAAGCTATGTCACCTAATTCAAAATGCATATAACTATTAAACAATACATAATTTGAGCTTATTTAAACATTTCGTACACTAAACATGACATTTCAAATAAATTCAGCTAAAAAAACTAAGTTTAACATTTTTCAAACTTTTTCTAAAAAAGTTCAAAAATCAGCATTTGAGTCAAACTTCAAGCCATTTGCAGCAAATGAAGGAATTGTCCGAGCGGTGGCAACTTTTCCGCGCTACCCATCATCGAAAATTGAAAAAAAAGTTTTTTTCGGCCCACCCTATTATATAAGTCTCCTCTCCCCAAAATATGAGTTATTGTTACTAATTAAAATTAAAAATGTTACCATAGAATTTATTTATTAAATGTCTTATTTTTATTCTTTTCATTTTTGCTCTGGTAATTATTTATCTTATCGGTTTATTCAAAAAAGGGACTGAATAAAAATCTCAAGGGATCCTTGAAAAGTCAAAATGTGCCATCTAAGCTTATACTTCTTCATAATCTACTCATTCTTAGTCCATCAATGTTAACATTTGTTACTGAGACCTCTAGGTCTGTTTCCATAGCTTCTATACAAGAGCTAGAATGACAGCGAAAAATGGTAAACCAAACAATGAATGATGGGTGACAATAGAGAGGCATTTTCTATTCAAATCCTAGAAGGCCTTTCATTAAGTAAATACACAAAGGAAGAACTGGTTTACCAAGTTGACTTTAAAAATTTAACACACCATAGGCATTTTAGCTTTTAACTGACAAAGACATAATCCTTTTTTGTTCATTCATCAAATAACCCCTTGAAATTCACCAATGTGGGTGGCAATAGCAGTACATTTTTTAAAAACATTAAAGGCTTTTTTCAGAAAATATTAAGATGCTTGAAGTTTTAAAAGGTCCTTTCTTTTTCTTGTTTCTTTCTTTCTTTGAAAATTGCTACGAATCCCATTCTTTTCTCAGACAAAAGAGCTCTCTGTCAAATTATTATACAGAAATTAGAAGTGCAGCTTCTTTGAAAAGATGAAAAAGTTTCCACACTTTAAAGGGATCCGCATAACGGTAAGTAAGTAAGTAAGCACCCACACTGGGAACCCGCTGTCAATTTTCTGTTATAGAAATTCAACAAAAGGTACACGAAGTAGCATCGACCCCCACCTCAACCCATAGTGTCAAAAATCATGGCGCCATATGCCTTTTGACAGGACATAGTCATTTTATATTCATTAATTGGCGAAACGTCAGTGAGATTTACCATTGACACCCGAAAAGTGTTTGGTTTTCGTTTGTTTGTCTGCCTGTTCCACGAAAATTGCCGTTGAAAGCGTTGGATTTATATCTTGGGGGTGGGGGGACCGCCCCGATCGCCCCCCCCCCCCCCCGGATCCGTGACCCGGGGAATCTCCTCCTGGCACTAAATATGCATTTTTTCGCGGGCCTTTGACAAAATTCGCGTTTTTTTGAGCGATTCTTTGACGAAATTCGCGCATTTTTTTCGCGATCCTTTCACAAAATTTGCATTTTTTCCGAGATCTCTTAACGAAATTTGCGTTTTTTCCGCGATTGTTTGGCGAAATGCGCTTTTTTGACAAAATTTATGTTTTTTTCTGCGATCCTTTGACAAAATTTGCTTTTTTTTTTGCGGTCCTTTGATAAAATTCGCGATTTTTTGACGAAATTCGCGTTTTTCCGCGATTTTTTGATGGAATTGGCGCTTTCTGCGAGATGCTTTGACGAATTTGATGATTTTTTCTGGGAACGAATGACGAAATTTATTTTTTTTTTCGGCGACCATTTATTGGATTTCGCGATAAGCGGTGGATTTATAATTTTGGCGGGGGGCCGATCGCCACCCCCCGCCCCCCCCGTGGATCCGCGCCTGACCAACACCCGTTCAAGCACATCAAAATCCAAAAAGCACGCTAATTTGATCGGCTTTAAAAATATTGAATTAAAATTTAAAAAAAAAACCCCTTCCGGCTCTGGCCTACAGGCGGAGGTAGATTTCGATGTTAAGTACTAAATTCACCAGCAAAACTTAAATCAAGATTAGAGATAAACCCAGTTCCTTCACTAAGAATGAACTCTAGAGAGCTAAACATTTTGTGAAAATTCTAATATACACGAATACACACACGCGTGTATATGGGATAGGTTTAAAATGGCTAAAACAAATTCACAGAACCTCAAAGTGTTAAAATATGTTAATATTTCCATAGTCGGGTTTTTATCAAGTTTTAATACGTTTCTTCAAACTCACATGACGTTACATATTAACCTGCTGAGGCCCATTATATTTCTAATATGACGCAATATATATATTTTTTTAATTCGTCAAACTATTTATTTCATTTTGAGTTTCCATGCTGAAATCTTGCTCTAGAAAACTTATGACGTAATATTCAATTTGTTTTCAATTCGTCAAACTAAAATTTTAATTTATTTTTCACGTGAAATTCTTGCAAAAGAAAAGCAATTGTTGTGGTGAAAATTTTATTGTTTTTTTTTAATTGTTGGCAACTGCTATAACGTAAAATATTTATTAGGTAGATTTCGTAAGAAATACTACCAATTGCAGTCGTTACCATGATGCGACTTTTGAAAAATCCCTTCATAACTTTTCATTATAGGATCCCAGGAACCCAAAACCACCCCCACCTAAAAAGTTTATATATATATATATATACTAGGGGGCTCTGCCCCCTACGAGCTACGCTCGCCAACCCCCGTTTGGACACTCCAGATTCTAAAAGCATGCTAATTTCATTGGCCTTAAAAAGATTGAATTATAATTTAAAAAAACAGTGACGGTCTCCCTGTAAACGGGTTTTCATATATTTTCCTTTGATTGGAGATTTTTAAGACGAAATTAGCCGCTGCTAAGAGATACAATGGCTGTTTTCGTCTTTGATTAAAAACAACAAAGAAAAATCATGCGTGCGGCATAGATTATGAAACACTTTCCAACACTTCCTGAAAGCTTTAACAAAACTTCGTTATTTAGGGAAATAAGGTAAATAAAATAACTAACTAAACATTTAAAAAACTGATTTCAGCAGTTACCATCCATAGCCAAATATTTATTCCAATTCTTCCGAACAGCCCTGTATTTGATCTGTAGGGTGATATATATACTATATAATAGAAAATTTAGTTTAGCAAGAAAACGCATAACAGGTTGAAATTTCTCTTTCAGCAATTTATACTAATAGATGGAAACATACTTGAATACTTTTGTTCAGCCCTGTTGTTTACCTAGTACCTTTATTACACGCCACTATTTAGCTAAACTTTAATTCAAACTAAATCACTCTTAAAACTACTGAAATCGCATTTTCAGAATTTATCATCTATAGGCGGCCATGTATCAAATTCTTTGCGTGGCCCCGTATATCATTTTATCTATATATTCTAAAAACATTTCATAGAAAACTACATGCAGTTCAGCATAACACATTTTAAACCCACCTTTCAGCATTTTACGGTCATACTAAGTAACCTTTACGAATTCTTTTGCGTAGCCTTGTATATTAACTATAACATTTACACACACTATATAGTATGCATAAATATAGTGAAACTTAAAAGCGCATATCATAATTAAAAATGCATTCCCTGTCATCGCCTCTAATATACAGTACTTCGGATAGAAAATACTTGTTTGAAATGTTTTGTATGTTCCTGTAAATGCTATGCACTTCGTATTATACACGAAATAACTTAAGTAAGCCTCACCGACGTATATAAATTTTATTATATACGAATTTGTATAATTAAAATACGCCGCAAACAATTTCCCCCAATACTATTTGTAATGGAATTCTTTTGTGTAGCCCTGTAAATGAATAGTAACTATTCATTGCACCGCATTTGCTACAGAATATTCTTCATATTTTAGTGCACTTCGTAAATGCATATATTATTTATTATGTTTGAAAGAGTGTAACACCTTTAAAATTCATTTGAAATGATTTTTTACCATTGGCCGTAATGTAACGGAATACTTTTGATTGTCCCTGTAAATGAACTAAACATGGTATAAACTTTATTTGAAATAGGGTTCGTGCTAGGCTAAACGTCAATAACCAAAAATTTCAGTCCGATCCGTGTATATTTACGAGAGTTAGAGCGCGGACAGAGAAACCGAAATCAATAACAATCTTCAACTTTGTTGGAAAGTGTTAAAAATTAGTTAAAAAATTGAAAGTAAGCTAATGTAAGTACACAGAGTCTTTGTCTCTCGGTACTTTTTAACAACGCTATGAGAAAGTTCTTTTATATGTATCGTTTTAAATCTGACGTAATTTTCACCAAAGTTTCCTTTCTCTTTTTAATATTCACATGAAAATACTTTTGTTGTTAGAAAGGAAATATTATTTGCGCTGTCTTAGAATTCACTATAATAGTTGAAAAGATTATCTCAAAATATGAAATAAATGTCTCATGCTATAATTTTTTTATTTAATGTGTTTTGCCAACTTTTATTTATTTGGCCTTTTTAAATATGACGTAATTTCCTTCATTTGTGACTTTTAACGCATAATAATGAATTTAGTATTTAAAAATTTTCTTTCCCTTTTAAAATTCACGTGTAACTGTAGTTTTTATTATGTAATTTTCAATATTATCCTGATTTTTAACACGTAATCACTTAATTCTAATTTGAAAGTTTTTTTCTGCTTATAATAGCCACGTGTAAATAAATATTTTATTTGAAAGAAATATTATTCTTTGCGCTATTTTTAAAATTGGCAACAGTTTAAAATAATTGCCCTTTTCTAAAATGTGTAAAAAATATGTCTCGAAATGCTGAAAATTTGAATTTAAAATGGAAATAAATCCTCAAAAATTGAGTCAAATTAAAAAGATAATTGCAGTCTGCACATCGGGAACTTCCAATGTATAAAATGATCTAAAAATATTTAAATTCCTATGTATAGTTTTTCTCCTATAAAATTTTTTGGAACAGATGTTATATATTTCCGCGGCCGCTATATTGGATTTTTTCTTGGCGTGAAAACCCCTTTTCCGCCAAGTAAATGTTGCCAAGCAGATTTATGTGCATGTTAGGCTTAACGGGGTTGCCAGAACACGTCACTCGTCGGGGTTGCCTTATTGATAAATGCCAACAAAACATCGCCGATAAATCCAAGATGGGGCCGCGGGAATATATAACATCTTAGGGAAATTTTTTTAATGGAACGATTTTGACCATCTGTAACATCAAATATCTCTTAAAATAATTATTCGATTTAAAAACTGTCTGCATCTGCGTGCTCATCAAACATGTCTCTATAATATCACCGATTTTCATATTTTTGTATGAAACAGTTTTCTTAATATTAACGAAGAAAGACCCCCGGTCATAAAAAATATGGATGTCGATGTAGTAGGAGTATACCCGGATGATCTACGCAGATTTTCATTGGTCCATTTCCAAATCAATTTTTTTTTTATATATATAAAGAAGGATATATATATATGTATGTATGTACTAAATTTTGTCCGCACGATAAAAGTCGCAATTATGCGCGGATCGCCTTCAAACTCGCCAACTTTCAGATGGCTAATATCTCGGCGGGGATTGAAAATGGGAAAAATCGGCCCAAGAGAATAGAAATGGGCAGGGTTCAAAATTTTGAATACCTTCTTAACAAGATTCTGATAAAACCAGCTCTTACACAACAATGACAGGAAAAAGTAAATATTTTTCGTTATAGCAGTTGCCAACAATTAAAAAAAAGCAATAAAATTCTCACCACAACAATTGCTTTCTATTGCAAGAATTTCACGTGAAAAATTAAATTAAATAAATAGTTTTACGAATTGAAAACAAATTGAATATTACGTCATAAGTTTTCTAGAGCAAGATTTCCACATGAAAACTCAAAATGAAATAAATAATTTGACGAATTAAAAAAATATGTATTGCGTCATATTTGAAATAAAATGGACCTCAGCAGGTGAATATGCAACGTCATGTAAGTTCGAAGAAATGTATTAAAACATGATAAAAACCCGACTATGGAAATATTATTTTATTTTAAGAATTTGAGGTTCTATGAATTTGCTTTAGCTATTTTTTAAACATATTCCATATACATGCGTGTGTGTATTCGTGTATATTAGAATTTTCACAAAATGTTTAGCTCCCTAGAGCTCATTCTTAGTGAAGGAACTGGGTTTATCTCTAATCTTGATTTAAATTTTGTTGGTGAATTTAGTACTTAACTTCGAAATCTACCTCCGCCTGTAGGCCCGAGCCGGCAGGGATTTTTTTTTTCCTGTCATTGTTGTGTAAGAGCTGGTTTTATCAGAATCTTGTTAAGACGGTATTCAAAATTTTTAACACCCCCAACCTCATTTCCATTCCCTTGGGCCGATTTTGCCCATTTTCAATCCCCGCCGAGATATTAGCCATCTCAAAGTGTTTGGCGAGTTTGAAAACGATCCGTGCATAATTGCGACTTTTATCGTGCGGACAAAATTTAGTACATACATACATATATATATATATATATATATATATAAACTTTTTAGGTGGGGGTGGTTTTGGGTTCCTGGGGTCATATAATGAAAAGTTATGAAGGAATTTTTGAAAAGTCGTACCATGGTAACGACTGCAATAGGTAGTATTTCTTACGAAACTACTTAAAACAGTAGCGATCTCTCTGTAAACGGGTTTCCATTCGTTTTCCTTGGATTGGGGATTTTTAAGACCAAATCTACTGCTGTTAAGAGATACAATGGCTGTTTTCGTATTTAATTAAAAAAAATCCCTGCCGGCTCGGGCCTACAGGCGGAGGTAGATTTCGAAGTTAAGTACTAAATTCACCAACAAAACTTAAATCAAGATTAAAGATAAACCCAGTTCCTTCGCTAAGAATGAGCTCTAGGGAGCTAAACATTTTGTGAAAATTCTAATATACACACACGCATGTATATGGAATAGGTTTAAAAATGGCTAAATCAAATTCAGAGAACCTCAAAGTGTTAAAATATGTTAATATTTCCATACTCGGGTTTTTATCATGTTTTAATACGTTTCTTCAAACTCAATGACGTTACATATTCACCTGCCAACGCAATAGTTTTTTTTTTTTTTTTTTTTTTTTTTTTAATTCGTCAAACTATTTATTTCATTTTGAATTTTCATGCAGAAATCTTGCTCTAGAAAACTTATGACGTAATATTCAATTTTTTTCAATTCGTCAAACTGCTTATCTAATTTAATTTTTCACGTAAAAACACTGCATTAGAAAAGCAATTGTTGTGGTGAGAATTTTATTGCTTTTTTTTTAATTGTTGGCAACAGCTATAACGAAAAATATTTATATTTCCTGCCATTGTTGTGTAAAAGCTGGTTTTATCAGAATCATGTTAAGACGGTATTCAAAATTTTAAACCTTCCCCATTCCCATTCCCTTGGACCGATTTTGCTCATTTTCAATCCCCGCCGAGAAATTAGCTATCTTAAAGTTGTTGGAGAGTTTGAAGACGTTCCGTGCATAATTGCGACTTTTATCGTGCGGACAAAATTTAGTACATACATACATATATATATATATATATATAAACTTTTTAGGTGGGGGTGGTTTTGAGTTCCTGGGGTCATGTAATGAAAAGTTATGAAGGAATTTTTCAAAAGTCGCACCATGGTAACGACTGCAATAGGTAGTATTTCTTACGAAATCTACCTAAATTAGTTAAACATTTGAAAATAAGCTAATGTAAAATGAATTAAGTAAACAATGTCATTGTCTCCCGGTATTTTTTGACAGCGCTATAAGATAGTTCTTTTAAATAATTCATTTTAAATGTATCGTTTTAAATCTGACGTAATTTACACCAAAGTTTTATTTCTCTTATTAATATTCATGTCAAAATACTTTTGTTGTTAGAAGGAAATATTATTTGCGCTGTCTTCGAATTCACGATAATAGTTGAAAAGATTATCTCAAAATATCTCGCGCAAATATATTTTTTAATTTAAATTGTTTTGCCATATTTTTTGGCCATTTTAAATATGACGTAATTTCTTCCATTTACAAGTTTTAACGCATAATAATTTTTTTTATTTTAACATTTTGTTTCTCTTTTAAAATTCAAGTGTAAATATGGTTCTTATGACGTAATTTTCCTGCTTTTAACATGTAATCATTTAATTCTAATTTTAAAGATTTTTTTCTGTTTATAATAGTCACGTGTAAATAAATTTTTAATTTGAAGTAAGCATTATTGTTTGCGCTGTTTATACAATTGACAACAGTTTAAATTAATAACATTTTCTAAAATTTCTCTATTCTAAAAAAAAGTAACTACCGCTGTCACCGCCGCCGCCGCCGGTTTTGAATTTTTTGTGACAGAAGGTCTTTTTTCGTTAATATTAAGAAAAATATTGCGTACAAAGATATGAAAATCACTGGTATTATACAGAAATGTTTGATAAACACGTTGATGCAGACAGTTTTCAAATCGAAGAATTATTTTAAGAGATATTTAATGCTAAAATTGGACAAAATCGTTCCATTAAAAAAGTTTTATAGCAGCAAAAACTATACATGGGAATGTAATCATTTTATGTGTTAGAATTTGCCGGTGTGCAGATTGCATTAATTTTTTTTAATTTGACTCATTTTTGGAGGTTTTATTTCTATTTTAAATTGAAATTTTCAGCATTTTGAGAAATATTTTTTACATTATTTTAGAAAATGGTATTAATTTATACTGTTGCCAAATGTATAAACAGTGCAAACAATAATGTTTGCTTCAAATTAAAAATTTATTTACACGTGACTATTATAAACAGAAAAAATCATTTGGAATTAGAATTAAATAATTATGTACAAAAAGCAGGAACTTATTAAAAATTACGTCATAAAAAGTATACACGTGAATTTTAAAAGAGAAAGGATATTGTAAAATAATAAATTCATTAACATGCGTTAGAAGTTTTAAATAGGAGAAATTACGTCATATTTACGCCACATTACAGTTATTACATAAAATGAACACAAAATATTGCAAAACGGTTTAAATTTAGAAATTGCGCTAGACATTTATTTGATATTTTGAGAGGATCTTTCCAACTACTTTTGTTAGGAAAGCGCAAATAATATTTCATTTCTAACAAAAGTATTTTCACGTGAATATTTAAAAGAGAAAGAATAGCTTGTCAAAATTACGTCCGATTAAAAACGATTAATTTAAAATGTCTCATTTAAAAGAACTTTCTTTTCGCTTTGTTAAAAAATACCAGGAGACAAACACTGTTTACTTAATTCCTTTTATATTAGCTTATTTTGAAATGTTATTACACGTGTCTACGTCATCAAGTTATTTTTATTTCGACGTTTTATTTGTACTTTTATTAATGTTGTACTAATTTATTTGTTCTTTCGCTATTTAAAATAAAAATTACGTCAATTTGTATAATTTGGCGAGTGGTTTGGCGATTTATATAATTTGGCGAAATGGGTCGATGGGATAATCAAGTAGTACCGCAGCGGATTTGGCGTTAAAATTCCCCAATCAAAGAGAAATGAATAGAAATCCGTTTATAGGGAGATCGCCACTGTTTTTTAAATTATAATTCAATCTTTCGAAATCTTTTTAAAGCTGATCAAATTAGCGTGCATTTAGAGCCTGCGGAATCTGGACGGGGGTTGGCGAGCGTAGCTCGTAGGGAGCCGAACCCCTAGTATATAAAAAATATCTAACGAAATGCTGAAAATTTGAATTTAAAATAGAAATAAAACCTCAAAAAATGAGTCAAATAAAAAAAATAAATGCAATCTGCACACCGGGAACTTATAACGTATAAAATGATCTGAAAATGATTCAATTCTCATGTATAGTTTTTGCTCCAATAAAACTTTTTTAATGGAACGATTTTGTCCAACTTTAGCATTAAATATCTCTTAAAATAGTTCTTCGATTTGAAAACGTCTGCATCAGCGTGTTTATCAAACATTTCTCTATAATACCACCGATTTTCATATTTTTGTATGCAACAGTTTTTTTTAATATTAACGAAGAAAGGCCATGCTTAAGCATTCAAATTGGATGCCGATCTACCGGGAATATCTACGCACATTTTCATTGGCCCATTTCCAAATCAAAACTTTTTTTTATATATATAGAAGGATATATAAACCAACAAGCACCTCTGATGATTCTGTGGGTTATTCATAGTTTCTTATTTTACATACTGGTTTCCTATGTCCATACCTTGTTCATCTTTAGAATTTTACCATTTATTCATATATTTGTGATTTTATCTTTATTATATCTGAATTCTGTCATGCTGTAACTCTGGAATTTTCAAACCGATTTGGATGAAAATTTTCATATGCATAGTACGTATTAATGTCCCGACCGAGTTCGTTGGCCAGCTTCATCCACCATCTTGTTTCAAAATGGCGGCCATTTGAATTTTTGAATTTTTTCTATGTTTTCGAACATTGTATACTTATAGAAAATGTTACGTTTCGCAAAATGCAAACTCCTATATATCATTTTAAACAGAATGTTAGAAACATTAAAAGATATTTTAAAGAGTCACACAATATAAGTTAACAACGTAGGTCATTTTAAAGAAAAAGTTAGGAAACCTAAAAATTTCCAAAAGTGTCCACAAAATTAAAATGGCCGCCATTTTGAAACAAGATGGCGGATGAAGCTGGACAGCGAACTCGGTCGAGACATTAATACGTACTATACATATGAAAATTTTCATCCAAATCGGTTCAAAAATTCGAGAGTTACAGCATGACAGAATTCATATATATATATATATATACACTGGTGTGCAAAAATTAAGGACCCATCACAAAATGCTAATTTTCAAGTACACGAATAGTCAAAAAGAAATAATATAATTCGAATAATTACTATCTCTACAGCACAGCTAGTCCATATAACATCTCATTCATGTCACACATAGTCACAAGTGTCACAGTCACTACGGTGAAGCAAAAAATAGGAAATTCCATACATCTCGCTGTGAGTCTCAAATGATCACTATATGTGACTCCACTGAGACGTCATGGGAGATAATGGGTTCAAATCCGAAGGAGCTACTTTCGGACGCAATTTTATAATTTATTTTTGTTCGGAAACGCAGGTGTTGTTATTCAAAAACTAGGTCATCGAAAGACTTTTTGCATTTTTTAATAAAGGCAGGTGATATTTCATTGTCACAGTGGGTGTTTTGAACCCGATTTCCGGACGCGATACCACAAGACAGGAGAAAAATGGGTCTCCATGCGAACGAAATTGCTTATAACTCGATAGAATTTTTCTAATCAAAAAATGGAAAACGCATTTCGATTCCAAATCGCTCCCCTGGTCAGACCTGCCCATTTTATGTCTTTACGATTAAAAATCTATATATATATTACGCTATCGCACGTGGCACAGAAATCGCGGTTATTTGTTAATTGTTTAATGGCAACGCCCGAATGAAACGCATCTCATTGGTTATTGAACAGCATTTAATGCATCCTCATACCTATAAGGAAGGTTACCTTAGGATGAACCTGTTCTGTCGCTAAATGCAGCCAAATTTGGCGATATATTGCCAAATTTGGCGACCGAAGTGAATCGCCAAAAAATTGGTCTTTCAATTCCGTGATGCAAAGTTAGAGAGGATACGATGCGAGACTCAAGTTTATTGTAAAGACTGTGATGTAGGCTTGTGTGCCGTGCCATGTTTTCGGATGCATCCTACTGTAAAGGATTTGTGAAATTCAAAGGAATCTGAGGGACATGGAATTCCTGACAGTGGATATAAATAATAATAGTGTTGTATTAGTTTATTATATTTATCTTCAAAAGGATGTCATTTGGTTTATTTTGCTATCATTTGAGCCAAAATGACTGCAATCCATTAACATTTTCCATCTATGTGAAAATATTGAATAGAGTAGTTATTTCGTTTAAAAGTTTTTTTTTTTAATAATCTATTTCTAACATTTTGATGATAATAACGAACAAAATTAAAGATACATTTTTTCTCCATTTTTGGCACGTTTTTTTTTAAATATATTCCATAGGCAAGGGACTAATAGAGATCACTCAATTTTCTTTAACAAAATCTAAAGCAGTTTTTAAAGCATTCCTTTTAATAATTTAAGTTATGAGAGAGTGTTTGACACTTTGGGAATAATGGAAAAATACTAACTTGCTAATCTTTTTCTTTTTTGTGAAATTAAATCTCGTTGTAGAATGTTTTAGCCGTTTCTATAGCCGCTCCTCGTTTCAATTCATTCTTGTTTTTCTCACAGCACTTACGATACCGCGTCTCTTTCGAGAGAAAGCCCATAGCTGACTTTACAATGGCTTGGAAGCGAAAAAGTCACGTGATCCAGATAGACGGTTGAACGCGCGCAATCCGACTGTAGTCGAGCTGTGCAAGGTGACGTCATAAACGGGTTTTTGCTGCTGCTGTAGGACAGGCATCGCTACCTTTATCAATGCTTTTTCTATTTGTGTGTCCTACAGCTTTGTTCATTGTTCTCCGGTAAAAGTCACGTGATGTGAACTGCTCTATGCTGTTGTGTGCTATAGCCGGCTGTCTCTGTTTATACATGTGAGTGTAGATGTGATAAAATTTTGAAAATTTTTATTTTAAATGTTATTGAGACGTGCTCTTAAACCGCTGATCACGGATTACATCGTGTACGGTGAAATTTTTAGCGCAGTAATTATTTTACTGCCAAAAAGAGCTCATCAGTTTAGGCCTAACTGTTGTTGCATTATCCGAGGAAGTAATGTGAGTTCATATATAATTATATTTCTCTTTTTATTTTATATGTATGTTTAAAATGTGTTTTTATAAGCACTTATAATTGAAGTGTGATGTATATATATTTTTCATTAATACAGTACTGTGGTATCTAGAAATAGGTGCTCAAAAAAAAGTTTAGTATTGTTCTCAGTGTATAATCAGTAAGTGTAACCCTTCTTTATGTATTATGGAGAATAGTACTCATTTTGTAAGATATAATAACAGTGAATCAAAGATCAATATCTTCTCCCCCCCCCCTCTTTAAAAATTTAAGTACTCTTTTTCAAGTATCTCATTTTTTGAAAATACTCTCTCTTTCCAGCTCTAGGTTATGAAGTGGTCTTTCTGTGAGAATAGCTCTCAATTTTTATATAAACAAAAGTATTTATTTTTAAACAGCAAAATTATTCAGTTTAATGTATGTACATTTGTTTTAAACAATGAAAATGATAATACTCAGTACTGGTTATTTAATTGTAGTACACATTTGATTAACTTCATTTTAATTTAGCAATTATAGATTGCTCTGATTAATTTTATAATTTGTTGTATAAACACTTTCAGATACTGGTATAAATGAAAATATTTATTGAAAAACAGAACATTTTAATATTGTTATTATCCAAAAATGTACAATTAAAATAACTTTCCAAATCCCAAATGAATTTCAAATATTAACTTAATGTGTAAACCAATGCAATTATTGAAGATGTCATCTTTCTGCGGTCAAGGGACTGAGTCAAGAAGGATCATTTTGAATTTTTATGACAGCTGGGTGCACTTGCGAGGCAGGATTTTTTTTAATTTTCTGTCTGTGAGTGCAACTTGCTAGTCAGTTTATACTGGATGTTCCCACAAGAATATATTTCGAACTTGTTGTCAAAGTCGTACTTGTTTACCACACTACGCTGGCTGATGATCTGGTTTCAATTACAGTTTGTTAATATTATGTTCATTTGGGGTTTGAAAGTTACTTTACCTGTGCACTTTTGGATAACAGTTCTATTAAAAAGTTCTTTATTTTTATTTAGTGTATTTTTATTACAAATGCAATAAGAATTCTAAAATTTGTAGCAACTAAATTAAAATGAAGTGATTCATATGAGTTAAATATTTTCAATGTTTAATAAAGAAACAAAGCACATGTTGTGAATACCATGAGAAAGTTTTTTTTTTTTAAATCTTTTCTAACTATTGCTAAATAGCAAATTTTATGTATGAAGTTAGTCTCCCTACATTAAAAGTTTTATTGATTCGCCCCCCCCCTTTTTTTAAAATCCTCATTCATGTTTTATTATAGCAAGTGAAAACATCAATTTTAATATTGTTGCTGTTTTTAACCCCTTGAAGGGCGGTAAAGCAGTGATGGCATCAACCCAATGAAAATTTCACTTTAATGAAGTATGCGAAAATATACTTGTTTACAAATAAATTTTCTTGTGAATACTGGTGTCATTCAACTATTTCAACATTTTATGAATACAAATACCTTGCCCCTGAAAGGGTTAAGTTATGTATTTTTATTATTAGGTATCCTACTTTTTTAAATCTAGGTATGCTTTAGAAAAAGAATTGCTTCTTTGGCAAGTTTTACTCAATAACACAATATCTAGATTGAATTATTTTAAATATTTTCCACTTTAACAATACCGGTTAATAATTAAATACTTCAATATTTATTGATAATACTAATCCATTTTTTTTATGTGCATATAACAATATATTGAAATATGTTCAATATTTTTCCATATGATATTTCATGTTTGTTATTTTTAATTGGAAGATGATTTATTGAATTTTATAAATATTTTTAAAATCAAAGTAAACGTATAAAGCATGGAAAATTCATTTAAATATTGACAAAGTTTTAATTTTTTACTTCTAAATATATACTTAAAAAGATATTAGCTGAAAGACCAACTTTCAGTTAATATTTTCATGTAAAAGAAATTAATTTTTTCCTATAAACTGTTTCAATTCATAGGTTAATAGCTCCCAGTTTAGCACATATTTAGTTTATTTTTACAATCATTATCAAGAGTCCACGTTTTATTAACCCTTTTCTTCAAACAACTATAGCTGAAAATAGTCTGAATTCTTTTGAATAATTTTAAATTAAAAAAAAAAATGCCTTGTTTGTTTTTATCTGCTAATTTTCATGTTAAAAAATATTTAAGTAATTCTTTATTGCTTTTCATGTTTTGAAATGAAATGTATTTTCATAATGAATTACTTTTCACAACTTAATTGATAGTTACAAGTTGTTTATATATTTATAAGAAAAAAAAATATTTATGGATTTTCATTGAATTTTGACTGCAAGAAAATATTCTTATTTTTATTTTTCTTCCTTGCCACCGCCCCCCTCCCTTCATTTCCCAAGTTTGTAGGGACAAGAGTGGATGCTGCAAATGAGACGAAATGTCCAATCCTATCTAAGGCTGTTTAAACATTTTTTTTATATTATATCATATAAAATTGAAATTAAGAGGATTTTAAATAATTATTTAAATAATTGAGATCATTTAAATGTTTTATGAATACTCAAAATTTGCTATTGTTCAAATATTCAAAACATATTGTAATTTCAAAATGTATAAGGTGTATTACTATTTTCTGAAAGATATATTTCAAAATAATATTTATTATACATGTCATAGGCTGATTGAGAAATTCGACTTTTGCAAAGAGCCTAGTTTGTTTGCGAAGAAACAGGCTAATTGTGAATGGGAAATCATACTTGATTACACTGGTTGGCAACAAAATCCTCTCTGTAAAAATAATAGTTGATTCTTACTAGATTTCACTCTGATAAATAAAAATATAGTAATGAAACTACTGTATCACAAACAATTTTTTTGGTAGGAGGGTTTGCTTTTAAAATTAAGGTATTTTATATCTTGCAAAAATGTAAGTGGAAATTTTAAACCTTAAAATGTAGATAATAATATGTAAATTACCTGTAAATAAATGTATAAATATGATTACCCAAGTTACAGCGGCATAAGGAATGAAAATATATTAGTGGATAGCAAATAGTAAATTCAGACACAAAAGGAGGGGGGGGGGGGGACATAAAAAGAAAAATACACTATACAAATATCAACAAATTAAATTTCCATGATATATTTTATCAATTTCATATCTAAGACAGTGAAAACACTTCTTCCATGATTTCAATGATATCTGCTTCATAATAAATACGTATATAAAAACTATATTTCAAGTTGAACGACAGATTCATCTTAATAAAATAAATGAGAAACATAAATATCAAATTCACAATATATATTTTTACTTAATAGGTGCTAAAATACAAATGTTAAAAAAATTCTAAAAACAATCAAGATGTTAAAACATTGGAGTCATGACTCCAATGTTCCTCATTTATCTTCTTCATGTTAGAAGAAACTGCAATTCTATGTTAGGTAAATAGTCTAAATATTTATTTTGTTAAAAATACTCCAAATATTGATCATATTATTGAATGAATACCTCTGTCAATAAACATATGGGAACTATAATTTGCAGGTCTAAGCAACAAAACATAAAACAAACTTCTGAATTCTTTGGGAGAAGTAACTCTCCACTGAAAAATCTATTTGATTTAATACAATTGATTTAAATAAAACAACCCTGGATAGACATTTTAGCTTTTGTGCAACCAAGTTCTGAAAAGTTTTTTTTTTCCCCTTTGTGGCTGATTTGTGATGAGATGTATTTTGAAATACCAGATTCCTTAGAGGAGAACTCCCCCCCCCCCCAACTGTAACTTCT
This sequence comes from Maratus speciosus, assembly GCA_963932465.1. Lineage (NCBI taxonomy): Eukaryota > Metazoa > Arthropoda > Arachnida > Araneae > Salticidae > Maratus > Maratus speciosus. The sequence continues at coordinate 687,024,189 of OZ010786.1, forward strand.
CCCAAATGGAACCTTTGGGGGAAAAAAGTAAATTGCCTCTCCCTAAATTAAAAAAAATAATAATAAACTTTTTTTTTTCTCTGGGGATTTAAAAAGAAAAATTAAATCTTATTATTTCTGAGTGATTTAAAATTATTAAACACTAACAGAAAATATAATTAAGAAGTTTTCGTCGAAAAGGAGTGACTGCCCCCCCCCCCCCCCCCGGCGGAAGTTACTTTAATTATGTTTATGAAAGTATTTATATTGTAATAACTAATAAATATCGCATGCGGCGCCGAGCTAATTTTCAACTCAAGCAGTGCTTCGACCATCGACTTCGTCGTCTATCTGGGTCACGTGACCTTCTAGTTTCGATTTCGCTTCCGGGCCATAGTAACGTCGGCTATGGAGAAAGCCATGCAATGTGCTTTCACGGGATTTTCCTGAAGCGAGAAGTTAGGTCTGCGTTTACGTTCGCAGATGTGTTCTTCATGACGTCTGTTCAACCATGCACTCTATTCATAGCTCCGTGGTAGTGATCCTTGATGCAAAATAATCGCAGTTGTTTGTGGCATCATGAATGATTCGTCTAATGTTTATGTGGTCGTGTCGGATTTGATTATTGTTTTCATTTTGAGCTTTCCATATGTAAAAGTTTTCCGCAAAGCGCACTACCATGTCTAACGCCGGGGATAATTTTTTTTATAAAGTGTATACATAATAGCCTACTTGCATTTTATTGACTTTTATCATAATGTGACATTTTATCGAAGATATAATAATAATTATCTGCGTGATTTTTCAAGTTTTAGCTATTAAAAGTGATTTACCATTGGGACTTATAGCTTGAAATAGAATATTTTCTATCTGTCATTTTTTTTTTCATCTGATTATAAAGTATTAATGATTTTTGCTGAATTTATATTAGGAGAGCTATTTTTGAGTTTTCTAGAAGATTAAAAGGCCTTCAAGTAAGAAATGAAAATTGATATCTTATTGGGAACAGATGTCATATTCGCCCCATATTGGCGCGAATTTTTTCTGTCGCCAATATCATATAGGCAACAGGTACTTAACTTGCGCCAAAGTGTTGTTATTTTGCTTGATGTGGTAACCCGGATCATGTAGGATCATGTTGTTTACGCTGTTGATGTTTTCGCCAAATTGGCAACCGAAAAAAATCGCGCCAATATGGGGGCGAATATGACATCTGTACCTCTTATTGTTGTGTGTATCCAATTCTTGACATGGATGCATGATTGAATGAATGTTTAAATGCTAACTGTTTATCGCATTATTCTTTAACGAATGTTTTGATAAGTATTCATGTACAGTCAAATAGATTGCAAACAAAACATTCTGCTATTTAGCTCAATTTGTTCATCTTCTGAAATAAAAACATCTTTAACTCAGATCAACTGATAATGCCTTGACATTTTCTTACCTTATAAAAATTGTTGATCATGTAAGTTTCACCCTTTTGCAATTATTTGTATTATGAGTGAAGTAATTTCCGTAAGCGGGTCGTTACAAATTACGTCTATTTGTTCTATCTATAAATGAACGCCAATTGACGTATTTTACTAAGTGCGAATTTTTTATTATGGTAACTTGGTTTGTTTGTAAGAGTTCCATATCCTGTTCTGGTTAGAGCACTGTTGGCGAAAAAAAATCCAAAAGGCTGGTGCAGATTTAGCGTCCTACAAATTTTTAAAGATTGCTGAAAAATGTTTTTTAATACTTATACGTTTACTTACTTAATACTTACACGTCATCTTCAAAAAGTAAATATGATGCAAAAACAAATTTTTTTTATAATTTTCAGTATTTAAAAAAAAAAAATGGAAATATATAAACATGTTTAACAAAACTCAGAGGCTTTTTTGCAGGGCTTGAAAATTCAAACAGAAAAATTTGTGTGTTCAGTTTTTAAATAAATTCAGAGCACAGAAATGTGTCTGCATGGTGCTCCATGCATTCTTTGTCCCTTTTCCCTCTTCTGAAAATCGCCATGTTCCATAGGAGAATAAAAATTCAATGCTGATGGCGGCAGCCATGGCGACTTGCAGGCACTTCCATTTAGTTTCCTGGCCGGTAATCTGGATGGAAAAAATACATTCCCAGAAATGATTTCTGGGTTTCCCGGGAATGCTATTTTTCGAGCCCTGCTTTTTTGTGATAACAAATTTTAGTACTACAAGTTATCCTGTCGGCCGATTTTGCCAAATTATACAAATTGACATAATTTTTATTTTAAATAACAAAAGAACAAATAAATTAGTATAACATTAATAGAAATACAAATAAAACGTTGAAATAAAAATCACTTGATGACGTAAACACGTGTAACTTGCTTAAAGTCATACCCATTATTGGCATTTAATCTTATAGTTTGGCAATAGATTTTTGGTTGACGAGATGACTAAGTAGTACCCAAATTTTAAACAATTAATAAATGAGCTTAGTGAAAATAACTGGTGAAACCACAGAAAGATACATCTCCTATAAACAGCAATTTTGAAGAGATACTTGAACACCCAGTAGCAGAAACAGTGCAGCACGGAAGCGGGCGCTGCAGATTATTTTAAACCTTGCAGATTAATCCACCAACTTAAAAATAAATGCTGGGCTTATAAAATAGCTGAAATTTGCTTTAAGTCTCTAGATTTATGGTACAGTCAAGGATCCATAATCCGCACTCCCATAATCCGCAATTTTCTATAATTCGCATTGCTTAATGAATGTAAACAATGAAACAAATTTACAAATTCTTGATGAAAAAATGATTTTTTAAAAGAAATATCTGAAAATGTTAAATATAAAAGTAAATATAATCAATTTTTTAATAAAAGAATTTGAAAAATGCATTTTTTGAGATAGCATATTGAATTAATTATTATGTTTGATATTTTTCCTTTCATGTTATAGTGAATATGGAATTCAAATAGTGTCCAGAAATACGAAAATGACATATAATCCATAATACTCCATAATCCGCAATATTCCATAATCTGCACAACCTTTGGTCCCAACTTGTGCGGATTAAAGAACTTTGCCTGTATTTGTTGTATCCTTATATTATATATATTCTTTATAAATGGAAATTTTGCTTACTTTAAGTGTTTTCTGTTATTTCTTATGATAGTAGGCTTATTGGGTCGCAAATAAATTTTTGTTTGCTGCAGTCTGACACAGAAAATTCTGCTTCAGGGCTTGAACAGGCCCATATAAAAGTATTAAAAAATATACACTTTTTATATAAATCTTTTTTGTTTTTGAGGGCACAGATGAAAAGGTAAAATCTTGTTTATATTCAATGTTTCTCAGATGAAAGCGTTTTGCAATTGTAAGATTCCAAAAGCTCACAAAATGACTTCACCACTTGTGCAGGGGTCTGTCCAGACTTTTTTCCCAGGGTCCTGTTTTTGTGAAATTGTGAAAATTCTGCTCATAATTTTGTGAATTTGAAACTATCGTTATATTCAAGTTCTATCCTTCTTATATAAAAAAGCTAAATAATATGCTATATTTCATGAGTTCAGCTGTTATTTTACGAGTCAGATTTTACTTTTAAATGAATAAATGTGTTCAATTTGATGGTGGGAAAATTTTGTAAAAAGGTCTATTTATAAGGCAAAAAAAAGTTTGTGAAGGGTCCTGTTTTAAGATTTGTAAAGGGTCCTTTAAAGGACCTAGAATTTTCGTAAACAGATCCATCGTGTTTCAAAGGCAACATTATATATCTACAGAAAAAAGTCATTAAAAAAAAAAGAAGGGCAAATTATAATATTTTCTTAAACTAGGGGGCTTTGCCCCCTATAAGCTACGCTTGCCAACTCCCGTTCAGACACCCCAAATTCTAAAAGCAGGCTAATTTCATTGGCTTTAAAAAGATTGAATTATAATTTAAAAAAAACTCTCTGTAGACAGGTTTTCATTCATATTCCTTTGATTGGAGATTTTTAAGGCAAAACCAGCGTTTGTTAAGGGATACAATGGCTGTTTTTGTCTTTGATTAAAAAGAATTAGTTAAAAATTTGAAAATAAGCTAATGTAAAATGAATTAAGTAAACAGAGTCTTTGTCTCTCGATTTTTTAATAGCTCTATAAGAAAGTTCTTTTAAATAACACATTTGAAATGTATCGTTTTATATCTGACATGATTTTCACCAAAGTTTCCTTTCTCTTTTTAACCCCTTGAGGAGCATTGGGATAGATTATATCCCACCTACAATTAATGAAGTTTTGCACCAGAAATATTTTATTAAATTTTACTTTTCTAACTTTTGCGAAAAAAAGTCGTAAAATTGCTTTTCCTTATTTTGCAATAACATTTTTGGAAGATTCCGGTGTGAATTCGACATTACAGCAACACAATTACTTGCCCCTCAAAGGATTAACAATCACATGAAAATACTTTTGTTGTTAAAAAGGAAATTAGTATTTGTGCTGTCTTAGAAATCACGATAATAGTTCAAAAGATTATCTCAAAATATGAAATAAATGTCTTGCGCAAATATATTTTTTAATTTAAACTGTTTTGCCAGCTGCTTATTTGGCCTTTTTAAGTATGATGTAAATTTCCTCCATTTGCAACTTTTACTCATAATAATGAATTTATTATTTAAAAATTTTCTTTCCCTTTTAAAATTGATGTGTAACTATACTTTTTATGACGTAATTTTCAATATTTTCCTGATTTTTAACACATAATCACTTAATTCTCATTTGAAAGTTTTTCTCTAATTATAATAGCCACGTGTCAATAAATTTTTTATTTGAAGGAAATATTATTCTTTGCGTTGTTTTTAAAATTGGCAACAGTTTAAAATAATGTCCTTTTTCTAAAATGTGTAAAAAATATCTCTCGAAATGCTGAAAATTTGAATTTAAAATGGAGATAAATCCTCAAAACATGAGTCAAATTAAAAAAAGAAATGCAGTTTGCACACCGGAAACTTTTAATGTATTAAATGGTGTAAAAATGTTTAAATTCGTATGTATAGTTCTTGCTCCTATAAATTTTGTTAATGAAACGATTTTGACCCACTTTAACATTAAATATCTCTTAAAATAATTCTTCAATTTAAAAACTGTCTGCATCAGTGTGTTTATCAAACATTTCTCTATAATAACACCCATTATCATATTTTTGTATGAAACAGTTTTCTTAATTTGAAGAAGAAAGACCCCTGGTTACAAGAAATATGGATGCTGATCTAGGAGTGTATCGGGAAGATCTACGTAGATTTTTTGGGGTCCATTTCCAAGTCTTTACTTTTTTTTATAGAGAGAAGGAAAAATATGCAAAATTATTACTTATCCATCAATAGACTGGACTTTATGTACACGATCTGAAGTTGAGAAATTTGCGTGCTGGTGGTATTTACTTTAAAATATTAGCATAACGCTGTATGGAGTCGTATGCATTATTGATGTTTATGGGTAAATATACAGCAAAGAAATTCAATTTTGTAGCCGTAAAAACATAATATATTATAACATAAATTCAAAATGTTGTTCTGTATCACAGAACATCGCTCACTTTGCAAAATGTCGTTAAAAATTTATACATGCAACCTAGGTCGAAGGTAAAGCTTGACGGAGGGTGTTATTTCAACTGTGATTTCTAATGATACAGTCACAAGAGTAATGGATAAGCTCTATTGTGTGACATCCCAAAGATAAAATCTGTGTCAGTCGTAAGAAAGCCATCCCAAAAGCTGAAGATTGCAACCACCCCTTCCAAACATGGATCACTGAAAAAACAGGAACAGGATATGAAACTGGTACTTTTTGGCAGGGTTGGCAGGTTTTTGACACATGTCAGTTTTTGACAGTTTAAACTGCGGTTTAAACCGTCATGTCAAAACCCTTCGTCAAAAACCTCAAATACTTACAGTGATCTGTAAAATTTCACCTTAATAGTCACACATTAGATGTAATATTTAAAATTCACTATTACTGTAATTGTATTAATTAGTATATAGTATTAGTAATAATTACAGGGTTGGCAGGTTTTTGACATGTGTCAGTTTATGTCGGGTTTAAACCGTCATGTCAAAAACCTCAAATACTAAATTGATCTGTAAAAATTCAAATTAAATGTCACACATGACAACATTACATGTAATATTTTAAATTCACTCTTACTGTATATCAGTAATTAGTATATATAGTAAAGTATTATTTTTAAGTACAACTTTTTAACAGGGTAAAATTTTTATTTTTTTTTTATTTATTTTTTTTTTTTTTGTAAAATTGTGTTTTTTTAAAAAGTAGACATTAAGCTCACCTGAGCTGTACATTTTTTCTCTTACTTAAAATCGTTTTAATTTCGCTTACTTTTGAGAGCTTAAAGCATTAGCTAGCTTTTTTTATGGGGGAAAAAAACTTAGAAAAGTGTAGATTTTTTTGTATATATAACAAGATAATGTGCATCCATGTTATTCTAGTCTAGGCAATAACTATTCCATTCAAAATTGAAATTGGATTATTAATTTTAAACATTTACAAAATAAGAGAGGTAATTAAAAAAAAAAAAGCTTAAAGTCAAAATCTTTTTAAAACATGCTTTCTTGCAATATATAAAAATGTTTTCGATTTTAAAACTGAACAAAATTGGCTCGGTCATCTGAAAGAAAATTCCTGTAAGCCCCTATTGAAAAAGTGCATAATAGAAGGGATCCAATCATGAAACCATACCATTGTTTGGCTTATACTTTGCATCCCAACCATCAGGAGCAAGGGTTGACTGCTGTATCAGTTGATTCAGCTCGCGCTTGAGCTACGGAGAGAGTTTATGGATGCTTACCCATACTGATTGTGTATGAAGCTAAAGAATCCCCTTTCCCGTCTTCCTATTTCAGTGCTATAGGGAGGACTCCATTGTTTGGTGGAAAGATATCACTCAATGCAACAGCTTTTTGAGCCTGCTTCAAAACTTGCTCATCTAGCAATGCTTTTGCTATCAAGTCCTACTCGCTCAGCATCCATTAAGAGACAAACTATTTTCTAACGCTTCATACACTCTAAACTCAAAAATCTTTTGGTGTCAATAAATGTGCTAAACACGTGGTGTGCTGCAGCATGCTGCGGGGTAAAATGGATCCGGATTATTTAATTGTACAAAATTATTTTCCTCTTGTTGAAAAAAAAAAAAAAAAAAAAAATATTTTATTGCAAATAATATATTTTTAAAATTATTAAATTTCAATAAAAGATCGCATAAATCATTGACTTATTTAATGTTTACCTATTGTTAAAATGTTTTAGCGTGTTACATGTATTTGGCAGTTTTTGATGGTTTAAACCAGTTTTTGACATCAAAAACCCAACCCTGCTTTTTGGTGAGCCAGTGAAAAGTACCCCACTTTGATCTAACTCAGCAGCGGTCGAAGACTGTCCAATCGACTAAAAGTGTGTCTGAAAAAGGATGCGATGCAAGTCTCATCCCAATCTGGCCATCAAAGTTTTTAAAAAGGCGCTCCTCTTTCATAATGCAATTCATCTAATGATACAACTTTCTTCTGTCCTTCTATAACTAACAATGCTATTGCTTTCTACTAAAATGTTCTTTCATCTCACTCATAGTTCCCATCCAGTTCTAAGCAGACGGAATAAAATTCTTTATATAGAGAGTAGAAAAAGATCTTTGTAATGCACACCTTCTCAGATGTAAAGGATGAATTTTAGTGTCAAGAAGCACAAAATTGCTATTATCTTAGAAGATACTCAATCTCCTTCATTTTTAATGAAATAATTGCTATTCTCAGTTATCCCATTTCGCCAAATTATACACATTGACATCATTTTTATTTTAAATAACGAAAGAACCCATAAATTAGTAGGTATAATAGAAATTACTAATAAAACGTCGAATGAATGGTTTTATTGGCATTTAATCTTACAATTGGGTCGACTAAGAAGTAAATTGCTATTCTTACAATAAATTTTTAAATGAGTCATAGGATGAATGACAGGCCTATTGGGATGCTGTTTATTAAGTAAATTGAACAATACGTGAAATGACCTATGTTAGGCAACTATTTATAAGGGTAACAAGGAATGCAATAGAAAGATATTCGTTTGGATAGAGGCCTTCTTTGCAAAGTCCATTTAAGGTGGTATGGAAAGGGACGCAAAATTCTATGTCATGCACAGGCTTGTGTAGTTAGGTGTGTGTTAGAAAGATCTTCTACCGTGTATATACCGGGTGTCCAAAATAGGACTGACTGATTTTAAAATTCAATAATTTGTAAACGGTGACAGATATTTAAAAAATTCTTGCAGGAGGTTTATGCATAAGGTCAAAAGTTTTATGACAGTGATTTTCGATTTTAGTTTGAATAACAAACAATAGATGGCGCTGTAAGCAATACAGGCTCGATCTTGGGTCCTTTCTCTTGTTTCATGCGGAAAAAGGAGATGGAAATGTATTATCCGGGCCACGAAGTACCAAAAATCGAGCCTGAATGAAGCGTCTATGGATCGCAGCGTCATCTATTGTTTGTAATTCGAACTAAAATCGAAAATCACTGTAAAAAAACTTTTGACCTTATGCATAACCCTCCTGCAAGAATTTTTTAAATATCTGTCACTGTTTACAGGTTATTGAATTTTAAAATCAGTCAGTCCTTTTTGGGACACTCGGTATATATATCCTTCTATATATAAAAAAAGTTTTGATTTGGAAATGGACCCATGAACATCTGCGTAGATAATCCGGGTAGATCCACATCCAATTTGAATGCTTAAGCATGGCCTTTCATCGTTAATATTAAAAAAACTGTTGCATACAAAAATATGAAAATCGGTGGTATTATAGAGAAATGTTTGATAAACATGCTGATGCAGACAGTTTTCAAATCGAAGAATTATTTTAAGAGATATTTAATGCTAAAGTTGGACAAAATCGTTCCATTAAAAAAGTTTTATTGGAGCAAAAACTATACATGAGAATTGAATCATTTTTGGATAATTTTATATGTTATAAGTTCCCGGCAGACTTATATAAAACCAAAAACTTTCCGCGCACATAAATATTGGATCAAAAACTTTCTGCAAATTAATTTAATGTTTAATAAAATAACGTGCTATATTACTTTGCTGGTATGAATAAAAAACAGTAGTTTTAAAATAATTACCATTTAAATTAAAAAGTATTAATTACAGAATAATTATGTTGACTAAAAAAAAATAAAGCTATCAGTTATTTTGTCAATGCATTTAGAAACAGTCCAATCCTTAATAGTGTGACCTCTTCTCACAAAATGCCAGTCACTCTGTTCACAGAAATAATGGACATTGCTTCTGAAACAACTGAATCACATTTTGAAAGGAGAGGTCCATTCACAGGTATCATCATTAAAGAGACCGATGAGTTTTTATTGCAGCCCTTTGGCAAAATTTCCGCGTTTTTGATGAAATTTGCGTTTTTTTCACGATTCTTTGATGAAATTCGCCTTTTTTTCACAATCTTTTGTCAAAATTAATAATTTAGGGCATATAACTTGTGCTGATATGCCATTAAAGAAAGGGAAACTATTAAAAGAGCAGATCAACGCCATGAAAGTCTAGCTGGCAAGAGTGAGCTGAAGAGTGCATCGTAACGTCAGTGAAATATGAAAGACATTCCTCTAACTGTATAAATAAAATGGCTGAGGCTTGATTGAACTTTGGTACACACAGTTTATTTAAAAATATCACAGATTGAGATTACAGCTGATAATATTCACAGACGAGAGCAAGGCTGATGAAATTCATAACAGCAGGAACAGATGTTTAATTGCACATTAATTAACATTAATAAAAATATCACAGTTGATTAAAGCTTGATTAAAACCACATTAAAAATAAAACTCATTCAATACTTTCAAATTAATAAACTCCATGAACGCCGTCAAACGAACGTTCAAGATTCTTGAAAAATACTTCCCCTCATGGGAGAAGCAAAACGAAAGGCCACGATATCACAACATGCCAAGGCTATATACGATCAAAGAAAAAGCACGTGATTTCAAGAAGAACCACAGCAACCAATGAGCAGCCGATATCATTATGGATATGCAAAAACCAGAAACGATGAATCGATTTATTCGATTCTAAAAGATTCTGTGCTGCCATCTGGCGACAAAGTGAAAGTGATATCGATACGTCTTATCGATCATGAAACGTTTTATGCACGACGTGGCTAATTCACAGCATGGAGAATGGCAAAAATTCAACGATGTTCACAAAGTAAACATCGCATAAAAACAAATAAAAAGGATTTCCAATTAAGGACCATTACAGAAGAGATAAGTAAGTAATATATTTAAGTAAATAAAGATGAACAAATGTTAACTATTAATGAAACTGTAATAAAGAAAATATATATAAAAAGTAAACAAAAGACCGGTACTTTAAGATAAGCGATAAGAGACGAAGCAAGGAGAATAAAATTTATTCTGCCATCAAAAATGTGCTTTTTTTTTTCTCCTATCCTTTGATGAAATTCACGCTTTTTTCACGGCGTTTTGATGAATTTCGCGATCCTTTGACGAAATTAGTTTTTTTTCGTGGTTCTTTGACGAAATTTGCATTCTTTTCGCATTCTTTTGACAAAATTCGTGCTTTTTCCTCTATGCTTTTACGAAATTCATTTTTTCCTGCACTTTTTGGACGAAATTTGCCTTTTTCTGCGATTCTTTGACGAAATTCGCCTTTTTTCGCGATCCTTTGACGAAATTCACGTTTTTTTGTGGCCTTTTGACGAAATTCACGTTTTTTGTGTCCTTTTGACGAAATTTGTGTTTTTTTTCGCTATCCTTTGATGCAATTAGTTTTTTTTTTCCGCGATTCTTTTATGAAATTTGAGGTTTTATTCGCGATCCTTTGACAAAATTTGCGCTTTTTCGAAATTCATCCTTTTCCTGCACTTCTCTGATGTAATTTGCGGTTTTTCTGCGATTCCTTGACAAAATTATATTTTTTCCACGAATCTTTACAGAAATTCGCATTTCTTCCGGGGTCCTTTGACGAAATTTGCATTTTTTCCGCGATTTTTTAACAAAATTAGTTATTTTGTCTGCGAACGATTGACGGAATTTGTTTATTTTCGGCGAACATTTGTTGAAATTCGCAATATATTTCACTCATATTCTTTTATGTCTGAATTTTCGGACTGATGGCCAATTTTTTTTAACTTTCGGAACCGAATGCCTTAAATTTTCGGAAAATTTGGAACAGAATCACCCCTAAACAATAAATAAATCGTACGTAAAATTGGGGAATATTTTTAATTTTTCGATAAAAAAATAAAATACAAGAACAAAAATGGTTTTTTTTCCTAAGAAAATTTCCGCAAAATTCCGAATTTTGCGGAAAATTTTCTGCGCACAGCGTGCGCGTGTGTGTCTATATTATACAACTCTGGTTTCCCGGTGTGCAGATTGCTTTTATTTTTGTTATTTGACTCATTTTTTGAGGTTTTATTTCAATTTTAAATTCAAATTTTCAGCATTTCGAGAGAGAATTTTAAAAATTTTAGAAAATGTTATAATTTAAACTGTTGCCAGTTGTATAAACGGCACAAACAATAATGTTTACTTCAAATTAAAAATTTATTTTACACGTGACTATTATAAACAGAAAATATAAAAAGCAGGAACTCATTGAAAATTACGTCATAAAAACTATAATTACACGTGAATTTTAAAAGAGACAGAATATTGTAAAATAATAAATTTTTAAACATGCGTTAGAAGTCTTAAATAGGAGAATTTACGTCACATTACACTTATTATATAAAATGAACAAAAAATAATATTGCAAAACAGTTTAAATTTAAAAATTGCTCGAGACATTTATTTGATATTTTAAGATGATCATAATATTTCATTTCTAACAAAAGTATTTTTACGTGAATATTAAAAAGAAAAAGAAAAGTTTGTGAAAATTACGTCAGATTATAATTCTCAGATTCAAATTATAATTCAATCTTCCGAAATCTTGTTAAAGCCGATCCAATTATCGTGCTGTTAGAGTCTGCGGTGTCTGAACGGGGGTCGACGAGCGTAGCTCGTAGGGGGCAGAGCCCCCTAGTATATATATATAGTAAATGAAATTATAGTGTAATGTTATTATAAAATACACACATTTAATTTTATTTCACAAACACATTTTTATTTTCACACATTTTTTTATTGAGCCATCCCATTTAATGAATTATTTTTATAGTGTCATAATTATTTAAATTATTTTTAGGAACAGATATCATAAATTCCCAGGGTCACCCTCTTGGAATTTTTCTTGGCGTGAAAACCCCTTTTCTGCCAAGTAGTAAATGTCACCCAGCACTGATTTATACGCATGCTAAAGTGGCAATCAGTAATCATTGTATGAGTGCTTCGCGCTCATTAACTGAAAAAAAACATCATTGGACTCAGCAGTTCTCGCTGTGTAGCCATCTCAAAATTGAGCAGTTCTCGTTTTGTAGCCATCTCAAAATGTACAAAACTCGTAAGGCAACAAAATATGCATAAAATGATCAACCTACCTTAACAGACATCTGCTTTCTTGAAAGTCCAGGCACCTGTCATCACGTTATTTTCCAAAATAGGCTTATGAATCTAAACAGAACCTCCTCCCTATTTCTTAATGACTTCAGCAAGAGCTTTAAACGGACTCCAGAACCCATATTTAATCCAATACCTCCGATAAATTTAGCATAAAAATAATTGACAGAAACACAACACGCTATCACAAGCCCTATTCAATCAACTGAATGCGCATCCAAACACAATCACCCGAAAAAAGGGGGTTGCCATATCCACAAACACCGCCAATCAAGAAACCCAAAATAGCAGCCACTATTTTTATTTTCACATATTTCATTTTAGGTACTACTTACACTTTAGGTGTTGCTCGCACCTAGTATTGAAACCTGGTGCATTTTAAATATTAGGAAGTTTGGGAATCGATAAAAATTTTTTGTTAAAATAATATTTTTTGATTTTACAGCTGATTAACTTTCTGAAAATGCAATTTTCGAGACCACTTTTCGGCCTGTTAAAGTGAAAGTTTAAAAAAAAAAAAAATAGTTAAAAATATAAATTAGTCAATAATAACTATAAAATGTTGAAAAAAGTTTTAAAATTCCTTCAAGAACCTACAAATTTGATTTTAAAAAAAAATACAATATTATATTTACATATTTGGCAGGGAAAGATTGGCGTCTTTTTCGTCCCGTACAGTTTTCCGGCAACCCTAGCTCGGTATTTTTGCTACGCACCGTGTTGTAATGGTTTGGACGTAAATCTATTACAAGTATAAAGCTAGTGAAAATTTTGAAGTGCCATATCTGGCGATTTAACTCTCTTTTGGTGTAAAATTAACAAATAAAAATCCAATAATGAAAAATTATAAATATAAAAAAATATATGAAATTGATTTTAACAAACATTTTTTATCGGTACTCTAACTTTTATGCATAGGGCTACAAAATGCACCAGGTCTCAATTCTAGGTGCGAGCAACACCTAAATTGGTTCCCTTGTTAGTTATTCCGTCGACCCATTTCGTCAAGTTGTACAAATTGACATCATTTTAATTTTAAATAACAAAAGAACCAATAAATGAGTATAACATTGATAAAAATAAAACGTTGAAATAAAAATCACTTCATAACGTAAACATGTGTCACTTGCTTAAAGTCAAGTGAATGTGATGTTTACGAGCCACCCTTATTGGCATTGAATCTTATAGATTTTGGGTCAATAGTACCTAATTTTATTATAAAGCACCTATTTTAATATAAAACATCAGTTTGCCATGCAAAGCAAAAATTGCCAATTAAAAAGGATCTGCCATTGGGGTGTCCGAAAAACCTAGGTGCATCTGCAACATTCGTTCCAAATAGTTACGCTTATAGGATTGCTTTTCATTGTCTGTTTGTCTAAACCATTTTTTTTTCAGGAATCTCTGAAGGTATCAATATAAAATAAATGTGTTTTTTTCCTCACAAATTGTCTATGGTCCTATTGTTTTGTAAAAATATCGCGCTTCTAACGCGATGAGACAAAAAGTTATGATCTTGAAGCATTTTTTCATACAAACCTAAAATCTTGAAAATTGGCATGAAGGAACATCTTATACTACATGTAAAGGGATAAATGTCTCATTTATAATTCTATGTCTGTTTATTATGTGACACACTTGTCTGTCTGTCTAGATCCTTTGTTTTTTCCTGCTGAAGGTATGCCATTGTTTCGTAAAAATTTCGATCTCGTAACTCAATACAATAAAAAGTTATGGTGGATGTTTTTCAATAATTGAATTTTCCATCATTGGGACCAGGATTTAAATCGGCTTGATTTTAATCACAATTAAAATAATGATGTTAATCACTTGATTAAAAAAAAAAATCCTTGTTTAAAATCACACAATTTCATTTTTTCATTAAATAATGTTTAACTATACTCTAAATCAAAATAATCTTGAAAAGAGTAGATGTTATTTAAACAAAATATAAAAGTGTATGTTCTCAATATACTCTAAGAATTTTCTTTCATTTTCAACAGGAATCTTTTGCTTGCTTTTCATTGTAGGATAGTTAAGGGAATTTATTGAATGGTGTGGTATTCCAGAGTAGATACATAACAAAGAAGAATTTCCTTCTTTTGACCACTGACCAACAGATGTTACTTACAAACCTGTTTTCAAGCACACTTGCAGCAAAGAACTTGAATCAACTATTAAAAGCTCTTTGCTTGAATTTACTTTTGCATACTGAACTGTAGATAGCAATACAGTACAGGGTAAATTGAAAAATTTAAGACTAAGATGACAGTTAGGAAAAATGATCCAATAGGGCTCCATTTTACTGAAGTTGCAACAGCTTCTGGTGTTATGGAAAATTAGTTCTCTAAGCATTAAGTCTGCTTGAGCTAAAAACTTCATGGTTACATTTCCCGATTTACAGTAAATAAATAATGGGTTACCTTGATACTTTGCCCTGTCAAGTACAAGGAATTTTTAGTATAAAAGAGTTTAAAGGAGCTTAGATTTATAGAGTCCAGCTATAAAATTAGTATTTTTATTGTTATTTTGATCTTACATCAAACGAAGGATTCATTAGTATTTTTCTGGATCTTTTTTGTAGGTTTCATCTTGCATTTTGTTTATCGGTGAATTATAATCCTTTTATACATTGTATTAATAATATATACAGTGCGTGTAAAACTTTAAGGACAACAAAAAATTGTTCAAATTTTGATCAATTGAAAATGCGACAAGTGAAATGTTGATCATAAAGTGGAAATACTAATATAAAAGTCAACAGAATGTATCTGTGTCCTTTGTATTGCGAAAAAATCGTAATTATGCAAAAAAACACTATTTTTGACTGTGTAAAAACTTTTAGGTTACCAGTCTTTTTTTTAATAGAAATGTTATATAGAATTATTGTTAAGGATCGATCGAAACATGTTTTTAAGGCCAAAACCAAAACTAAATTTCAGCAATCTTCCTATTTTCGGCTGAAAACAAAAACGAATATGTCCAAAAATTTTTTTAAAGTAACTAAATTGTATGTATTAAAGTAATTAATACATACATAAATATATTATTAATTAATTATACATATTTATTAAATATGCATAAAAATTAATTATGCATATTTATTAAATATGAATAATTATTAATTAATTATACCGTAATTTTCGGCCTATAATCTGCACCGGCGTATAATCCGCAGTTGCAATTTTTAGCCTTTATAAAAAAATTTCAGCAGATAATCCGCATCGGCGTATAATCCGCGGATTATACGCCGCACTATACGGGGATTACTCACTTTTTTTCAACATTCCAAAGTACCACTAATAAACCACCTCCCTATTTATTTAGTTGCTCTATTTAAATGATAATTGTATTAAAATAATTGAAAAAATATAACGGTAAAATAATTACAAGTAAAAAAAATACAAAAAATTTTTTCCATTGAATCTTATATCTAAAATGTAGAATGTCTTGTGATCGATTTGGCTATAGATTTATGATAATAATCGACATCTATATCGATTTGACTATAGATTTATGCTTGATTATTTTGTAATTTTATGGTATGGTTCAAAACAGCTGAAACCAATGACTAAATCTTCTTATCTTTCCAAACAATGACTCTTGTAATAGGAATACACGAGGGAATATATGTCTATATTGACTCAGACAAAATCTAAATCATTTCAGAATAATCGAGCTTCAATGGATATTTGTAATTGAATCATCGAATGTTAGTTGTTTTCGTTGGATATGATTGACGTGGTATATTTTTATATTATACTATTTTTAATTTTATATTTTCTAATCGCCAATAGCACGTTAGTATCTAAATTAATGCTTTTATGTTATTACATATATTGTGTCGGATTAAATTCTTATTGAATATGTAATCTAAAAGATTATTAACACAATGTTAACAAGTTATTTTGAAAAGTATTTCACAAAAATTGACCCATTGAAGCAAACAAAAAAGAACTGATTTTAAAAAGTAATAACGTTTGTTTTTTACTGTGATTGTATATCGTAACTCTCAGCGCGTTAGTTTAAAAAGCTTTTTCATATTTGACAATAGATTTATGCTAATTCCGATAGCTATATCCATTTTGGGCCTACGTTTATGCTAAATCCGATACCTATATCGATTTGGCTATAGATTTATGCTAATAATCGATACCTATATCGAAATCACCTTCCGCTTTTTAAATAACTTTCAGTTTAAATTCTGTAGTGTTAAATAACACGTTTTCTCTTAGACATTATTATAACTTTCAACGTCATAACGATACACTATTTCATGGATGATTGAGATTGAAATTTTTGAAAGAGATGAGAAACGCTTTGTTCATCATCGAAACATTTTGCCAAAAGACTAAAAAAATAATTTAAAAATCGGAAGCCATTCCCACTAGCATTGCACGTCATATGTGAACCAATCACGAGCAACTCCGCGAATGGTCAATAGCAGACAATCGCGCGGTAGAATCTGGATGTCTGACGTGAACTTCTGCTTAAAAAAAAATTTCAACAGATAAACCGCACCGGTAGATAATCCGCACTTAAAAATTTTGAGGTTTTTTAACAGATAATCCGCGGATTATAGGCCGGAAATTATGGTACATGTGGCCCAAATTATCTCCCTGTGCCTTAGATCCAAAACTTTTTTTTTTTTTTCATATAAAATAAAACGTAATTAATTCATCAACGGCACAGAAAGATTTTCTAATTATACGAATTTCATTTTATCAAAAAATATTTTAGTTTTATGTATACACACCTCGATTTATCTTTTATAATGATTTCTGTAAATGATCATCTGTTATACTAGAACTTTTGCAGAGGGTATTCGAAACTCTTCTGTGGTTTCAAACTGAAAATTTTCTATTACTTTTATGTCTGCAGCTTTTAATGAGCACGTGGAAAAGTTTAGTTATATATTCATTGCTTGCTTTATAATTTGCATTCACGTCTTGAGTCAGTCATGACTGATAATTACAAACAATGAAGTTCGTAGCAATAAATACTCTCATTTGAGCTGGCCGATAAAGCTCAAATCGATGTGAAGTGTTGAAAATTTCTGAAGGAAGAAACAAGACTTTTGGAATACTGATACTTTCAGTCCAAAATCTGAGTTTCGCCGAAAACGAATTTTCATGCTAGGCTTCATTTGTATACCCACATATGGACCTACTCTTAAAGTTGTGAGTAGGTCCATTACTGAATTCCCCCTCACTCCTGTTAAGTCTATTTAAAATATCTCCTCGGGAATCATAGTTTTAGCTCTTTTTTGCCTGTGTACTGTTCTTAAAAGATGTTTCTTTTTCTCTTACTTTTCAAAATATTTCTAAAATAGAGGCTTCATTTAATATTTTATGTGTTAAAAGCAGACAAACTGTGAATAAGATTTTAAAACTTCCCATAAAATGAAGTTTCTATTTTAGAAATAATTTGACAACTCAGAAAAAATTAAAACATCCTATAAGAGCAGCAAAAAAGAAGTTAAAAATATTGATTTCGTGAGGAGATATTGTGAATAGACGAATGCATCCTACGTCCCACAGGCTAAACAGGAGTGAGAAGGGATTCGGGAGTTAACTGACTCATGAAATAAAAACGAATTAGAAAGAGACTGTGTAGTCTAGTTTGGAATGAATGCCTTTTGTCTTGTTAACCCTATAGGTGAGTGTTGGTTTTGGCGTTCCCAAAACCCTCACGCTAGATGCATCAGCGGGCTCCCACGGAAGATCGGGTGACGTAGGGCCCAACCCAAGTGCAAGTATTTGCTGAGTTGTAATTTTTATAAATCTGGCCTAGGAACGATCTGAGATGACAGAGTAGAGAAAGGCTTTGGAATGGGAAGGATGCCCCATTCGAGTCTCTTGACAATTACGGCCGCACTGTCGGCCGGTGTCTGTTATTTTCCCCCAAATCCCCCTTAACCTAGAAGTGCAATTAGTGTATTTATCTTAAGTAATCCAGACTAGGGATTGACTGAAGCAGGAATTTTACCAAATACCAAAGCTTCGGTATTCGGCAACCAAATACTTGAAACTATTTAATACGCATTTTTGCATATATTAGATTTTTTAATAAGCTTTAAAAGGCTAATAAAATAAAGCTTTAAGGAAGTTAAATTCTCAATAATTTAATTCAGTTACATTTTTATTTTTAAATATAACTACAGAAAAAAATTTAATGACTTCTTTCCACTCACAAATTCATTAACCCATCACTTATTTTTTATTTTATCACTAGTCAGTACCCCAAAATAACCTATGAAAGTATTAAACTATACAGGGTATTATTAAGGATGAGGATCGCCAGAAAAACAAAAGTTCATTCAAATAAAAAGAAACAATGTTGTCATTAAGCTGATTTACTGATTGTCTAAGTCTAGTTATATTGAATAGGAATGTTCTCTAAATACAAAAGGTATATCAATTTGTACATTTAATTATTTTCTGTCAAATTATTGATAGAATATTTATATTTTGAATAATATTTTAACAATGTGGGGGTGAAGAATAGAAATTTGTGCGATTTTGATATAATGGTTAAAAGCTATAGGATAGGCATAGGGGTATACTTATTTGATGTGTGTATTTTCTTTAATATACACCTTAGATATACAGATATGAACTCTGATATATTTATTTGATGTGCATATTAAAGAAAATACACATTAAATAAATTTAAATTAAAAAAAACTAATGTAGAAGTAAATAAAATTAAATGATAAGGGAAAGATGCGCACCTTCCTTGCTTTTTTTTTACTTTGTTGTAGACAGTTGTTTTGATTTCACACCTATATAGTCTATTTTAGGAAGGAAAAAGTTTTTTTTAAATTAAAAATGGCCTTTGACTTGTTTTTTGTAGTGCAGCTGAACTCATGCACATAATATTGAAACTCATTGTTTAGCCTATTCTACCTACTGCTAAGTAAAAGAATTCTTCTACTTCTAAGAAAATACATATCTGCAAATATTTGGTTTACATACCGTATACTGAATCAACTATTCGGTATTCGGTCAATCCCTAATCCAGACTCATTAAACTATTATTTACCTTAAACCCTAGATTTATTATCTAACCTATAGGTCTATTTCCAGCTCTCCCTCAAGATGCCGTCACCCGACAATGGCATCTACATCATAGTGGGCGAAATGAACATGGTGATGACGGCCATGAAGAAGAGCAGTCGATGGTCCTCGCACATCCACCAGGTACTTCTTTTTCTATTTCTTTAGCAAAGTGAATGGGGTTTTTTTCCCCCTTTCGATCCTCAAATCACAACCCCGTTAAAATAGTCTGTTGTTGACCTTATAAGATGTATCCTTGGTTTTTATTCATGCTATGCATTTTGTACTTTACATTGCAGTAGGTAGATAGATTTGTAACACAATTCTCTCAGATGTAAACAGTGCATTTTGCAGTTAAGAAGCACCTGCAATCCACATTGTAGAAATAGTGCTCTACCCTCGAGAGCAGGCGACCTGCAGAAAAAGCTGGACATTATTTGGATTTTTTTTTTTAGTTTTATTAATAATTGTACTCTATAAATAATAATAAAACAAGATAATACTCTAAAAAATGCATATATTTATGAAAAATTTAGATGTTTAGTTTTGAAAATTTAAAATAGATATCAGAAAAAAAAAATAGAAAAGTCACTAACATGTTTTTTACTTTCTTCTATCTTCAATAGCAGAAAGTATTATAATAGAAATTCTTTTCAACTACCGGTTTTGGAGGGATTTACACGTTTTAGGGGTCAGAGGTCCCCAAAAACATGTTTATAGAAAATGTCTGTCTGTCTGTCGCCATTGTACCATTCAAAAGTGTATGAAGTTATGCATAGAATTGAACCAATTTTTTTAAAAAGTTTTTGATTATGGCAAGCAGGTCCTTCATTAATTTTGAAAAAATTTGCCAGAAGGGGGCGCTGTAATAACGATTTTTGTGCCATTTTGAATAGTGTAACACCCCGTAGCAGAAGTTTCTCCAAGTGTCTGCGACAGATAATTCAGGGGCAAAAAATAATCTGCAGGTAAAATATTTTTATAAATGGAGCATTAATTAATCAAACAATCCCTTACCTGTAGCGTTTTTAGGTATTTTATAAATTTTTATTAATAATAGTCTTAACTTTTTGTATTAAGTAATAAAGAGCTAAACATAATACGAAGCAAAATAAAAGTTCGATGAAAAAGAATCTGCAAAAGAGAAAAGAAAATCTGCGACTCCCGTCTCGAACTTTCTGCTACCGGGGTGTACCATCGAAAAGTGTATGAAGTTATGCATAGAATTGAACTAAATTTTTTGTCTAGGTTTTGGGTCATGGGAAGAAGGTCCTTCGTGAATTTGGAAATATTCTGCTGAAAGGGTGCACTAGAGTAGGAATTTTTGTGTAATTTTCTTGATTTTTCATAGTTCCGTTGTACACCGACAGCTGATGAAGCGACGGGAACTTCCCATCCTGATCAGCTGACTATTCGCGAACAGTTGATGTACAACAGAATAACTGAAAAGTATTGATTTGAATGATTATTTTGATCGAGATGAACTCGTTTTGACTTCGATTCATTGACTGAAGCAGAAGTTTAAGATGAAAGTCAAAGTTGATAGAGTATTGAACTCATAAAAATGAAATACTGACATTTGTAACATCATTTTGAAATATTAAAATATAGGAGGTAGAAGAAAGTTTTGGGATCCAACTAATTTGAGATAGATTTCGTAAGAAATACTACCTTTTACACTTTGGAATTTCTGAAAACATTTTGCAGATCATGACCCCTAGAACCCCAAAACACCCCCAGTTCAAAACTTTATATACACTACTAAAAACAATTAAAGGATGTTGTAAGTCTTATATAAAATAACAATATAAGCGAATTTTGTTTTGCAGGAAATGAAAGAAGAGTCACAAATGTAAATTTTTCTCATTTTCAAACTTCAGGGTATATGCAAATTTTGAGTTGGACGTCACAAACAGTGGCTGTGAATGGAATTTCGCTGTCAACTTACTGAAAGACAAAGTGGAAAACAATGATCAGCATTCAGTACAAGTGATTTCTGTCGATGAGTGCGATGCTTCAACAAAGTCATTTAACCGAATCAGAAACTTAGAGAGTTGTTGGTCACAATCCAAAGTAGCAGAAGCCACTGGAGTTTCACAAAGTGTGATTTTTAGCATCTGGAACTGTTTTTGGAGACTGAATATCAGGTTTGCCGGCTTTTATCCAGGCCAAAAGAAGCCGGACGCCTTTTTTTGGTTTTAACCACTTAAAAAAAGCTGGCTTTTATTTTTCAAAAAGGTGGCTTATAGATAGGTGGCATGTAAAATTTGGATTAATTTATTTTTACACTAATAAATATTTTCTACGAAAAAAATATAAATTTCTATTAAATTTTGTCAAATAAGTAAGTCCTATTAACTGCTAGAATGCAACTGTGAAGGCATTATGGCTGAAAAAAAAAATTTATAAATATTCAGAAGAATACATTAAATTAGACTCTAAAGTATTGGGTTGGAATTCTTTGTTATAGCTCTACACATACCACACATTTTAAAGATTATATGAAAGAATAAGAAAATGTCACACATCAAAATAGAAACATTCTTACATACCAATATTTACTTTTAAAATTGATTCAAACTAAATATGTATTTAATAACTGAAATTATCTTATATAATACTTGAGGGCACCGAGTAATAAGCAATTGATATTCTAACTTATAAAAATGATATATGTAAAAAGTTTTTCTGCTACTAAGCTGTTATGTAACTTATTCCCAATATGTCCATACGGACAGATTAAAATCATAGAATGAACAATGTTGGAAGAGAAATTAGGAAGGATATAACATTTGAGGAAATTTTAGTACATATAAGTGTATAAAATAAAGAGAACAATTAAAAAAAAAAGAAAATTCTCCAAATAAGACTTGTTGAATTCAAATTTTGAAAATCTAGTTGCTTTTTAAAATAGTGCATATTTATGCATAAATTAATGCATATGCTATTCATAATACTGTTTTATTAGAGAAGAATGACGTTTTTATTAAATGACTTTATGCGTGTGATTTTAAATAAATGTTTGAGAAATAAAATAAGGCTTGTATATTAATATCCCTTAAAATTACAATAGAGCGCCAGTTATATGAACAAGTCGGGACCGACCCTAATTTGGATAAGCAAAAGTTTGGATAAATGGACAGACAATTGAAGGGATGTTCCTGACTATACTAAAATCTCCGCACTTTATCCATGGTTTGGACTGACAGCACTTGTTGATGCTGGCATATTTAAAAATTATGAAAAACATTGATTTTCACAGACAAAAAATTGATTTTTGTATTTAAAAAAATTTTTTTTTGTTGTTTACTTTTTTATCTCATTGGCTGAACTCCAGAGATTATAATTTAAGCGGAAATGCTTTCGATTGTTGCTTGCTTCAACGAAGACATTCTTTTCAATGCTGCCATGTTTGGAATTCTTCTTAAATGTGTTAGTTGAATAGGATCAGCGTTCTTCTGCCGTTCGAGTCATTTCGCAGCTGTTTCCAAACATTCAAAGGCTTTGGTCTGTGATGGACCTGAGTCATTTTCGTTTTCATTTTCTTCCATTTATTTTTCGTCTTGAATCTCATCATCATTTAAAATCTGATATCCAGGTCTAATAGGGTGTTTGGATAATTGGAAGTTCGTTTAAAAAGAATTTTATGAGAGAAATAGGCTGTTCAGATAATTGGAAGTTCAGCTTTAAAAAAAAGAAATTGAGAAAAAATTGGCTGTTTGGTAATTAGAAGTTCGGTTAATCAGAGTTCTGATAATCGGCACTCTACTGTAGTTAATAAAATATGTAACTAAGCAACTATTGTCATTTTTAATTATATAAAGCAGTAAAAATGAAAACCAGAGAAAACAATGGGTATGGCCTTTTAATGCCAATTTTAATGTCTTCCTTATTCAAAAATTGGACTCTATTTATTTCTACCTCAATTAAATGTCTTTAAAACTAATTAAAAAACACATAAAAATGTGTCATTTATAATTAACATGCTTCACTGTATAAAAGCTAATTTTGCCCCCCCCCCCCCCCCCCCAAAAAAAAAAAAAGCCAGTTGAAACCAATAAAAGCCACCGGCAAGGCTTTTTTAAATTTTAGTCGACTTTTTTGTAGGCACTGAAATATGAATGCCACTCTTTTTCAGCAATACATTCATTTGGCTACTGGCACCACAGTTTTGACTCAAACTGTCCGAAACCGGTTCCATGCTTTAGGTCTGTATGCTCACAGACCAATGGTATGTGTTACTTTAACAACAAGGTATTGTGGCACCTGCAGGGAGTGGGCACTCGAGTGTGATTTTCAGCATTTGGAACTGTTTTTAGAGGCTGAAAATGCAGGCTGATGACCAGGGCAAGGTCATAGATGTGCAACAATTCCCTATGAAGATTGATATTTAATGCAAATGGCTTAACGACACCAAAATATGAATGCCACTCTTCTTCAGCAACACATTTGTTTGGCTACTGGCACCACAGTTTCAACTCAAACTGTCTGAAACCGGTTCCATGCTTTAGGCCTGTATGTTCACAGACCAATGGTATGTGTTACATTAACCACTTCACCAGTTGCCCCGAGATAAGTCGGGGGTAAAAGCACTGTTTCCCCATACCTGTCGCCGGTGAAGTGGTTAACAACAAGGTATTGCGGCACCTGCAGGGAGTGAGCAACAGAGCATGTAAAGAACTGGAGGAGAAATGAATGGTGCAATGTTCTTTTCTCTGACGAGTCCTGATTTTCTGTTCATCCTGATAATAGGGGTATTTTCACCTGGAGGGAGCAGGGTGCTACAAATAATCCTGCGTTCGCGCAAAGAAGTGTCAGATTTGGCAGTGTGTGTGTGTGTGTGGGGGGGGGGATGATGATCTATACTGGCATCTCCATTGATGGGTGCACCGACCTCTACATCATTTGAAATGGAGCTCTGATCATTGAGTGATATAGGGGTGGGATCCTCCGACCTATTATAGTCCCGTACGCTGCAGCAATTGGAGATGACTTCATGCGAATGGACAACAATTGTAGGCCACATCGTGCTCACTATGGTTCATGATTTCTGTTTGGAGGAAGGAATCCTATGACAGGCATGACTAGCATTTTCTCTGGACATGAACCCAATAGAGCATGTTTGGGAGATTCTAGGCAGACAAGTTGTTGGCCACCTATCATACCCACAAACTGGAAAATGCTCTTCTGGAGGAGTGGGGCAGAATACCCCAGCTCTTCATTAATAGCCTCTGACTCCATGCTTCTAAGGTGTTCAACGTTGCTGGACACCCGGGGAAACCATACCCTCAACTGAAAAGAAAAAAAAAGGGAAGGGTGGGTGAAGAAGAAAAAGATTCATAACTTCGTCCATTCACAAGATATCAAATCCGCTTAAATTTATTATAAATCTTCTTAATATTATCTGCAACTTTTATATTGAGAAGTTTTTGATAAGACCCACTCTTACAGGAAAATAAATAAATAATAAATAGGGGTTGAAAAAAAAATGATCGTATTAACTTGATTCTGATAAAACCAGCTCTTACAGAAAAATGAAATTAAACTCATCAAAAATGGTCAGATAAAATTGTTAAACTGGGTTTATCTCTATCTTGATTTAGTTTTTGTGGGTGAAATCAGTACTTAACTTCGAAATCTACCTGTGCCTGTAGGTTGAGCCGGCAGGGATTTTTTTATACTCGTACACAATACAAGACTGAAAACTTCAAGCTTGTTAACTAAAAACAGAAAATATTCTTTTCAGGTTAGATATCTAAATAAAAAAATAAAATAAACCAGCCAATTAAAAATGATCTTACTGTCACAAAAGAAAATCGAACTGAAAGCAAATTCATTGTTGAGTCACTTGAGTGGTGTTGTATCAACACGTCGCCGCCATCCATGCCAGACATAAATTTGCAAATATCACTAGAATAGAAAAACATTATTTCTGTTTTCCCTTCATTCTGATCAAAATAGCATTAAAGTGATTTGAAATAAAATAGAATACGTAATTTTTAAGGAGGAAAAGTTTTTTTTCTATACAGGAATAAATAAAATTTTAAATGTAACACAGATTGAGTTCGAGCCAGCCCAAGACTACAAACTAATGTAAAAATTGAGTGCATTTCATCTCCATCTCCTACGTGTGCGACTCACATATAAATGTTTGATAAAAAAGAAAGCAAAAGCTTGGAGATGGGAAGGACAGGAAAGAATAATTTAGGCTTTGGTTTTTCAGAAGCGCTATTGCACTGGGCCTCCGATGAATTCCAACCATTATTTAAATATTTAATAAAAACAGAGAAGCACTGGGGCTGAGCTCTGGTAGGGCCCAGAGCAAATTAAGTAAGTGTATTAGTATACTTCAGGTAAGTTTTCTGAAAATGATGAGTGTCAACTTTGAGATTGTCCATAATCATGGTGCTGATCCATGACCCCTAGTACTGATGAGAACTTTGATTATGAAAGATTAATGATGTGCCTCTTAAAATGAATTTGGTACTTTTCAGTTAGCCAGGTGCCAGTGTTATATATACATACGCATATATATATATGTAGAAGTTATTGTTTGTAAAATGTTACTATATAGATGATTTGAATAAGTAGGCGTTTGAATCACAACACATACACTTTAATACAATTCTATAAGGGTAACTTTACATCACTTCGTTGATGCTTTTCTAAATACAGCACCTTTCTCACTTACAACCTATTTCTTACGAATAATTTGATTAGGCTTAACAATACCTTCCTTGGCATCTCGTAAGCCGATGCTTCATGTACAACATTATTTTATAGACTGACTCTTTTCTAATTTTTGAATATGTCCAAACCTTGATCTCGTGATCGTGAATTTTCATTATTTGTGCTTTCAAATTATGGATAATAAAAATACCAGAGCATCCGTTAATTTGTTGATCATGCACGTCATAAAGAAAATAAAGTATGTTTAAATTCAAATCCTACACATATATATATATATATATATATATATATATATACCAGGTATCCCAAAAATGACTGATGGATTTTAAAATTCCATAACTTGCAAATGGTGACAGATATTTAAAAAATTCTTGTAGGAGTGTTATGTCAGGAGTTTTTATGCTGCGATTCTCAGTTTTAGTTACAAATAGCATCGATAGAGGGTGCTGCAAGCAATAACAGCTCCATCCAGGATCGACTTTTTGCCCTCTCTCTTCTTCCATGCGAAAAAAGGAGATTAAAATGTATTGAATGGATCCCGAAGTACCAAAAATTGGGTCTGGACTGAGCGCCTATTGCTCTTGGCGCCATCTATTGCTTGAAATTTGAACTAAAATCAAGAATCACAGTAAAAAAAACTCCTGACATCCTACATAGCCCTCCTGCAAAAACTTTTTTAAATATCTGTCACCGTTTGCAAGTTATTGAATTTTAAAATCCATCAGCCATTTTTGGGACACACCCATATATAACACTGGTGCCTAGCTAACTGAAAAGTACCATGAATTTTTTCGTACTCAAATGAGTAGTACATAAGGCTTATTTTGTGAAAATGTTCAGAATCCTTTTTGATTTATAGCAGCCTTTTCAGTGCTTCAAAACAATTTTTTTCGCCCTCTCTATTAATGTCAGTCCCATTTTTAAACTGTTTTAGTACCCAGAGAGTTTCCCGTAACACTGACTGCATGCAATAACACGTCCTGTATATATAGTGTGGCAGTTTAATTTCAAGCGTGTTATACCATTTTCTTTTTCAGGAAGAAGAGCAGGACAATTTGTTGAGGAGTTTTACCGAGCTTAAGGACATCTTGAACCAGGTGACTGCCATCAGTGACTTGGAGCCCATCACGTACCTCACGCCTTTCCTGGACGTCATACGAGCGGAAAACACGACCGGGCCTGTGACAGGACTGGGACTGTCTGCCGTCAGTAAATTTCTTTCATACGGATTGATTGGTAAGGAAGATTCCAATTGGATCCCAAGGACCCGTAAACATTGTCACTGGCCCACTACATAAAATTCTATTAAGTACCTTTAACCCTTTGAGTGACACCCCCCCACCCTCCTCCTCCTAGAATGTAAACCAAAAGAAAACTTCCTTTCAGTTACCCAAAATTTTTGGCATGATAAAATGTACGATTATAATTTGCTAAAAATTAAATAAACAGTACAAAAACTATAAAATTATTAATTATGTATTTTATTTCATCTGACTGTCAATTTTAATGCAATTTTTTTTTTTATTTTTTTAAATAAAATAAAATTCTGTAGTTTGTGCTTCGTTGCAGTTTTCTCAGGGACAGGAAAATTTACGTTTACCTGTCAGAGAAGGAAAAAAGTTACGGGACCTGCGGACCACACATTTTTTTTAATGAGTGGACCGATTGAATTTTTAGTGGCGGACCCAGGATTTCGAACACTGGTGTTGTGAAATTTGGAGTTTTCATCCTTTATGGGTTTTACTCATGTGCACGGAAGAGGTATTTTTTGGGCAGAGGCCATTTTAAGAATTTTATTGGCCCACTTGTTAGATTTGTGTGAATCTCTCATTCTGATTGGCAGTTGTAACCTTTTCAAATCTGAGGTACACACATGTGGATCCCTATTTCTTTTTCTTGTAAAAGCAAAACTGATTGATTTTTTTTACATTTCTACTTTACTTCTATAGAGGTGAATATTTTTACTTTCTTCTATCTTTACAAGAAGGGATTCGTGAAAATTTTGAAATTCCAGTTTTCGACACATTTTAGGTGTCAGAGATCCCCAAAAACGATGTTTTTACAAAATGTCTGTCTGTATGGGATGCAAATTTTGTGATCTCACTCACTCATAAAACTTTAGATTCAGTGGGTCCCTGATATAATTGGGTGCTGATTACTTTTCGATGTCAATCACCCAACAGATGGCGCTGCCTTTTTCAGGAAGTAATAACATGTATGAGGTAGAAGAAAGTCTTGGGATCGTTTACTTTGAAATGAAACCAATCGATATCAGCATGGATGCTTATAAAATAATTATTTTCATCTGAGTTTGCAAAATGACAGTGTGGCCAAGAAAATAAACAATTTTCATAATTCTTTCTGAGTTTCCCCTTGGTTTAAAAAAGGGCAGTGTGCTGTCGGTGAGAAAAGGGCACTTTTTTATTTTTAAGGGCATGTATTGGATTTTTAAGAGCACTTTTTTGATTTTTAAAGTCCCTTTTAATATTTAAAACTTAGATATCTTTTTTCGAAACAGCATTGAGTCAGATTTTATTATGTAAGCAAATATTTTAAGGCAAAAAAGAAAAAAAAAGGCACTTTTTTTAATGGACAGGCAAGAAGAGTGCTCATTCTTTGAATGAGGGGTGCTATTTTGTAAACCAAAGGGCAGGCGGAGTGCAGCACCCTCCTGAAACTGCCTGGGGGGAAACTCTGATTCTTTACCTTAAACCCTTTACAATAATTTAAAAAAATTGAGAACTTGTAGACTGTTCACTTGTTTGAAGCCCTTCAATTGGCTATTATGTGAATTTTGGTTGTGGATCATTAAATTGCTATTTTAAGGGGGGTTTTGTCATAAATGACCTGAAGTATCCATTTCAGAAAAAGTGTCATTGAGGGTGGCATTTTGTTTGTGCAAAAGCAGTGAATGTGTATTTGGAGTCTCAAGAAGTTAAACATTTAGGCTACACTTTCCAGCTTTTTCACATTCATTGGTTATAAATAGAATTAATAATAATTATTAATTATTAATAGAATTTCTAAAGGGCTTGGAGGTAGTAAAATTGGATCATTGGATGGAATGCAATAGTAGGCTGGGTTAAGACTTCAGGTCTGCAGAGAATATTTTTATTGGTACTTTT
Organism: Maratus speciosus; assembly: GCA_963932465.1. Taxonomy (NCBI): domain Eukaryota; kingdom Metazoa; phylum Arthropoda; class Arachnida; order Araneae; family Salticidae; genus Maratus; species Maratus speciosus. The sequence continues at coordinate 687,053,601 of OZ010786.1, forward strand.
CGGTTAGCCGGGCGCCAGTGTTATATTTACATTCATATATACATATATATGCATCATTATCATCATCAACCGTTTTCAATCCACTGCTGGATGTAGGTCTCCCCCAGATTTTTCCAATGTTTTCTGTCTAGTGCTTTAGTCATCCAATTTACACCGGCTACTTTTCTGATTTCATCACTCCATCTTACTTGAGGTCGTCTTCTTGGCCGTTTTACATCTCTGGGATACCACTGTAGGGTGTTTGTGCTCCATCTATTGTCTTGTCTTCTTGCGATGTGCCCAGCCCATTTCCATTTTAGCCGTTTAATTCTTTCAATGATGTCAAAAACTTTCGTCTGACTTCTTATCCAGGTTATTCTTTTTCTGTCTCTTCTAGTTATACCTAGCATACATCTTTCCATACTTCTCTGTGTTGTTTGTAATCTTTGTACCATCCGTTTTGTTAGCGTCCATGTTTCTGCTCCATAAGTTAGGACAGGCAAAACACATTGGTTAAATACCTTTCTTTTCAAACACAGGGGCATGCTACTCTTCAGAATAATAGTGTTCTTCCCAAAAGCACTCCATCCATTTCTTATTCTTCTATTGATTTCATTCATGATACTATTATCCGATGATATTTCCTGCCCAAGGTACACATAAATCTGCACTTCTTTAATTTCAGTGTTGTTGTAGACAATTTTCTTTTTTGATGCAAATGAATTGAACATCACCTTAGTCTTTTCCAAGTTTATTTTTAATCCCACATTAATGCTAGCTTCTGTCAAATCTTTTAGCATATTTTCCAATTCTTCAGGACTGTTACCGAAAATTAAAATGTCGTCAGTGAATCGGAGATGACTTAAATATTCCCCATTTATTCTAATCCCTTTGTTTTCCCAATCCATCTTCTTGAAAATATTTTCTAAGACAGCCGTAAAAAGCTTAGGCGAAATGGTGTCTCCTTGACTTATCCCTCTTCCAAGCTTGATCTTTGCTTTTCCTTTGTCCAAGCGGCTTTCTTACTGTTGCTTTCTTGTAAATCTTCTTTATAATATTGATGTAAGGTTTTTCTATACCAATGTCCTCCAGAGATTCTACTACTGCTGATGTGTAGACCGAATCAAATGCTTTTTCATAATCAATAAAGGCAAGGCAAAGAGGCAAATTATATTCCTTATGTTTTTCAATGAGTTCCCTTACCGTTTGAATATGATCCATTGTGCTGAATCCACTTCGGAATCCTGCTTGTTCTCTAGGTTAAGCTGAGTCCAGAGCTGATTCAAGTCTTGTCGTTAAAACTTTGGTGAAAATTTTATAAATCACTGATAGTAAGCTGATTGGACGGTAGTTTTTAATGTTTTCCTTCTCTCCTTTCTTGTAAAGTAGCACCATCACAGCATTATTCCAATCTTCTGGTACATCTGACTTCTTGAGACATTTGGAAAATAGTAAGGATAGCATTTTTGCAAATTCTTCTCCTACTTCTTTGATAAGGTTGATTGTAATTCCATCTTCTCCGGGGCATTTACCTTTTTTTATAAATTTAATGGCTTGTAAAACTTCGTCTGTCATCACTGGGATTATGGCTTCTGTTTCTGTTAAGTTTTCTCGTGGATCGTATAGGTTGATTTCCATTTGATCTTCACATTTATATAAATCGTTATAGAATTTTTCGACAATGTGTACTATTTCTTTATTGATTTTGGTCATTGTTCCATCTGCCCTCTTTAGTGCAAAAATACCTTTTCTTCCAACACAAAGTTTGCGCCTAGCTGATTTTAAACTTTTGTTATCATCTAGAATTTTCTTGACAAAATCAGAGTTAAATTTTCTGATATCTTCTGTAACACATTTTCTTACCGTTTTACATAATTCAGCATATTCAACTCTTGATTTAGGATCGTTTTTCTTCATTTTAAATTCTCTGCGTTTCTTCATCAATCTTCTTGTTTCTTCTGTTATTTTCTTTGTCTGCTTTACTTGTGCATCGCCGGCTATCTTCTTTGCAATATCTTGTAGAGTATTGGTTAGTTTCTTGTTCACTACTGTAACATCTTGCTCTTCTTCTACTTTAGTATTTAATAGCAGTTTGCATCTAACCAACCTGTGATCACTTCCTGTATTGAAGTTATTGAGAACGCTGCAATCCTGAATAAGATGCTTTTTGTTTGTTAAGATGTAGTCGATTTCACTTGTTGAGCCATTTGCACAACGCCATGTTCATTTTCTTTGTGGCTTTTTCTTGAAAAATGAATTCATGATAAACAACTGTTCACATTCTCCAAACTCAATCAATCTGTTTCCTCTTTCATTTCGCATCCCATATCCATGATTTTCTACTCAAAACTCACCTTTCTCTTTTTCCCCAATTCTAGCATTCCAGTCTCCCATTATTAATTTTATGTAGCATTTTCTCTTTTGATGCATTGAAGCTACTTCTTCATAGAAATCTCCAACTTCTTCATCAGTATAGCTTACTGTTGGTGCATAAACTTGGGTAATTTGCAGCTTGTATCTTCTGGACACCTGTATTACTTACCTTGCAACCCTATCTGATGCACTATCATATTCTACGATGTGATTCTTCCACCTTTTATGAATCAGAAATCCTACACCGCTTGTTCTTCCATCTTCTGTGCCTCTGTACTATAATACATGTCCGCTGGTAAGATCTATCTTCTCTTCTCCTTCTTACTTCACATAATCCTAGGATGTCCCAGTTGATTCTTTCTAATTCTTCTTCAAGTTCCTGTAAACAATTTTCCGAAGATAGGGATCGTCCATTATACGTAGCCAAGGTCATCAACTTATGGCAGCCTAGCCGAGCCCGGTTATTCTTAGCACCCTCTGTCTTCATGTCTTTCTGATCGCTGCCGTAACCAGGAACATTCAGACCACCGGGAATTAAGGGCTGTGATTTATTTTGTGAATTCATGGTAAAATAAGGGGGGGTAGGTGGCCAAATTCCTCCACGCTGGCCAAGCAGGTTGGAAGAAGCCCATCCGCATTCGTTCCCCATGCACTAGGCAAGGGTACTAACAGGCTGCACTGGATATATATACATATGTATGTAAATATTTATGTGTGTGCCTGTATATGTACATACATATATGTGCATATATGAATGTAAATATAACACCGGCGCCCGGCTAACCGAAAAGTACCTTTTTATTTTATTGTTTTTGTCTTAGCATGATTTTGAGACATTGGAAGTGTCAGTGTTTGAATAGATTCCTGTTGTAATCAGAAGTTTCTGTCGTTTTAGACTAGCCCAATTTAATGTGTCCAGGCACCTGTTGAAGACATTTTACTATTGCCAACGTTCTAATTGTTCTGGCATATTTATAATATAAATAAGTACAATGATCCAAAGGGCTGTTTTCTTGAATTTATATAACAATGTACACTGGTGAGATTTTGAAATTAAAATGATAAATTGTATTATACTTAATTGAATTTGATAGTTTTATGGTGTCAATGAATATATGTGCATAATTATCAATCAAAACATGAATCTGAAATGACTAAGATTTAAATGCAGGCCTTTAAAACTATATTTAAAAATTATGAACAATAACAGAAACAAAATGTAACAAAAAAAAAAACACAGAAATAACAAATGAATATCTCAAGTTAAATGATTTTTTCAGTGGATGCAAAGGCAATGTAAATTCTGCTCCCCTTTTTTTTAAAAAAATAAAGGTACTATCAGTAGATTTTGTAAGGCGAGATATCAAACACGAAATATTAACAGATGAACTAAATCTTTAATGCTAAGTATGACCTAAAAACTATTTCAAACATAACTTTTGAAAATTGAACCATTTATACCAAAATATCACACTACCAATAAATGTGTTAATATATTCAATAATTTATAAGTAAATCATTCATTTTCTTTAAAAGGTAAAATGCAATCTCCACCCATACAAGCCATGAAAGCACCATGATAAAATGTCTTCTTACTGATTGAAGTTTGGCTTTGGATCACCTACTCTTCAGTTCAGAAAACTTATTAAATTTCCCTCCATTCTTACAAGCCCAGCCAAAGTGATTTCCAAATCAGCCATTTCTTTCGTTTTGCATATGCAATTATAGGATAATATATATTACTTTAAAACATTTCAAGCACTTTTAAAGGATTGTTCACTTTATTTTAACTTTCTGTTTGTTTCTTTATTATGTAACAGGCCTAAGCTTATCAATGTAAGCTTCAAAATTATTTATCTTTCTAATGGTGACAGATTTCATAGGGGATCGTCTTGTGATAATTTTGCAGGATTCATAAAATTCCCCGTTTCCTGCAGATGTGCAAGCATCGACTATAACATGATACGGCAAAACATTATTATACTCACTGAGGTGTTGGGAACCAGAGTGGACTCTCTCACATTTTTGTGAAAAATGAGTTTGAAGTGTCTAGAACGTAGTTCTGTGGTACAGGTGATGTATATGCATAAGAAAAACTCCAACTCTTAATTACGGGAACGAACAATTTTATTTAAACATTTTTAACAAGTTACAAAAGGGGGTAATATATTTTTATTAGCTTAAGGTGAGAGAGAGAAAACCCTGCATAAAAGGTGCGCCGAGACGCAGTCCAAATATTTGCTTTTTACATCTCCGAGACCAGAGAAGAAGTGCGTGATTTCACAAGAAGTTTAGATCTCTTGGCGTTACAATCTATCGCTAATTTACAACATTAGAACAGTGAACAAAACTTTTGGTGAACACAATTGATTACCCCATACAATCTGGTTTCCCGATCAGAGACACGGGATGCGAAGGTTGCCAAAAAAACGGTTTTCATATTTACTTAACAGTGGCGACAGGAAATCTGGCTTAGTTTATTTAACACAAATGATTAGTTACTTATAATTGTGCCTTGCCGAGAAAATGCATATGTTTTTATACAACCCATAAATCAAGTTAACGTCCATGGAAATGATTTCAAAGACCGCATGGCATAAAATAACTTTTCTTTTCTGTTTTTACATTATTGCAATGGCTCAAAATAGAGCAGTGATTAAGACTGAATTATTTCCAACGTTGGCGTACGTAAATGGAAAAAATAACTGCCATTCTAATATTAAAGACAGCTGCATGTATCTCTTTTTGTTTTATTTAATGACAAAAGGGTTATTGGAAATTAAATTGCTTTTGCGAGAAAAGATTACAAAGCATAAACTGAAAATGAATGCTTTGAATTAAAGATGTTACAGAAAGGGGGGGGGGAACAAGCATCTAGATAAAATTCCATATGGTTTTAAGCATTGAATTTAATTATAAACTTTAGTTTAATGAGGGGTGGGGGGAGGGAAGAACAACATCTTTTAAAAACAAAAAAATTATGTTTTAAATTAATTTTGAAGAAAAAGTGATATGTGACAGAAACTCTGTCACAGTGTCCTACACCATGCGATCTATTCGCTGCCTAATGGATTTTATTAATTTTTAAATTATTTAAATGGTACATTCAGATTAATAGAGTGTCCAACCTACCTTCTCTATCAAGCTGTCAATCCAAAAGTGGACTGGGTCTGTTTAGGGTTTTTGTGTTGAGCCGTTAAGTTTGAATCCTGTATATTAAAAAGCATAAAAGCTTCTTGCTGAATTTTTAAAATTATTGAAGAAATAAAAATGATCCAATGGTAAAGCAATGCCACTTGTAATGAACTTCAAAAATCATAACAAAATAATGAAGCAATACAGGATTCTCAATTTATCTGCTCTGGTAGATCCCAACACTATTCATAGAATCAGTTTGTGTATAACCCTAAAAAGACAACTTAATAACAGATAAATTGATATAATTATAGGAAATTTAAACATACTACTAGAAATATTCTTTTAATTAGGAGTAAAAATTACAGGAAAGAAATGTAAATAAACAGAGATAGTAGGTTAATTTAAGATTTTTGAATAAGTTTAAAAGATAGTGCTGAAATAAGTAAACAAATTGCTCAGTCATACACAGTTCCCATGGGCAGTCATCGTGAAGTGGACACCATGATAGGGTCAAATATTTTGGTTCTTAATTTTCTTAACTATGTTACACCTATTTCATATAGTAATGTTTCCAAAATTATATTCCAAATCATTTTTTTTTTTTTTAATTACTTGTTATCAAAGTCTTAATACTTTTATATGATTCACTTTTACTATAAAAAAAAAAAACTAGAGAAGCAATATCCATCTTCTATTAACAATTCAATTTACTTGTGAACAATTTTAAGCTTTATTTTTAAATTAGTATATTATGATTATAAATGGCAGATCTTAACTGTAACAAAACAATGTAATTGTTTTTAACTTAAATAGGACTTGTATACTTATATAAACATTATAGTTTTTAATATCAGTGTTTTTTACTAGATTCAATAAAAGCAGAAATTTAGTTAAAATAAATGTTATAATTTTATTTAATTAATGGATAGGGTTAAGATTCTCTCTATTTAGTACAAACATATGCTATCAAACTTTTATAACTTAATTACAAGATTTAAGTCTTATGAAGCACTTATTTTACATTGAAATTCTTCAGAGGATATTTATGTAGAAGTGTGAGAATGACAGTCAACATTATTAAAATTATAAGAATTACAAAGTAACAGAGGGAACTCATAAAAATCAGACTTACATTTTCTTTTCTTTTTTTATGAAACAGATATATATTTCTTCTACAGCATAAAAAAAAAAAGACTCTTTGAGCTGGCAGTGCTACAGTCTTAATGGTTTACTTTAGTTAATAGGATGCTTGGGGAGTGATAACTTCAATACTGATGGCCTGGATACTACCCTTAATAACAACAGATCCTATTTTGGTAGTATTTAAGACAAATGCAAGTACTGTTGTGTAGACGTTGGACTACTGCGCTGGATTAACACTGAAGATCTGGCTGCTCATCCTTATACCCGCTTTGCAGCCATCCTCCGAAAACACTATAAAATAGCAGGCTGTTACGTAGGCGTTGAACGGATGGAGTATTAAATAGCAGGCCTCCGACTTACAGGCAAAGGAATCTATTTCCCTTCATTTTTACCAAACAGTTGACTTGGACATACACTTCTCAACACTTTTATAATTCACTATCCAAGGCTTTCATGATTTTTTCTCTTGGTATCGTCCCAACACTTATGTTAGGGACCCATTTTTTTTGTATATCTTTTCAATATGCTTTTCGTCTTCATACTGACCTTTTTGTGGCCCCAAAAAAGGGGGGGGGGAGTCATCTGATCCCTCCTAGGCCCCTTCAATATTTTATACTTTACATTTTGCTGCACTACTGGCCACTTTTTAAAAACAAGTCACCACACCAACGCCAACTCAGTTTCCGAGAACAACTTTTTCTTTTGGCGTTTTTCGCAGGAAGCCAGAAAAGGGTTGGAGGCTAAAACTGCCCTCATTGGTTAATTTCTCCCCTGATGAAACCATTTTCTTGCAACCCTCTAGCATCGGGGATCCTACGTGGTACAGCAATTCTCCGAAATTTCGCAATTCCCATTCTCGACCACCAAAGAAGCAAGTTGCACCTGTTTCTAAAGCTATATTTCTGCCGTAAACAGTCATAAAAATCGTTTCGGAAAAGAGGCCATTACTATGCTATGGGAAAAGACACTTTCACACACAATACCCATGTATCTAATATGTATACGTGTGTGGCCCAAATTACTGCTGGATGCTATGTATTTGTATTACTCGAACGTAGCTTGCATGTACCCAAACACCTGCTTGCAACAGAAAGAAAACAGTGGATTTTGAATCAATGAGAAAATATCCTAAAGTAAAAGAGTTTTACTCACAGAAACAAAAGAAAGGGTTTTTTTTTTTTTATAATAAAATTTAAATGTTGTAAAACCATTTTACTAAGAGAAATAAATAAAAAAAAAGGGGGGGGGGGTTACTTAGTTATTTTATTTTATTTTAAAAAGTGTACCCATCTGATTATAAGCTTAAATCTTGTAAATAAAGAAATTGTATATAGAATAATTTTGAATAAAACCAGGCTATTATTGATATACAAAAGGGTGGGGGGAGGTAACATGCTATATACAAATACTTTACTTTAAGAAAAAACTGCTGAAAATAAGTAAAGTATGTCTAACAGGTCACACTGGCACTGCCAACTCAATCACCCTATACTTCCTGAAGAAGCTTTGTCTCCTCTGGCCACTTTAAAAACTGGCTTAAAAGAGTTGGACAAAAATGTGTTCCAAATTTTCAGAAGCATCTTTCTCGAAATGGCAGGTGGCGAGGTGGATGTTCGCAAAGCCCCAACTTATGTCTTTTCCACCGTTTTATTTCTAAAGAAATTTTCTGAAAAGTGTTATCTTTTTTTAGACACTAAGGAGACCGGGAAAGCAAAATTCAACTAAAAAATCTATTTTTACTTTTTTATATCATTAAATAGTTTAAACTTTTATCTTTCCCATGATGTGTCACACATGTTTATTTATATATATATATATAAAAAAAAGTGTTGAAATTAATAATTTTTTATAAGAGTACTTCACAGCTGAATGGCCATTTAAATCTTTAATTGACTTTTCTCAAAACTTGGATTTTTCATGTTTATGTTCCTTTTTTTCAATATCTATTAAACTTAAGAACTCTGATTTTTATTCAATACTTATATAATGATATAGTGATACTTTCACAGGGATTTAACGATTTGTTGAGAGTTATTTATTTTAGGCAGTGAAATCTTACCAAAAATGGTAATTTAAAAATGACTTTCAATGAATAATTAATAATTAATTTTGAGTTTCATTTAGAAAGAAAATGGTCTGTTATAATACTTGAATCATGTTATTCTAAGTACTCTAGAAAATCTAGACATCCATCTTTGACCATTTCTGAGAAAAAGCTACATAAAGTTAGTGAGTTTAACATGGTGGATATAGGGCTTTCGCAGTCTCCGTAACCTGTCTAATAGAGTTCATCCCGCTTTTCTTATACAGACTTGAAACAATACGGGCGACGAGTATCAGAATTTGAAATGGATAATTTCAGGTAATCCTGAAACAGACATTTTTATTTAGACTGAAATCCAATAGGGCAGGGTTGGTGAACCTAAGACAATTTCTCTGGCATGCGAAAAAATAAATTTTATAATCATTATACAGATAACACATTCTTTTTTTTTTCAATAAAATTTTGTTCCACAGACTATCACTAAAAATGCAACTATTTTTGCATGATGAACATACCAAAAGAATTTTCTTTTCCAGTCATGTTATGCAGGGTTTTTAACACATATTTTGCCTTTCTATACGAATTTATAAAGTTGCGTTTTTCAGACTCATTTTGTGGATCTATGCATATCTATCAAGATATGAATCAGTTATTGATACATTGTTTAATGCAACTTGGATAATTATAGCCAGATGTTGCATTAATAATAAAGTAAAAAATTACTAAAATAAAATTTTTTATCTTTATTTCCTTGTTACAGTATGTACTACATAAATAAATCCTATTTATGAATTAAAATTTTGTTAGTTTAGCAGCTTATTCCAAAATACAGAGAAATCACATTGCATGAAAGCAACTGATTTTTTAACGAGTGTTTTGTATAAACATCACACACACTGCAAAATTATTTTATGTCAAAGCTTGGCACATTACAGTGTTGATAGATATTGTTTGTGAAATTTTGTCATGTGCATGCAAAAAGGTTTGCCGATCCTGCAATAAGGCATAACTAAAACAATTATAGCGTGGTTTCAGGTGTTCTAAAATGTAAATGTCTTAAAATGATAGGGTTCTTCGTGTCATTTCAATTAAAAAATACATCTGACTTGATGAAAATAAATATTTCTTGTCTTTTCCTACAATCTTGTTGACCTGTTAAATTGTTGTTACCAAGGAAAGAACTGTTTAAAACATAAATAAGTTTATTAATGTTTTAAGCATAATACTTATATTTCTACCCAGTTTCAGGATATAGAAATGAATTTTAAAATGATTGCAATTAAATGCTGCATGGATATTTATTATGTATTCATTTGTTATATAAATAATTCCTCCCTCCCTCCTTGCAGATGCCAAACATCCGACGGCTCCTGTTGCCGCAGAGAACATTGCGGATGCCGTCACCCACGCCCGTTTCATGGGCACCGATTCGGCGTCTGACGAAGTCGTTCTCATGAAGATCCTCCACGTTCTGAGGTTGCTGCTGCTCACTCCCCTGGGCATACTGCTCACCAACGAGTCTGTCTGCGAGATTATGCAGTCTTGTTTCAGGATCTGTTTTGAGACGAGGCTCAGTGGTAAGTTTTCACTCTTCCAGTGTTTTTCATTTTTCTGTCCCTTTTTAAGCATGCGTGAAGGAGAAAAAAAAGCTGCTTCTCAGACTGTTAGTTAATTCTACTATAAAACGTTAGTGACTTGTCTGTTTTCCTGTCGGTCTCTTACTATAAGACACTCCTATCGGTGTGTTCCATAAAACTCATTTTAGCATGACATGCTGTTAAAATTTTATAGTAGAATTTATTCTCTCCAAGCTCATTTTCATCTAAAAGTTTAAAATCCTTTTCTTTTATTCTGTTTTTCAGATAAGAGGATGGATGATGCTGTTTTCATTAACACTTGAGCGCACCCTATATATATATATATATATATATTTTGTTTTTGGCTGCTGTTTTTACATATCACTTTAATTAGAGAGTTTTTAAGATGACTAGGATGCACTCTCCAAAGCTTCCATAACACATAATAAGTATGATATAGGCCAAAAGTCTTTTTATACGAAATTTTCTTAAAAATCACATGCAAGAGAGATAATATTACATTCACACATAATCACATTTATATAGTTTTTTAAAATAATATATAAGTACAGTAGGACCTCGATTTAGGGCCGTGCAAAGCGGGGGGCGAAGGGGGCGGTCGCCCTGGGCGCGGAAATTGAGGGGGCGCCAAATTTATACTACAAACTTGGTGTTTTTCTTTTTTGTAAAAAAAAAAAAAAAAAAAAAAACATTATACTTTCATATTGGTAATTTTTTTTTTCAGTGAAAGTACATACATTTTTAATTTCAAAGTTATGGCATTCTCCTTTACCTCACACCGAAATGCAAATTTATGAATAAGGACTTCTTTCTTTTCAGAACTTGTTTCAGGTTTTTGTCTTTGTCTCTTTTGTTAACCTTCTCTGTTCTGAGTCTGTACTTGTGACGAAAACATATACTATCAAAATAGCATGGGGTTTCTTTCTTGGAATATAAAAGGGTTCCAAACTGTATGCTGTACTGTTAGATACATTCTTTCTACACCTATTTTCCAGATCTCCTTTTCCATAATATAAGTGCAATTTTCTCTTATGTTTAGTTTTTTGAAATTTCTGAATTAAAATTAAACCTAAAGTTTCAAAATAAACATGAAATATGTATTCAATAGACTGTTTCTGTACTTTTCAATTTTGTGATACCTGTCACAAAGAAAAGTTGGGAAGGGGGGGGCGCCAAATTTAAACTTTGCTCCGGGCACACTTTTCTCTTCGCACGCTGCTGCCTTGATTATCCGAAGTCATTGGGGCCGACCCTCTTTCGGAAAATCGAAATATTTCGATAATTGAGAGTGCTTCAATTTTAAGTTTAAGGAGGGATATTTCTTATTACAGCAAGTGCTTAACAAAAATAAAGCAATAGCAAAATAGAAATGAATAAATTACCTGAATTTTAATTTTGAAAATATTATTTGTTCGCCGTATCACAGTCTTCCTGCTGCTCCAGCCATGCCAAACCTTTTGCTAAGCATTCAAAATCATCAGAATGGCTACTTTGTTCATTTTCTTCGTTCCACTCCACAGCTTATGGGAGCTCAAGTTAAATTCAAAGGAACTCTAAGAAAGGGGATTGAAAGTAGTTATATGTATTCATAATTTGGAAAGGACTGCATGCACACAAGAAATAGGATAGTTAAAAAAAAAGAAAAAAAAAAGGCTTTAAAAATGGATTTTTGTTAACGGAGAGTTTCGGATCAAAGAGGTTCTGCTGTATTTTTATTTTTAACACTGTTCAGAATCTGAATTTTATATCCATTGTCTTACCTATTCTATTTGAATAAACTTTTGTTATGAGAGTTAAGTTTATATCATTGTGGACTTAAAAAAAACTTCTGGGTTTTAGGTATGTCTAAAATGATGACTTCTTTCCGTTATAGGAAGATTTTGTTTCCTATAATTGTACAGGCAGCCCAATTTGTATTCCAGTAAGAGTCTTCAAAGTAATTCATTTGTATGTGAATGGCATTTAATGTGTTCATTTTTCTGTCCTTGCAGAGTTGTTGAGACGTTCTGCCGAGCATTCTTTGATGGACATGGTTCAGCTGTTGTTCTCCTGCCTGCCTCAGTTCACGGAAGATCTACGATGTGCTCACATAAAAAAGGTGAACATTTTTCCCTGCTTTAGAGTGGTGACGGAAGATAGCCGTTTTAAGAATTAAATGGGATCTTTATTGGGATAAATGCATCCGGAAGGAAACACGGTACATCGATTCATTTAAAATGAAGACATTGCAGGGTTAAAACATAAAGTTAAGACCTCCCTCTCCCCACCTGAATAGGCTAAAACAACTCGCCTATCACTCAAGAAGTACACAGTCTGTACTGTCAGACCTTGTTAAACCACCGCCCCACCTATAACATCCATTTCTCAAAATCCCAGCCAAAAAGATAAGGAGTCTCTTATGACACCTATTTTGTGTTTTTTTTTTTTTAACCCTTACCTTCTTCTGTGTCCAAGAGAGGTGCAGCCCCACCAGTGGCTGAGAGGAACTGCTCTCAAAGCTGGTAGATGGGAGGTGCTGGGTTCGATCCCAACCGTGCCTGTCAGCCTAATCGTTCGGAGTTTCTGTGGTTTTCTTCGAGCCATGGATTTCCATACGTAAATACGGGTTAGGTTCCCTTAGAAAGACCCCCACGAAGGGCACTCCCCCATTGGGCCTATATCCCTAGTGTAGATAATCGGCCGTCAAAAAATCAACCAACCAACCAAGAGAGGGGCAGATTCCCGAAATCTGAAGGGACCCAGTGACTCCTAAACTCAAAAAATCAACTGGCCTCATTGTGAAACAATTGCATAAAAACAATAGGGTTTATAAGAGGGAGGGGGGGGGGGGGGGGACTAATAAAAAAAACTCTGGCATTCTAAAAAAAAAAAAAAAAAAAATTATTGCCCAACATTATTATCTTCTTGTTTATATATTTAATTTAATCATAAAATTCTTGAAATTTGAATATTAATTAAGAATAATATAAATTTTAAACTGTGTGCAGTCAGAAGATAAAGTGTGGCAAGATACAGTTGTAAAAGAAATATAAGCTAAGCAATCATGGTAGTGGGTAATAGGAAAACAATGTTTCTTATTTTGATTTTGTCTTACAACTGTGGTGAGTGTGTGAGATTATTTTGCACTCTAAAAATCTAAATACACTTCAGACATTTATTTTTCTATGAGAAAGATTTTTAAAAAAAACATTAGACACTGAAAGTGAGTGGCCACAGCAAAAATTTGAGTTAGCGCGTTGCGGCTTTGGATCTGGCGCCTATAGTGTCACTCTTGCATTCTCCCCTCCTATTGCAGTGTCCGAATTTTTAAAAACTTTTCTTAAGAGCTCATTCTGTTTCTTCTGCCATTGACCGAAATAAGTACTGTGTGCTTTTGACTCAAGCTGTTGGTGTTGTCATTCAAAAGAAAAATACACTTGCCTACCTCATTATTTTCTCATTTTAGATGGTATGTTCCTTTGCACCCCTCCCCTTTTCACATGCTGAATGAAGGATTCCCTTCTAAATAAAAAGTCATCGCTGAAAAATGAAGAGATTCTGTCCAATGGTCACTTTCAACTTATGATTTTCCATTTTGTTTCTTTTATTAAACAAATGATAGCTAATGTGTTTGATACGTATTTATATACAAACTCTTTGAAGAGAAACCGATACTATCCAAATTAGGGATGCACCGAATATTTGGTATCTATTCGGTATTCGGCCATGTTACTGAATATTCGGTTTGGCTGAATGTCAAACTATTTGGTATGCCAAATAGTCGGTTTGGCCAAATATCAAACTATTCGGTATGCCGAATATTTGGCTTGGTCAATTATCGAAATATTCGGCCGAACCGAATACTTAAAAAAACCCCCCTTTTTAAACACTTTATACAACTTTTACGCTTAACAGTCAACTTATAAAGATATTCAGAATAATTAGAATCCTATTTAAATAAAAGAGAATGTTTTTACACTATTTGTTTGCTGTTAAGTATTATTTAGGAAAATGAACCAATCACGATGATTTTCATTGGAATTAATTATGTACAAATGGAAGTTCCTGAACATTGTCCAGTAAATAATCCGTTTCTTGCTAAGATTTTAAGAACAACGTTTACACACTCTGAAAATGATTGTCCACTCCAGACACCGATCTAGGATGCATTTAAAAACTTCCTTTCTTAATCAAAGGGAGTAAAACAGATATTCTTGCTAAGTTACCACCCTATAAAATTTGAATAGATTGTATTATTTATTTATTTTTACTTTAGTCTCTTCCTAACAAACAAATAATATAGGATCCTGTATAATTGTTTCACAATTTCTCTTTGATTTTAAAATGGTTCTTTTAGAATTTAAGAAAATTTTATTCATCTGTTTTAATTTTCAGAAGAAGCCATGAAATTTAAAATGTTATTAATTAAAAAAGTTTTATAACTATCCTCTTCTTAAGTAACTCAAAGCAGATTTTTTTCAGTGTAAAGTTTTCTTCTAAAAAGCTCTTGTTTATTAAAATGTAAGTTTCTGCATTAAATAGTATGTAAAATTTAACATTTTAATGCCTTTGAACTTTGAAATATAAAAGTATGCAACAAGCTGAATATTCAGTATTCGGCCAAATAGTTACTATTTGGCAGGCCGAATATTTGGTATTTGGCCTAGCAATAACTATTCGGCTAACTGAATATTCAGTATTCGGTTTGCCTGTTGGCCGAATATTCGGTATTCGGTGCATCCCTAATCCAACTCCTAACTTGCAATCGATGCTTTCATTTTTTTTTTCTTTTTTTTAATAACTGAAAAGGATGGCTGTCACAATGCTCATGCATTTAGAAAATACACAATGGAATGAACAGAAAAGGCACTTCTTTTACAGTCCAAATTGTCATGCATTATAATATATTCTGTTAATGGGGATGTCATTTTTCGTGTCATAGTTGTTGTAAAGTAAATAGTGTGTGATTGCCATTTCTAGGTGAAGTTTCCCTTTTTAACATTTCTTTCTCATTCAATAGATTATAAAATGAAAATGACCTCTGTTATCAAGTAAACGAGTGGCCCATCCCTAAATGTAATATCACATGTATGCAGTAGACTCCCTCAAATCCACCACCCTAAAATCCATGCATCAACACAGGTGTAAACAATGAAACTTTCAGATCAGATGTAAGGACAGAATTTTTTAGTTTTATATCATTTTGTATGTATTTTAATGTGTGATTCTTGATAATAGGACTGAACTCATGCTTTGTCATGAAGGAAGTATAAATTTATTTCTGAAAAAATTGAAGATATCTTTGTTAATCACAATCTTTTTACCCAGTATATTTATGCATTAATCAAGCTTTTTGGGTTATAATGACTGGCTAAACCTGAAATAAAAGTTCCCTACTTTACGTTTAATAAGAAAGTTTCATTGAATAATTCAAGAAAAATGTATCTTATCTTTATTATGCATATTTAATTATACATTATTAATTATTTACTTGTTGTTAATAATTGAATCATTTTTAAAATTATCTTACTTTTTATTATTTTAGCTTATTGCTTTACTTAATTATTAGATTTAACTATATTGAAAGCATTCATTATAATTTTGATTGCATTATTCCATTCAAATGACTGTTTAAAAATTGTAAACAAAGCAATGACCAGATCTGCAAAATTCTGAAATCTGTAAAACCTCTGGTCCCAAGCTGTGCGGATTTGAGGGAGTCTGCCGTATAAATAAATGAATTTAACCCATATATTATTTCTAATGGGTAAAAAGGTGTAGGATTTAAAACTTTAAAAACACTAAAATAGTTTTATTGGACTGTTGACGTGTATCAACTCATCCAGAGTCAGTTTCAAAACAAATAAATAAATCATGTTCTGAAATGGCACGGCCTAGGATGCAAAAACTTATAGCATCTCTTTCCATGGGGGGTTGGAGGCAGATTTCAGAAGCTGGAGAAACGAGACATTCTTTTCACATTGGACTTTATTTCATGAGGTGCTTTCTCATTATCATGTCCCACAATACTTCATCAAAGTGTGACACCCATCTAAGCAAAATAGCTGGCATTCCTGATCAGATGATAAAAGGCTTTCTTAACCAAAATGAACCCTGTTATGACTGCTTATATGTAACCCTAAATAATCCAGTTGCAAGTACATTTGGCCTGTTTAATATGGATTGTCTCGTGTTACCTTCTGGACAAGTGAGAAAGATTTTATATCATTCTTTCAACAAACCCCAACTTCCCCAATCAACGTTATTGCAACAGAAATGTCTGGAAAAAAAAAAAAAAAAACAGGAAATGCAGTCAAAAAATGAGGCTTATTTTCAAGAGGACCTTTAAATGTTTATAAAAGTGTGTTATAAAAAACTAATTTTATACTTAAAATAATTTATTTGAGTCATTTTTTTTTCTATATTTAGTTTTACATTGCGTATACAAATCCATTAATGTTTCACCTCTATGTATGAAGAAATCTATGAAGAAAAAAATTTCATTTATTTCACACTGATACCAAAGCAAGACTCTCTGATAAAAAAAATAATATATATGTATATATATATATATATGTATATATATATATATATATATATGTTACATAAAAATTTTAGTCACACTATTCCTTAAATAATTTTATTTTTCAGCCTATTCAATATTTCCCTACTTTAGTAATATCTATCATTGCTTCCTACTTAAAAATTCCCCTCAATGTAAAACGCATATATCAATAATATTAATTTAAAGCTTTAGATTCCTTCATAAATTTTAGAAGCTACCCTTATCTATCCTATTCTGAGTAAAGTTAATTTTTATATTCGAATGTTTTCAAAAGCCATTTTCTTTTTATTTCCTAATTTTCATTCTATGAAACTCCTTTCCCATGGCTCGACTTTTCACCCTAAAAAGCTTCCAATCTTAAAACTGGAATTCTTTTTATTGAAGTCTCACCCTTTCTCCCGATGAGTTCTAGACAATCGTCTGAGAGCGGCTGCCTTTTTTTAAATTCATTTGTTTCGTGTGCTACTCATCAATGTATCTTTATGCCTTTACAATGTACCTTGACAAAACTGAGTTGCACAACCTCAAAACACAAATTTCAGAGATTTGCACCGAATTTCTCCTGTCTTTAAATGGCTATCTGGTGTTTTCTGGTGTGGTAGAATATGAGGATTGCTTAACCAACATCTTTTGAGTGTGCTGCATGATGCACTGTAAGGTGTTTTTGCAGACTATAATACATGGGAATTGTGGAGATGCGCTATTATACTGTTCGCATTTAATGATGTCTTTTGCAGAAATACTCAGTGCGATCCTTGTCTACCACTCTACTATTTCTGGTTGCATAACTATTCATGAGTGATCGTTGCGGGTCACTATCACATGGTCTTCGACTGCATATAATTTTTGACTGTGTTATTTTCTACAGATGACGGCATCCCAACGGCAGATTATTTATTCCATCCTGTGGCAATCTATCCAGAACCTGCCAAATCACCACACATCTATATTTTTAAACAAGTAAGAAAAAATCATGCATCCAGCATAGATTATAAGACACTTTCCAACACATTCAGAATAATGTAACAAAACTGCACCGTTTAAAAAATTAAAATATTACGCCTAATTCAACCCTATGGAACCGCATAATACATTTCAAAACCCCATTTCAGCTGTTCCCATCCATAATCAGAAAATGATGCGAATTTTTCCAACAGCCCTGTATAGGATTTATGGATTTGAAACTATTAACTACATGCAGGCAAAAATTGAGTTCACTTAAGAGATACAAAGACTTCAGTTGAAAATTGACCTTCAACCATTTCCTCTCATAAGGAGAACGGCACGCGAATACTTTTGTGCTGCCCTGTATTTGAGGTAGGGAATTTATATATAATGAGTAACATGCAAAAAATTAATTAAATTTCAAAGCGCATATGGAATTTTAAACCGTACACTCCAGCCATGATGACTCAAAGACAGTACTATACTGTTACTGATTTCTTTTGTCGTCCCTGTCAATGAATAAAAAATACTATGAATGTCCTGTTCTAACATGATTGTAGTGGCATTCAGTGATTGATATCCGTTTCAATACATTTGAAATAGCATAATGTCATTAAAATACTCTGCAAACGATTTTTCCCCCTATACCCTAATGGAATGGAATACTTTTGAGTGCTCCTGTTAAATGAACTATGAATCCTACCTACTTCCTATACAATACCCAACATGCTTGGGTGCCTTTATCCATTTCATGAAAATCCGAGTCTAATGACAGGAGTGAGAGCGTGGACAGACAAACCGAATGCATAAACACGTTTCAACTTTGTTGGAAAGTCTACTCACGGTCTTTTTGTTCTGGTCAGGTGGCGCTTTCTTGTGGTTACACGACGTTTTTCATCCGACTAAAACAAAAGCATTACATTGCATTGAACCAATCAGAAATGACCTAACTTCCATTTCTGAAACAAAGAATATTGATTACAATTCATTCTATGATATTGAAAATAGAATTATAGGAAGCACATCTTGGGTTAAGCAAACCTTAATTCATCAATACGCCATGCAACAATAAAAGAAACAAGTCATCTTAAGTCTGATTTTTATTCTTTTCAATTTTGTTTTTGTGCTTATTTTGTTTAATAATAATGTTCATTGCTTAAAACTGCAAGAACAGTTATGAATTTAAATTTGTCTTAAATTAATTAAAAATACAGCTTTTTATAAATATATTTTTCTCGAACTTCGGTTACTGCGACATTTCGTTTATGACGACACTTTTTTTTGGTCATTAGAGTCTGGAAATATCGAGGTTTGACTGTATTTTTATTCTAAACTTTCTTTTAAAACCAAATTTCTGTTGCAGTTAAAAATGCGGTCAGGAATACTGGACACGGGACGTGGCAGCAGCAAAAAGCGTTCTCCTCGCCCTCGGCGCAAGAAAATTCAGGCCATCGATGCCCTTCCAAAAGACTCTAACACCAAAACGGAAGCCACTCTAGAGGACCACCTGGTCCCTTCTGTTCAGAATGACCTGTCTGTGGAGGCCAGCGAATCCACTTCTGACAACCTCGGTGTCCTGCCTGTCGCAGAAGTGATGAATATAAAAGTTCAAGAATGGGTCAATAATCAGGGTTCCGAATGTAACTTGAATGCCGAAGAAGTACAGCCCCCTGTGAAGACAGAATCCTGTCCCGTCGAGGTAAGAAAATTTCCGATTAGAACTGGATCGATATCAGGGATGCACTTGTAAATTATCAAGTACCATAGCATTTGACTTCATTCTATTATAGCACAGTGTTTCTCAACCTGTGTGCCGTGGCACACCAATATGCCACTAGAGATTGTCAAATGTGCCGCGAAGATTTTTGACAAATAATTAAAATTGCATGGTGTCGTATCAACGATACAACTTTTTCTATTTATCATATGTAGGACTGGGCGATGTAGAAATTTCTTAAATCGATTTATCATCCATCTAACATCGCGATTTAGTCCTAAATCGCGATTTAACACTGATTTTACATTTTAGAATCTGGAAGCCTATTTTTTAATTTTTAGTAACAAAATACGGTCTTTATGTGCCCCCCCCCCTCCCCCCTTCTGTATTATTTAGTATACTTAGTTTTTAATTTTTCAAATAATTTTGAAAAGTGGTATATTTTACACATAAAAAACTTAGAATGTCCTAAAACACTAGTTTTTTTTTTTTTTCATTTTAAAAATTAGTGACCTATTTTAATACATTTTATAAACTCATTCTTTAAGAAGTAATATAAACGAAAATGATTTTTTTTTTTTTTTTTTTTGTCTGACTTGTTATGCCGGCTACAATTTAAATTCCTTAAGAGGGGGAGGGATTCCCCAAGTCCACCCAAATAGCACTTCATTGCTAACAACCTACATACAAAAAAGGGGGGGGGGAGATGTGAGAAATAAGGTGCAATTTTATATCTTTTTAACTTTTAGATTATAATAAAATTTGTGTAACATAAATGCTGACATCTGTATAGCGGATGGAGAAGGATTGAAAGTGTGAGCCTTAGGGCACATTACTGAAATTGCTGATTTTTTTTTCGCGGCCGTTGCCATCCTTTAAGATTAGTAATAAAATATAATCTTAAAATAATCTCTTTTTAAGATAACAAATTGTCAAAAAAGCAGAAAATCGCAGATCTGCAGAAAAATCTAATGAATGCCTCCTCCTTCCCTCCCTCATTCTGCTATAAAAATAAAGTTACTTGATTCGTTACAGAACTTTATTAAAGTATTTTTAATTAATTACAAAATAACAATAAACTAAAATATTCCCATAATACCCAAACATATGAAAATTAATTTTTCATGAAAATAATGCATAAAAATATAAACTAAAAATGGATGAATTTGGATATAAACAGTGAATCAATTTCAGCAAAATACTCAATCCACGTGGCTGGCATTGAAATCTGATGTCAAACCTATTTTAAAATATTTTAATTAATTACAGAATAATAGAAAATAAAGAATATGTATTAAAATATTACCCAAATATGTGAAAAATGAATATTTCATTAAAAAAATGCATAAAAATAAAAACTGAAATTTGATGAATTTGGATTTTAAATATGAAACTTTATTCTTTTTTTTCCAACCATAAATACTCAATCAATTTCAGGAAAAAAATATTAGTAAAAGAAAAATATTTCATGTGGATCACGGCCAAATAGTGATACACAAAACAATGCATGACTATACCTTTAAAATAATTTCATTAATTACAAAATAATAGAAAATAAAAAATAAATGTTAAAATGTTACTAAAACATGTAAAAAATGAATTTTTCATCATAAGAATGCATAAAAGTATAAACTGCAAGTCGATGAGTTTGGATTTTAAATATAAAACTTTATTATTTTTAATCATATAAATGCTGAATGAATTTCAGGAAAACAATCTTTTGAAACAATGCAGGATTCTACTTTAAAACATTTTAATTAATTACAGAATATTGGAAAATAAAAAATACATATTGCAATATTATTCAAATATGTGAAAACTTAATTTTTCATCAAAAGATTGCATTAGCATATAAATTGAAATTCGATGAATTTGGATTTTAAGATTTAAACATTACTACTTTTTCCTTTCAACTTTCCACCATATAAGTTCTTAATTTCTAAAAAATACACATTCCAATCTCGTAAACTCTGCATCTTATTTACAAAATAAATAAATAAGGTACTTTTCGGTTAGCCGGGCGCCAGTGTTACATATACATATTTATATACATACATATATGCAAATATACATATATCTGTATATACACATATTGTATACACACACATATATATATGTAAATATATATGTATATATACATACATTTATATATACATATATATGTATATATAACACTGGCACCCGGCTAACCGAAAAGTACCATAAATAAATATCAATTTTTACTTAAATCATCGTTTTCTTAAATCGAAGGAGATTGAGGCTCGATGTTTTCTTAAATTAGATCCTGCTAAATCGATTTAACACCAGCTTGCCTTGTTTTTCTTAAATCGGAAAGCATTGAGGCTTGCGATGTTTGCTTAAATCGGATCCTCCTAAATCGATTTAACACCAGCTTGCCTTGTTTTTCTTAAATCGGAAAGCATTGAGGCTTGCAATGTTTGCTTAAATCGGATCCTCCTAATCGATTTAACATCAGCTTGCGATGTAAGTGGTAGATACATCAAAGTAGATAAATCGTTTTTCCGATGTTAGCTCTGAATCAGTATTTTGTTTTAAATCGATTTAAAGCCAATGGCTAAATCGCGATTTAAGACACTGGCTAAATCGCGATTTCCGATTTTAGCTTAAATCGATTCAAGACCAATGGTTAAATCAGATTTCCGATGTAAGCTTTAAATTGATTTAAGGCCCAGGCCTAATCATTATGCTACATTCCTTGATCACTCCTTTTCCCGTTGTAATGCCTTCCCATTTGTAATGTGCAAGACACCGAATTTGACAAAAACAGAAAAATAACAGCTCATTGATTTGATAAACGATAAGTATTACCGTTTTGGTTTTCTGTCAAAAATTTGTACTCTACAATCAGCTTGAAAGTTATTAAAATTCGTCTGCCTTTTGCATCTTCATGATTCTGGGAATTTGGATATTCAGCATTGGCAGAAATCAAGTGCAAAAAGTGAGAGTGACTTTTAAAAGTTGACGATAAAATAAAAATTATTCTGCAACTTTGGAACCTTGCTTTGATTGAATATGTCCAAGAAAACAGGCTCAGCCCTCTCATTGAATAAATTTTGTAAATAAATAAATAAATATTGTGTCATACAACTTTTACATTTTTTATATTCAGGTGTGCCTCAAATAACTCCAGATATTTTTAGCATGCCGTTAACCAATAGAGGTTGCGAAACACTGCTATAGCAGGTCACAAGAATAGGATAGGAGTAGCCATTTTTCCAGATGAGTGAAAATGTGTACAGGTTGGGATTCAAACCTACAGTCTTTGGCTTTAATGGTGAATGCTCTTCCAACAAAGCAATCTGGAAGGCATCCCAGCTAACACAATTCAATCAGACAACCATTTGACAATGGAAGCCAAAGGTTCTGGGTTCGAGTCTGGACCCATTTTTACCTGCTTGGGAAAATGTCTACTTGTAGGATTTATGGACCCATCAGCCCTAGTAATCTTTATCACATTGAATCAGAAATTTCTGCCATCCAATAAAACCAACTTCTATTCAGAAATGCTGTTAATCACCCATAAGAAGGTTTGGCCATTATCTGTTACGAAAAATGTGCAAGTGTTTATGGATAACATGTAATTTGTTGACCTTTTTTTTCATGAATTAGATTTTTATCATCTTATTTTGTTACTAACTTGCTTATTGGTATACATGCTCAGTGCTATATGTTTAGACAGTAGCGGTGTGTTTCATACACAATTTAAGGAAGTGATAATAATTTTTATTAAGAAATATAATGACAGTTAAAGTCATACTGTTAATTCCTATCTTTTTCTCTTATCTTCGTAAAAAAGGGTGTCATCTAGCTACCACCCTTAAAGAAATGTTATTAAAATTAAATTCAAATTTAAAAGTTCTGAGACCTTATTAACTATCCCCAGATCCATGTGAATAACAGGTGTACATTTCATTGCCCAATTGTAGAAGGAAGAAATACAAACAGACAGGCAGATAGAATAGTTTGTTAAGATAGAATGCAGGGCAGACTTGTTGAAAATAATAATGCAAAAGAAAATTTTTCTTTATATTTTAACCAAAAAGCAGTACCAAAGTGGTTCTTTTTTTCGTTCATGAAAGTTGAATTTTTTTAATTCTAAACTTAAATTTACACTATGTGTAAGATTACATAAAAGATGACAACATTTAAAAGATGCTAAATTACTTTAATACCTTAGTACTTTCAACTATAAAAAACATAGTCTTCGTCAGAGGAAAATTAAGAAATAATATTGTTATTAACGTCTAGTTTTCAAAATCCACGTAGAAAGGAGTGAAAGTGGAAGTCAATTTTTAGATCCGGGAAACAATGGGAAAATAAAACATGGATATAAGGGAAGTGAAATAATACTCATTTTATGATACTTTAAGCAAACTGAGCCAAATTCTGGGTATATTGTAGGATCATTACAAATGGTATTTTCTTTAGTAATAATTTCTATTGATTCGCGGATAATTAAATCATGATAATTCTTTGAGGGATATATAATTTTTGCGTCTTCGAAATTAACTCCTTCGAAATAGGCCACTCCTCCAGCAAAACTGAAAAATCTAATGAGTGCCAGAATTTGGCTCAGTTTGCTTAAAGTATCCTAAAACGAGTATTATTTCACTTCCCTTATATGGATATAAGGGAATGTTTTATTTTCCCATTGTTTCCTGGATCTAAAAATTAACTTCTATTTTCACTCCTTTCGTCATCCTCTACGTGGATTTTGAAAACTAGACGTTAATAACAATATTATTTCTTAATTTTCCTCTGACGAAGACTATGTTTTGTATAGTTGAAAGTACTAAGGTATTAAAGTAATTTAGCATCTTTTAAATGTTGTCATCTATTAAGTAAATCTTACACATAGTGTAAATTTAAGTTTAACTTTTAAAGATGAACTATGCATTTCTATTTATTTATTTACTTTTTTAATTCTATTCATGGACGACCTTGCCTGTCTGAATTTCATTCATAAGGTATTAATAACACTTTGAGACCTCACTATAAAATGGATGAGGTTAAGATTTGGATGTCATGGACCCGTTTTTGAATAGGTGTTACCATGAGAAGCTGCAGCCGATGCTTTTTGAGCTTCTGATTCATAAGTTTCAAAAAGTTGATACTCTTTGTTTTAATTCTCCATCATTTTCATTCTCTGAGTAGGATTTAAAATATTCCTAATATAATTTATTTTTAGAGTAGGCCAGGAAATGCAAAAGCAAGCTTTTGGTTTATGAAGATGGATGAGGATGAAAACCATTTACTATGTAAATAGCCATTTTTAAGACACTCTTGTATAAATGGAAAAACCTTATTTTTCACTCTCATTTTCAAACAAAACAGATAGACTGTAAACATGACTGTAAAAAAAACATGTTTTTTTATCTATAAAAATATAATAGACGAAATTATACAATAATCTCTTCTGAGTCACTCGTATAAATTTAAACCTGTATGATAAGGAAATGAAATCAGCTAATTGGGCATTTTTTTTTCTAATCTTGTTTTAATTGTTATCAGTAAAACTGTTAATTTGTGACATCATCCTCTTCATTACATTCAAAGCTACGAACAACTTATATTCAATACTGTAAAAGCACTTATTTTCACGAGCCGTAATTTTCGCGAAAATGAAGATATCGGTCATTTTGCAAGCTGAAAATTTCGCGAATTTTATATGAACTGAACCGAAAGTTGAAAAATTCTGAAACTACCTAAGTAGAACGCTTTAGCATAAAGCAATTTAAGAAACTTCCTTTTGTCAGAAAAGTTTTTTGCCCTTCCCCTCTGCCCATTGCTCTAAAAATGAATGGCTTCAAAGAAGGTGGTATAAATATTGTAAGTGAATGAGCTGCATTCTATTAGTTGTATTATTGTTTTTATTCAAAAAGTAGTTGTATAATATTCACGAAATAGCTGTAAATGTCCAAGAAATTTTTTTACTTATTTCTTATTTAAGTTACTTTAATCATTAAATTTAGAAAGTGAAAAATTTCTGATTTTCATTATTATTTGAGGCGAAAAAAATATATATTTCATGAGGCTTAAATTTTCGCAATTACGACAGGGTCGCGAAACTCGCAAAAATTAAAGCCTCGTCAAAATAAGTGCTTTTACAGTACCCATAACAAATCTAGCATATAATGAAACATCACTTTTACGTCTGAGAAAGAACATTTCAAAAACCAAATTGAATTGCCTTATTTTAATCTGTTATTTTATTGTGATTCATGATGGTTGAGTATTTAGAGATAAGGTATTGAAGAAAATAAGTCTCTATTGCCATTCAGGCGATCCATAAACATGACACCTATTTATTATTAAATTCTTTAATTTTGTCATTATCACATTATTTATTTCCCATCAACATCATTTTTTTTTTATTTCAAGTTAATGTTCATTAAGTACTGAAATCTGGCAACAAATAAAATGTCCTATATATGTGGGGAAAAAAAAAAAAAAAAAAAAAAAAAAAAAAAAAAACTTTTGGAGACATTTTAAAATGACCACAAAAGTAACATAAAAACACAAGCCTCATAAGCGTTATTTTCGAAGATACTATTTGGTGATGGCTAAGTACAGAGGCTGTTCGCTCATTTTTTAGACGATTTTGGTTAGTGGGCATAAAAAATCATTTTCTGCAAAACAAATAATTGCAATTGTACTATGTTTTTAAAAGTCAAAATGATCGTCTGCAGCTTGAGATTTTTGTTTTTATTCAAAATGGCATTTTTAACGAAGCAGTGGTTCGAAGGCTATGTTTACGCTCTTATCCGAAGAGAAATATTCATATTCCGTTATCCAAAAAATGATGATAATGAACAAAAATGGAAAACAATTGTCACAATAGATGAATCATGGGTGTATTTAAAGGATTGCAGCAAAAAAAGAGCCATTTATTATCATAAAAGGGGGAGGATAAAATTTAAGTACGTGGTTCAAAGAATAGAAAGAAAGTTTTTCTAAGGGATTTAGGATTGTTGCTGGTTTTTCCTATAATGGCAAGTTAAAAATAAAGAGTGGGAAAAAAATGTCAAGATTAACTCCAAATACTATCTGGAACCTATTTTATCGCCAATTTTTCTGAATGAAATACCATCACTTTACCCACGGTGCCATCCATCTGTGAAACTCCATCCTGACAAAGCTAGCAGTTGCACATCAAAATCCACTATAAATTTCTTAAAAGAACTGGAACAAAAAACCAGTATCACTGATATCCCTACTAAATCTCCTGGTGGATCCACCTGTGGATTTTTGTGCTTTCGGACTTTCAAAATCTGCACTATCCAAATGCCGTCCCACAAACTTTACAGGACTCTGGAAAGCTGTTCAGGAGGAATGGGATAGAATACCTCTTCTGACACTTCAAAAGGGGGCATTATTTATTATCCTGGAAATTGCAGTGTCGAAAGATAGTTCAGAATAAGGGCCATCCAAGAGAACCTTTAAACACACAAGAATTTTATGTAATTTAGTTTTGTGAATACAATATACATCGTCTAAAAAATGTGTGAACAGCCTCTGTATTTAGAATTATCTTTTGAAGCCAATATGTATTTGAGATTTAAAGAAAGAGAAAATATAGTAGGATATAATAATAGGGCCCCCACAAGAAAATATAACCCAATACAAAATTGCGCTGTAATCTTTTCACCCACAATTCCAAAAAGTGCTGTTTATCTTTTGAAATAAATATGTAAATATGTATTTCAGATCGACAGAAATATTTATAAAAAACAAAACTGTCTTGGTCTACCACTGATTTTCAAAAACATTTCCAAGTAAGTTTTTGCTGTGTCCATTTTCAATTCATTATTCTATCTGCATCCTTGAAAGTATCCGTGCAAGACTAAGAAAATAATAATAATTTCAATGCCGTTCCTTTATCCTGTTTCTTGAGCATGAAAATGTTTACTTCAGAAAAGGAATAGCCTCTGAAAAACCTACATTCTGGGTTGAGAAAACTCATGAATACTCTATAAAGGTAAACGGCTCGGAAATGTTTCTGAGATCAGTGTCTGCAAAAAGGAACTTTGCTTTTTCAAATTTCAAAAATGGATTGTTTTCTAAAGATAAAGAACACTTTTTGAAATCATGGTTAACTTGTGAAGGGTTATTGCATGGCTATATTATATTTTCCCACATATGTCTATTTTGTGAGTGTTCACTTCTTTTCAGAAAGGGATGGGGGTGGATTTATTAAAAGGGTGCTTTCTATTGAGTCAAAGGACACCCTCACTGCATTATTTTTACTGAGAGTGTACAAGACACACTCCATCGTAGAACAACACATAACTTAATCTGAAACAATGTATGTCATGGGTTATCAAATTTTTTTGTAAAAAAAAATTAAACTGTATTCTACATTAGAAAAAAAAAAAAGAGCAAAATACTTTGGAGGAAAAAAATGACAGTTTGAAAAATGGATGCTTTTAAAAAAAAGTAAGGTAGCACTCCTGAGTGCACCTTTTAAAAAACATGTAACAGAGACATGCATCCATTTGAATAATTATAAAAAAATGAAACTCTGAACTTATTTATATTTTGTTCATTCCTCTTGTGAATATTTTAAAAATAGGATTTACAAAAATGAATGTTGCTACATTAAGTTAGGTGACTATTTTTAGTTTAATAGGCTCACAGGGGGTCATTTGAAAATAAGTGCAAAAGTAAAAATAGTTGGAAGTGAGGTGAAAATGGATTGCAAACTTTCCATCCAAAAATCAGGTTGAGTTCAATAAAAGAGCATCCAACAACACCTTTGTATTCATTCTTATAAGAATGCTTTGTTAGTATATACATATTGTTTTAATTTGTTGACTTTAAAAAAATGTGATTATGTGAAAATAAATTTCTTTATTAAATGGACATTTGTTTCAGCCTTACTCGGTGGATCTTTCATGTGCTCGTAGAGGAAGTGAGAGCAGTGTTGTCTTGCCAGATTCTACAGCAGAAGTGGAGGGCATTCTACCAGTAAGATTTCATTTGTTTGCTCTCTCTGATTTTGTTTCGCATGAAGGATGACATAACTTTAGAAACAGTCAAGTTTGGGGCATATTATTTCACTTTTCATTTATTATCTGTATGGATTCAATTTTTAACCCACTTCTGTGCAACCCATTTTTCTCAAACACAAGTTTAGGATCGATGACAATGCTATATTCATGTACAGTAGAAGATCTTTAGAATGCAAACCTAAAAACGCAAGGTCGTGCGTTATGTAGAATTTTGCATTATATGGATTACAATTCATACATCATTAAATTTACCTTTTTTAACATGGCCAAATATGTCTGAAACATATCAAAATACATTAGAATATCTTTTTACTGCATTCCTTGTTGCCAGGAGTTATCCTAATTATAAGTTTTTGCATACTATAGATCCTTCCACACGTTGTTAAATTTATAAACACAGTTAAATATACTTGGACCAAATCATTCATTCTATTACTTGTTTTCAAAAATGTTTATTGCAGTAAAGCATTTTTCATTAAAAAGGTCTTAAATTAGGAGATAAAAATTGAACTAATGTATCCAATTTAGCCTTCTAGAAAGTAGCCATTTTATACAATGGGAATGCAGGTGCTTCTTAACTGCAAAATTTATTGTTTATGTCTGATAAGGTGTGCGTTATAGGGAGAATTGCATTATAAAGATCTTCTACTGTATTGCTAGCAGGAACGGTGGCAGAATTTGCTTCATTGGGCAGGGGCACAGTATACCCAATAGGTGAGCCAAACTCATAATATATATTAGGTTAAATTGATAAATAAATTTGAATAATGATTTCTTTTATAGAATCACACTGTTTATAAAAAATAACATCTTAATTTTATAGAAATGAGTCTTTCTTCATGATATTGAAAGTTTACTGAAGTAATCCATTAACATATCAGTCTCTGGGATAGATCCATGCTCCACATAATGAGCAATCCTCCTTAACTGCTTCTGCCATACAATTCGCTTGAATAGCAAGCTTTATCAAAAACTGCACAACGATGACAAATAGAGGCATCATTAATGTCTTGTAATTCTCAAAAAATAATAAAACTTTTCAAAAAACTGTTTTCTTTTTTTCAGAATATACGTACGAATAAACCAATCCAGGCCTGTCACGAAGCCCGAGCTCGATGAAAGTTCCCTTCATTAAACTTAGCTCATGCTCAGGCTAAACTTGATTTTTTGAAAAGCTAGGCTGGGCCTGAACTTTATTCTTCCTGGGACAGGTCCGATCCTTACTTTTTTTCTGTAGATGCAGGCCGGACTGGGACTGTATATTATTTTTTTCCGGGCTGTGAGTTTTTTTTTTTTCATACGCAATGTCATGGTAACTTTTCTTTTTTTAATTGTGGATAAAAAGAATGATAAAAACAAGATTTCTTTTTGCATTTTTTAAATACAAGGTGGATTGTGATGTTTAATCACATTAGATATTGATGGTAGTCTGTAAAAAACAGTGCAAAACATTAAGACGAGCTCTTCTGGCTCAGTCAGAAAAGAGGGTTTATTTATTTATTTTTTTTAATGTACATAGGTCAGATTTAATAAAATAAAACAAAGTTGCCTTGTTTCTTTATTTTGGTGAAAGGTCATTTGCAGGAAATTTTAAATTAGGCTAACCCTATCGAAGTGAATAGATATGAGGCAATTGTATCAGAAATGCAAATTTATTCAAGATACTTGTAAGATCAATACACTATCCCAATTAGATTCAAATTACTTCAGTATTTCAAATGTTATCTTGATGACAAATTTTGCATGCCTATTCTTTTGCGTGTCCCTTATAAACAAACTGTAAAAGCTACATTTTTGATGGACAAACTCATACGAGATACTTGTATGATTCATACACTGCTCCATGTAGCTTCAAATGAGTTCAGTATTTTGGATGTTAAGTGATAACAAACACTGCATTATATATAGATAGAGATTGCAAAAGGCCAATTTCAAAACAAATTAACCTAAAAAAATTCAATTTTGAGCTCTTTAAACTTTGTTTTCTAGGGGAAAGGCAATCAGGGAAGCAGAAATTTGTTTTTAAAGTGAAGTGTTTTACAATAGATTCAAAACACTGTTTTAAACACTAGTGTCGTGAAGGAAATTTTCACCTTGTTATTAATAAACTTTATAATATACTTATAACTACGTAAAAGGTGATAAAAACATATAAAAATATTATTTAATGCAACCCGAGATCTTTTGAACACACATGCATTCATTTTCAAAGGGAAAAAGATGATTGACTGAATAAAAATACATTTTAAAAACAAAAACAAAAATAGTATGCATGCGCAAGCGGAGTTCAGTCCATTTCTGTGCAGAGGGGTGAAAAGATCAGCTCAAATTATCAGGAGGTCTGGAAATATTTAGGATATTGTACCAAATTGCGGGAATATTATAGGAAAGGACATTGTTACAAACATTATTATTTCTAAGTAAAATTTCAATGGATTCATGGATTATTGACGAGTAGTGGTTAGACGTTGAAATGATAATTTTAGCTTTTTCGAAGTATATCTTAATATTTTCTTTTTGATGCAATCTGGATAAAGCTGTATTTGGTTTGTTAAACTTGATATGAGAAATGTTCTCTTTTAATGTTTCCTTAAATTTTTGACCTGTCATACCAATATAAAATAATCTCTTATGTTGTTCTTTGCTGAATGGGAGGATGTAGACTCCTGCTTTTTCATAATCGGGAATAGGATCAATTTTACTATGAATCAATTCTTTTAATTTTGTTGGAGGTTTAGCTATTAAATTAAGATTATATTTTAGTAATGCATATCTCAATCTCTCATAAAGTTGTGGGATATAATCAAATGTGCAATAAATAGACTTGTTCAAACTTAATTCCTTCTTCTGTCTTGGTTGTTTGGTTTGATTAACTAATCTATTAATGTGTTGAGGAGGGAAACCATTCTCAATAGCAATTTGTTTTATTATACTAATCTCGTTTTCTAGGTATTTATCTGTACAAACTTCGAAGGCATGTTTAACGTAAAACCTGTAGGCAGCAATAAACCAATGTAGGCTCTGCTTGCGCATGCGTACTATTTTTGTTTTTGTTTTTAAAATGTATTTCTATTCAGTCAATCATCTTTTTCCCTTTGAAAATGAATGCATGTGTGTTCGAAAGATCTCAGATTGCATTAAATAATATTTTTATATGTTTTTGCCACCTTTTAAGTAGTTATAAGTATATTATAAAGTTTATAAAGTGTTTTACAGATTTAAATTTTTTTGACTGGGTGGGGTTGGGGGGTTAAAGAGAGAGATAAACAGATATTTTGGTGTGAATGGACATTGCAATGTGTTTGGAAACGATTACAAATTAATTTAACATTAGAAGTTCC
Organism: Maratus speciosus; assembly: GCA_963932465.1. NCBI lineage: Eukaryota > Metazoa > Arthropoda > Arachnida > Araneae > Salticidae > Maratus > Maratus speciosus. The sequence continues at coordinate 687,085,455 of OZ010786.1, forward strand.
AAACTTTAAATCTGCATAAATCCTAAACTATTTGACCGAATGACTTTCCTTTGGGTATCCAAATGTAAAATTTATCGTAAAACGCCAAACAAGATGTCAAAATTATTCATTCCTATAAAAATTTCTGCTTTTAGTATAATTTCAGTATGAAGACGGCTCCAAAGCTTTTTTTTTTTTTTTAAACATACATTGAAAGAAGGCATCATTTCCAGTCAATTGGCTATTTTCATGTTTCTTGTGTTACAATTTAGAAATTAAAATGTAAATGTGAATTCCCCTCTTTTTTTTTGTTTGACTGTACTAGTTTTGTAACTATAGTCAAAGAATATTGTTAAAAAATGATGTGAAAAAATATTTCTTTGCAAAGATAATACTAAACACCTCACTTGTTGTCTAGCTTTTATAGTCAGGCAAATTCACTTAAGGAAAAGATTTCCCATAATTTTAATCATTACTGGAAGGGACTATCATTTGTTTCGTAAGGCTTTCAATATTACAAATTTTAGGTGCACATATCTGGCATAATCCACAGCAATATTACAAGGATTAAGTGTAGAATTGAAGTTCTTCAAATATGAATCAATCCATCTACAATGCATCACACCCCCAAACTTTCCCAACTACCAAAAAAATACTAATGCCCTGCAGAGGTAGAAGGTCTGCACCCTCTGGTACCGCCCTTAATTGGCTGCGCTGTACCTCAGGATATATGTATATTTTTTACTTTTTTAATTGAAATCCGATATTGCTCCTAACCAATTTTGCTCAATTTTTGTAGACAAATTCATTGTTGATTAATTAAAATATAATATAGTATACCTATATTACCTATTCATTGTAACTTGAATTATGCATATCTAACAAACTGTGTTTGCTAAAATTTTGCACACAAGTTCATTGTCAATGCAATGCATATTAGAATATTTTTAGGGAAGGCTGGTCCAAGAGCCAAATTATCTTTTCACATTTTTGATTTAAATCGCATATCTAATTAACCAATAATGCTTTAAATATTGTAGACTAGTCTTTTGTTAACGCCAGTGCCCATTCAATTTCAGATTAAAAGTATGTTGCTTGCATTTTTTAAAGTTATATATTTTGTTACGTTAATATCCCTATTCCTGTCCACACAAGTATGTATGTCATACGACATTTTTCAAATGATTGGGTTGTAAGTCTGGGAGGATTAACTAGTTTGGAAGGAAAGGACCTTGCAAAAATTCTTGCACTGGACCCACTTTTACTAGGGATACTCTGGGTAGTGGTTTTGAATGTAGCAGGCATTAAAAACGACTGTCACACTTTTAAAAAATATCAAATTTAGTTAACAAGGGTGTGACTTGTTATGATATGCTGCTAAGAAAAATTGAAAATTATATATTCTTTTAAATAGGAACATTCAAACTGCCAAAAAAATTTGACCAAAAAAAGAAAAGTATATTTCTGCTTTGCCTATTTAAATAACTTTTAAGAAAATGTTTAAACTTACCTAGCCATTAATTTTACCAAAATAAATAAACAACATACATCTGAAACAAACAAAACATACTTTGCGATTTTTTCATATCCCAAAGTAAAGTATCCAATAACAGATCACAATGTAAATATATTTATAAAAAAAATTCTTCCAGCCTGTTCTAGGAGGATAACTTTTTTTTTCTTTCAGAAAAATGCAAGTGACTCTGTCGAGCTGAGCAGTGAATCGGGCAGTGTGAATGCAGATGCAGCGGAGGAGATGATGCTGGACCATGAGAATAACGACTATGTCAATCCCAGGGGGGTTCGTTTCACTCCCCACAAACAACCGAAAGAAGGTAACTCAACAAAAGATGAACACTTTTAAATAAAACTAAAACAGTGCTTATCCATGAGCCATGTGCAAGTTATAAATCATCCAATAGTGTTTCAATGCCATTATTTCATGATATCCATTTCATTCAAAATTGAACCTTTCACTCACTGCATTTAATAAAAGAGAAAAAATAATAACGTTTAGTTCTTCTATTAATATCATTTACTTAATAAAACATCTTGCTTCAACATGAAAGGATTGTTTCTAATGGACACACATGAAATAAAAGTCACGAGATTTGCATGCGGCTGATGGAAAAGTTGCTATAAAACATTTCGTACTTATGTGTTATCTAAATCGGGAAGATACACTATCAATAATAGTAAATGTAGTAAAACCTGCTAAGATACAATGGACAATATTCTCGTGACAACGCAGTGGGAATCACGTGGTGTAAAAGTAGCAGCTGGCACATTTGTTTACCTTATTGCATCATTGTATGCAGCAGAAATACAGGTAAAATACTGCAGATTTATTTTGTATGAATTATTTTCGATCAGTACTTATATACATACATTAAAATCCATATATACATATTAAAATTAAAAAAATTTCTTTTATAAATAAAATGAAAAATATGAATGCCATTAATCTAAAATAGAAGAAAGAATTCATGTATAACCCATACCTGCCCCTGAAAAGGTCTAAAACTCTGTATAAAATAAAATATAAGCATCTATTTTCTAAACACAATGCTTTTCAATAGCGTGGTTTTGAATGTTTTTCCCAAGCAGACGAATTTTTGTAGCCTTGAACCCAAGGGGAGAATAGAGTCCATTGGTTAGTAGGTATAATTATAGGATGTTCTCAGAATTATCTCATTTTTCTGTTTAAGGTTAGTCTACAGGTTCCACTTTCACAGGTTTTACTCTATTTAAACCTGAAACTGAAATTAATTTGTATTAATTATAACTATCCATTTTTCCTGTTTATATGCATTTTACCTTACAGTGCATACAGCCATAACGATCAACATTCTGATATCTTGTGTAGTATTGTGTCGATTGCTCCTAGGTCAAGTAAACATGTTTTATTTAGAAATGACATCATATAAGGACCTTAAAAAGAAACAATGGACTGATTTTTCTGGTTCAAAATAGGTTTAGTTGCTACAGAAAATATCTGTATATCGGCAGTTAGAATAGGACATACAAACATACAGCAGTTTTCAATAGATATACTACACAACATACGGACATACATGTGGATGTGGCTTGCGGTTCCCAAAACAATCTAAACCACATCCTGACCACAGTAAGAGGTGCAGCTAAAATCCCATGAGAACTGACAGAGTAGACAAATTCTATAAGACAATAAACCTGATGAGTGAGTAATTCTGAACCGCAGCCGGAGGGCTAAGGTTCGATGTAACGTCAGAGTTGTTCTGTGGACTGACCTGGTAAGGCGTACCCGGTCAAGCTTCTGAAATATATTGAATGCCGGTAAACTGCCATAAGAAATTCCCCCTCATCCCCCTAAGCCCTGTATATAGTTAATGTGCTCTGTAAATATAATCTATACGTTAATCAAGACAGTAAAACGTGATTATTTCTATACTATGAGTGTTCAATCAGAAGCCTTTATCACCAAAGTTCGACCACCTATTCTACATGGGTGCTCGACCTCGTCGAATCCAACTATTTATCAACCCCCTAGACATCCATGAAACTGTTGTGAAATCCAACTTCTGAAATATTTAAGATCTGCGAAGATTCTGTTCGAAGTTTCTCTTCGCAGTTCTGATAAGGAAAGAGCGAGAGAAGGAAGATCTACTGACCTACTTATCTGTTATCGACTCACCCGTTTTCTGTGTGTGTGGTGTGAAAGAAGACATCTGTGATATTTTTTTCGTTCGCAATGGATATAATGAAACCATTCGGCGTTCTCTTTTTAAAAAAAAGGATACCAATTTGGAAGTAAGATTTATTTCTTATTCAGCCATGTTATTGCAAGATATACGGCCGGTATTAGTTCAAATTAATTCGGCACGAGTTGAACGCATCAAAATTCTACATACCTTGGTATTCGGCACTGATGAAAATAGAAATAATCGGAAAAATTTACGGAAGTTTCAGGGATTCAAATTTAAAATTGGGGATCCTGAATTTGACGATAAAATCGCTGAAATGGCCAAAAACTTCCCCTTAGCTCAACTCATTTCTATGGCAAATTTACTTTGTCTAGACATTGCTGGTAACGAAGCAGATATTTCAGGACATATTATTGAAGCACTTTTGGACTTAACAAAGTTCCAGTCCTCCATTTCACCACAAACCGATTCCGAACCCGAAGATGACGATTCTCGCAATACTTTGCAATCCAATCTCAGGGGCTCTGATGCCATTCCAGTACAGCTTTTTGAGCAAAAATGAAAAATTGTACTTTTACAAAAAATTAACTTAAATTGTTGGCTTGTTTTTATTTTAACATTTATTAAAACTAGCCGCCTCTGGCGACCAGTTTGGTCTCCCTTAAATGTATGCTAAGCATTTCATCATGTTACTTTCATTCGGAAACTAATTTTCTTGCTCAATCCTTCCCAGAGTCCAAAGATTCTGATAGAGAAATCAAGAATTCTTTGCGAACTTCATAACATTTCATACATTTTTGGTGTTATGCATATTTCGTCTTTTTTGACAAATACCTCATAATTTCTGTAACTGTAAAAATGAGTGAAACTTCAAATGTTTAAACTGAGATTTGTTCTTAAATTATCTAAATTAAACTTATTCTACATAAACATGCTGTTACTTCAATGTTATTTTTTAGTATTAATAAATTTATTTAAATTTTGCAAATCATGCATTTATCATTTTTTTTCATTACTTAATATCTAAATAATGAATATATATACTTTTGTTTTTATATATTTGATTTCTGAGTTCATAAATATGACAATATACTAACGTAACTAAGAGAAATAGCAAAATAAAACCCTTGTGAATGCAAGCCGTTAACAAACGTTAGCGTCGCCAATTTACCTACTATGACGCCATAAGAATATTGTCCATTCATTGTTGGAGAACCTGCTTTGCGAATGATTACCTCCATGGTCTAATATTTTTCTACCATTTATATGATGAATGAATCTCTTGTGTTTGCTTACTCTATGAAGTGAAATAAAAAGCTGCCAACTTAATTTCAATTGAAATCAAATCTTGGAATATATATTTATTTGAATATAAATTAGAAACAATACTTTGATGTTGAAATGAAATATTTTAGTTTGTTATTATTATTACGATTAATTGTTCATTTGGGTACTTTTCCATTACCTGGGCCTTGGCATTTTTCTTTAAGCTTGGTGCAATTCGGGCTTCAGAACGTGAAATACGTTGGTAAAATGTATAAATGGCTATGAAAACAAACCTGGTGAACTTCTATTTTTATTTATATGCATTTATTTGCATATAAACATTTTATTTACACATATATATACAATATTTGTTTACATATAAATTACTTCTGTTTCTATATAAAAATAGATTATTGGCTTCTTTAGATTAAGTCAATTGTATACATATGGAAAAAATTACTTATGGGTCATTCCATGTCAAATCACCCAGAATTTTCTAAAAATGACACCCACCATCTTCAATTTTCATAAACTTTGGTGTATTTGTAGAATTTTTAATGATGATTCCAAAAATGTCAATCATATTGAAATTGATCAAACGGTTTGTGAGTTATGAGCTTTTAAATGTCTTCCAAGATGGCCAATTTGCCGCCATTTTGAATAGCACATGTGACAGCGTAAAGGTCTATAACTTCTTTCAGGTTTAAGCTAGAACTTTCAAATTTTTTTTGTTCTGTTCGGAATAAAGTGTACTTTCATTTAAACCGATTTTTGTGCAGCTTATTCCATTAAAATGCTCTCAGAAAATGACTTTTTGTCATTTTTTAAACTAAAAAAAGGCATAACTTTAATGGCTGATTTCCCCCATTGTTCCCCCTTCAATTTTCATCTAATTGCATAAATAGGCAGCTCAAAGTGTGTTTTGATGCCTGATAAGAAAATTTTAATGGGCAGTTCGAAGGTGTTTCGTTTAAAGAAGAATTTCAATTTTACTGACTTTCCATCAGTAACGGGTACAAGATAATGTTGATATTTCTTTTATTACCAGAAATATCATACATATTTACATCTAAAAGTTTGATAAGGCTTTATCTTACATAAACATATACATATTTTTTAATGTGGCTATAAAGAAGGAGAATCCCACAGGAATAAATAGAAATGTTAATAATGAATTCCTGCAAGACATAGAAGTATTTTCCTAATAAATTGAAATCTATTGCAAAGTTTGAGTAAATTATAAGTAAAAAAGAAATAATGGGAAAAATTCTATAAATAGTCACATTTTATAGCAAAATCATACTTGTATATAATACAAAATATAATTAAAAAAAAAATATATTAAGTAAATATTATCGTACTTTAAAATTATGCAAAATAACATTTAGCACATACACCGTAAAAATGCTATTGAAAATATATCTACATCAGTAACGATTAAAAATAAAGATAATTAATAAAATTTGTTCTCTTTATATTTCGATTTTATTTCCTTCTAATTTTATGTTTTGCCCACTTGGTGCTTATTAAAGCACTGGATGCATCACCAAGTTTATATATTCTACCATTGGTAGTATTGATGTCACATGCACAAAGGATGTGACTGAAAGGCACAATACAACTGTCATTTTCTGTCCAATAATACGAAGGTGATGGGCCATTGTGGATGAATGAATTTAACAGTTGCATCTCCTTTTTTGTGGACTTTTGACACTAAGCCTATATACCAATTCCATTCATACAAACATGCTACATAACTTTTAAGAGATGGAATATCCAAAGTCTCTTTAATATTCCTATCAAAAGATGAACAAACAGAAAAATTTTCATCAGTATTTATTCTTTTTCCACTTATTAATAAGTTTTCTGTAGATCTATAATAATGCATACTGCATGTTCCAGGAATTGTCGTAGCAAGTTGCATCTGATGAGACATGTTGTTGCACAGTTTTAACATGTCACTTTTTGTGATGATAAAAAATGTTATACCATCAATGTTTTGTCTGCAATATTCATACATCATAGCCACATTTGCAATTTGATCATGCAACGGCTTTTGCAGACTTGTTTTTATCACAAGTCTTTTAACAGTCCCCCCCCCATCCCATTGCATACAGATTTTCCATGACTTGCAGCAAAAAAGCTCCATTTTGCTTGTATTCCACCAAAATCATGTTCATGGGTTCAAAAATGTTTTTCAATTTTAATATTGGGCAGCAGAGCCACCAGTAAAATATTCTACATTTGTAGCTAAGATATATGTATGTGAATACTGTGTGTAACTTTAGGAATGAAGACGAATAGTTTCCTTTTTCACATTTTTATATCACACAGCACACAAATGTTACAAACAATCACAAACACTGAAAAACATATAGAATGATGAGGTGACTTTGGGGTAATAACCCGCTGTTAGAACAAGTGACGTTCGTAAAACATATTATGGGGAATACTCCCGCTATAAGCAACAGAATAATTGGGGATAAGACCCGCTATAACATACGTGCCACAATGGCAGCTAAAGAACAACTACTCTATACTTGGGGATAAGACCCGCTCGAATACACAACGTGCCGCAATGGCAGCTAAAGAACAACATACTCTTTACTTGGGGATAAGACCCGCTTGAATACACAACGTGCCGCAATGGCAGCTAAAGAACAACTGAACTGGGTCACATGACCGCAAAGCTACAGAGCTCGTTCGGCATGCGCACAAGGTCCGAACATGCCGCCCCGCGTTGCAATGTGCGTAGCACATTCAAAATATTAAAAATACACTATAAATACAAGAACTAAATAAAATACCAATACCATAAAATAATATTTCAATACAAATACAATAATAATAAGTTGCAATAACAAGGACTATACAATACAATAAAATTAAATTATTTGTTACAAAATTAAGCTATTTTCTAAAAATAGTTCGATATATTCTTAAGAAAAGTTGAATGTAAAATAACATGTAAATCTTAGGTGCACTTTAAAATAAGTAAACAATGAGAAAAGGTATGTACATTAGGTTTCATTAATGGGCAAGACACACAATCTAGATATGGATCTAAGAAAGATATTTGAGGCTGTTTTAACCTTTGCAACCCTAACATTACCATCCTTTCCTGGTATAACCTCTAAGATTCGTCCTAGCATCCACTTACAGGGAGGTAAATTGTCCTCCTTTATGACTACCACCGCCCCTGGTTTGATGTTTTCCCCCTTTACCTGCCATTTTGAACGATTTTGGAGATGACTCAAGTAATTTAATTGCCAATTTCTCCAAATTAATTGGACGAATTTAGTGATTCTCTGCCACCTAGATAATCTCGATTCTGTGATATCAATCAACTGAGGTTCTGGAATGGCATCGATAGGCCGACCAATTAGGAAATGGCCTGGTGTCAATGCATTAAAATCATTTATATCGGTCGATAACGGAGTTAAGGGACGCGAATTTAGAACCCCTTCGATTTGGGTGGTGACTGTTTGGAATTCTTCCATAGTCAATCTAGCACCTTTTAATGTTCGTTTAAGATAATACTTGAAAGATTTTACACCAGCCTCCCATAAACCACCGAAGTTGGGCGATCTAGGAGGAATGAACTTCCATTCAATAGCTTCTGATGTAAGGTAATTAGCTAATTTTTCATCCGGTCTACGAACTAACTCATGAAGTTTGTGCAATTCTGATTTAGCACCCCTAAAATTCGTAGCATTGTCTGTCATAATAGAAGCGCATTTTCCTCGCCTTGAAACAAAGCGTTTAAGTGCGGCGATAAACGCATCAGATGTTAGATCCGTTACTATTTCTAAATGAATAGCCTTTGTTACTAAGCAAACGAAAATCGCGACATAAACCTTATGAAAAATCCCTTTTCTTTGATTTTTATATTTAATCTCAAAAGGGCCGCAAAAATCGGCTCCTGTATGGTTAAACGTAAAGTTTGGAGTTACTCTTTTTGATGGGAGGTCACCCATGATTTGTTTAGCAGTAACTGGGTTGTTCCTAAAACAGACAACGCAATCATGCACTACTTTTCGCGCTAAATTTTTTCCACTTACGGGCCAAAACCGCATACGTACGTAATGGATTAAAGTTTGGGGACCAATATGAAAATACTTCCTGTGAAAATGCTCAAATATGAGTTTTGTGAGCTTATGGCCTTTCGGCAAAATGATTTGATGCTTCTTATCAAAGTTTAAATCTGAATTTTCCAACCTACCGCCAACTCTTAAGATATTATCTTGATCCAAAAAGGGGGATAAACATTTAATTTTACTGGAAGGGGGAACCCTTGATTCCCGTTTTAAACCCTTAATCTCTTCCTGAAATTCTGCATTTTGTACTAATCTAATTAGAGAAACTTCTGAATTTTTTATTTCTGGGGTTGTGAGGCTGCCTCTGCGCCGGTCTGCTAACTTACATTTGCAATTGTGAAAAAACCTATAAACATATGCCAGTATGCGAAGAATACTATAGTATTTACCACTTATGTTGAGAAAAAAATTTACTTCTTCAGGATTCCTGAAAAGAGAAAGAGAAATATTAGAATTGAAATCATTACAGTTATTTTTATATTTTGATTTAGTCTCTGGAATGTAATCTGTTTCTGGCACAGAAATAGTTTCTTGCTCAGTCACTAAGTCATCAGCTGCTAGGAATTTTGGTCCCCTAAACCACATTGGATTCTCTACAAGGGAATTAACACTCGCACCTCTGGTCAAGAGATCGGCAGGATTGTCCTTGCTAGAGCAGTGATACCAAGAGTTCGAATCTGAAAGTGCATTAATCTCTATGACACGGTTAGCCACAAACTGCTTCCATCGCTTTGATGATCCTTTGATCCAGAATAAGGTTATTTTGGAATCCGTCCAATAGTACACTTTCGATGTGATTTTTTGATCTAGGATGGGTTTTACTTTATTGGTCAGTCTTGCACTTAGTAAGGCTCCGAGAAGTTCTAGCCGAGGCAGAGTTATCTCCTTTATCGGTGCAACACGACTCTTTGAAGTCACGAGATTGACTTCCACACCACTCTCTCTTTTTATTCTCAGATAAATTGCAGATCCATACGCTATTTTACTAGCATCAGAAAAGGCATGTATGTCTACAGCTATTACTTGATTCAAGCTACCAAGAATTTTCCTCGGAATTTTTAATTCTGCTAAATTTGGAAGTTCTTCGAGCCACTTTAACCATTTTTCGTGCACATTAGTTGGTAACTGTTCATCCCATGCTGTCTTCTTTAGCCATAGTTCTTGGAACAGGCATTTTATTCTAATGGTGAATGGCCTCAGCATGCCTAACGGATCGAAGATTTTACCAACTGCTTGCAATAGTAGACGCTTTGAGCTTTTTTGCGATTATAAGAATTCTATTAAACTTTTGACTTCGAATGTCAGACAATCTTCTTCTGTTTTCCAGGACATTCCTAATACCTTGCTTAGATTGCTTCCTAGGCTTATTGCAGCATGTTCTGCTTGAATATTTAAACCTTCCTTTTGCCAGCACTGCAGTAACGCTTCATCATTTGTTATCCATTTTCGAAGAATCATTCCTGCTTCAGACATTATTTTGTTAGCATTCAGGGAAACATCAAGAGCTTCTTGCAGCGTATCTTCGCCAGATATAAAATCGTCCACATAAATATATTTATCGAGTAGGTGAACAGTTCTTGGGTGTAGGTTCGTAAACCGCTTGATGTGCTCCTTTATGGTAGCAGATAGGAGGAATGGAGAGGCATTGACTCCAAAAATAACACGTTTGAATCTGAAGACCTTGAAAGATTTTAAACCATCATCATACCACAGAAAACGGACAGAATCCCGATCTTTTTCCGCTAGTGAGATTTGAAGGAATGCCTTCTCGATATCAGAAGAAAAGGCAATTTCGTATAATCTGAAGTGGATTAAAATATCAAATAGAAGTGGATTTAAGTTGGTGCCGGGCCATAAACAATCATTAAGGGACAAATCATTGTTATCATGAGAGCTGGCATCGAAGACGATTCGGACCTTTGTAGTAAGTTTATCTTCTTTACAGACCGCATGATGGGGCAAATAATAAACTGCCCTGTCTAAAACAGGTTCATTTTCTTGCACCTGCTCTATAATTCCTTGCTTTAAATATTCCGTGATTATTTCAGAATATTGTCGAAAAAGCTCTGGGTTTCGATAAAATTTTCTTTTTAGACCTTCCAAACGCTGTTTCGCAACATTAAAATTATCATTTAAATCCTTCCAGTCTCTTTTCCAGGGTAACTGAACTTCATAACGATCGCCTACAAATTTGACAGTTTTATCGAATATTTGTTGTGCTTGATCAGTTTCCGATATTTTCGGATCTCCATGTTTAATGCCTATAGACTCAAGCTCCCAAAATTGTTTTAAATTATCATTTATTTCATCGAAATCTCTAACGAAATTGCACATAGTAATATTGTTTGTTTGCGTGTTCTCCTCTAGCGCCCCAGTTGGGATCCATCCAAAAACAGTGTCTTGCAGAAAAAGTTTATCATTTATCTTAACTGAATTATGCTTTAAAATTCTATAAAATAATTCAGCGCCAACCAATGCGTGAATTTTTCCCGGTTTGAAAAATGTGGGGTCTGCCAATTCCACAATATTCGGTAAATTAATGTCCGATACATTTAATTGCTTTGATGGAATTACATCCGTGATTTTGGGAACAATTGAGAAATCTATATTCTCCCTGAAAGAGCCATCTTCGTTTGTAATTACACTCGAAATTTTATTTTTAACATTATAAGTATAACCGTTTAATCCTGTAATGGATACATTAATTATCCTTTTTTTAAATTTCAGCATGTCAGCGCAATCCTTAGTTAAAATATTGACATTGCTAGCATTATCCAAAATGGCTCTAAACCTTCGTTTTTTTCCGAAATTATCTTCTATAAAAACAAAGCATGTACTCAATAAAATTGATTTTCTTTCTTTACTTATATTATTCAAGGTCTTTAAGGATTCATTATTTAACGAAATGTTTTCCGTTTCTCTATTTACCGCACCTGCAAGAGGGGAGGAAATTTGGGGGGAAGCCAATTCATTTATGGATTTATTTTTTTTTATCTCGATGAAGCAATGAGCTGTGTCGCAATCCACAGGTATTACAATTATATTTTGAAATGCAAGAATTTACGCAATGAGAATTATTCAAACAATTAATACACAGCTTATTTTTCTTCACAAAATCGTATCGTTCAGAAACATTCATTTTTCGAAACTGAGAACATTTGTTCAAATTATGAAAAGCCAATTTACACAGAATACAAGTTTTTCCATTCGATTTATCATTCGAATTTAGCATGAAATTTTTTTGTTTGTTCGAAAGAGGAATGTTTTTGTTTAAGGGTTTTGAAGCAGAGTATCTATTTACGCTTTCTAACGTAGAACTGCGGTTTTCCAAAAATGACATTAATTCATTAAATTGCGGGTATTCTGATTTTTTAATCGAATATTCAAATAATTTTCGAGATTCCTTATCTACCTTTTGCAATATAATATTGATAAGGATAGCATCAGACAGATTGTTTTGTTCATATTGTAATACTTTTAAGGCCCTCAAATTTTTATTTACACAATCAATAAAGGATCTCAATTTCTTAGAAGACTCGTAATGTATTTTTTCATAATTAATTATGGCCGATAAATGAGTGTCAATGAGCAAACGTTGATTTTCGAATCTTTCAGTAAGTGCTGTAAACAATGACTGAAAGGAATCGTCTGGGCTCTCTAGTTGTTTTGCTTCATTTTTTAGCGATGCTCGCAAATAAAACAGCTTCTGAGCGTCATTTAACTGGGCATTATTGATAATTAAATTTGTAAATTGTACTTTAAAGATTGACCACTCTTCATATTTACCATTGAATGTTGGTAGTGGGATTTCAGGTAACTTAACTTTAATATTATTCAAACTCATAGATTCAATACTATCAGCATGCACATTTATTTCAGAAACTTTAAGATTTTTAAGAAATAGGTTGAGACTTACCTCAAGTTTCTCGAGACGATCTTCGAGTTCATCTAACTCGTTTTCGATTTCTGGTAAGTCCTTAATCTCAGGGATATCATAATATTTATCCCGTATTTCCGATACTTTTGCTTGAAGCTCACGTAATTTTCGAATCTTTATTTCGAGCTCGGTACTCGAGTAATTAATTTCGTCTGTATTATCTTTTACGAAATTTTCTAATTTCGTTATAGCACCTTTTAGAGCACCTTTTGTTCTATTTAATTTTTCCATAGCAGCTATTTCACTGCGAAATCGACGGACCACAACAATGTATGTGAATACTGTGTGTAACTTTAGGAATGAAGACGAATAGTTTCCCTTTTCACATTTTTATATCACACAGCACACAAATGTTACAAACAATCACAAACACTGAAAAACATATAGAATGATGAGGTGACTTTGGGGTAATAACCCGCTGTTAGAACAAGTGACGTTCGTAAAACATATGGGGAATACTCCCGCTATAAGCAACAGAATAATTGGGGATAAGACCCGCTATAACATACGTGCCACAATGGCAGCTAAAGAACAACTACTCTATACTTGGGGATAAGACCCGCTCGAATACACAACGTGCCGCAATGGCAGCTAAAGAACAACATACTCTTTACTTGGGGATAAGACCCGCTCGAATACACAACGTGCCGCAATGGCAGCTAAAGAACAACTGAACTGGGTCACATGACCGCAAAGCTACAGAGCTCGTTCGGCATGCGCACAAGGTCCGAACAATATACTTATTATTTAAATGCTGTATGATTAATTTTTGAGTCTGATAAAGCATTGGTACATCATGGTCCATATTATCTGAAAGTCTATACTTGGTACTCAGTTACACTAAAGGTTTCAATTATTTTCTTTCTTGCCCATCATGACTCAGGAATCAAAGTTAGCAACTGATTTTTTTCTCTGGGACTAATTTGTGGAAACTTTTCTTTCACCATCTCCATTAATCTTTCAAATTCTGAAGCTTTTCTTTTGATTCACATTATCATCATCAGAGCTACTGTTTTCACTCTGAAGAACGTTCTCTTCCAAATCAAGGATACAAGCAACCTCCTTTCGCAAGGCAATTTTCATTTACTGTAATTTTCTTTCTCCAGCAGACACTTTCCTGTGTGCAGAAATTGCATGTAACCTTAGTGGTGAACTTCCATTAAGCTTTATGTGATATTTTTCTTTCTGATCCATGTTTGATGTAATTTCTTCAAAAAAATCAGTGGACTGACACAAGTCTTTCTGTTCTTTTACATATACTTACAGCAAAGCTCTTGCTTTTTCCCCTACAGGTTGAACATAGTTTCTTACCAGGAATGGCATCATTATGTAGCTTATGCCTGTAATTCTTAGCTTGATCCACACTTATCACATATAAGGATACTTTTCTTGGTCTTGTTAGGATGAAGATTAACTAAATGAAAACATTTCTTTTGCTGAATTTACATATGCAGAAAGCGTTCTCTGTGAGCAAAGCATATTGTTGAGTTTTCGCTATCTTCTAAATTGCATCTTAATTCAAGAAGTTCTTTATTTTTGATGGATAACTCATTGCGATGGTGGATAGCTTGAGGATTATTTAAATCAGAATTTGGATTATTAATATTTAAAGTAATATTGTACTTTTTTTGTTTATCCATAAGAAAACATCTAATTTAATACAACAAAGCAGCATTATTTATAGTTATAAGATCAAAAGAGAAACTTTAATCTTTTTTTAACAGATTGGCATAACAAGTTGTAAAATTCTGCTTAATCTGGTTGGTTGAAAAAATCTTCTTGGAAGTAATTTTAGTCTGATTCGTTGAAAATCTCTTTCTGGTAAGTACATCTATCTGGTTGGTTGAAAAAACCCCTTCTGGCAAACCAAAGTGATATTATTGATTAAAATTCTGTCTTCTGGAAAGTTCTGGTAATAAATTAACCCAATCAGATAATTTTAGCAATTAATTAATTAGAAATTTCATATTTTGGACAGCAATTTTCGATGTATAATTCAACAATAATTACAGCTTTAATGTTATTTACATTTAAAAAATGAACCAAAGTGAAATAAAGTATATAATTTTTTTTATTTTGAACTAAAATTTAAATTTTTAAATCGCCTATTAAAAATTTTTTAACAGGTATCAAAACACACTTTGAGCTGCAATATTAATATAACACAGTTAATTTTCTAACTAATTATATTTATTTTAAATGTAGATATATTTTTAATAGTATTTTTACCGTGTATGTGCTAAATGTTATTTTGTATAATTTTGAAGTACGATAATTTTTACTTATTGTATTTAGTTAACAATTGTAATTTTATCATTTTGTATAATATGCAAGTTTGATTTCGCTATAAAATGTGACAATTTGTAGAATTTTTTCCATCATTTCCTTTTTATTTAAAATTTACTGAAACTTTGCAATAGATTTCAATTTGTCATGAAAATACTTCTATGTCTTGCAGGAATTCATTATTAGCATTCCTATTTATAATTCCTGAGGGATTACCCTTTTTTTTAGCCACATTAAAAATATATATATGTTTATGAAAGATAAAATCTTAACCAAACTTTTAGATGTAAATATGTATGATACTTCTGGTAATAAAAGAAATATCAACATTATCTTGTACTATCCGTTACTTATGGAAGTTGGTAAAATTGAAATTCTTCTTTAAACAAAAAACCTACAAACTGCCCATTAAAATTTTTTTATCAGGCATCAAAACACACTTTGAGCTGTCTATTTATGCAATTAGATGAAAATTGAAGGGGGAACAATGGGGGAAATCGCCCATTGAAGTTACACCTTTTTTAAATTAAAAAAATGGCAAAAAGTCATTTTCTGACAGCATTTTAATGGAATAAATTGCACAAAAACCTGTTTAGATGAAAGTTTACTTTATTCTGAACAGAACAAAAAAAATTTGAAAGTTCTAGCTTAAACCTGAAAAAAGTTATAGACCTTTATGTTGTCACATGTGCCATTCAAAATGGCGGCAAATCGGCCATCTTGGAAGACATTTAAAAGATCATAACTCACAAACCGTTTAATCAATTTTAATATGATTGACATTTTTGGAATCAGCATTAAAAACTCTGCTAATTCACTGACTTTTATCAAAATTGGTAATGGTGGGTGCCATGCCCTGGGTGAACTGACATGGAATGACCCTTATGTATATGAAATAGGACATAGATTGCCGGAAAATTCGATGCCATTTTATTTTTCTTGCCAAGAACCTATACTGGAAAAATATCTATTTATTTATTTATTTATTTATTTATTGCATTTTAAATGAGGTAAATGAAAGATGTGTATTTTAAATGAAAGTTATGTATTTTAAATGAAATGAGTGATAGGTTTATATTTTTAATGAAATGATGGCGATGGAAGAATATTTGGCGACTTATTACCTGCGCCCGACTAACATAAAAGTACCGAAATGGCCGTTTGGCATATATAAAGTGAAGCGGTCAGCCCGGAACTATTGATGACAGTCACATGACTTCGGCTTTTATTATATAGATGAGACTCTTTTGATGAATAAAACATTTTGTACTCTCGTGTTATAAATGTTTAGAAATTTTAGAAAGTTTTGTTATTATTTTACAATACAGGCTGAGTTTAGACTAAAAGTTTCAACTGTTAAATGTTTATGTGTTAATTCTATCCTCAATTCGCTGAAATTGGTGTATTAACAAATTATTTGCTAAGAAAAAAAGTATGACTTAAATTATAAAAATGGACCCTACGAAAAAAGTCCTTTGATTTTGGATATCAATAGACAAATTATGGCAAAATAAGTCACTAAAAATCTGAATCCTGGAAGAAAAAAAAAGTGAAACATTTGATTAAAATAAAATAAACTTGCTAAAAAGGTGCATTTAATACATTAAAGATGTCGCAAATGTAAAAATGCAGTTTTGAAAACTTAAAACTTCAAATATTATACACCGAGTGCTTTTAATAAGAACTCAGGGCAACTTTGATTATGTACTGAAAGTCCTTTTCATGCTCCATCCTCAGCTGGTGAGTCTATTTTTACTGGGGAGGGAGTGTCAAGCATGGGGAAGTTTATCGTGAACGGATGACGACTATCTTCTATAATCAGGTTGCCATGCTTTTCTGCTTGAATGGGACATTTTTTAGTTACCATGTCCTCATCCACCACTGTTGCAATAGCTGATGGCTGTTTTAGGAATTGATAAGTAAGATCAATTACACTTTCAAAAATCAACTTGTATGAAATTGTTAGGTTGAAAATGTTGCTGTCCCTCTGAAGCGTTTGTGTTTTTTGATACGCGTGTTTGTTTCAAATCTCTAGAGTGAAATGGATCAATTATTGAGGTTTTTATTCTTATTCGATAAGAAAGATTTTTTGCTTTTAATGATCTAAAATTTAGTTTTTTTTGACAATATCCATAGCAATATTGGAAAAAAATTAGCCCCCCTCCCCAAAAAAACAAAACAAAACAAAACAAAAACTGTTATTTTTAAATACTAATTGTAATTTAATTTTTAATGTTGTTTCAGCATGGTGGTAACCAGAGTCGTATAATATAGACGCACGTGCGAACGGCGTGCGCAGAAAATTTCAGAACTTTGTGGTAAAAAGTTAAGAAAAGAAAAACGTATGTTTTTTTTTTTTTTGTAACTTTTTTTTAATACCGAAAATCTAAAATATTCCCCAATTTTATGTACGATTTATATATTGTTTGTTCACAATTTAAAGACATAAAGTTTAAAGATTCAAAACATTGTTGTGACATCACAGACCCTTTTATTTCCGCAGACTAAAACTTGTCGCTGATCGGTTTTCTATCGGCAGCTGCAGTGACTTTTTAGCTTGGCAACGGCAGTTAAATTGAGTAATTTCAAAAGTGAGTGGTATTCTGTGCAAAGAGATCACAATATTAAGGATTGGGCTGTTTCTAAATGGATTGACAAAATAATTGAAAAGAATCCCTTCCTATCATGAATTTTTGCTTTATTATTTTTTAATTATAGTAATTATTCTTTAATTAATATTAATTAATAAGAAAAACTTGGACTTACGCTGTCAAAATTTAATAATTAAAAGTCTTACGATACTAATCAGCGTACATGTAAATAAAAACTATATTAAAAATACATTACAAATAATTCCCAACGTTTCGTGCTCATTCTAACGAGCACATCATCAGGGGAGAGAGTCCTTGACCTCCTCGGAGTGAAGTCTCCAACATCACATTCATGACATCACAACTGAAAACATTACGGTAACTAATCATTAGAACAACCAAAATCAGTACTGCGCCTGATATGGCGCCATCTGTTGGTAGGTTAACACACTACGATAAGAAAATTGGAAAACTCGAAATAAACTTTACGAATGTACTTCTTTTAAAATATTCAACCAAACATTAGAAATTTGAAATGAAATATTGTCATTGCATACCTCGTTTTTTCTTAGACTTATTTCTATGGATTCACGTATAAGGGCTTTAAGTGGGTTGGAATATTTAGAGATAATTTTTACATTGTCAAAATGAACTGCCTTGACACTGCCTTTAAATGCTAATCTAGATAAAGCTGTAGATAGTCTATTGAATTTTAAATCACTTTTATGTTCTTTAATTCTTTCAAACAGGCATCGTTTTGTCATTCCAATATATGAAGTTAATAGACCAGTATTGAGTTGAATAGGGATTTCGTAAACACCAGGATGGAATAAAATTGGTAGAGGATCTTGCTTTCTGGTAATAGCTGCAAATAGATTATTTGAGGGGGAGGCAACAAGAAGAATTCTGAATCTATTGAAAATTCTCTTTAATCTTTCAAACATTGCTGGAATATAAGAAATTTTTCTATAAGTAGGACGAGTTAACTGAATTAACGAGTTAACGTTGGGAATTATTTGTAATGTATTTTTAATATAGTTTTTATTTACATGTACGCTGTAACACCATGTACATAATTACATGTACACCATGTATCGTAAGACTTTTAATTATTAATATTAATTAATTTTTAATTTAAATAGCAATTATTTTAAACTATGATTTTTAATTCATTGTGTCAAAATAATATAACACATAATTTTATTAAACATTTAATTAATTTGCAGAAATTTTTTGACCCAAAATTTATGAGCGTGGAAAGTTTTTGGTTTCATATAAGTCTGGTGGTAACACAATCCACGTTAACAATCAGTAAGCACTGCGTTGCCTTGACTTGAGTATTGTTTCAACTTTACATATCTTAATGTCAACACATATAGATAAAAAATGAAGCGAAATTGTTATTTTTACCTTAACTGTCAATAATAGTTTGGCACAAAGGATAAAAAGGCACCTATTCAGTTAAATGTGACACCGTTTTCACCATGGAAGCCTTTTTTCTTTTTCAAACTAGAACCATAAGTTTGGAAATATTTCAATCTGATGGTGAAAATTGACAGGAATATAAACTGAATATGCATTAAGTATTTTAGCCGGTTAAATTATGTAATGTTAAAAAATTGTAATTTCTATTATAGCTTTACTTTTTATAAAATAGAGTGAAATGGTTTTGCTGAAACTGAAAAAGAGAATAATAGTCGGAAAAAAAAAAAGAATCCTTTTAGTTATCACGTTATAGTAAAATTTTTGAGACTTAAGAGAAAGTGACTCATTTTCGCACCCGTCATAAATAAAATGCATAAAAATGTACATTTTCTTTTAAAAATGACCCAGTTTCAATGACAGATTTTGGCCATTGAGCCTCTTCAATAATTTCACTGTTTGGCTCATCTGTGAGAATGAAAGCAACTTTGTAATGCAAGACTTAGTCTAGTGTGAAATCTTAGTCTAGTGTGTTAATCTTAGTGTAGCGTGAAAATAAAAGTGAAAAGTGCATCTCTTTTAAACAATCATTGTGATAGGTTTGTTTTATGGGTGAAAGGGTCGATACACTTTTGCCTACGTCTTATTCATCCATGGAAGCATCCCCTCTTTCTGTGTTTAAAGGTCTTTCTTTTCATTTTTTTTTTCTCTGTGCAAAAAATGGGTTTACTGCTAGTGTTAAATAATGTGCGTGTATAATATTTTTGAATAAATAATGCATAAAAAATGTACCTTTGTTATGATACATCACTAGTAAAACACCACTGCTTACAATACAGCTGAGATGAGTAACTAAGCAGCTGTCATTAACATTATCAGGAACTTAGTGTTATTTATTAGCTGTAATGATGTTTTTTCAGGGACAGGCCCCCTGGTTCCTTACGGTCTTCCGTGTGTGCGAGAGCTTTTCCGCTACCTGGTGTGCCTGGTGAATCCCCACGACCGTCACAACAGTGAGACCATGATCCAAGTAGGCCTCAACCTCATAACGGTTGCCCTGGAAGCGGGTGCTGACAATCTGGGACGCTTCAGCTCCTTTCTCTCTCTCATACGAGATGAGACATGCCGAAATTTATTCTCTGTAAGTTGAATGTGTTTCTTGGTAAGAGTTCATCCAAGTAGGGCAGAAAAAATGTTTTTCACACTTGACAGCTTTTATTTTTGTATACAGTAATCCTTTAACATTAGCAAATTTAGCGAGTTTTGATTATTCGCAAAATAAAAATTGAAGAACATTTCAACATTCGTGAATTCTTAACTTGATTATTCGCGTAAAGAATACATTTTACAAAGAAAACTGACTTTGTTTTACCCATTTCATAAACTTTTTGACAGATGCATTGTAGTGTATTGCCTAAATTGTGAGAATTTCAACCCTTTTATTTATTTATTGACCAAGCTATTTATAGGTAAGTAAAATGGCTTACCTTTTTTCATACCACTTCATCGGATAGTCCCTGTTATCCTTTCATTAATCCAGCACTTGCTGGTATTATCCAGGATTTAGAATGAAGTCGTGTCAGCACTAATCCTTGTGCATCGATATGGAAGGTTAATATTAAGTTGTGAAAAAATAATGTAACCATTTTTCAAGATTAATATTTAATTAAGTAAAAGATGGCAGATAGGAGGAGAGTATACATTTGGCTCCTTCTTCTACTGGATTACAGGGTATAAAGTAAATGAAAAAGATATTATTATAACAACATAAGCATAGGCTTAATGTCCTCAACAGTTTATTAATGTTCATAACAGTTTACTTATTGGAAAAAAAAAAAAAAAAAACACTGGAGAAATCCTACCCTAGGGTATTTTCATAGTCATTTAGGTATAACTATTATTTTCACTTTTAGAGTCCAACTTTACAGTCTTATAAAAGTTTATTTCCGTCAGTCAATAGCTGTCATTGCATCAAAAGAGTGAAGTATGTAGTTTTTGAAATAAATTCACACTATTTCTTCCTATGTTGACAGGTGATGAGGATTTATGTGGGGGATTACTGCTCTTGAGTATGTTTTATTAGGAAGGATGTTTATTTAAGTTTATCATTCATTTTTGTTAACTTCAATGAAAGAGATTACTCATTTCTAACAAAATCTAAGCAAATATTTTCAAAAGTTCGACCTAGGGCTTTAGTTATTAATCATTGAAAAAGCTAATCGGATAGGAAATCAAAAGTTTGACCTAGGGCTTTATTTGTGGTCATTGAAAAAGGTAATTGTATATGCTTAAAAATGTAAAATGCATATTATTGTCTGTTGGAATAAGTGGTATTTGAGGCAGGGATAAGAAAAGTTTCATTAATATTGGAATAAAATTTTTTTGCTTCAGTAACCTTATTCTGTCAAAATAGTGTCATCAAAAGTAACTCATTTTTTGCAAGAAATAGCCAAAATAAACAAAATAACAACAACAAATAACGAAGTTGGCTAAAATTAGATTTAGCAGGTTTGATTTTCTAAACAAACCACTTGTTGCCATCGGTAAAAGAGAAATAACTCTTTGTCACTTAGCATTTTATATATGTAGATAACTAATCAATATTGATAGTTTAAATCATTTTTTCTTTTAGTTTTTTTTAAAATATGTCTACAAGACACAAAATTCCCACTTTTCTGAAAATGACTCATTTATGGGAAAATGGGGGGAGAGCATTGTTTTCCTTAGAATTTGAATGTGAACATCTGCCCATTTCGGGCCTGTGATTTTTCTCAACCCTTGTGTTTTGCACACCCGCTCTGTCCAAAAACTAAACCAGTTTTACATTTTATTTTTAAACTATAGATTAACTGATTATCCATCATCCTGTAAATGTTTGAAGATTCATCTCCGTGACCTGTTTAAAAAATTTATTTTCTCATGACCCTTATTCACTTTTTGAGGTCGGTCACTTTTTAAGTATCGTTAATGCCTTCTTAAAAGTCACAAATCTAACTTAAAAACTAGTGCATGTTTCTTTACCTCACCGTTATTGTTCATCATGCCATCCCAGAGCACAACTTGACAATAACTGTGGGAAAGGGATGCCCTCTGCCCCATTTTTGGAACCACCTGAAAAGGTTAAGAAGCAATTTGTTACAGTCGATCTTTATCAGGTAAGCGTAAAAACGTGAGGTTGTGCTTTACACAGAATTTTGCATTATAGAGATCACATTTCACGCATCATTAAATGTAAATAGGACAAGGGTTCTCGCTGCCGTTCGCCATTGCACAAAATTACTACAAAATGCTGCATTTAGCTAGTAAATGGCTGAATAAATTCGCCAAATTGTGAGTGCTCAATTTATTTGATCTTTTTTTGGGGTGTATGTGTGTGTCAGTATAAGTGACATTCTTATTCGCATTACTTGAGTTCTCGTTGCAGAACCAAGATTTTGGGCACTACCATAGATTTCAGTCGATGAAACGACTTGCAGCAGCCTTATCTTATAACATATAACATGCTACACTTTGCTGCAATCTTGCCAAAACATCCAGTTGACTGTGAGAGAAGATTTAGCATAATGAACAGGAACACAACGAAAATTAAATTGAGAAATCAAAAATGTATGCAAGAAATTCCAATAATGCCTTTCAGTATATGTTAATGGGCCTAATAAGCAACAGTACAATTTTGAAGTGTGGGGCAATAAAAAGCCGAAGAATTTATGGAAACTAAAGTTTTTTTAATGTGTCATACATTTTGTTATTTATATTTTGAATTTTTCAGAATTCATTGAATGTAATATCATAATCCTGAGTTACCTTTGCCTGCAAAATTTTATTTCTTAATATTTTAATGAGTTAAATTGGGTATTGTATTTTTTCTCGATTGCGCAAGACATTTAGAATATACTTCATTCTGTAGCTAAAAGTTTAATTTAGATGAATAACTGATCTAAAAACAGTTATAAGATATTAGGTTATTTTAGAACATATTTTTGGGGAAAAAAAGATATATTAAGGTGTTAAAGATTGATTTTTCAGGGTTTAATGCAGATTTTATTTTGCTAACACTTTTCTCATTTGGCTACGATTTTTCATTTCTGATTAGCCAAGTTTCTAGTGTTAGCTAAAATTCAGTGAGAACCCTGAATAGGACCCAGTACATCTGAAACTTATCGAAATACAGTAGGGTATCTTTCTATTATGCATTATGCACATCATAAATGTTTTTGCATAATATAGATCATTTCACTTATTGTTAAATTTACTTTGTAAACAGGGTCAAAATAGGTCTGGATCCAATCCTATGACTCATTAAAGGAAAATTACTGTAATAATAAATTCATTAATTTATTATTAGAATAATTCAATCATTTATTGCAATAATAAATTCATAATAACTTCATCAAAAAGCTCTGAATTAACCCATTTTCAGCCAATGGTGTGTAAACGTACCCTTTCAATAAATATTTTTTTATTAACACTGTGATGAATATTTTTCACTCATTTTATTTTTTTTTTTTTGTTGCTATTTTTAAGGGTTCAGGAGACATCTATAAAATATCAGTAATACAATTGGAGTTAACACTTTCTGTTCAGAAATTTTCAAAATACAGTAGTCTTTTAAAATTGAAATGGTTATTGACACATTCGACTTTTTGAAAATGTATAATTATTTCCCTTGAGATGAATCCTATGTTTTTATAATGGATTAAAGTTGTAAATTCTGTAAATATAATAATAATAAAACAAATGGGATAAAAAATTAAAAAAAATTAATTTTAACCCTTAAATGCCGGTGTTGCTTTTTGGCAACATACCCAATTTAGGTTTCTAAAATACTATTAGAATAATATTGATGCTATAATGCCTCATGTTGCCAATAAAATACATTCTGGAAATATTATTAAATCGATTTTCAACATGTAGATGGCAACACTTGTGCTGTTTAAGAATAAAGATAGATTTATTTTTTCAATTGTTGTTGCTTGTTCTTTTTGTTTTATAGGGAAGCTTGCGAAATACCCTATTTTGTTTTGCAGTGAGCCAGTAAAATTTATTTCTTATTATAGTTCCTAAAATTCTTATGTGTTTAATATTATAAAATGTTATCAAGGAAAATTATTTTTTCAATTAAAGACCCAGTATTGCCGTTGAGTAACAAACTGTTTTTTAGCCGTAAACCCTACTTAAAACAAAATATGATTTTTAAAAGTATTTTTCCCAAGATTTATTTAAAAAATGAAAGCCGAAAAATCAGGCATTTGAGGGTTCAATTTAATGATGCGTTAGTGCACTGTTGACTGAATGCATAAAAAGGCCAAATGCATTTTATTTCATGCACAAAACTTTTTGTCTTAATGAATGTATAATTTAAGCCTATTTCGATGAAAATAATATGACATTTTATAAAATTTCTATGCTTGGCCTAAAATGGGTTAAGAGGATAAAGATGAACGGATGTATCAAATGGGGAGTGCCCTACAGAGTGGTCGTTTGCCTTCTTGACTGCAAAATTCATTGTTGCATATGGTTGAGAAGTTGTGCATTTTATAGAGAATTGCGTTATAAAATATTTACTACTCTATTACCCTTTCTGTCTTTTTTAACCGACTTCAAAAAGAAGGAGGTTATCAATTTGACCTGTATGTATGTTTTGCCCATGTTCACACATAACTTCTGCAAATAGGAATTGATTTTGATAATTCTTTTTTTGTTTGAAAGTGTAAGTCACCCATTTGGTCCCATTCCAATTTCATCAAAATCGGATGATTAGAACATTTAAAAAAAATAGAAACTTTAAAATTCAAATCCTTTTTGAAGCAGTCGCCCATAAGCGATCCTTTTTCATGATGTTACTCTTACAGAGATATGTGATCTTTTCAAGTGCGAAAACTTAGCTGGACAAGGATCGAGATCCAGATAGATTTTTCGCTGTTACCGAAACGATATTGACCCATAAGAAGTTTGCAGTTTTGCGAACTTTTTGCTGTTTGATAAAATGCAGGCTTCTACTGGGTCGATCTTGTTTCGCTAAGAGCGAAAAATCTATCTGGATCCCGATCAAGTTTTGTCATCTACGAAACCAGAAGGACCCCATAGATACAAACCGATATCGGAAGCAGGTGTCGAAAAGTTGAAAATCAACCTTTAAAGTTCCTAATATCTCAGAGCACAAGTACAGCGCCTAGAATAAATAGTATGGAAATCTACTATCAAAACAGCGCTAAAAAATTGTATCCCTTAAATGTGCAATAATGCTGAAATCCAATGTGCCAATCACAACAACATTTGCGTTATATTTTCAAATTTCTATGTAAACATTGTATTAAAACAGCGTCTAGACCAAATGGTCTTGGAGTTTTAGAAAATATCCTCAGATGTCGCTGCGATCGACTCTTTGGATTTCAACATCGTTTGACATTTAAGGGATACTATATTTTAGCACTTTCTAATACAGCGCCTAGAAGGTACAGTGTGGAAAATGGCTACAAAATAGTGCTAAAAAATTGAATCCCATAAATGTACAACGATGCTAAATAACAAGATGTCGATCGTAGCGCCATCGTAGTGATTTAAAAACGATAGTCATTCTAAAAGAGACTCTTTTACCTATTTCACGTCATTCCTTAACTAAATTAGCTTATAACAGACTAAAATATCTTATATTTATAGTTTCCGATATTTAACATTCTATAATTTTTGAAAACACAGGATTTATATTGAGAAGAGTCACGAGATGGTGCTCGTATCAGCATATTACCGCTGAGCATTGTTGGAGATTTGTGGGATACAAGTTTTTAGCACTTTTTAAAGCATTATAGGAATAGCCGTTTTCCAAACTGTATCTTCTAGGCGCTGTACTTTCTAAGTACTACTGCTATAGCACCTATAATATATATAGTGTGGAAATTGGCTATCCCAGTAATACTTAAAAAAGTGCTAAAATATTGTATCCCTTAAATGTGCAACAATGCTGCTTAAATATGCAGATCGCAGCAACATCTGCAGGATATTTTCTACAACTGCAAGATATTGCTAGTCTATACAATGTAATACGAAAATCCCGCAGATGTCGCTGCAATCGACACTTGGGATTTTAACAGTATCGTCGAACATTTAAGGAATACAAATATTTAGCGTTGTTTGAATAGCATATTTCCACACTAGGTGTTCTAGACTCT
This sequence comes from Maratus speciosus, assembly GCA_963932465.1. Classification (NCBI taxonomy): domain Eukaryota; kingdom Metazoa; phylum Arthropoda; class Arachnida; order Araneae; family Salticidae; genus Maratus; species Maratus speciosus. Next base: position 687,111,885 of record OZ010786.1, read on the forward strand.
GTATTATTGCGATAGCCGATTTCCACACTGTATATTCTAGACGCTTTAGCATAAGTGCCTGAGTAGGGATGCCTGTTGTTTTGAAGTCACAAGTCGCCTTCATATCTCAATACATAGTACACTGTTAAAAATATCGTGAAAAATTACCTCTGTTTTTAAAGGCTATCTATTTTCTGACCAATGAGAACGCTACATAAACACCTATGAAGCGTTTTCATTGGTCAGAAAATAGATAGCCTTTAAAAACAGAGGTAATTTTTCACGATATTTTTAACAGTGTAGAGTGCATTGCTACAGTGTCTAGAATACCTAGTGTGGAAATATGCTATCCAAACAGTGCTAAAAATTTTTATCCCTTAATTGTGCGACGATACTGCTAAAATGCCAAGTGTTGATCGCAGCGACATCTTCGGGATTTTCGTATTACTAGTATTACATTGTATAGACTAGCAATACCTTGTAGTTGGTGAAAATATCCTGCAGATGTCGCTGCGATCTGCATATTGCAGCAGCATCGTTGCATATTTAAGTTATACAATATTTTAGCACTGTTTTAAGTATTACAGAGATAGCCGATTTCCACACTATGTATTCTAGTCGTTATAGCATTGCTATGTGTACCAACACTGTCTTTAGATTCAGATTCAGTTATCGAATTAGATATCAGAATGATTTCAGATTTTCTTCAGGTAGGATTCCTCGGTAGGAAAGTGCAGTCATACGGAGATATTCTATTGGTTGAGACGAATCTAGACAAAAGCTATTTTTAACCGACTTCAAAAAGAAGGAGGTTATCAATTCGACATGTATGTATATTTTGGCCATGTTCACGCATAACTTTCTTAAATATGAACTGATTTTGATAAATTTTTTTGTTTGAAAGTGTAAGTCACCCATTTGGTCCCATTCCAATTTCATCAAAATTTGATGATTAGAATATTTAAAAAAAAATAAAAACTTTAAAATTCAAATCCTTTTTGAAGCAGTCGCCATATATAAGCACTCATCTTTCATACTGTTACTCTTACAGAGATACGAGTTCTTTCAAAGTGCAAAAACTTAGCTGTACAAGGGTCGAGATCCAGATAGATTTTTTGCTGGTAGTGAAACGAGATTGACCAATCAGGGGAATGCAGTTTTGCGAACTTTACGCTGTTTGCAAAAATGCAGCCTAACTGATTAGTCGATCTCGTTTCGATAAGAGCGAAAAATCTATCTGGATCCCAGCCATTCTGTCATCCGCCAAACTGGAATGCCCACAAAAACACAAACCGATATCGGAAGTCGGTGTCGAAAAGTTGAAAATCAACCTTTAAAGTTTCTCATGTATCAGAGCACAAGTACAATGCCTAGAATAAATAGTGTGGAAATCTGCTATCCAAACAGCACTAAACAAATGTATCCCTTAAATGTGCAATGATGCTGTAATTCAATGAGCCGATCGCAGCGACATCTGCGTTATATTTTCAAATTTCAGTGTAAACATTGTATTATAACAGCATCTAGACCAAATGGTCTTGGAGTTTTAGAAAATATCCTCAGATGTCGCTCCGATCGACTCTTTGGATTTCAGCATCGTTTTACATTTAAGGGATACAATATTTTAGTACTTTCTAAGTACAGAGTCTGGAATATATAGTGTGGAAATCGGCTATCGCAGTAATACTTAAAAAAGTGCTAAAATATTGGATCACTTAAATGTTAAACGATGCTGAAATTCAATGAGTCGATCACAGCGACATCTTCAGGATATTTTCTATAACTCCAAGACGATTTGGTCTAGACGTTGTAATAATACGATGATCTTTACTTTGAAATTTGAAAATATATCGCAAATGTCGCTGCAATCGGCTCCCTGGATTTCAGCATCATTGCGCATTTAAGGGATGCAACTTTTAGCGCTGTTTGAATAGCAGATTTCCACACTATGTATTCTAGACGCTGTACTACTGCGATAGTCAGTCAATATGTTCTGGATATCTTAATCTGGGGAACCAATGAGAACGGTTCAGGATCGGAACACAGTAGGTATTGTGAACATGCTTACAGCATCTATAGCTGGATCAAATTGCAGCGTCCAGAATACATAGCATGGAAATCTGTTATCCAAACAGCGCTAAAAATTTGTATTCCTTAAATATGCAATGACGCTGAAATCAAGGGTGACGATCACAGCGGCATGTCGTTGTCATCGACTCAATGGATTTCAGCATCGTTTGACATTTAAGGGATCCAATATTTCAGCACTTTTTTAAGTATTACGGGGATAGCCGATTTCCACACTATATATTCCAGACGCTGTAACCAAATCGTCTTGGAGTTTTTAAAAATATCCTGCAGATGTTGCTGTGATCGACTCATTGGATTTCAGGATTGTTTGACATTTAAGGGATCGAATATTTTAGCACTTTTTTAAGTATTACTGGGATAGCCGATTTCCACACTATATATTCTAGGCGCTGTAATTATGCAATAGGAAATGCCTAGGTTTGCTATAGTTTGGATATAAGTTTCTCTTAAAGCACTTTGCCGCACTCTGATGTGTAAACTTTATTGGTGGATTGTAAGCTTTTCCACACCCAATTTCGATGTCCTTAGGTATCGATGTGTGACCTTATACTTTATTGGATGCGGTAACTTTCCGAAGTGCGAGATCTTGCCTAGAAAAGATGCCGCATTCAGAAAAACCCAAATGTCTAAAACGATGCTAACCGACATTGGAAGTGGGTATCAAAAAGCTTACAATTCAATAGAAAAGTGGCCTTATACATCAGAGTTCAGTAAAGTGTCTCCATTAGTCGGTGCACTGCAAAGTGCATCCATATACAGTACACATAAAAGTGCCTTCTTATGTGTAGCAGCATTGTCTTCGATTATCAGATTCAGACTAAACACCTAATCATTGACGCTCATTTCTGATATCTTTACTGCCTAAGGATCGGGAGTATTGGTATGAGATGGTGACATACGGAAAACAATTATTGATTGATTGATAGATTCTGGACAAAAGCTATCACCATGAATCTTGAAGATCTTGCCATTATTGCCAAACTAATGCTTGTTAAATTGTCCGCCACTCACGTAATCAAACTTGTCCAAGCGAGTATCGCCAAGTTCTAGAATAGAAAATGTCTAGTTTTGCCGTAGTGTAGGCAAACACATATGTATAAACAGAGTCTGAGCATTGTATGTCACCACTCTCAAATAGAGGCACCTTACATGAGGAAACAATTAATGGAGATTATCGGAAAAGAATAATGTAGAATTATGGCCCACATGATTGGCTTATTGAATACATATATCTAACCTGTGTGCTTGGCGTCAGGCACCCGCTTATAAGTTATCGTCAATATACAGGAATGAGATAGCACAAGGAAATTTTTCAGCACCACAGAATTACATCTGAGAGCTCCACAAAGAGTGTGCAACGGAGCCAGCGAGATTTGAATAGCCACCTATGCTCTCAAGCGATTAGCGGCGTGATGCCTTGACCACTCAGCCACAGTGGGCCATGGACCACATTTTCAAACCTGACAAGTCTACAGCATTTTAGATGCCCGCATTTTAGCACAGAAAATTTTGTTTTATTTGATAGAAGAATTTTTGAAATTTGAAAGGACACACTCTATAAAAATTACAAGTTCGCAAAAAGGCAGGTCAATCTCATTTCGCTAACAGCGAAAAATATATCTGGGTCCTGGTCAATATACTTGAAGAGTCAATACAAATAATGCTACATAGTCTGCATTTTGCTTTTTGACAACGGAGCCCTACAAAAAATAATTGCTGAATGTAGACCGTGGCTGAATGGTTAAGGCACCACACCACTAATCGCTTGAGAGCGTAATTGGGTTGCAGGTTCAACTCCCGCTGGCTCCGTTGTACAATTTTTGTGGAGATGTAATTCTCTGGTGTTGTAAATTTCCTTGTGCTATTTAGAACCCCCCCCCCCCCCCCCCCCCTTCAAAGCTCAAAGTCCTTGTGCTATTTCGTCCTTGTATATTAACGAGACTTATAAGCGGGCCCCTTATGTCAAGCACTCAAGTCAGCTGTATTTGATCGATAAGTAAATGAATGTAGATTGTTGTGAATACTTGTTTTAAAAAATATCACAAGTATTAAATGCTAATAAAATCAATACTTCTAATGAAATTATAAAGAATTTATTAAAAACTATTTGTTTAATAAATAATTTTTGTAAATTATAATTTATTTGACAAATAATTTACTTATTCAGCAGATGTTGAAATCCGGATAATTATGTGTTACGGTATGAATAACTAAAAAGTAGGAAATAAAATAATCTTTTCAAAAAAAATAATAACCGACTTCAAAAAAGCACTAAAAAGAATTAAATAATTCTTTAAACTTCTCTAATGACGAAACGTTATCCATTAACTGCACATCGGACATCATGTATCGGCATAAAAACGTTAAATTTAATATATAGAATTTAATATCTACCAAACATGGATTTTCTAGAGAATATTTTTTACAAGAGATTAATTTACATATTTATGATTTAATTTACGAATATATACATATAAAAAGTAATCAATTACTTTTTGAAGTTGGTGCCAAACATTCACAATCGGTAATGATTATACAAATAATTTTCTGAAGAAATAGAGCATTTTTTAAATTTTGTATCATATTTTCTATCATCACTTTATTCATGGTAATAGCTACAATATATTCGCAATTTTACTATACTTAAAATAGGTTGGCACCAACTTCAAAAAGTAATTGATTACTTTTTATATGTATATATTCGTAAATTAAATCATAAATATCTAAATTAATCTCTTGTAAAAAATATTCTCTAGAAAATCCATGTTTGGTAGATATTAAATTCTATATATTAAATTTAACGTTTTTATGCCGATACATGATGTCCGATGTGCAGTTAATGGATAACGTTTTGTCATTAGAGAAGTTTAAAGAATTATTTAATTCTTTTTAGTGCTTTTTTGAAGTCGGTTATTATTTTTTTTGAAAAGATTATTTTATCATTGGTTATCATTCAGAAATCGTAGCCTATTTGATATTTCTTAAGTGTTTTGTGTATCGTAGAGGATAGCCCTTTAACCCATTTGTGTCTGAATTTTGGTTTTCTCAAATGTTTTGGTAAAATCACTTTAAAATATTGCAAAATGAACTGGAAAAATACTAAAAAAAATTACACTTAAATTTTGTTGTATTTATTTAATAAAATGTAAAAAAAACTACATATGAGTATTTCTAGTTGAATAATATGCATAATTATATGGTTTGTCTATATTTATATTCAAAAAATCCCTGCCGGCTCGGCCCTATAGGTGGAGGTAGATTTCGAAGTTAAGTACTAAATTCACCAACAAAACTTAAATCAACATTAGAGATAAACCCAGTTCCTTCACTAAGAATGAGCTCTAGGGAGCTAAACATTTTGTGAAAATTCTAATATGCACGAATACATACACGCACGCATGTATATGGAATAGGTTTAAAAATGGCTAAAACAAATTCAGAAAACCTCAAAGTGTTAAAATATGTTAATATTTCCATAGTCGGGTTTTTATCATGTTTTAATACGTTTCTTCAAACTCACACGACGTTACCTATTCACCTGCTGAAGTACATTATATTTCCAATATGACACAATATGTATATTTTTTAATTCGTCAAACTATTTATTTCATTTTGAGATTTCATTCTGAAATCTTGCTCTAGAAAACTTATGACGTAATATTCAATTTGTTTTCAATTCGTCAAACTATTTATTTATTTTTTCACGTGAAAAATCTAGCAATAGAAAAGCAATTGTTGTGGTGAGAATTTTATTGTTTTTTTTTTATTGTGGGCAACCGCTATAATGAAAAATATTTATTTTTTCCTGTCATTGTTTTGTAAGAGATGGTTTTATCAGAATCTTGTTAAGACGGTATTCAAAATTTTTAACCCTCCCCATTTCCATTCCCTTGGGCCGATTTTGCTCATTTTCAATCCCCGCCGAGATATTAGTCATCTCAAAGTTGTTGGAGAGTTTGAAGACGATCCGTGCATAATTGCAACTTTTATCGTGCGGACAAAATTTAGTATATACATACATACATATATATATATATATATATAAAATTTTTAGGTGGGGGTGGTTTTGGGTACCTGGGGTCCTATAATGAAAAGTTATGAAGGAATTTTTCAAAAGTTGCACCATGGTAACAACTGCAATAGGTAGTATTTCTTATGAAATCTTCCTAAAAGTTTTTAAATGGTATATTATACACTATAATTAGTATTTTTATGAACTACAAAAAAAAAAAAATATTTATTTCTTTACAGAGACTAATAACATTATAACTATTATTAATAATAAAACAAGAATAATTGTATTGCTGACTTAAAAACAATTTATTTCATAAATATCTTCAAAAGGAGATTACATAAATAACTGTCTCCTAAATATCTTTAAAAGGAGATTACATAAATAACTGTCTCCTAAATATCCAACAAAAATAGGTGCCCATTTGTGCCTAGAACCCTATATTTTGGGCGTAACAAAAATGCATAAAAAATAGGCTTGAACATTTAATTTCGCAGTTTAAAAAAATAAGTATTTAAAAAAAGTCTACAAGCTAAGAGTATGACTTGCGATTTTGGATCTTTCGTAGAAAAAATACAAATAAACTTACTTTTAACATTTCGCCATCTTGAAAAATGAAAAATTTATAAACACCGAAAAAAGCCTTCATTTAAAGAAATAATTATCCACCTTATGCTGTCATCTCTCGGTAATAGATCAGCACATTTATAAATAGTTATGTCATACAATTTTCATGTTATAAAGGCGAAAAAAAATAGACTTGTTCATGAAAATTTGAAACGTCCCAAAAAACGGTACGCCAGGCACAAATGGGTTAAGCATTGAAATGGTGATTTTTCTCTCGACAGCTGCTGTCTACCGAGCGACTGACTGTCTTCACTGCTGCTCTCCGTGTCTGTTTCCTGCTGTTTGAAGCTCTTCGCACCTTCCTCAAGTTTCAGTTGGAGGTGAGTCTGTCCGATATTTCTCTGTTAGGAGCAGGGGTCATTATTCCTTGTATGAATTTCTGCAACTATTATGTCCTCATTTATTGTTAGTGTATTTTATGGGTTTCCATCAGAGTTAATCTTAACAAATTTAATCCTATACTCTCTTTATTTTTAGACTAGGAGCTGGCAGCACCTCATCGAGTTCATGGCTGAGATTCTAGAATGAGTTAAATCTTGATTTGCATTTTAAAATGCAGTGGGTTGCCAAGTGATATCTGGGTGGAAAACACCTGAAAACATGATTTGAGTGACTGACTCGTACGTTTACCATTACGTTTTCCTTCTCCCAGTCCGCCCTGTTTTCATACCTTTTGGTGCAGGAAAACACAATGGTAAACCTACAATGGTCAGCCACTCAAATCAGGTTTTCAGGTGTTTTCCACCCAGATATCACTTGGCAGATCGATTGCGTTTTAATAGGTGAATCGAGATTGAACCCATCCTAGAATTTCATCCGTGAACTCAATGAGGTGATTGTCTGTGCTGCCGGTCTATTTGTGTCTTCTCTGTCATTTTATGATTTTCAAATGAGTAATGATTCTATAATTTTCATTAATATAAACTTGAAACTTTTCAAATGACATTTCTTTTCAAAAGAGGCATCTACATTATTTTGATAGCGTTTTTTAATTCAGCTATAGGTCAAAAGTAACATTTTTACCCACAGGCCACTGGCCAGTAACAAAGTTATGTACGCTCCATACAAAATTGTGTTTTTTCTAACTGTCAACATTGTAATTTACTAATATATATTACTTACCATTCGATATGATTACACTCAACTGACAAATTTTATTTTTACTATTAATTGCAATGAAATAAATTCACAGGAAATTTTCAGAAAGGTTACAGCAGAGGGGGAGCCCACCCCCCCTCGGCACTAACTAATATGCATTTTTTTTCGACCATTTAACGAATTTAATCTTTTGCAAAATCTGCGTTTTTTCGCGATCTTTTGACGAAATCTGCATATTTTCCGTGATCTTTTAACGAAATCTGTGGAGTTTTTTTGCCATTCTTTGAAAATATTTGCATTTTTTTTTCAAGATTTTTTTGACGAAATTTGTGTTTTTTCCGCGATCTTTTGACGAAATTTGCACTTTTTCCAGCGTTTTTTTCACGAAAGTTGCGTTTTCTCCGCGATCTTTTCACGAAATTTACGTTTTCCGCGATCTTTTCACGAAATTTGCGTTTTTCCGCAATCTTTTGACGAAATTTGCGTTTTTTCCGCGATTTTTTCACGAAAGTTGCATTTTCTCTGCAATTTTTTTCAGCAATCTTTTCACAAAATTGTGTTTTATCCGCGATCTTTTCACGAAATTAGCGTTTTTTCTGCGATCTTTTCACAAAATTTGCGTTGTTCTGTAATCTTTTCACGAAATTTGCGTTTCTTCCGCGATGTTTTTACATAATTTGTGTTTTTTACATGGTCCTTGGGCGAAATTCACGTTTTTTTGCGATTCTTTCATGGAATTGGGGATTTTTTTTTCTACGAACAAATAACGAAATTGATTTTTTTTTCGGCGACTGTTATCGAAATTAGCAATATTTCTATGTCCGACTTTTTGAACTGATGACCTTTTTTTTTGGGGGGGGGGGGGGGGGGGGGACCGAATGCCTTAAAAATTTTCGGAAAATTCGAGACAAATCACCCCTGCTACTTTCTTTTCTTACATTCGGGAGAATCGCCAATTTGGACACCGTAAATTCTGAACGAATTTTCACCCCTTTCCTCCTTGGCATCAATCTTTCAACCATCATGTTTGGCGAGTGAGGACAATAAAGTTAATTGCCACGTTTTAAGTGTTACTCGACTCCTGGCGAGTGCTAATTTTGTGCTATAAATTCAGCCATTTAAAAATGTTCATTAATACCGTATGAAACTATTTACCCAGAAACCTGTTAATGAGAAAATCAGAATCCCTCATTCTGGAATCCTATTTCCATTCGACTGACTACAGAATCTTTGCAGAAATAAAGTGCCAGTTTTTACATTGCTTGTTGTATGGCATAACGGATACCAATACCTAGGATCTGAAGTGGAAGCCTTTTGATAGGGAACATTTTGATTCTTATGCCGAATTATTTCTCCTAAAGGATTCTCATAAATTGATTTGTTTTCAGACTCTGATTTATCTTGGATCCTGTTTGTATCTTATTTTTCTGTTTATTCTAATAATTAATCTGAAATCAGAAACAATGCCACAGCCACACTTTTTCGACAGATCGGATCAAATGACTGTTGCCTGGATGTGCAACCTCTAATCCAGAATACATCCAGATAAATGCTTATCCATACTCATTAAAATGATTATAAATTTTCGATCATTTATTCTTTGTTTAATTTAAATTGAAAATGGCACGACTTGTGTTTTTTTTTTTTTTTTTTTAACCAATGTGTCCTTATTGGTGTATCACAGGTAGTCAAAAAGTTCACGGAATTGCGTTGCAACTCTTTAATACCGCAATATAATTTATTTGTTTTCTATCACTCAATTTTTTTGACCACCAGAAATCGCAACAGGCAGTGTAGCTGAGGGTTGGAGTGTGTGGTGATCAGTGGATGCAATGTCCAAGTTCTGAGCAAAAGACGAATGTCAAGTTCATGTGCAGATTGGGAAAATCTGCTTCAGTGGCTTTGTTAGTCTCACAAACAGAGGGCAAATGAATACATTAAGCATGACAATTTCTGTTTCTTACCTAACATCATAATGGCTGTTCATAGTAACCATTTTGACACCGTAGAAGGCATAAAAAACAACGCGACAACTGAACTTGGGAAAATACCAAAACAGGACATCCATCATCGTTTCTAGCAATGGGAGGAGTGGTGGAGCAAGTGTGTGTATTCTTATGGAACCTACTTTGAAGGCGATTGTAATATTGAAGTCCGGCAATAACACATTAAATTGGTTAATACAGATGGAATTACCAAAAATATTGGCTACCCTCTTAAGGGTGAATTTACACTCATTAAATAAAATAAATCCAACAAATAAATAACAAAAATTCTATCATTTGTACAAATATTTACATTCTTAATTATTCCTTAAAGTTACCAAACTCAATTTTCCCAATTGAACAAAACCCATAATTAAATAGAAAAATCATGTTTTAAAAAGATGCATTTATCAAACATAATTTTGAAAATATTCCATCTGTATGTCGATTGGGTTCAAAATAATCAAAAACTCACTAAAAATGTGCAATACTAAAGTTATTAAACAAACATTACCTTTGCTCTTTGCTAAAAAAAGGATGAAGTTTATTAAATCTGAAATAAAGAAAATGTGAAGGAAAAAGGAAAAGAGAAATAGGTTGTCAAACTAATTTTTTTTATTTAAAAACGTATTTTAAGGGAAAGGAGAGTTTACGCTTGCGTTGAAAAAGTTAACCAAGACTTAAAAGTTTAAGAAACAGATGTTAAAATACTGACTTTTATTTTTAGAAGAAGGATTATGAGGATAAAGTTAATTTTCAAATATTATTTCTTCATTTAGAGTAGTTAGAAAAACCGTTTCAAATATCTCCATTGTAAATCTGTTATGATATACGCTGGAGCTAACGAACTTTTAGCGTGATCGTAACCATAAATTAAATTAATGCGTTGTGTTTATTAAAGAGATTAAAAGAACAAATGAAGTTATATTACTACTGACATTTAAGGTTGTTTTTATAAGAAAAACGATCTTAATTAAATTCCGAAATTTATATAAATTGATTTACAAAATTAAAGTTGGGGTTTTTGAGGTGAAATGAGCAAACTACTAACATAATTAAAGCTTAATAATTTTAATTTTAAAGAATAATTAACAGACTTATAATAAAATTTCCCAAAATACAATTGCAATTAATTTAATTAAGGAATTAACAAAAAATGTCATAATTCATTTTGACAGCGATGAAGTAAATGTGTACCTATATTGTGTGGTAATAAAGAGCTACAACAAAATTTCTGGACCCCTCCTATATTATTAAATGTGCCTTTTTGTCATTTAAGGGGACTGGGAAAGCCCTATCTCCGCCATGTTACATCCACCCACTTTATGTACCTTTTTCTCAGAAATAGTGAAAGATAGAGGTCTAGATTTTTTAGAGTCGTTAAAATAACATGATTTACATATTTTAACAGACCATTTTTGTTCTAAGTCAGGGCTTGAATTTCAGGGCGGGATGGCGGGATTCGCGCCCAAAACTTTGAAATCCCGCCCCATGAAATATCGTGGGCGGGAGGCTCCCGCCCAAAACATCTCACGATTTTCCTGAAAATTTTACATTTTGAAATCACGATCAACTCCCGCGAATTTCCCGATATTTTCGCGCGGCGATTGACTCATTTTGCGGGGTTTTTTTTACCGCGAAAGATCGTTGAAAGTCACTAATTTTTCACGCGACCGCTAAATTTCATTATTTTTTTCTCCAGATCGGTTCACAAATGTCCGCGATTGGCGATTTCAGAGGTGATTCTGTTCCGAATTTTCTGAAAATTTAAGGCATTAGGTTCCGAAAATTATGAAAAATCGGTCATCAGTTCAACAGAAAAATATCGTGAATTTCGACGAATGATCGCCGAAAAAATCAATTTCATCAATTGTTCGAGGAAAAGATCGCCAATTTCGTCGCTAAAGCTTGAGAATAAAACGCAAATTTTGTCAGAAAATCGCGAAAAAACGTAAATTTCGTCATATCGCAAAAAAAACTCGAAATTCATCAAAGGATCGCGAAAGAACGCATATTACATCAAAGAATAACAAAAAAACGTAAATTTCGGCAAAGGAACGCGGAAAAAACGCGAGTTTCGGCAAAGGATCGCGAAAAAAGGCGAGTTTCGGCAAAGGATCGCGAAAAAAGGCGAATTTCGTCAAAGGATCGCGAAAAAACACGAATTTCGCCAAAGGATCGCGGAAAAGAACAAATTTTTTCAAAGGATCGTGGAATAAACACAAATTCGGGCAAAGGACCGCCGAAAAAAACGCGAATTTCATCAAAGGATCGCGGAAAAACGTAAAAAAGTCGCAATTTTCGTCAAAAGATCGCGAAAAAGACGCAAAATTCGTCAAAAGATCGCGAAAAAGACGCAAAATTCGTTAAAAGATCGCGAAAAAGACGCAAAATTCGTCAAAAGATCGCGAAAAAGACGCAAAATTCGTCAAAAGATCGCGAAAAAGACGCAAAATTCATCAAAAGATCGCAAAATTCGTCAAAAGATCGCGAAAAAGACGCAAATTTCGTCAAAAGGTAGCTAAAAAACGCCAATTTCGTCAAAAGGTCGCGAAAATACGCGATTTTCGTCTAAAGGTCGTGTAAAAAACGCGATTTCCGTCAAAAGGGCGCGAAAAAACGCGAATTTCTTCAAAAGATTGCTGATAAAATGCGAATTTCGTCAAAAGATCGTCCATAAAACGCGAATTTCGTCAAAGAGCTGCAGAAAAAAAAGGGAATTTCATCAAAGGGTCGCGATAAAAATGCTACAGTCTCTTTAGAAAACAGCACACACACACACAAATATCTATATTTATTATTACAGGTATAGTATAGTTTTTAATCTGAAATAATATACTGAACTAACTTTTGAAAAATTGGGTTTAACCCAAATCCAATTTACAGGAATCTACACTCAGCCTGAAATGAAACCGAACCAAAAAAAAGAGTTTAGAGGATTTCCCAATCCTTTTCCATCCCCTGCTGTAACCTTTCAGAAAATTTGCTGTGAATTTTTTTTTTTTTTACTCAGAAACACGTGCAAATTTTACGGTTACTTTTGCGACAGACTGACGAAATTCACAGTTTTATCCCGTGTCTGATCGATGTATTTCGCGATTTTATACCGCGGCCAATCGACAAATTTCACGATATTCTTCCCTCGACCGATAGAAGAAATTCACGATGTTTTTTCCTATGCCCGATTGGCATATTTCACTGTTTTTTTCCTGTGACAGAAAAAGGAAAATGTCCAAAAGGTTGTGCCACAAAAGGGCATTAAGTGTCACCAGGTGCTGTGCTCTGGCAAATTGGTCTAGATTCAGTACTAAACAAAAATAAGATTAGAAAGACCGTAAAGATCTTGTGGTGCACATCAAAGAAAAATTCCGAGCTCCAATCAAACATATGTAGAAACACCAAACAAGTTGATCCTTGCAATTAACAGAAATTAGGACTTGACAATTTAAAGTTAACCTACGTTCCTCGTGTAGTAGAAGAAATGAATCAACAGTTTCCATTTCAAACTTTTGACTTTAATTGAACAAGCATTCAAATTTTAAACAAAGAAAATACCAGGGAATAAGGTTTTGACTATAATTCCATTAAGGATATAATAAAACAATTTTGTTCAGAAATGGATATTGATGATTCTATCGCTGAATGTACACTGTTCATGCAAGTAGTTAAAAATGAAGGCATGTCAGATAGTGCAATGTTTTCTGAAATTTTTTTAAGAGAGCATAACCATACATTTCTGATACCTTCCAAAGTTATAAATGTTGTGCTTGTGCTGTCTTTCACAAGTTTACCTTATGAAAGAAGATTCAGGGCCCAAGATGGTATAAAATCTAAATTCAGAAATTCATTTAACAACCCCATTGTTAAGGACTCATGATATTTGGTTGAAACTTGAAAAATAGGCTATATAAAAGCTTTCTTACTTTAAAAAAAAAAAAAAAAAAAAAAAAAAAAAAAAAAAAAAAAACATAATTATTCTGAGTTGTTGATTTAAATTGCTTCAATGGTATTTTGTCATGTCTGTATTAAAATAATTAATGTAAATCTTCAAATAGCATGTAAAATAACAGTGGGTTTTAGATTTTTTTCTCCCTCCCAAATAGCTCAACTCCCCTCCGTTTATAAATGTTGGTAGGGAGACTCCCCTCCTAGGAAAAATTGAATTTCAAGCCCTGTAAGTGAAACTCAAAATCAATTATTAATTATTTATTGAAAGTCATTTTTAAATGAGTATTTCTGGTAAGATTTCACTGCCTAAAATAAATAATTCTCAACACATTGTTAACTCCCCGCGTTAAAGTATACACTATAACATAAGTATTTAAAAAAAAATCTGAGTTCTTAAGTTTAATAGATAGTGAAAAAAAGGAACATAAACATGAAAAATCCAAGTTTTGAGAAAAAGTCATTGAAAGATTTAAATGGCCATTCAGCTGTGAAGTACTCTTAGAAAGAATGAATCATTTCAACACTTCTTTTTTTATATGTATAAACATGTGTGACACGTCGTTGGAAAGATAAAAGTTTAAACTATTGAATGATATAAAAAAGTAAAAATGGATTTTTTTCCTCAAATTTCACTTACTGGGTCCCCTTAACTCAATTAAAAGCAGATCTTCAAGAGACTGGTTCCTATTGGCTATTAGAAAAATTTTTGTTGCATACAATTTTGGGAAAATAGAAGCCACAGTCACTTAACTCAGTTATTGGAATGATTTATGGATGATACGGTGTGGTATGTCTTTCAGATGTTCCTGAAGTATCTGATGGACATAATAGTCGCCGAATCTGTGAAGACTTCCTACGAGCAGAAAGAAATCTCTCTGGACTGTGTGGCCCAGCTGTGGCGTATTCCAAGCTTGGTGACAGAACTCTACATCAACTATGACTGTGACCTGTATTGCTCTAATCTCTTCGAAGATCTCACAAAGATGCTCTCAAAAGTGCGTAAATATTTAAGAATCTTCTATTTTTATTGATTAGCAGGTGTCTTGTTGCAACCGAGTCAGTGACTTAACAGGCAATATGAGTCTCGGCAACAGGTTTACATTAACAAGAACTGTTGCTGGGGTTCTGTCGCCAAAGACAACTATGGAACACTAACTCTCTTTGACGCATCCTGCGATTTTTATTGGACACTATTATTTTTTAAATGGACTGTCCCATGTATGTCTGATAGAGATGAATTTGGGCTCTCTTTTTTTTTTCCAGTGACCGATCCCATAAAATTTTGTGTCAATAGAGACTCAGTACGATTCCAAAAATACGCAGTTGAAAACTGTTAATAATGTGTTAAGAATGTTTCAACTTAACTTAAAGCACTTCTTACATAAAAATGAGTATTAATTCTAAATAGTCCCCCAGGACAACATTTTGTAATTTTCATGTCCTTAAAATCTATTTAAAATAGCCAATTCGTTATTGGTGCCCAACCACTGTTCTGCAAAATCCACATTTCTTATTCTCTTAAAATATCCCTGTACAACTATGGCAAAAAGACACGCGTTCTGTTCTCCAGTCATTCTTAAAAAGGACTTCACATGGAAAACAAACATTTTTAAGAAACTTAGATTGCATTGTTGTTTCTCAAATACAGTTAAACTTGGATAATTCGAAGTGGAACGGACCAGAGAAAAGTTCGAAATATCCAAAAATTCAAATTACATATATTTTCTCAAAAAGAAAAAAGAAATAAAAAAAAGATTAACTCCATGATGAAAGATTTAACACATAAACTTTATTTAAGAATACTGCTAGATTTGTTTTCCTTAAATCAAAGATTTTTTTCTAGCTTAATTATAGTCAACACTTTTAAGAATAAAGTTATTTTTGATTGATTCTTTGAGACATGGCAAGTGATACCAAGATACAAATTGATAAGAAGAAGGGTAAGAAATTCCTTGGAAATCCCCCATAGTGACAGTCCAAACACAAACTTTTTTTTTTCCCTCAGGAAGACCGTTAAAATAGACAGTTAAAATATTTTGAACCTAAGCTGAATAAAGTCTCAGGAACAATTTTTAGTGCAAAATTTTAACGGCAATCATACACAAAATTCGAATTATCCAAAATAAAATTCGAAATACACACGATTTTTTATATTATTTTAATACAGAATTTTAGGTACCCTAAAAAAAATTCGTATTAACATATATACTCGCATATAAGTCGAGGAATTTCTGACAATTTTCGGTAAGCAAATTTGGGGTGTCAACTTATACGTGAGTCACTTAAAAAAGCAAAAACAAAAACTTCGAATACTGCAAAATTATGGCTTTTTATGTGTATGAATAAAAAAATAATATATAAATTATACAAATAGTAATAATTTAACATTTAAAAAATTTCAATGATTTGTTTTTGTTTACTTACTGCCTTTTCGCATTGTCAAGTGAAATCTTTGGTTTGATTTTGAGCAAAATTGAAGTAAAAAGTTAGGGGGTCGACTTATACATGGGTTTTTGATATTTTCCAGAATTTGCATTCAAAAGTTAGGGCATCGACTTATATGCAAGTCGACCTATACGCGAGTCTATACGGTATCTGGAATTTCGAATTAAACAAGTTCGAATTATCCAAGTTTCACTGTAGTAAGTTTTTTTTTCTCCTCTTAAGGTTTGATGCTTAAAAAGTAAAAACTGAACTGTTAATGCAATTGACCCATATATTTATTGATTATAGTCCTTCATATATGTCGAGTCAGAGACGGGATTTGTCACTGACCGATAGGAGTGATGCATCAAGAGTCATCTAAACAGCTCATGCCTAACAACAGGCTAGCTCATCAGTTAATGGAGCTAATTCAGCAAAAGTTGCCTCACAAGGGAAATCATTATGTCAGCACTTTTCAGAACGTCACATGATTAGCCACGTTGCACAATTCCCTTGTGAGAAAGTAGCTTGCTCAGGAGATATTTCTGTTTAAATACTGTCCCAAATCCTTTGTGAGGACAGACGCCTTTAATTTACCCATACTTACAGTCGTGTGTTTTGCCAACTGCATCTGTGAATCTGCCCAATAATCTTGTACATATTTTACTTTATTAAATTCGTGTACCTAATACCTTTGCTGGCTCCTTGCTATATATATTTTTAAGGAAAAATTTATTAGTGATTTTTTTAAAATTATTTATCTGGGGGCACGGCAGTGCCCCTGCCAAGTCGAGAAAGCACAGCCATAAGCATCCTTTTCTGGAAGCAACTCAGGGTACATTTGACAGTCCCATATCCCTGCGCTGGAATTTCCCAGGAACTTGAAACTTTGTTTTTTCTAAAAATACTCTTCAAGCGGAAGCAAATGTTTAAATTTCCGCATTTCTATCTTTTCTAGTTCAGAAAACATATGAAATCAAAGTTTCGCTTTTTCGACACTGACTGACTCACCGATCATCAAAAATCTGAGGTACATCCTGTAGCCCTAAAAATTTGAAATTTGGTAAGAAGGTAGTATTTGGGATACAAAGAAAGGAAAAATTAAGAAATTCGGAAAATTCGAAAATCTTTAATCTTCCATAATCGGAATTCTTGCCAATACTGTTGCTCACGGATTATCAACACGATAAAACGCAGTTTGTCAACTATACTAAATCGAGCACGAAATAGCTGGGTCCTGAATACAGTAAAATTCGTTTTAATTGACTAGAACAAATAAAGGTACTACTTGATTATCCTGTCGACCGAAAAACTATCGCCAAACTATAAGATTAAATGCCAATAATGGATGATCGTAAATGTCACATTCATTTGACATTAAACACCATACACGGGTTTGTTACGTCATCAAATGATTTTTAATTCGACTTTTTACTTGTAATTTCATTAAGATTTTATTAATTTATTTGTTTCTTCGTTATTTAAAATAAAAATACAGCAATCTGTATAATTTGGGGAATTGTTCGGCGACATTGATCGACAGGATAATAAAATAGTACCCAAATAAAATAAATTTATTTTACCAAATGTTAATTTGGTGAATTTAAATATTTTATAAACATTCTGCAAATATGCCAACATTTCTTGATAGATAGCTGCTCTTATACTTTTGCTATATTTAACATCACTACTATCACTATTTTAAACATTGCTATAGTTTGATGCAATGGCAATAGACTATAGCGCAAAATTAGCAGCAGTATTAAAAGCAAGAGAATTTTGCTGTCAAACTTACCTCATATTTACAAAATAGCTCACATTTGCTGCCAAACTATTGACGTAGACAACAATTGTTGAAGAATAATAAATTCAATTTTTATAAAACATGGAGAGTGACACTCAGGATATGACTAACATAATCGCATACGTAAAAAAAAGTTTATTTTTTTTAATGGCAATACAAACTCCCCTGCGATGTAGAATTTTTTTAAATATGTTTTTTAAGTACTCAAATTATCGTTTTGGAATTCAAAATCAAAATTCTACATTCCCCTCTCCCAAGAAAAAATGACATATTAAAAATGTGGGAAAATTATTCCCAAGCATTTTTCATTTCTATTTTTCATTAAACAATTTGTAAAGTCTACCTGAACTCGACAGCACGATATTTTCTTTTCTTTTGCCGCCTTTCGGCGTTTGTTTACGTTTTTACCGCCACGGTTGGATGGTTGCGTATCGCGTTTCGGTCGTGGACCGTATACGGCAATTTTACTTGCGATCGCATTCGCTAGTATTCATTTTTTTTAGATAAGTATTTAAATTTAATTAACATGTAAAATAATCTTTTTAAGTCATTTTTATATTAAAGTAATTTTTCTAAAGTCATCGTCATATTTATTAAATGTTATTCAAATTATAAGTAAATGTTAAATATCTTCCGACTTATGCAAATTGCATAGTCGATTCTGATTGGTCGATAGGTTTTCGTCCTGATTTAAAGGGACAGCGATTCATGTTTTCGGTAGGTATGCAATGGGTGAGGTGTGCGATGTTTGAAGGCTGACTTATGGTATTATTTGGTATGTTTTATGAAGTGTCAGCGAATATGTATGGTATATGGCTGAATACCAATATAATTGTGAGAATTTATTAAGCATAGTGGTTTATTTTAAGACGTTTCATCGAGAATTGTTAATTAAATCAGCGATAGAGTTGTGGATAATATATTTCAAGTTACTTATGTCGTCGAATGATGCCGTCGAATGATGTGTGTTCTCGAGTTCGGGTAGACTATCGTCGCAAGTGTCCATTAATTTAATCCAAGAACGAAGTCAAGTTCATGTACAGCAAGCACCAATAAATGAATCTTTCCTCTGTTCATCATTTTGGCTCATTACTGTAAGTACATTTTACACTTACCTTATTCATGAAACATCATAGTATATATATAGGATTCATGAAGTTGCATATACTTCAACATATTCTTATTCAAAGTTATTATTTTAACTATATTTTCAAAGTTTCATATATAACTTAAACTAATTTGGCAAGTCACTCTGCTGAATTTTTACGTGGGAGGGGCAAGCAACAAACACACGACACCATCCCCCCCCCCCAACAGAGGTTATGGTACCCAGAAGCACTTCAACTGCGGCAAAGCTAGAGAAAAGTATTTTAAAATGAAAATGTTGAAGCTAATTAATGAAGTGTTTTTTTCAAGTATCTAGTGTATGAAATATTTTAATGTATATATATATGTGCATGCAAGTTTTAGTACCATTTCTATTTATATTTTATATCTATTTATTGTTTTAAGTAAAAGTAAGTAAAATGGCTACTGCACCAGATATAATAGTATTAAGTAGGGATAACTATCAAAGTTGGACTCGTTTTATAAAATGCACATTGCAAACTGAAGGTTTGTATACCTGGGTGAATAAAACTGAATGGCCAGATTATACAGATTTGAAGCCCCTTGATAAGTTTAAGCTAAATCAGTCAAAGCAAAGGGCAGCCGGAATTATCAAAACGTATGTCAGTCCTGAAATTGGGTTAACAATAGGTCATTTGGATGATCCGTCGGAAATATGGGAAACACTAAAGTTAAATCTGGAAATCCCAGGAAGAGCATTAAAATCGTTTCATGTAAATGAATTTAGGAATTTAAAAATTAATGTAGATGAAGATATCCCAACTTATATTGCTAGGTTTGAAGAAGCTTATCGTCGCGTAGTTGATTCCGGGGAGGAAGTTGCAGAAAAGCATCGTTGTTACCAATTAATAGAAAGCCTACCAGAAAATTATGATTATTTAATTAGGGAATTAGACCGTTTGCCAGAAAAAGATTTTAAATTTAAGGATGTTAAAGAGGAGATTCTAAAGGAATGTTCAAGGAGGGATTTGAGAGAAAGATTACGAAATGAAACCCTCATGGCTGATAGAACCACTCAAATGTCTGAAAAAGTTTCCCCTAAGTCTCATTCTCGAAATAAAATAAATTTAAAGTGTGAAGTTTGTGATAAATATGGCCATTGGGATAAAAATTGTAGGAAACAGAAAAATGGTGATAAAAGGGATGAAGTAAATTTAGATTCATACGTCGCAGAATTAAAATGTAAAAGTAAAGATTTGTGCAATGTTTCCCCCCCTTGCTGGGAGTGGACATTGGATTCAGCGTCCACATCTCATGTCTGCCAAAATGGGCATTTCTTTACTTATCTAAGTGAGCCACCAGAGGGTGCAGTTGTTAGGATGGGAACAACACCTCATAAAGTTAGAGGAATAGGAAAAGTAAGTTTTAAATTAAAGGAAAAGGATAAAGTATCTATTGTAAATTTACATAATGTGTTGTATGTTCCTACCATTCATAAAAATTTAATTTCCATGTCAAAGATGGATAAAGCTGGTCTCCATGCCACAATGGACAATGGGTTTAAAGTATTTGATAAGCATTGGAAGTACTTATATACTGCCACTCTAAAAGATAATTTTTACGTTCTTAAAGCCATTAAAAGTTATGACAAAACTAAATCTAATGTTAAGAATCAATATTTAGAGCTTGCTGATCAACCATCTTTTTCTGATAAGAATAAATTAAAAGTTTTTACTTGTACTAAATCCTTAAATCAAGCCTATAACACTAATTCAAGAAGTGCTCATGTAATACAAGATAATGTCAGGGAAGTAACTAATATACAAGAATCAAATCAAAATTACAATGTTACATTTGCCAGTGAGCGTAACAACATCATGCTCTGGCATGAAAGGCTAGGACATAGTAATGTTGATATAATTAAGAAAATGTTTCGTGAAAATTTAGTTCAAAATTGTGGACAATTACAGGGAAAAGAGACTCCGTGTGAACCGTGTATTCTAGCTAAAAATACTAGGTCAACATATCCTAGATTAAAGAAAGTTCGCTCAAAAGAAATGTTAGAATTGATACATAGCGATGTATGGGGCCCGGCTCCAGTTACATCAAGGAATGGGCAACGGTACATACTTACTTTTATTGATGATTTTAGTCGAAGAGCCTTTTGCTACCCGCTACGCTCTAAAGATGAAGTTTTCCTGAAATTAAAGCACTTCATCACGTTTGTGGAACGCCAAACTAACAGAAAAGTCAAAGTCATGAGAACTGATAACGGGTTAGAATATTGCAATAAGCAAATAAGAGATATGTTAGAAAAGATGGGAATCAAGCATGAGAGGACCACAATATATAGTCCCCAGATGAACGGCGTGGCCGAGCGATATAACAGAGTTTTATTTGAAGGAACTAGAACGTTTATGCAAGCAGCTAATCTGCCGCCTAATCTATGGGTTGAGGCAGTTATGGCAGTAAATTACATTCGCAACCGAATATTTCACACAGGCATAGAAGCAATACCGTTTCAACGATGGTACGGAGCTAAACCATCCATTCGTCATTTGAAACGTTATGGATGCATTGCGTATGTACATCAACCTAAAGAAAAACGAAATAAGTTTCAATCAAGAGCAAAAAGAGGAGTTTTTGTAGGATATGGTATAGGATCCTGTGGATATCGCATTTATTTCCCTAAAGAAAATAAAGTAATTGAGTCAAAGCATGTGACATTTGACGAAGCTCAACTGAACGGTTCTCCTGAACGGAAAATAATACATCGCACGTTTGTTGATTTTTCAAATGATGATAATGAATTCTTTACAGGTCCTAACATTTCACCGACAATGGAAGATGATTTGACTGTCCATCAACCGAGTAGCTCTACAACTCCGACAGAAGTTGAGAAAGTAATGCAGCAAGATGAATCTAGATCCGAAGAGAAAATGGAAGATGATGTATCAACATCTGAAGATGAATTAGAAGAGAATATTCTGAGGGAACAGGAAGAAGCAGAAGCAACATTTTATAGATTTATGAAGAAAAGAAAGAAAGGAAGAACTAAAGGTAAAATTGATGTTTATATCTTATCTCCTACTGGTTCCAGATTAAGATCGCAACAAGATTTACGTGAATATTGTAAAATGCATAAAATCATATTAGATGATACTGTGGCAAATTTTTCATTAGGGAATACATATGAAGGCCCAATTAAGCTAGATAAGGAACTAGAGAGTGAATTAGCTGAAGAAGCGCTCCTAACTGAAATAATTGTACCACAAAATGCGACACAAGCAAAACAACTTCCAGAGGCACAAAAATGGAAAGAGGCAATGGATCAAGAGATCCAAACCATGTTAGATAGACACGTTTGGACACCTGTCCCAAAAGTTGATCAAAAAGTTATAGGAACCAAATGGGTTTATACTGTAAAGGAAAATAGTGAAGGAAAGAATTGCATATTTAAAGCGCGTTTAGTTGCACTAGGTAACAATCAGAGAGAAGGTTTAGATTACAACGACACATTTAGTCCAGTAATAAATTTTACACTCATTCGTCTTTTCATAGCTTTTTTTATTAGAATATTGAGTTGGGTGCATTGTCTTCTTGATGTTAAATGTGCATACTTATATGGGGATATTGATAAAGAAATTTGCATCAAACAACCTGAAGATTATACAATTCCAGGGAAAGAACACTGTGTTTTAAAGTTAAAGAAAGCAATCTATGGGCTCCACCAAGCTGGAAGATGTTGGTACCATGATTTGCATAATAAGTTAATTGGAAATGGATTCAGTGAAGTACAAGGGTTAACTTGTGTATACTCTTATAAAAGTGAAGCAATAGTTATAGTGTATGTGGATGATTTGCCTATTTTTGCGAAGAATGGTGAAGTTTTAAAAGAGGTAGTACAGTTAATTGAATCCATTTATGAAGTTAAAAATTTAGGTCCTATTTCAATGTTACTAGGTATCAATTTTAAAAGAGAAGAGGATGCAATACTTAATATTAACTGTGAACATTATATTGAAAAGTGTTTAAAGAAGTTTGATGTCCCTGATCTTACTAATATATCTCTTCCTTCTCCTCCTGGATATAATCCTGTTCCAGTTGCTGAAGATGACGAATTTCCCGAGAACCTACCGTACCGAAACTTACTGGGATGTCTACAGTACATTGCTCATCGATGCCGTCCAGACATTGCTTGGCCTGTTGCTGCACTTTCACAATTTACAGAGAGCCACAACCTGTTGCACTACAAGGCACTCCTGCGAATCCTGATGTATCTCTCTTCGACAAAATCCTTAGGATTGAAGTTGGCACAATCTGACCCTCCAATTCAGCTAGCTGTCTACGTCGACGCTTCTTGGGCAAGTGACACTACTGATCGAAAATCCTGGAGCGGCTACATTGCTTTATTGAACAATATTCCAGTAACCTGGAGAGTAACTAAACAAAATTGCGTAGCCTTGAGTCCAATGGAAGCAGAAATAATAGCAGCGACAGAAGCTGTAAAAGATCTAAAATTCTTAAACATGTCTCTAATTGAAATTCAGAAAAGTCTTAACTTGGACATCATTACTATTCAACGTCCAATGCTCTTTTGTGATAATACTGCTGCCATTTCCTTCACCAAACAGAAAGCTGATACCATAAAGAATCGTTATATTGATTTAAAATACAAGTTTATAAGAGACTGGTATAACAATGGCCTCTTCGACATTAAGCATGTTATGTCAAAAGAGAACTATGCAGATATTTTGACTAAATCCCTCGTAAAGGACTCCTTTCTTAGATTCAGAGACGTTTTTTTATGGTGATGAACTTTCCACGAAAAAAAAAAAAAAAAAGAACTTTCTTTTGATCCTGCCATTATTACAAAACCTTTTGTAATGAACTTTATTGCAGAAAATCAAAATGAATGGGAAAGAGGGGCATTCTGTGGGAAAATTATTCCCAAGCATTTTTCATTTCTATTTTTCATTAAACAATTTGTAAAGTCTACCTGAACTCGACAGCACGATATTTTCTTTTCTTTTGCCGCCTTTCGGCGTTTGTTTACGTTTTTACCGCCACGGTTGGATGGTTGCGTATCGCGTTTCGGTCGTGGACCGTATACGGCAATTTTACTTGCGATCGCATTCGCTAGTATTCATTTTTTTTAGATAAGTATTTAAATTTAATTAACATGTAAAATAATCTTTTTAAGTCATTTTTATATTAAAGTAATTTTTCTAAAGTCATCGTCATATTTATTAAATGTTATTCAAATTATAAGTAAATGTTAAATATCTTCCGACTTATGCAAATTGCATAGTCGATTCTGATTGGTCGATAGGTTTTCGTCCTGATTTAAAGGGACAGCGATTCATGTTTTCGGTAGGTATGCAATGGGTGAGGTGTGCGATGTTTGAAGGCTGACTTATGGTATTATTTGGTATGTTTTATGAAGTGTCAGCGAATATGTATGGTATATGGCTGAATACCAATATAATTGTGAGAATTTATTAAGCATAGTGGTTTATTTTAAGACGTTTCATCGAGAATTGTTAATTAAATCGGCGATAGAGTTGTGGATAATATATTTCAAGTTACTTATGTCGTCGAATGATGCCGTCGAATGATGTGTGTTCTCGAGTTCGGGTAGACTATCGTCGCAAGTGTCCATTAATTTAATCCAAGAACGAAGTCAAGTTCATGTACAGCAAGCACCAATAAATGAATCTTTCCTCTGTTCATCATTTTGGCTCATTACTGTAAGTACATTTTACACTTACCTTATTCATGAAACATCATAGTATATATATAGGATTCATGAAGTTGCATATACTTCAACATATTCTTATTCAAAGTTATTATTTTAACTATATTTTCAAAGTTTCATATATAACTTAAACTAATTTGTCAAGTCACTCTGCTGAATTTTTACGTGGGAGGGGCAAGCAACAAACACACGACACCATCCCCCCCCCCCAACAAAAAAGAAATCAATTATTTTTATATTTAAAACTTAAACATCATCACTTTTGCACCACTGTGACGTCATTTTCTCTGACTTTTCACTTTCAACCGTGCTAAGACTACGAGCGGTAGATATGAATATTCAGTGAACAACCGTTAGTGGACTTCCAAGGGAGGCCATTTTTCATCTGCACTAACCGAAATCTGCAATAAACGATGCTTTTAACATTAATTAAAATATGATGGGGAAATGAAACTGTCCGCATAAACCGGAGATACGTCTTAAGAGGAGATGCATTAACGAAAATTCCGCTATATCCTCCGGCAGTTATTGATGTTTTGCGGATAGTATCTATCGCATTTCAACATTTACTAAAACAAAATAAATATAAAAAAAAAAAATACCGAGCTATACTCGGTCTACTGTGTACTAAAATCATTTAAATAAAAAAATTATTACGATTTAATTTAAATTCGAAAGTATGAAGGTTTGAATGTTTAGTGTAAAATTCTTTCACCTACTTGTTTCTAAAAATAACTTGATTGTAAGTATTACATATCAAAAAGAGGAATAACTGAATTTCAAATTTTGGCGACACAGTTTTTTATTGTGTAAAATTTGAATTCTAGATGTCAATGTGCATCTGCAAAATTGCTGAAAAGACGCGGTGACGAAGGGAAACGCGAAATTGTATGATATTCCAACGAAAGACATTGTTGATCGAAGAAAGTTTGAAAGGAAAAAACTGAAATGTTATATTTTGATTACAGAGAAGACAGTCCTCATCGAGTAGTTCCTACATCTGGAGATCGTTCGTATCTATTTCACCTATATTTTCTTTTCTGTGCTAGGTAACATAGCCTAGTCATATGATATCAGATGTGCTATAGTTGATGGGGTATGTGGTTGAGCAGCAGTATGTGGGTAGTATGTTGGTAGTATGTGGTTGCGCACAGGGATTAGCTGGGATTAGTTTCTTAGGAGGCCACTTTGGCGTTCTACTTCCTCTTCTTAACAGCTAGCAATAATCCATTATTTTTCCAAATGAATACCTATCACAGAGAGAAATCAGCTAGAGAAAAAAAATTAGAAGACCTATTTAGGTCAAAAGGGGAAGGCCTAATCGTTCCGAGAAATCACGTTCTCAACAGCTCCACGAAGCTAGAGCCCTCTATTGTCAAAACCATCTTCGAAAACAAAAACACACATTAAAACGTTACAGCGATTCACACCTTGAAATGGAAAGACGTAGCTCGCTAAGAAGTCGCGTGCTGTTCTGTTGTCCACCTGGGTATGAATATTGGAGCTTACTGACGAAAAAGGTCTAGAGGTAAGCTGCAATTTAAAATAAACACTTTAGAAAACATTACGAGAGCTATAACTAAAAAAATGGGAAATAGACTGGAAGCAGACAAAGTTATAAAATGGACTCTGCACAGTAGAATTAACTTTGGAGGACTTCGATTGTACAGCTGATAGATTGAAACAAAAACTAATATAGTTACTAAAAAAATTGAATGAATGGATTTCAAACGGTAGCACACATGACAAATTCGCTTTTCTAGAAAAAGCGGAACATCAAAGCAATCAGAAGCCATAAAGTCTATGAAGTTAAAGATAGTGTAATTGAAATCGACACTACTGGAAAAGCTTTCTTTGGCTTTCTCCTTACAAAAAGAAGTGAAATCCCATCAAAAACATCTCATGTAAAACAAAGCCAAGTCTCCTGACTCTTTGACCGTAAAAAGTTCTGAGATATCATGTGTAGAGCCAAACTTAGCTCTCTTATTAACTCTGATATTTTAATTCACAAATTACTCCTAGTCTCTACACCTTTAGTAAATGATTATTTTGTGACTTGGCAATGACGCAGAACGAGAATGTAAAGGCTGTTGTTTACATTTTAATATTAATGTTTATTTATAAAGTTTTGCATAAAATAGTTTCTATAAGAGCACTGAACGTATATGTATTTGTAGCATGGAAATAATTTTACATTACATTGCAAGCCCGGATGCGAAAATTCTCTACTGCTCAAACTTGATGTCCGGAATTTTGGGTGATTTTCTTCCTATGTAACGTGAATACGAGCCAGACCCCTCTTTTAGTAAGACCCCCAATCTGTGCATCACTCCTTCAGGCTTCTATCCCTCGCGTTCATATTCAGCCTTAATCAAATAATCTAATCCCAATTCAAAACATAAGTAAAGTGTTTACGTAATAACTTTCCTGTGCTGCGTCATTGCCAAGTCACAAAATAATCCTTTACTAAAGGTGTAGAGACTAGGAGTAATTTGTGAATTAAAATATCAGAGTTAATAAGAGAGCTAAGCTTGACTCTACACATGATCTCAGAACTTTTTACAGTCAAAGAGTCAGGAGACTTGGCTTTGTTTTACATGAGATGTTTTTGATGAGATATATTGTATAGGGTATTGTTAGAAAGATCTTGTAACACCGAACTCAAAAATATAGTTGCTTTAATTCTAAATATTATATTTTCTGAGAGATTGCCGAAAATTTACTTCAAAAATAGGCTCCCCCGCTATTTCCGAATCTACTGAAACTAAAATTATGAAAAAATTAGGAGCAGTATGAGTTTATTTAAACCTCGCAGGAAAACTAGAATGATTATGCTATAGCGACTATCTCATAGTTTTTGTGAAAAACACATTTTTCCGCTACACGCAAACTTCACTTTGCTGGCATTCAGTGAAGTTGTTGAGAGGCACTTGGGGTACCCATCCATGCTTAATCATCCAGTGGTTGTTGATAATGATAAAAAAAAAAAAAAAAAAAAAAAAAAAAAAAAAAACAAGATACCAGTTAAAAACCTACCTAGAAAAACATTGCACGGACCAAGGTAGTGTCCACCTTCTTTCAAAGCGTGCTTGGCACAATGCCGAGTGTAAACTTTGTACAAGTTCTTTGTTTAAGTTCAGTGGTTTTGTTCTTTTCTTTGGCAAATTGTAGTTATAAATAGTCAACGTTTTTCATTCCATTTGAAATCAATTCAACCCACAATTTAAAATTATTCAAGTCAATTATTGAAAAATGATTCATAGAATTATTCCAAGTTTTTTACAAAGCCTTATTTTTCTTTTAGCAACCATTTTTTGAAAAATTGCAGCGAGTGATTCATAAATTTATTGCCCTTTATGCATGAGTACAAGTCTCACTTGACTTATTATTTCAACGTGTGAATCAATAAATTTTTTACTTTGAGCTCAAAGACTGATTTAAAATTCGAACTGATTGAAAAAATATCACTGTATTAAATGAAACTGTTTTTATTTGTTTGGGTTAGAAAATGTGCCATGTTTAAATGTTTCCTTTTCAGAATGCCTATCCTGTGTCGGGCTTGTATTCCGTTCATCTGTTGTCGTTGGAAGCGCTTCTGGCCGTTATTGAGAATATTGAGAATCATTGTCAGTATCGAATGATGAGTGAAAATCAAACTCTTCAAAATAAAAATCTCCCTGAAAACGATTTATCAGGTAAGGATTTCATGTTTATTTTGACGTTACTCAACAAAAGCAGGGGTCTATGCAAGATTTCTCCGCTGGGTCCTCCTCCTCTTGAAGTTATTTTTGTAAAAAGGGAAATATTGCGATACGAGATGAAATCCAAACTAAGCAATAACTAACTTTTTTAAGTCTCCCTACAAAAGTTTTCTTTTCTGGCGAGCTTGCTTTGTTCGCATATTTCAACTATATAGACTCATCAAACCTACTGCTTTGCGTGGACCGTTGTTGAAATAAGCTATGTGCCGTTGGTGAGCCCACTCACATCAGAGGGAAATTATAAATAACTTAAACATTACTTATTGTGTCACATTGGGAAGAAACTTCATCCTTGTATTCCATAAAATGAATGTGAAGAATAAAAATATTTTATTAAAGGATTGAATTATTGAGAAAATCTTCATTGCATCCGCCCCTTTTCAAAAAAAGATATGATGTAGTCTACATAGAAACTTCATTTATCAATTACCATAGAGTTAAAGAATTTTTTTAATTAGTTCAGTAGTTTCACTCTATTTCAGTATTTATTTACAATGAGTTCAGCAGTTTCTTTTTTACAGTATCAGTTTACCTCCATAAAAATCAAAAACCCATTAGATAAAAAAGGATTGGAAAAGATTGATTTAGCTTTTATAAATGCCCTTTTTGTGTGGAAAAAGGCTAAATGTGAAATGCCTATCCTGTTTCTATCTTATCTGTTGACTCAACGTGTGTCTGTACCCAGAACGTCTCAGAAATCACAGGGTCCAGGCCAGTATCATTCAAAGCAGAAAAATACTGAAAAGTTATTTTTTCTGTTTGCTAAGCAATCCAACTGTAATTTACCGAGATAGATATTAAATTAAAATTGCAAAAAGGTAGTTTCACCCGTTGTGTTTGTGCCTGTCCGAGCTTTCCTCGGTTCTTCAAGCAGACGACCAGAAAGCATTCTGTTTTTTCTGTATTTTGAAATCATAATTGCCAGGTCCCTAGTAGAGTTATAAAAACAAAAAAATACTCACTTATTCAAGCTAATTTTCAAGTTCCAAGGGTATCTTTTGTTTTAAAAAATATTAATATTTACTATTAAAAAAATATATTTTCTGAAGTTTCCTTTCATTCAAGTTTTCATATCCTTTTCACATTTTCCATTTTTGCTGCATTTTGAATATGATTTGGGAGATTTGGGAGATTCTCAAAAGGTGGAATCATTAAAAGTTAATTATATATGTAATTTTTAAAATTTTCAAATTTAAAGCCAATTTTTTTTAATACAGTACAGGACCTATTATCCGGAATCCTCGGGACCGAAAGCTTTCCGGATTTCGGGTCCTCTCGAATTCCGTCAAAAAATCGCTGGAAAAACGTAAATTTAGTTAAAGAATCGCGAAAAAAACACAAATTTTTTCCAAGCACAGCAAAAAAAAAAAGGAAATTGCGTCAAAATATAGTGAAAAAAACAAATTTCTTCAAAGGATCGAAAAAGCCCCCTGCAATTTCGTTAAAATATCGCAAAAAAATCGGCAAATTTCATCATAAGATCACGAAAAAACTATCTATAATACTAATCTATAATACTAATATCTATAATACTATATATAATCTATACTATAATCTAGCGTCAAAAGATTGCGAAAAAACCCACAAATCTCGTCAAAAGATAACAAAAAAAGGAAATTTCATAAAAGGATCGCGAAAAACATGCAAATTTCGTCAAAGGATAGCGGGGGAAAAAGCAGATTTCATCAAAGAATCGCGGGAAAAAAAGCAAATTTCGTCAAAATCTCGTAAAAAAATGCAAATTCCGTCAAAAGATAGCGAAAAAAAGTCTTCAAAGGATTGCAAAAAAAAAAAAAAAAAAAAAAAACCCTTAATTTCGTCAAAAGATCGCGGAAAAAACACATAATTAGGGCCGAGAGGTTCCCCCCCCCCCCCCCTCTTCTGTAAACTTTCAAAAAAATTGCCGTGAATTTCAGAATGTTTTTTTTTTTTACTCAATCACCCCTGATTCAAGTAACACAATTGTGTAGCCATAATATTTTATTGAAGTGAGAGGGAGGGTGTGAAATATCTGATGATTTTTTTAAAAAACAAATCGTAATATAAATTAATTTTAAACTAAAATTTGTCAGAAAAAAGACTTTTTTCTAATTTCATGTGGGGGTGGGGTGCACCGTGTTCCCTCATTATTGATGTAACATATTTTACTGGTTGCACATTGCAACTCAGTAGATCAAAAAAAAATAGGAATCTGTAAAATTTTCAAAAATTTTCAGAAATTGCAAAATTTAGTAAAAATTTACAAATAAAAAAAATTTTCTATTTTTTTTTTTCCGGATTTCGGGTCCTTCCGGATTTTGGAATTCCGGATAATGGGTACTGTACTGTAGTATAGTATTTTGTCTATAAATATAATATATAAATATTTTATAATACAGTCAAACCTCGTTAACATGAACCTCAAGGGGAATCAAATTTTTGTTCATGTTATCCGTAGTTCATGCTATCAGTAACAAAAAATCCAGGTAAAAAATATTGAGAAAAACACATATAGGGGAGACTGAGGGCTAATGGGACATGGGAGCTAATGGGACAACAAAGTTTTCTCGTAAAATGTCAAAATTTATGCATAAATGTCATTTCCAGTGTTACACAAGAACATGCAGTGAACCACTTTTTTCATTAGCTATTTGCAAAGCAAGAAGCAAGAAATATTTAAACACCAAGATGAGTTTTTTTATATTTAATAAATATTTATTTTGAGTAACTATTAAATCAGTTTTTAATATTAATACTTTTTATACAATGTTCATTTTAAATCATTATTTCGTACCAGAGATAAACAGCTATTTTAAAATAAGCTTAAATGCAGTGGGGTAAAGGATACAGGGGCAAATGTGCATTTCACATAGGGCATAATGGAAGAAAACTTTGTTTTAGAATTGAGCCTTGTTTCTATTTTAATAATTAAACTATTAGTTACATTTTTTAATACATTAATAGAAAACTGTTAAAAATAATTGTGTAAAAAAAAAAAAAAAAAAAAAAAAGTTAGAAATTGCACTTTTTACAGCATGAAATGTAAAATATGTCCCATTAGCCCCAATGTAATCAAATAATGAACCATGCATTTGTAACTAAATTACGAGAAATTAATTATATTTACACTCGGAAGACTAAATAATAACAAAAATAATAATTAGATCCTTACCTTATTTATTTATAGCCAGGAAAAAAAAATTAAAATTACATCTTAAAAAAATCGGTTATCTGCAGTTGTTTTCTGCTCTTATCAACAGTTCTTTTGCGGAAATCTTCTAATTTATCAACAACATCTAAGTATTCACTAGAATTTTCTGTTTGCATCACAAATCTTCGTACAGTTTTTAATGCATTAAATGCTTCAATACTGGATACATTGTTGAATTCTGAATAATCACTGCTATCATCTTCCTCTTCTGTTTCTGAAGAATAGTGTAAATTATCCGCAGTGATTGTAGCACATTTAATTTCCTTAACTATTTTCTCATCCGTAATAGTATCGGATGTCATTATTTCATCGTCCATTGTTACATATTCCTCAAATGTGACATTTTCTGGAAGTATACCGCGTGCTTGTGCTTCTGAAGAATCAAATTGTATTGTTTCTTCTGGTTGTGAAGGAGTTTCTTTGGTAGAAAACCCTGCTTTTCGGAAACAATTTTGGATAGTACTGGCAGAAACTTCTTTCCAGGCAGATCGGAGTATATTTAATGCATCCAACAAGTTGATAGAAAAGGATGTTCCTTGATCGAAACAAGAAATTGTTTGAAGGAGTATTTCTCTTCTATAATATGCTTTTATGCATTTAATTATCCCTTGATCACATGGTTGTATTTTTGCAGTTGTGTTTGGAGGTAAAAACTCTCTACGGATTGCTTTCAGCCCGGAAATGACGCAGTGAGCGCTGCAATTGTCTAAAATCAAACATACATTTCGTCCTTCTCTTTCAAATTTTCTATCGAGTTGCTTGACCCATTTCTGGAATAAGTATATGGTAATCCATGCTTTTTTGCTTGACTCGTACGTCACTGGTAATGTTTTTATACCTTTAAAACAGCGAGGTTTTGCAGCCTTTCCAATGGCCATCAATGGTAATTTTTCAGTTCCACTCATGTTGCAAGCAACTAAAAGTGTTAACCTCTCTTTGCTGCACTTTCCACCTGAGCATTTAGTATTCTTTATAGTTAAAGTTCGTGAAGGAAGTGCTTTCCAGAACAAAGAAGTTTCGTCGGCATTGAAAATATCTGCTTCTGCATATTTACTTAAAATTGATTGCAATTTATTCATTACGAAATCATCCGCAATTTCATCATTTACTGCAGCCGCTTCACCACAAATTTTCTTGCAAATTATTCCATGTCTATCCTTAAATCGTTGAAGCCATCCTGATGAGCCTAAAAATTCTTTTATACCTAAAGCATCGGCGAAAAAGTGAGCCTTTTCTAACAAAATTGCACCAGTAATGGGAAGATTCAGGCTTCTTGCTTCATTCATCCATTTGATTAATGCTGTTTTGATTTCTTCATTATTGGCGATTCTCATTCTCTTCCGACTTGGTTCAAACTTGTTTAGCACACAAGCTGTTTCAATTTTGTCTCTACTTTTTAAAATCAATGATACCGTACTTTTAGCTATTCCATATTTCTTAGCAATTTCAGATTTTTTTAAATTTCTCGAATCTACCTCATATAATATATCGAGCTTTTTTTCCAAACTTAAGGATTGCTGAAATTTGCGACTCATTTTGAGAAATTATACTGTGTATGTGAATGCCCTTACGATTTCAAACGGGTAAAGGAAGTAAAAAAAAAAAAAAAAAAAAAAAAAGACTGGACGAATGACCTTTCATATGATAGTTGCAATATTAAACTGTAAAATTTCCACGTTTGAAGAAAGAAACAATGTACAAAAATACTCCTTTTAGATAGACACCTTTCCTAATCCTGGTGGCATGTGGTTGATGACAGGTATTGTATTGTACAAAAAGGAGAACATTCCAATGCCAACAGCACCTTTTCATGATGCCCTAAAGAATAACCCATTGTTCCCTAAAGATAAGGGAGCTTTCACACTTTTGTAGGAATTTCGTTCATGTTAACCGTCAAAATTTCTCATGGGATTTCGAGAATTGTTCATATTAAGCGAAATTTCATGTTAAACGGGTTCATCTTAAAAGGAGAAAAAACACTAGAATCCGTATTCATTTTGACGGGGACAGTGGGAACTGTTCATGTTAAAAGTAATTCATGTTAAGCGTGTTCACGTTAATGAGGTTCGACTGTAGTATGTCTACAAAATTATACACAAACAGCAACTATTCTGGAAAATTAATGATTAAAGCATTTAATTAGCAGTTGCGTACGTTACAAATTTTGGACATTTTTTCGCACGTACATTACAGATTTTGGACGTTGCGCTTAGTATTTAAAAAATTCTTATGACTAAGAATGTAGTAAATGTGTCTGTATACATATATATATATGTATAATTAACTTTTTGTTATCCAGTAATAATAAAATCAAATGCTTTGTTACGTACGTTACTTTCAGACATAACAAAATACAGAAAAATTCTTTATAGAAAAGTCCTTCTATCTTCAAAAAAGCAATTTTTAAGAAATTATCAAAAAATCATCCGTTTCCTTTATGCATTCGTTGTTTACCATTAGAACCACCTGGAAAAAAGTTAACTCTTTTTCTTGGTGGTACATTGGAACAGTTAACGTTATGAATGTCCGAAATTGGCCTCTTTAGCATAAAATAATAAAATTTTAAGATATTTATACAAAGCATTTACAATAAATTGTCATTTTCTGTCTCTGAATAGAATTAAAAACTCAGTGTAAAAAAAAAAAAAATAAAGTCAATGATAATTAAAGTTATGTTTGAAAGGCTTAAAGTTATGACTTGTGTCCAGTGCCCACCTTTTGAGAATCGCCCATTTCTTGGTACAAAAGAATAAAAAATACCTGCTTATTCAGTGTATTTTTCCATTTCTAATAGAATCTTTGATTTAAAAAAAAATATTAATATTTACAACCGATTTCTATCCCATTTTTTTTTTCTATTTACTCTTCTTTCTTGATTACTGTTCACCTGCAGCTCTCCTTGCAGAATTCCTAAAAATTAACTGACAATTTGTTTTGAAATTTGATTCATTAAATATTATTACATGAGTTGAATTTGTTTACATTTAACTTACACCAAGAAAAGATGTTGAAGGAAGTCGAGTTGAACAAAATTATGCTAAACTTAATTGGCTTACAGGTGCATATTATTTTCTGACACTGATAGTACTGGAGAATTTGCTTTGTGAAGGATTGCCTTCATAAATTAACATTTTTTGCTCATGTATCGTTTATGAATACTTTGATGGAAAAAGTTATTGGGTTGTCAGCCTAATTTCAACTGAAGTTATCTCAGAATATATACCTATTTGAATGCAACCCATCTCTCAAACATTAGCTTTTTTTTAATAGTTTTTCTATAAAATAATTTTTATGTGGTTTTAATTGAAAAAAAATATCCTGAGTAAAAATGGCCAGCTGGTATATGAAATGTGGAGTGGCCAGCCCTATCTGTGTATGAGAGTCACATGACTTGTGCTATTACAATATCTATTTGAGATAAAATCGTGAATCTCTCTTTCAGACGATGGTTTGGTGGATTCCTCTAAGAGAGGCGTTCTCCAGCAAGGTGCTTCCGGTTACTTGCTGGGCCAGGAGTTGATTTCCACCAGCCAGGAAGGGAAGAACTCGGTGGCCTGTTTGTTGAAGGACTCTGGCAAGCAGAAGCCCCTGATGCTGCCCAACAGGATGAAGATATCCTTGGACATACCGAGTCACGAGATGCTGATGGCTGTCAAACACAAGAAAAAAGTAAGTCTATACCTCTCGATAGCGTTGTATTAAAAGGTTTAATAGCTCTGAAAATCTCCTATGTTTACTACAGTGTACCTTTTAGATTTTTTTTTAACCCGGCAGTAGTCGTATGTCGATCTTTTTGCCACCCCTATAAATTACTGTAGACTCCCTCAAATCTGCAACTGCCTAAATCTGCACATCATTGCAGATGTAAACAATGAAACTTTCATTTCAGATGCAGGGGCAGAATTTTTTAGTTTTATACCATTTTGTGTGTCATTCTCAATAATAAGACTGAGTATAAATTTATTTCTGAAAAAATTCAATATATTGCTGTCATCACTATCCTTTTACCCTATATTTATGTATTAATCAAGCTTTTTTTTTGGATATCGAGACTGACTAAACCTGAAATAAAACTTCCTTACTTTATGATTTTGATGGGAATGAATAGGGGTGCCTTGATGAGGAAAGTTTCACTGAATACTTCAAGGAAAATGATCATTATTAATTATTTACTTGACCTTTAACAATTGAATCCATTTTTAAATTACTTCTCATCATTTTAGTTTATTACTTTAATTAGTTATTTTGATATTTTACTACATTGCAAGCATTCATTATAATTTTGATTGCATTATTACATTGAAATGACTGTTTGAAGAATGGAAACAAAGCAATGACCAGAAATACACAAAATTCTAAAATCCGCACAACCTCGGGTCCCATTTTGTCTGGATTTGAGGGAGTGTACTGCATCTTCTCCCACCTCATATCCCCCTTACAAATACAATGGAGAACTATCCTGTAGCTGACATTAAATGTTTCTCCACAAACAGAGTGCAGTAAAACGCCATCTCTGTTTTTCCTTCAGGTCCAATTTTACAAGCAAAGTTGAAATAGGTGGAAAATCTGCACAACGATCACTCATGTCAGCTCTATTTTACTTTTTTCCATTATTTCAAATCTCACGAATATAAGATATAATTTAATTAAACTGCAAGTGTATAACTTCATTGAAATATAATATTTGAATATTAAGTGAAAAATGTTTGTTATTTTACATTTTCTGTATGCGGAGGATGGCAGCAAAAAGACCGAGTGCGACGAATGACGTTCTGAAAAAAAAAAAAAAAAAAAAAAAAAAACCGCAACTACTCTCGTGCAAAAGGATTCTGCACGCTGCCTCATTTTTTAGATGAATTTTGACAGACTCTGACTCAGTCGTCTGGAATTTTAAAGAGACAGTTGTGCTCACACTTTACCAAACACAACTAAATTCTTGCATTTTCCCAATTCAAGATCATCTCACTTGTCGTCAATAATAAACGGAACTCATGACATCCTCAATCTTGAGTGATCATGTTATCAATGGTGTAATGTTGGGTTATCATAGAAATTGTCCTTCTCTTTTTTGCTAGATCTTCTTTTTTGTGATCCAAAAATTTCCAATCTGGTTAATCTAATTTAATAAATTCCTTAAAATTCAGAATATTAATATATTTTTTTAATTCTTTTAATGATTTCCGAATGTTTCCTCCATACAGAAATATAAAATATAACATTAGATGGCTAAGATTTCAAATAGAAATAATTTATCAAAAGGCAAAGTCGTCCTTTTAGGACAGAAAGGGGGGGTGTTAATAGCAAAAATTTAAAAATGACCTCTGAATGAATGTTATAGCAAAATTTATTCTATTAGACTAGCCTTTTATGTTTGGCTCAAAATCACCGGTGAATTTTGAAAATATGGATATTTTCCCATTCAAAATAAAATAAAAACTGTAATAAGTAAAATAAAAATCTGAGTATCAAGTGCTTATCAAGTCTTTGTTTTGAGTCAAATTCGTAAATCATGTAAGTTTCATACAAACTCTCTCTTAAAAGCTGTAGGGTTACTTCCTGTTACCTTAAAATTTTGAAATTTGGCATGAAGCAACATCAAAGGAAAAAATCCGAAATGTAAAGGAAAAAATCCAAAAATCAGTCATTTATAATTCTGTGCCGATTTATTTTCTGATAAACTCATCCAAGAATCTGTCTGTCAAGAATTTTTTTTTCCTCGAGAATGGCTGAAGGTAGCAATTTAAATTAATATCAAATAAGGTCCATGACCCTATAGTTTTGTAAAAATTTTGACCTTCTAACTCAGTGTGATGAAAAATGAGGCCTTTAATGTCTTTGCAAAAATGCAAATCTCGTAGAGCATCTATCTGTTATGCATCAATTGCTTATTTAAACATTCAGTAAAGTCTTACTTGAATGATAAAGCTTTAAAGTATTTACTTCCTATTGATGCACGTTTATTTTTTCGCCCTCTCTTGTTCTTGTTTACATCCGAGACGACCAGCATTTTCTTTCATGCGTATTAGCTCCTGAAACAAGTGCCGTTACTGAGTAACTGTCAGTAACAGTGATTTCAGGATCACATCTTTCGCCGTGAACGGCTGACTTGTGACGTCATAGTTTGCAGCCAATGGCGTTTCAGCTGCGTTTGTATGATCGGAGTTTCTGATGTATTTTGTGTAAGTTTGTATTTACTGATTGGCAACAGTTTTTATGCAAAACAATTGCTGTTACCGGGTGTATAAAGGTCTGGACTGATTGTGGATTAGTAGCTTCGTGAATTAATGTACGTTTATATCACCTGTCATAATGTAGATGCATTAGATATTATTTTATTTTTATATTATGATTTGACGGCGAAGTAAAGCTGTTATAATGTACATAATCATCATATCATCTTGCTTCAAATAAAATGAATTTGTTTTAGAACTAGTGTCTTAAGTCTTCCACATTAACCACAGCAACTCTGTTTGGCCAATGTTTTAATTGGTCAACAGGTTATGGGCCCAGTGGCCCTGTGGAAGTGAAGATAATGTTTTTTTCTGCTAAGCGCTGATGAACTTTTCCTGTTTGTTAAAAGATGTACCTCTTTGCTGGAGTTCAGATGTTTCTGAATGATGTTTTTCGGCGACGTTTGTTGTGAATTTTTTTGACGTCTCCCATGGACTATCGTAATGTTTTCGTCAATTCTTCGGATGCTTTTTTCGTGAACTTTACCAACATTGTTGAAGTTTATTTGAAATTGCTTCGACGGAGGCTGTGTTAAAGATGGAATTATCTAACATCGCTCTTTTGACCTCCACGAATTGGGAAACATGGGAGGTAGAAGTGAAAGTCCTGTTAATGCATTTTGGAGCATGGAACTACATTGAGAATCCTGATTCAGAAAACGAGGTGAAAGAAACAGGGGAATCGTTGGAACCGAAAGATGGGAAAGCGGAAAAAACAGTTTCTGTAACAGACCAGTTGACATGGAGGGAAAGAAGCGAGATGAATTTACGAAAAGCTAGATCATATACAATAATCTACCAGACCTTGTCTCCTGAGTTTAAGCCTTTAATCGCCGGTACCACTAGTGGAGCTGCTGCCTGGAAAATTCTAAAAGATCATTTTGAACCAACTACAAGAGCCCGAGTAATACATCTGTTGGATGAATTTTTTAGTGTGCGATATAATCCCAGTGAAAATCTTGGCCTTTTCCTCTGTCGAGTGAAGCAAGCTGCTGAACGCCTTCGGGAAGTTGGACATACATTACAGCCTCTGTATTTGGGGTATCAGATAATCCGGAGTTTACCAGAGGAGTATGGTTTTTTTCTAAATTTGACATACAATGGGATGCAATCCATTCAGCCAACACAAACCAATCTGACTAAGATATATTTAAATAAATGACAGCTTTACAAAGCAACAATTACAAGAAGCATCTAGATATTTGTCAGGAAACTAGGCACTTACTCGGCTTTACAGTAATAGGCCATAATGGAACCCTCAGGGTGCAAGTCTTACTTGCACTTGCCCTATTTTTTTTAGCACTATAATGTCCAAAAATCAGGGATGAGAATTTTCCGTCTTTTGGCGGATTTCCGCTTTTTTGTTATTTCAAGGAATTTCTGCTTTTTTTTCTCTCGAAATTCCGCCTTTTTTTCCCGAGGATTCCGTATTTTTTCTCCTGCAAAATTTTGTTATTTTCTGAAATTTTCACTTTCATATCGATTCTGCTTTTCTTCCGATTTCGAAAGAACATTCAAAGGTGATGATAAAACGGCAAATTTCGTCAAAAGATCGCGAAAAAGTGGCAAATTTCGTCAAAAGATCGCGAAAAAGTGGCAAATTTCGTCAAAAGATCGCGAAAAAGTGGCAAATTTTGTCAAAAGATCGCGAAAAAGCGGCAAATGTCACCAAAAGATCGCAAATAAACGGCAAATTTCGTCGAAAGATCCCGACAAAAATGGCAAATTTCGTCAAAAGATCGCGAAAAAAGCAAAATTTTGTCAAAAGATCGCGAAAAAGCAGAAATTTTCGCCAAAAGATCGCGAAAAAGCAGAAAATTTTGTCAAAAGATCGCGAAAAAGCAGAAAATTTTGTCAAAAGATCGCGAAAAAACAGCAAAATTTGTCAAAAGATCGCCAAAAAGCAGCAAAATTTGTCAAAAGATAGCGAAAAAAACTACAAATATCATCAGAAGATCGCGAATAAACGGCAAAGTTCGCGAAAAAACGGTAAATTTCGTCAATAGATTGCGAAAAAGCGGCACATTTCGTCAAAAGATTGCGAAAAAAACTACAAATTTCATCAAAAGATCGCGAAAAAGCGGCAAATTTCGTCTAAATGGCGCGAAAAATACATGTATTTAGTGCTTTTAGTGTATCCTCCCCTTCCCCCCTCTTTTGTAACCTTTCAGAAAATTTGCTGTGAATTTCATTTTTTTTTTTTTTTTTTACTCAGAATCGCTCCTGATTCAGAATTCACATTAAGCTGGCTGTAGGTCCTGGTCCAATTAGCATGTGTGACCAAAAATAACTAACCATTGTGATTTTCACTAAGTTTTTCAAATTTTTGCTAAAAAATTTATGAAAATTATGACACACAAAAACTCTATTCTTAATTATATTATTTCATTTTCAGGAGCGGTCATGATTCTGATAAGTCGAGCATTTCATATGGCCTACACTCAATGTTTTAAGAGCTGTGTGTAATTTGGCTATTTTCACTGCTGTAATGTAGTATACAGGTTTGTGCGCTTGTCTCCATTTGAGTGGAAATCAGACCCTGGTTTTATTTCTTAAGTATCTTTCACGGATCAAATGTGGTACAATTTTTTGTTCGCGCGTGGTTTCAGTCTTTTTGCTTTTTTGCAATTCTCATCCCTGAAAAATAAAAATAATAATTCAGTTATATGAATTTAAAATGAAGTATAAATGCTTGTAGTTTATTGGTCTGTACTGTGGCTATGATGTGCAAAACAGAATCAACATGCTTTTTTCACTGATATAACAACACAAGTTTGATTGATTTATCTACATAAGTCACATCAGGAATGTGGGATTATTTGTTGCTAAGCTGGATTATTTGTTAAACGCTTTTAATTTAACTACATTCACTGCTAACTTTTACGTACAATAGGATGCAATCCATTCTTTCCAGGGATGTAGCGGAGGGTATACGCTGTATACCTTCTGGATTTTTTTAAGAAGCTCTGTATACCCTCTGTTTCTCAAATAAAGCTTTGCCCTCATCGTGTATACCCTAGGCATGACGTTCATAACTTTAGCATATACTCTGTGCCTATAGTGTATACCATCTGGTTTTTTTACGACTACATCACTGATTCTTTCTTCAGTCATCCCCAAAACAATCTGGCTAAGATTTAATAGTTAATTAAATGAATGACAGCTTTACAAGCACTCAGTCACTTAAAAGATAATAATTTAAAATATCCCCTGAGAAATATAAAAATATATTGCTCTATTCTAATTTTTGACATTTATCTATTAAGAGTGGTGAATGCAGAAAATCTGGCACTAAAACTCTTTTGTTTTATTCTTTTATAAGTTTCTTCCTCTTTTTACTAATTGATAATACATTTGTTTTGGTTTCATCCTTCCCCCCCAAAAAATAGAGGAAATACCAAGAAGGCTATTTTTATGGACTCCATCCTAAATGAATGCATTGCACGTTATAAGATTAGACTGGCACTGTGAAAATTTTAACAATGAGTTCAATAGACAATAAAAGCATATCTTATACTTTCAGACTGGACTTACCAGATAATCATAATATCTGATTACTACCTGTTATCTGGCGCACAGTATGTTTGCTTATACCTGTTGCATCTCTAATTACATATGGTATTTTATGGAGTTTCCTCGGCATGAGATTTTGTCGATTGAGTTTCAGACTGGATGATAAAGGCAAATGGGTTGTATGAGTGAATTGTGTCAGCAAAAGTTAGTTTTACCAGGATAACTCAGTTGGATGCCGCTGGCATGTCCAGTGTACACTGGCATGTCCAGTGTAAGGTCCTAACTTCATTTCTTGGCCTGGATGTTTTTCATTCACCTTTTGGCCTTCACTCTAAAATTTTCTAATATGCCATCCCAAAACTATCTTCTATATTTAATATATTAATTTTTACTGTGCAATTACACACCAACTATTAGGAAGTGGGGTGCATTTATTTGAATTTTACACAGTGTTAGGGTGACCAGTGAGTCAATTTTATAGACAGTAGTCTCTCAAAAATCCTCGCAGTTTGGGATAGTGCAGATTTTAGAGTTTTCAAGATCCTGGATTAAATTACTTGTTTTTTTTTGTTTTTCCAGCTTACTTCTATCTATTTAAAAGAAGAGCTTGTAGTAATTCAATTTAAGCAAATCAAAATTTTTTATTTAAAAGGACATTATCATTTTAATACCCAAAATTATATTTTATTACAATTTTTAAACATTTCTTGTATAGTCCTTTGCTTGAGGACTTTCATTTTCTCTTGTGGAAGTTTCTTTTGAATTCTGTAAACAGTCATTATTTTTAGTTGTTCTATACAACTCAAAGCAAATGCAAAATAATATGGAAAGCAGTGTTGCCAACCTGCATTGCATGAAATATAAAATAAATTAATTTGCTACTTTCTATAGTGGCTGATAGAGGGTGCCATTGCTAAAACTTTTGTGGACGTGTTTACACTTCTCGTCAACTTCTATTGTTTAATACTTTGTTGTGTGTCAGTTTCTGTCCAATAAAAACGCTTTATTTGTGTAATATCCTGTGTCCTTATTATTTTCTCATAAATTATATTAAAAATAATTTGATTTTTATTTGCTGATATTTGGGAATAAGAATTATAAAGAATATTTCTTAACTGTAAATTCCGCTGTTCATGTTTCGAAATGCATGCAGATTTCAGAAGATTGCGGATTTTCGAGACTCTGCTGTATATAAAAGCACCCCTATTGAGTATTAGAATTTAAAATTAGGTCAGCCTATATGTGTTTGATTATTTATCTTAAATGTAAAATTTAATGCAATAGAAACTGTTCATTTTAAAAAATATAGGGCCACCCCCTGTTGAACGATGAAAGGTTAGGCCAAGTTATGAAGAAATAAGCCAATATAGTTTTTCATAAGCATCCAAGGCTGTATCAAGGAAATTAATTTTGGAAGTGATTTTGTGGGTTTAAAATTTTATTTTTATCATTTATTTATTTTATTTTTTTACTAGCTACTTTTTAAAAAAATAAAGTGAACATTAAAATACTTATTAATTACTGACTTATTAGAAGCTTATACTGTAAATTGTGGAGTAATTCAATAATGCAATTACAAAAAAAAAATTATTATTGGATACTTTTTCATTGTAAATAAATTTAGAATCTCATTTGTGCAGATACTGCTTTGACGATGTATAATGATTTGTTTGAACCAGTTTTATGATATTTTGCACCTATGTTTTCAAACATTTCATCCCAAGGAGCATCTGTTGAAACAGTTACGATTTCCAAACTTTAAGACTGTGGTCGGAATTAAATTCTCACTGTTTTCTTCAAAAGTTGAACCAATTGAAAACATTCCAATCCTGCTTTTACAGAATCCCATTCCAGAAAATTGTATGAATTTTATATATGTCTTTCCCAAGATTTGCTTTCCTTTTGCAACATGTTGACAGAATCAAACTATAAAAGCAAGCCAGTGTAGTTTATTTTTTATCTTCACTCTCTTGACCAATACTTAATAGTAATCTGGACAGAAATTTCGGAGGGAAATCAATACCTGCTGATCCCCCCCACTGACTATGGGTCTTGTAAGCATGTTCAATTGGATGAAATTTTACCCAAGAGATGCTGAGATAGACTTATCACCAAAACTGGGAAAAACACCCCATAGCAGTGTCACCTGTTGGGCAGTATGCACCCAAACTGTAATCAGCGCTGTTTTGTCAAGATCTATGTTTTGTGCTATGTTTCGTGCATTGATTCTAGAATTTGAATAGCCACAAAATGTGTGCCCCCTACAGAGAAACATTTTTCCAACAGGATCCTATTCAAAACTAATTCTAAAAACAATCAATCCATAAAACTAAAACATTTTCATGAAACCAATCCTTTCTTCTAAGGAGTGTAGACGAAAGTAAAAAGTTATTTAAGAAAGTTATTGGGCTTAAGATGTTTATTTGCATTTGAAAGGTAGTGTTTTTTAAAGTCTATTTTTTCATCCTTAACGCCTTCTTGCTGGTTCTGAGTCGTTTGATAGTCAGCTCAAATTTTTTTTTCTTTGATGTGTGTCTTTGTGTGTCTGGAAAGTAATGTATGCTGAGCTAAAAATGTCTGATTTGCATGCGTAGAATAGTGTTTTTGAAGATATGTTTCTTAATCTTTAGATCCTCCTCACGGGCACAGAGCAGTTCAACAGTCAACCAAGCAAAGGCATCTCGTTCCTCCAAGAACACGGTCTTCTCAGAGACCCCCTCGATCCGGCCGAGGTGGCCACCTTCCTGCGGGACAATCCACAGCTGGACAAGAAGATGATTGGAGAGTACATCAGTAATCGGAAAAACCTGAAGGTCCTGGAAGCGTTCGTCAAGTGAGTCGTGACGTGTTATCAAAACTATCCATTTCACAAAAATTTCTATGAAGAATATGGATTGCAAGCTAAATATTTCATTCCATTGAATACATAACCGGGCATCCATTTACTTTTCTAAAAAAAAAGAACATCCGCTCATCATTATCTACAGTCCTTACTGTTAAAGAAAATGCTTTCAAGATGATTTTCTTTTCCTATGTTTTTCAATTCCTACTATTAGCTCACACTCTCCCTATAGATACTTATGTATCGTGTTCAAATTTTCAATCATTAATAAAATACTCATTATTCATCCTATCCACTTGAAATACATTTTTTTAAACTTGTACATACTGGATGACAATGGATGTTAATACAGTTTTTTTTTCAAATACTAGGGGGCTCGGCCCCCTACGAGCTAAGCTCGCCAACTCC
Organism: Maratus speciosus; assembly: GCA_963932465.1. NCBI lineage: Eukaryota > Metazoa > Arthropoda > Arachnida > Araneae > Salticidae > Maratus > Maratus speciosus. The sequence goes on from OZ010786.1 coordinate 687,156,623, forward strand.
CGTCCAGACACCGCAGACTCTAAATGCACGCTAATTGGATCGGCTTTAAAAAGATTTCGAAAGATTGAATCATATTTTAAAAAACAGTGGCGATCTCCCTATAAATGAATTTCTATTCATTTCTCTTTGATTGGGGAATTTTAACGCCAAATCCGCTGCGGTACTACTTGATTATCCTGTCGACCCATTTCGCCAAATTATATAAATCGCCAAATTATACAAATTGATAGAATTTTTATTTTAAATAACGAAAGAACAAATAAATTCATACAACATTAATGAAAACACAAATAAAACGTCGAAATAAAAATAACTTGATGACGTAGACACGTGTAACAACATTTCAAAATAAGCTAATATAAAAGGAATTAAGTAAAGAGAGTCTTTGTCTCCTGGTATTTTTTAACAAAGCAAAAAGAAAGTTCTTTTAAATGAGACATTTTAAATTAATTCTCAAAATATAAAATAAATGTCTAGCGCAATTTCTAAATTTAAACTTTTTTGCAATATTATTTTGTGTTCATTTTATGTAATAACTATAATGTGACGTAAATATGACGTAATTTCTCCTAAGACTTCTAACGCATGTTAATGAATTTATTATTTTACAATATCCTTTCTCTTTTAAAATTCACATGTATACTTTTTATGACGTAATTTTTAATAAGTTCCTGCTTTTACGTAATTATTTAATTCTAATTTGAAAGTTTTTTTCCTGTTTATAATAGTCACGTGTAAATAAATTTTTAATTTGAAGCAAACATTATTGCTTGCACTTTTTATACAGTTGGCAACAGTTTAAATTAAGTACAATTTTCTGAAATCTGTAAAAAATATCTCTAGAAATGCTGAAAATTTGAATTTAAAATAGAAATAAAACCTGAAAAAATGAGTCAAAATAAAAAAATTAATGCAATCTGCACTCCGGCAAATTCTAACGCATAAAATGATCTAAAAATGATTACACTGCCATGTATAGTTTTTGCTGCTATAAAACTTTTTTAGTGGAACGATTTTGTCCAACTTTAGCATTAAATAACTCTTAGAATAATTCTTCGATTTGAAAACTGTCTGCATCAGCGTGTTTATCAAACGTTTCTGTATAAAACCACCGATTTTCATATTTTTGTATGCATTATTTTTGTTAATATTAACGAAGAAAGGCCTCCGGTCACAAAAAAATCAAAACCGGCGGCGGCGGTGACAGCGGTAGTTACTTTTTTTTAGAATAGAGAGATTAATTCATTCATTCAATTTTAATTAATTCATTTTCATGGGAAACAAAATGGCAGCCATTGGTTATTGAAGATCACTGAAAGTATTTTCATTAAGGGATTACCATAGGGGGGGACCCTGTTCTGCTGCCCTATGCCGCCCAGTTTGTCACCAACTCGGTGATAGATTGCCCAATTTGGAGGCCAAAATGAGTCGCCAAAAGAGACGCCCATTTGGCGAAATCTCTAATATTTCGCCCAATTCCCATAGACTACCATTGTGAACCTACTTGCTTATAGAAAATCAACCCATTGAGATATTTTAATGCAACAAAAACTCATATTAGCTTAATATTAAATTTTTCTTGGATGACCTAAGTAGGAATTGACTTTAAAAATAAAAATTTTATATTACTTGTTTTTTTTTTTTTTTTCAGAAGTGAGCACCTATCCACTTAAAAATGTTTTCCATTTTACTGCCTCTCTCTTTCTCCTTTTGCGTGCTCATCCAAAGAATCTCCTTCCAAAGCTGATAGGTGTGGCATGTACAAGTGTATAACTTAACTGGGTTCCTCTTATGTACAAATGGAATTGTAATCCATTTTTCACCCTGATGGGCTAAAAATATTTTTAGAACTTAATGACCAATTAAAAAATTCATTTAAAGATATTTTTATGTTATCACACTGCAGGGAATCCATCGTCCAATAATCTTTAGCATTGCAGACCATGTGTGTGTTACAACAACAATAGAGTTCATGATGTGCCACTCACACCGGCAAAGTGGCTGTGAAACTACCACAATGAAATAGTTCAAATGCTAAAAGATGCAAAATAAAGTAAAGCGTGTTTTGAAGGTACACTTTCATCCATTAATAGTTTAAGTACAGTATAATTTAAATGAGGATGACACATTGAGAAACAATTTAGAAATCCCAAATCAAAGCCATCTGTACCACCCATGTAATACTTTCTAGCCAACTTTGTCCTGAATAGATAGTTAATAAATAATGTTTTATTATTATGTTTTTTTTTTTTTTCTGTTCCCCTCTCTCAAAAAAGAAACAGAGCAAAAATTATATATTTTGACTCTCCATTTAATTATAAATGAATACATTCATTTTAAGGCATTTTTTCATTACCCCCCCCCCCCCCCCCCCCCCCAAGGTTCTGTTTAATACGTACAATTGTATATGAGTTGAAACAACAGTGTATAAAAGGATGAAACCCTCAATGCCCACAAAAAGAGCCAAACGGTTGTGAAAGGGCAACCACGAAACATTGTAAATGCCTTTAAAATTAAACCGATCAATTTTAAAAGCTGAATATTCACTTTACTGAAAAGTTTAACTTGCAACTCTTTGTAGAAATTTTTGTCAAATGGATGGATTTGATGTGTGTACATTTTATGTATTTTTTAAATACCCAAGAAAACAGGAGAAATGTCTGATGTGTCCAAAGGATTGAGTTGAATTAAAATGGAATCTATTATAAAGGAACTTAACAATCTCATTTTAAGTTATAGATAACTTCCATTGCAAAAATATTGCAGCTGTCCAAAGGGCCAAAGCCATTCCAGTACAATTTTTACAGATCATCACCCCAAAACCAGCTTTCCTCCCATAATATGTTGTTTATATCTGATTTTTTGCCATGGTTTTTATGAACCCATTTGGATGTGACTCAGCATGTGTACAGGATTTACAAATAGGTCTAAGACGAGTTTGCGTGTCAGCTTTATCTGCTGTCTGTTTTCAGAAGGGCAGCCATTTAAAGATTTTAAATTAAAAAAAAAAAAAAGATGTAAGAGAAAGTTTTTCCATTGGGTGTTCAACCTCGATATAAGGATACGAGAACATTTCTGTTTTGTCTTTACCTTAAAAAAAAATGGCTGAGATTGAAGTTGTTGATTCAATTTGTAATTCTAGGGATACTGTCGTTTTGAAACAGGACAACCTATTAACTATTTCACGATTCTTTCTTAAATGGGTTTCATTTATGAGTTTTAGCAAATGTGATTGTGTGCAAATTTTTATTCATTGTTGTAACCCTTGTTCCAACTCTCATAGGCTTAAAATTATATATTCCTATCGGCTCATGTCAGACTCTCGCCAAGCTTGGCAACACTTGGTGGAATATCATAAAATTCAGCGACCCCAAAATAAATCATCCTACATGAAGTCGTCACTCATTTCACAGTAGCTGATTCATTTCCCAAAGATGTTTCTCCAACTCAATATCGACAAAAACCGGGAATGAATCTTTTATATCCTATTTCTTGCATTTTTATAAAATGAGCTAAAACCTTAAAACCAAGAAATAGGGAAGCTATTTTTTCCTCCCTATATGATATATAGGTCTTAGGATCTGTTTTGCTGAAACGTGTGCATGCATAAAGAAAATAAAAAGCTATTGATGAAGCTGATTGTGCAATAATTAAAAAGATTAGACTAAAATATCCTGTTATATGCCTGATGATAGGGATGGATAAGTTGTTTAAAATATCATTGGTAAAATTTACAATAAAAAGCTTTCACTTCCATTTTCTCGAAATTTAATTTTTGTTACCTAACATCGTTTTCTATTCGCATCCCCAATTATAGATATTTTGATTCATTGTATTATGTTGAAAACTTAAGTAATCTATGTAATAGATTTCCTTGGAAGATATTTTTTTAACATTCATCGTTTTGTTTTCATGGCTGTTTATATCATTTGGCTACAAAATTCACTTTCTTTTGCTATATATACTTTACTAAGTTTGTTTTAACCAAATACGTTAAGAGATTGAATAAGGTAAAAAATAGAGTCGAAGTAGAATAAATCTAATTAAGAAATGAGAATTTGTATTCTTTTACTTTGAATACAATTATTTTCAAGAACTTATTAGGCTTTCTTAAACATCCGTGTTTTTGTAATTGGGATAGATATTTTTTTCATTCACTGTTCTTTAACATTGTTGATTATGTGTCATTTTTTAAAGTTCGTTCAAACTTGCCACTTATTTTTTTTTTTTTATGTTTTCTGTGCAGGTCGTTTGTGTTTGAAGACACACGTATCGATGAGGCCCTACGACAGTACCTGGAAACGTTTCGTCTTCCTGGAGAAGCTCCCCTCATCTCTCTGCTGATGGAGCATTTTGCCGAGCACTGGCACGTAAGTCATCCACCGCTTCTCTCACCCCCTTTTTTTTTTTCGCATTCTCTGCCATGTGTTCATATTGTCACCCAGGCCACACTCGTTACAAAATCCTGTTCAAAACAACACATAAAATGTACTTTTTTCTGGAAAACTACTGAAGTGATTTCAATGCTTTTATTTGTATTTTAATCATTTTGTCTTTCTGGAAATTGAGTTCCTTTTTTGGAATGTTAATTTAAAATAACCCCTTAGATGTGTCACTATTGCCTTTTTTAATTTTTAAGTCCATTTCTAGTTTAACAGCTGCGAAAAACAGTATTGGCGTAGTATAAGTCCATGTAGACAAATCGCCTCCATAAATTGTGCATCACCCATTTTGTTTATCGTTGCCAATTGTCACTCAGTGTTTAAAATTGTAATTTAATTTTCATTTATTAAATGCATTTCATCGTTAAAATTAGGGATTGACAGAAGCAGCCATTTTGCCGAATACTTGAAACTTTTTAATACACATTTTTGCATATATTAGCTTTTTTAATAAGCTTTAATTGAAATTAAATTCTCAATAATTTAATTCAGTTACATTTTTATTCTTAAATCTAATTACACAAAAAAATTGAATGACTTCTCTCCACTCGCAAATTCATTAACCCATCACTTATTTTTTATTATTTTATCACTAGTCAATACCCAAAAATAACCTATGAAAGTATTAAACTATACAGGATATTAGTAAGGATAAGGATTGTCAGAAAAACAAAAGTTCATTCAAATACAAATAAACAATGTTGTCATTAAGCTGATTTACTGATTGTCTAAGTCTAATTATAAACATATTGAATAGGAATGTTCTCAAAATACAAAAGGTATCATATTGATTTGTACATTTAACTATTTTCTGTCAAATTATTGATAGAATATTTATATTATGATTAATATTTTAACATTGTGGTGATGAAGAAAAGAAATTTGAGCGATTTTGATATAATGGTTATAAAAGCTATAGGATGGTCATAGGGGTATACTTACTTGATGTGTGTATTTTCTTTAATATGCACTTCAGATATACAGATATGAACTCTGATATACTTATTTGATGTGTATATTAAAGAAAATACACATTAAATAATTTTAATTAAAAAAAAACTAATGTAGAAGTAAATAAAATTAAATGATAAGGGAAAGATGCGCATCTTTCCTTGCTTTTTTTTTCTCTGTTTTAGACAGTTGTTTTGATTTCACACCTATGTAGACTATTTTAGGAAGGAAAAAGTTTTTTTTTAAATTAAAAATGGCCTTTGACTTGTTTTTTGTAGTGCAGCTGAACTCTGAACTCATGCACATAATATTGAAACTCATTGTTTAGCCTATTCTTCTGCTAAGTAAAAGAGAATTCTTCTACTTCTAAGAAAATACTTATCTGCAATTATTCAACCGAATTAAGTATTCGGTCGAAGCTGAATATTCGGTTTACATGCCGAACTACCGAATCAACTATTCGGTATTTGTTCAATCCCTAGTTAAAATGATGAATAATATAATAGCAAACTGAAATAATACAAAACAGTGATTTAGTCTGCATTTATTAAATAATACAAAACAGTGATTTAGTGTGCATTTATTAAATAATACAAAAACAGTGATTTAGTCTGCATTTATTAAATACACTAGCAAAAGCCATGCTTTGTTTGGATTCACGTAGAATTATTTAATAAGACAAATATTTGAAAGTAACACTATTTTTTATATTATTCTTGCATCTTTATTAAGCAAAAACATTATTTTATGTTTCGGCGCATTTTAATTTTAGAAATGTAAATTCAGCCAAATAACAAAGAATTTCCTCAGAATTTTTTATTTATGATATAACAAATTTAACAATTAATTTTATTTGTTTACAATTCTTTTGTTGCCACTTAAAAAGAAAATCATTATATAATTCTTTTAAAATGCGTAAGTATCGTCTGCGTAAATGATTTCACATAATAAGAATAAATTGTGCATTGAAATTCTTAACACTGAAAAATACTTTTATAAATGAATTTTCACAAATTTTAATTCATTAAAAATATGCTATAATTTTCATAAAAAATGTATTTTAAAAATTTCGGTACTTGTTATTTATCCCTTCGGCCAAATTACTGTCGCCAAACTGTAAGATTAAATGTGAATAATGGTTGATCGTAAATGTCATATTCACTCGACGACACGTGTTTACGTCATCAAGTAATTTTTATTTCGACATTTTATTTGTATTTTTATTAATGTTATACTAATTTACTTGTTCTTTCAGTATTTAAAATAAAACTTATGTCAACTTCCATAATTTGGCGATTGGTTTGGCGATTTATATAATTTGGCGAAATTGGTCGACAGGATAACTAACAAGTACCAAAATTTCATAAAAGAAACTGTGAAACACTTTAATTAATCATGATTCTATGTATAATGATTCACTCCATGATTTATTTTTTCTTCTGAAAATAGACGTGTTTCATTTTTTATTTGCAAAAATGTGTCCGTAATGGAAAAACATGTAAAATAAATTAATTAAAACAATAATTTTTTTTAAGGTTATTCTGTAAAAAAAAAATAACATTGTGCAAATATACAGATCATAATTAATTTTTATGTTTAATCTCAAGGCAAAATACTGAATAGTTTTTTTGTAAAGTGTACGACAAAATGTAACTTGTATAGCCTAGTAGAGGATTTGCTTCGCTCATCCTAATAAAATCAAATGAACGGCTTCTAGCAATAAACAACATTAAAGACGGTAGTTTTATATCCAGCTATTTGTTATGCCCACTAGAATGAATATAATATAAATATTAACCCTTTAACTGCCGCGGGTGTATATATACGACTTCAGAGACTATTTGCATATATTACAAGAATGAGGAACTAACAATACAGCGGGACAATTTTTACCAATAGAGCTGTGTTTTGCACATGTGTAACATGTGCATTTTCTTACTGTTATTTCTAAGGAAACTAATTGCCGCCTTATTTAATTGTAGAATTATGTTTTTAAATAAGGCAATGGAGATCGCGTCCGATTTCGTCGGCAGTTAAGGGAAGTTAAGTAATGCAATAATAATACTGTATCAATGAATATAATATATCTGTATCATATCATCTATATATTTAAAACACAAGATTGTCTTTTGAGTCATCTGTGCTGAGCTTTCTACTGAACCCATTTTGATAATTAATTTTTACTTTCTTCTGTCTTCAATAGAAGAAAGTATTGTAATTGAAATTTTTTTCGACTTCCGGTTTTCGACGGATTTGCACGTTTTAGGGGTCAGAGATCCCAAACAACATGTTTATGGAAAATGTCTGTCGCCATTGTACCATCAAAAAGTGTATGAAGTTATGCGTAGAATTAAACCAAATTTTTATTTTAAGTTCTGGGCTATGGCAAGCAGGTCCTTCCTTCATTTGGAAAAAAATTGCCGGTAGGGGGCACTGTCATAGCAATTTTTGTGATATTTTAAATATTGTACCTTCGAAAAGTGTATGAAGTTTTGCATAGAATTGAACCAAATTTTTATTTTAAATTTTTGGCTATGGCAAGCAGGTCCTGCTTGAATTTGGAAATATTCAGCCGGAAAGGGGCGCTGTGATAATGATTTTGTATTGACTTCCATTGTAAACCTACTTGCTTATAGAAAATCAACCCATTGAGATATTTTAATGCAACAAAAACTAATATTAGCTTAAGGGATTCTATTAAATTTTCCTTTTGATGACCTAAGTAGGAATTGGCTTTAAAAACAAAATTTTTATATTACTTGTTTGATTTGCAAGTTTAATTTCGGTAAAAATTTTTATGTACTATATTTGTGTACTTTAATTTTATAGGCGAATAAAAATTTATATTTACTCTGTTGCCACGAGAATAGTGTCTATTGGATTTATTTTATATTTATGCATTATAACTTTATGAATGTCATTTTTTTTTCATTATAATGAAATATAAAATATATTTTTATTTGAATACAGGGTGGTTAAGGATAAAAGCATGTATATAAAGTACACATGAAAAGTTTCATCTAAATGTCCCTTTAAGCGTCTTGCAGAATTTTTCATCTCTGTTTAATGATTCATAAAATAATACTTATGAAAGTTATTTGTATGAGACCTTATTTATTTATTTATCTATCTTATACACTGCAAAAAAATAACATTAATATGAATTTTGTGTTAAATCAGCCAAAGATTATGTGACGAAAAAACAGGGTTAGGACGCTTAAAGGGTTAAAGAGAAAAATTGATGTAACTGTGTCAAATTTTCATTTCTTAATTATAAAATTAGAATTGAAGACTTCATTGATTACTCCATCTTGATTGTATTTACCTGTTGCTTTTTTAAAAATGAATAGTAACTTACAGGTAAAATGAATTAATATTTTAATCCTTAACCGAAAACGTACGTCTGTGAGATGTTTGCATCGACATATCTGCCATTAATATTTTCTCTCTCCGACATTCCAAACTTATTTTTATGCTGTTATATTAAAAAATGGGTCCTGTTAAGGCATTACTATTAAGGATTAAATGTTTAAGTTCACTATTTGGTAAATTATTAAGTGTTCTGTTTATGCACGGGATTTTCATGTTTCTGGTTGAGGGTTATTAAAGAATTCGGAAAAGTAAAGAATTTCAGGAAAATTAAAATTAATAATAAATGGTGTTATGTTAAAAAAAAAAAAAAAGCTTTAAATAATAATTGTTTTTGAAATTAGATTAAATAATGCAAGGCTTATATTTTGTAGGAATTATTTTTGTAGATTTATTATAAGTTCATTTAGCAATTACTTATTATCGGCAAAGTCCCATTTCTTTCATTGTGGATCTGTTATAAAAAAAAAAATCTTAGTCTACTTTTGGATGCCAGTTGAAATCAGTTGGGATAACTTATTGAGATCACTATTTCCAGACATTGTTTTATAAATGTATAATGATGGTGACAACCAATGTCACTTTCTCTTTTATTGCTTTTACAATACTGATTACTTCTAAATACTGTATAAGTTTAATTCTTACATCATTAAATAGGAAGAAAAATTATTTTTAATGAAATTTATTTAAAAATTGCCGCTTAATTTAGCAACTTTTTAAACAGGATTTAGCCAGGATTATTTTTCAAATCTATCTCAACAATGACCCTATGTTTGTTCCAATAATGCAAAGTAGCCACTGGCAAAGTTATCACAGTTGGAAATTGATTACCCTAATCAACTTAAAGTGGGAGGAAAAAAAAAAAGATACATTATAAATAAGTTGCAGCCTTTTGTCACAAACTGAAATCTGTTAACAAAAAGAGAAATTTTCTGTTGAAATTGAACATAAAATTAAAATCACGTTAAATTGGTTAAAATTATTTTGCATCAGAATAGGCTAGGAATTGTATTTTATTATTTTTTTTTAAGGATCCATTGGGTATGTCACTTTATAATACGGAAAGGATCTCCGATCAAGGAAAAGGGACAGCCATCCAATTATGGATAAAAACGGAAAAACCATACAAAGGAATTATCACTTGAAAAAATGAAAATGGCTAATCGTTTAATGAATAATCTTTAAAATTTTCTAAGATGTTATGCCGCAACACAACAGTTTAAAATCATTGTTATGTATTTATTTATTTTGCTAATTACAAAAGCAATATCATTTTTGTTTCCAGAAAAGCAACAATGAGCCGTTTTTCAACAGTGACGCTGCCTTCACCCTCGCCTATGCCATCATTATGCTGAATGTGGATCAGCATAACCATAATGTGAAGAAGCAGAATATTCCTATGACCATTGATGTAAGTCAGGTCTACATCACCAACAATAATAGCAACTATTTGTAAATAGATCTCTCCTTGAAAATATGTATTTAGCCATCCTCGATTAGCTTTCCCCTTTAAAAAAGTATTTTTGCAATATGAATAGAGCTTTTATTAGACTTATTTAATTCCTTACAAAATAAAAAAATAATTTTCGCAGATTTAATCCCTGATGGTCACTATTAAAAGTACCTTGTTCACTTTTCTGTCGATCCTTTACAGTCAACACAATCTGGCAACCCTTTATGAGATGAAATGGCAATCATGTAAAAAAGTGTTGTTGTTGTCTATTTTGGCAATGTGCCTGTTTAATTTTTATTTATTGTGTGGATAAGCTGGTTTTTAAAAAAGTGACTCTTATAAAAAATAATGGGGTTTGACCGCTTCAAAATCGCCTATTATAACGGCACTTCTGTTATATTTAAGTTGAATGTTATTCTAATAAACACTGTACAGTGTTTTTCTAATTCAGCTGCTACCCATTGTTAATGTATAAATTTCTCATTTTGATAGAAATTTAAAATCTGTCACATTCATCTTGTTATGGGTTGTTCCATTTAAAAATAATTCAAACTATTAGTTTCTCATTGGATAAGAATAGAATTGTTTTTCTTCATGTCATTATTTTAGTGGATAATAATTATTTTATGTTAGTATCCCAAGATAAAAGGAATAACTTTTTTAACTTATCATTTCCATATAGACCGGACCCGATTTCCCTTTCATAGGCACTCTTGGGCTTCATGAAAGAGGCTGCCCCTCTGCTGTTTCTTTTAGAGGCAATAAAGTATGAGCTAATAGACATCCAGAATTTCTTATTTTTGACAGGCTATTGAACTGAAACTGTTGTGAAAAATGCTTTGAGTACTTCACACTCTAAATAATAAAATCAGTAACAGGTTTACTCTCATTTATTAGGAACGTTTATTAGTGAACTCTTGATTCATAGTAGATGGTAGTTATGACATCGTAACTGAACCTGGATTTCTATTTAGAGGAAAGCAATATTTTAATTCTGCAACATTTTCCAATGGGTGGACATCCAAATGTTTCATTTCTGTATGTGACAACAAGTAACACTCACAATCCATACTTTTGAAGGAATATTACTCTGAGATGTTGAACTTTTCTTCTGTGACAGTAAATTGTTATGATTTCTGCCTTTAAAAGTTCGCTACCTTTTTATCATTGAAGCGAAGCTCTAAAAACTTCACCCCCCTCCACCCACACACACACACGCACACCTTTCCATTTTTGCCACTTTGGATTCGGATCTATGCGTCCCATTCCTAAATTCAGCTCTACATTTATAACTTATTAACTTTTTATATTATTGAAAAGTTTTTGCGTCAATTGTTTTATAGTAGTATTATGGTAATTTTTATTTTTAAATGTATAATATTTTCATCAAATTTAGATTTTTGAGAAGTCGTTGTGTCTCCTTGTTTTTTTTTTTTTTTTTTTGTAATCAAAGATAAATTCTGATAGCAGTGATGAATACAGGGTATAGTCCTCCCCCTCCTCTCCCGGCTTTGGAGCATCTAAACACCCTTCTCCTCCTTCATGAGCTGCTAAATACCCTAATGGAGAAAAATGCCTGAATTCAAAACTGCTTGAAAGTATTCTAATTAGATAATAGGTATTGTCTTTTTGCTATAATAGGTATGCCTTTGTGTTTTCAGGATTTCAAAAAAAATCTGAAAGGTGTGAATGGTGGCAATGATTTTGACCAGGACTTGCTGGAGCAGATCTATTCCTCTATCAAGTATGTATGCAACTTATTCATGCTTAAAATGTTAGGTAGTAAAATACAAAAGAACAAAGTTAGTTATTAAGTTAAATAATGCTATAAAAAGTGATAAAATATCTATCTTTATTAAGATTGACGATCGTTTCGTTGCACAAATGGCGACATTTTCAAAATTATTCACCTGATTTTGTGTGATTTATAGTGACTGATTTTGAAAATGTCGCCATTTGTGCAAGGAAACAATCGTCATTGCCTGTACTTTTTAAATTTACTAAAATAACCAACTCCAATTTCTACTTTTTAAGCACTGTTATAAATTTTTTATTTAATTTTATGATGTTGCGGAAAGAAGAATTTAAAAAAAAAAAAAATTTCTACTCAGTACTCAGTACTTCTAACATGAGTAGAAAAATATCATATCAACACACTTCAAAGAATGACATGTTAAATGCAATTAAATTTCTGGGGATCTATGCATTTCAAATTTATACAAACTTTAACTGTTGGTTTTAATTCAATTTTTAGATTTTTCTCTTATTTGTCTTTACCTAAAATCAATATTATCATTGTAATCTGGAATGTTTTTAAAGAAAATTTTTCCAAACAAACCTAATGTTGGTATCCTCATTGCCTTTGTCACTGGACGTGCTGTGCACAATCCAGTCTGTTTTGTTTTTATAATTTTAAACAAAAATCTTTCCAAATGAACCAGCCCCCCTCCCATCTACCTTCAGCAGGATACACCCTCAAATTTGAGGATTTTATATTTTTAAATGAAAATCTATCCAAACAAGTCTAGAATTGGGAGTTCCACTGCTTTCGGCAGAATACACCCTCGAATTGGATTTAAAATTTTTAAATGAAAATCTATCCAAATTATCTGTTATAGTGATTGTCGTTTTAGATGTATTAAACATTCAGTTCTGACTAAAAGTTTCTGAGATAGCCTAAATAATATGAAATAGCTCTCCCATCCTGTTTTAAAATGTGAATACAATAAAGTTGCAAAATGTACTTCTGGTGCAACATAAAATGATATCTGGGAAGGTAATGAGGGAGAAAAAAAATAAGGTCTGACAAATTTGTGAAAGGACTTCCAGACAATAATTTTTTTTTTTTTTTACATCATTGAAACCGAAAAGTAGCATTTTTAGTATTTTGATTTGGAAAGCAGATGTAGAATTTTAAATCTGCAGAAAAAAAGAAAAATTTTAAATCTGCATTCAGAAAATAATAAAAAAAAAATTAAATACTTATATAAAAATAAATCGTTAGAAAGGTAAAGGTACCATGAATAGGTGGGTATTTTTTGTATTTTGATCTGGAAAGTGGTTTAGAATTTTAAATTTACAAGGTTTTTTGCCGCTTCCTTACTGTCTGCGTGAAGAAATGCAGTTGGTCCAGACAACCGTGGCAGCATTCCATTTTGAATCTTCATTCCATTTTTTAATTAATGTTTCAATGAATTAATCTGAACCTCATGTGCATTTGGATCTACCTTAGTTTCTCGTATTTTAAGTTTTCATGCTTCTACATGGGGTGGTCTTCCCTAGTTATTGCCAGCACACACACACACCTACACACACAGAAAAGTAAACAAACATCTTCTTTTAACAGTATAGAAGACCCCTACATTGAGGTCTGCACAGGCCCGGCTTAGCCCGGGGCCCTTACCCAGTCAGCAAAATGAAAGAAAAACTTCCAATGGGCCGGGTCTGGATTAAAGACAATTTTTTTAATGGGCCAGTGCAGGCAGGTGAAAAAAATAAGTGGGCTGGGCTGAGCGAATAAAAAAATTCAGCTTGCTATAAAAGTTTAAAAGGATCAAACTAAGCCAATAAAATGTGAACAGTTTTCAATGGACGTGACTAAGGCGAAGATAAGTATAAATAAGGTTCTACAAGCTGATGTACAGAAATGTAACATGTCCAGCGTAGAGATTGGCATTGGCAGTTGTATCTTAATTCTTTTGGCAGGCTTGGTCAGTCTTACATTTGCTTTCTAAATACTTGGCCTACAGGCCGGGCCGGTACTGATGCTATTCAACATTCTATGGCTTCTTAACCATAAAGTAATCTGTAATGTTAAATTTTTCCATAAATATGTACTTTAATTGCCTTTTTAAAATAATAGAAAATAATTAAAAAATACATATGTAACTGGTATTCGAAAAAGCTTTGCGAAAGGTTTTCGCCAAATTGGTGTGGAAAAAAATCGCATCAAACCCGGTGCGTATAAGACATCTGTGCCATATATATAGTACAAAACATATTTCAGTTTTAAAGCTTGAAACAGACAATAGAGTCAAAACATTATATCAAATAGAGTCAAAACATAGTTGTATTTAAAAAACTAGTATCGTGAAGGAATTTTCACCTTGGTATTAATATAAACTCTATAACATGCTTTTACATGTATTTATGTAAAACAGTATTCTAGAAAAATATCTTAATTGTATGTTAAGAAAAATCGGCTTTTTCTGTGAGTCGAGTCTGATTTCATTGATTTTTGCACGGGCTGGGCCTGGGTTAAACTTTTAGTTTTTGCAATGGGCTGGACCAAGATAGCTTTTGTTTGGGCCCATACAGACTTCTACTCCCAAACCCACCCCTGCCTTATCGTTTTCTTACTAAGCATTGGCTAATAAAATATTTCTCTTAGGAATGAAGAGATTGTGATGCCGGCTGAACAAACTGGAATGGTTCGAGAAAATTACCTGTGGAAAGTAAATATATATTTTTTTCTATCTCCATTCTCTGCCTATTTTTAAAATTTTAATTTTGGTACTTCTCTTTTGTAGAAGCCTTGGCAAGGGGATATTTTTTTACACAGATTTTCTGAAAACATATTTTTTGTTCCCTGTAGGCAAGCAATTTTTTTATTGTTGATACAATTTATTTTAGCATACAGAAACCATTTATCTGTTATTATCTAACCTACGTCGTCAAGATCAGTTGCTTTAACCCTCTGACTGTCTTGGAAAAGGGCAAAATTGTAATGTTGTTTTCTTTTAATTTTGTTTTAAATGCTAAAAAAAAATGATTCTTTGAACATATTATAAAAAAACTTAATAATGAATATGAATGCAATCCTTGGAAGTATTAATCATTGCTCAATGTATTAAAAATACATTAAATGAATAGAGTTATATTACTTTAAATATTGCTTGTATTGCTCTGAAACCTGGATCTTAGTGAACGTATTAACACGGGCTTGTCAGTGAGGGGGTTAATTCATACATAAACAAGTGCAACGATTCCTCCATTTTCTTTTCACTGCTGTTTATATCATTTGTCAACACATCTTATTTTCTTAAACCTTATTGCACCAAGATCCCTACCCTTATACCTTTATTTCTTTGAAAACAGAAGTTAGAATTTCTGTAATGAGTGGAATTTAAAATAATAATCATCACATGAAAGTCAATGAAAGTGTCATGAGTTATAAATAATTGAAATGATTTATTGCTGTTATTGTAAATAATTGAAATGATTCTGTATTTTCATGACATATTGGATAGCTGCAAAAGAAAATCTGTTCCACATACACCTGGCCTACACACACAAACATTAACACACTACACACGGTGGAGTGAGTCATTGAAGCAAGGAATCTCAGATTCTGTCTGCAGCCCTTTATTCTACTCTTATCCCGACTCTTTTGCGGAAGCCAGTTTGAAAAAAAAAATCAAAAATTGAACAGACAAATTTAAAAGGGAAATTGCACAAATTAAAGACGCCGAAAAGTGGGAAGGGAGGGCTTGGGTGTCCTGAAGGCTACCGAATGACTCCTGCTGCGTTGAGCTTATTATTAGTCTCAGTCGGTGGTTGGGGTTGGGCTGGGAGGGTCAGCGGCCTCTTTCCGTCTCTCATTCCGTCAAAGTAGCAGCTTATCCAATGTAACTCATTGGATCTATATTTTGTTGGTCTTTAATAGCATTGATTGCTTCTTAAACCCTTTCAGGGGCAGAAAAAATAGGTTGACTCGCACCCATTATAATTGACTCACACCAGAATTTTCAAACAAATTTCTTAGAAAATAAAAACCTGCACTTTTACACTTTCATTATAAAAGCAAAATTTTATTAAAATATTTGTGTTGAAAGGGTTAATGAAGTTTTTTTATTTTGCATTTAATGAACTGTGGTCAGTCTGTAATCTTTTTTGTATGAGACATGACAGCACTGATTTTATATCTTGAAGGTAAAAATATTGTATTTTCCAGAAATTGACAAGCCAGAGTCCTTTGTAACACTCTTGTCAGTCATTCTGAGCACAAGAATAACTCTAGATGCTCTGTCACTTGGATCACACCTATCTGTGCTTCTAAATGCTTTACCCCTCCCGTTTTAACTGTGCCAAATAGAACAAAATAGCTACTTTAAAATAATCTTTGTTTGAAAAGGGTCACTTAGTTTTCAAGATTTTTTCAAATTTTCTAGTATAAAACTCTTGATGTAATAGATTAATGTTTAACACAATTAATGAATGGGTAAATAAATCATAACAGTTGTAAATCGGGTTCGAGACAAACCCATTTTTCAAAAGGAAGTCCTGAATATTTTTTAAACGATACATCTGATTATAAATGGGTGCCTAAGTGTGTGTTCATTTTTATAGATAAATGATAAAATTGTAGACTACTTTTCCATAAATGTAATAAAATATAGATTCATTTTCTTTCACTTTGGTTTCGGGGTAAACATTTCGTACTACTTAGTCATCCCTTGACCCATTTTGCCAAATTATATAAACTGACATAATTTTTATTTTAAATAACGAGAGAACCAATAAATTAGTATAACATTCATAAAAATACAAATAAAAATCACTGGATGACATAAATACGTGTCACTTGCTTAAAGTCAAGTGAATGTGACATTGACGATCCACCCTGATTGGCATTTAATCTTATAGTTTGGCAATAGATTTTGGGTCGACGCGATAGCCAAGTAGTACTCAATATTTTAGGTTTTGGTTGCAGTTTGTCGGGCTAGAGTTGGGTTTCAGGTTAATGATTTTTGTTGGCTTCGGGCAGGTTACCTGCACAGCACTCTAGTATCCTGCTGAGGTGATTGTTAAAAATATAATAAAGCCAATGATTGGATAGAGTTTTAATGATGGCTGTAAATTTAAAATGACACTAATAATGCAAAATAAAATAATTAAGAACTTGAATTAATTCCCTTCTTCAAAACAAGAAAAATCTCTTCTAAATTTCAGGCTAAAGGGGAAATTCACCTCGAGTTTTCATTTCATCATTTTGCACATGGCTAAGAAGCAATTTATAAAAAATTTTTCCACTTAAGTTTTTAAAATTAGCCAAAATACTCATTCATGACAAATGTCTCACCTTGAGAATGTTGGAATACTAATGTCTAAAGAAAATATTTTTGATAATGCCTAAAGTTATTGCATGTGTTTTTATTGTCATAAAATCTGACAGTAGTATAAGAAAGAAGTTTTGAGCAATATTTTTAAAATTTATTTGTGTCTGATTTGTAATGACAGATAAATTTTTTGAAATACGAAATTCCTTGGGGGGGGGGGGGGGGATTTTCCAAGGATTGTAAAACATTTTAAGAAGTTTAGTCTATTCTTGTTTCTTTCAAATAGCATCTGACACGTTTATCCCTTTATTCAATTTGTGAATAAGCAAAATTTTCACTTAGAGACCAAGGCTGGTATAAAAATTGTGCCCAACTTGTTTATGATCGATGTACCTGTTTCCTTTTCAGGTTCTGCTCCGACGTGGAAATAGTCGCGAGGGTAAATTCATCCACACTCCGAATGGCTTGTTCGACCATGACCTCTTCTCTCTGATCTGGGGCCCGATGGTGGCGGCCCTTTCTTTCATCTTCGACAAGAGTTCGGATCCCGTGATTTTGGAGAAGACCATGAACGGCTTCCGCAAGTGTGCCATGATCGCCGCCTACTATGGGATGAGCGACGTGTTCGACAACCTCATCATCTCTCTCTGCAAGTTTAGCTCCCTCACCAGCTGCACAGAGGTAATAGACAACTCATTTCCAACAAAGAAAATTTTACACTTCATTTATGTAGGTCCTCTTGAACAGATGTTCTGATTTTCATACACCTTATTTATTTATTTGAAAAAATTCATTTACCTGTTTAAATTTCACTGAGATCTAAAAGTAGGTTGAGTCGTGTGTTTGTATTCTTTTTTTGTGTATATGATCTTTAACTTTCCTAAAAATTGCACAATCATCACACATTTTGCTTAGGATGTTAGGGTCACTCTACTACTTTATATTTTTTAAATAGTCATAGTCTGTGTGTACAGTTTTTTTACGGGGAAGTGTTAAAATCAGCCCTATTGGCAGCAATGAGGTTTAAAGTGGGTCATGAAGGTAAATTCTCTCTTTTTGTCTCTTTGAATAAGTACAGTTACCAGTTGCAGTATTTTCTGGTGCAAAAGAGGCACTCAAAATCAAGTACATGTAGTTTAGGGGGGGAAGCAAAAGAATAAGTTAGCTTTCTATAATAAGTTAACCTCTTTTCGCCCGCAACCCTTTATTCTTCTACTTATTCCGACTCTTTTGCGGAAGCAACGTTCATAGATCCCCAGCCACATCCTGAGTAAAAGACACTCTAGCAAAAGCGAGGTTGGAAAAAAAAAAAAAAAAAATCAAAAATTGAAACTGGACAAATTTAAAAGGGAAATTACACAAATTAAAGACACTGAAAACCGGGAAGGAAGGGCTTGTGGCGATGAAGCTACCGAATGTCTCCTGCTGCTTCTAGCTTATTATTAATTAACTAGTGATAGAAGAATGAATTGTTTTAATAAATTTATTGTGTAGGGATTATTGCAGTATTTTTCGTTGGGCAAGCAGTAAACATTTTCTTCCTTTTTTATGAAAGATAAAAGAAGCAAATTGATTTCATTAGAATTCAGTTACTGACTCAATTCATCTGGAAGAAGCCTATTAGGAAAGTAAAATTATGTTGTCGAGCTTTTAGATGATAAACTTTTTTCACTCAATCAAATATTCCAAAAAAGAAAATTGTATTTTTCTAGTCACTCTTTAAGTACAGAGAAGAGCATTTTATTTAAGTCAAATGTATAAATTTAACAATTGTAAAAAAGGGGAAGAAAAGAACTGTTCTTATGTTTCTCCTCTTTTTTTGTTCTTAAAATAGTCTTAAATTATTATCTCTCTGATAAAGCACATTTGTTAATGAAATTATCTCTGAACCTGTATTATAACAAAATTCTTGAGCTAAAAAATAAAATAAAATAAATTTTGGATACTATAAAAAGACTTATTTCTGTATTTTTCATTTATTTTTTATTTTTACATTTCCAGTGCAGCTATTGACTGCTGGGTAAAAATGTAGAATTTTTAACTATTTGTTGTGTGAATTTTCTTTGTTAGACTCCCAAAACGTTGCCATTATCATTTGGGTCCAACTTCAAAGCTCAGCTAGCCACCAAAGCCATGTTCCGACTGGCCCATCACCATGGAGATATCTTACGAGAAGGCTGGAAGAACATCCTGGACTGCGTCTTACAGTTGTACAAGGCATCTCTTCTGCCCAAGGAATTGGTTGAAGTGAGTGCTGCTTAGTGATCCATGCCACTTTACTGATATCCGTGCATTTTCATGAAAAATTGAATGCAAATTATTTTCATTCAAAACCTGTACAAGTCTAATTTATCTCAGTGTTATTTTTGGGTATTACTTACAAGGGAACCACTTTGGGTGTTGCTCGCACCTAATATTGAAACCTGGTGCATTTTAAAGCTCTATATTAGGAAGTTTGGGAATCGATAAAATTTTTTTGTTAAAATAATATTTTTTGATTTTACAGCCGATTAACTTTCTGAAAATGCAATTTTCGAGACCACTTTTCGGGCTGTTAAAGTAAAAGTTTAAAAAAAAAAAAAAATAGTTAAAAATATAAATTAGTCAATAATAACTATAAAATGTTGAAAAAAGTTTTAAAATTCCTTCAAGAACCTACAAATTTGATTTAAAAATAAATACAGTATTATATTTACATATTTGACGGGGAAAGATTGGCGTCTTTTTCATCCCGTACAGTTTTCCGGCAACCCTAGCTCAGTATTTTCTCTACGCACCGTGTTGTAATGTTTTGGATGTAAACCTATTACAAGTGTAAAGCTAGTAAAAATTTTGAAGTGCCATATCTGGCCACTTAACACTCTTTTGGTGTAAAATTAACAAATAAAAATCCAATAATAAAAAATTATAAATATAAAAAGATACATAAAATATGATTTTAACAAAGAATTTTTATCGGTTCTCTAACTTTTATGCATAGGGCTACAAAATGCACCAGGTCTCGATTCTAGGTGCGAGCAACACCTAAAGTGGTTCCCTTGTAAGTTATTCTGTCGACCCAAAATCTATCACCAAACTACAGACATGTGAAAATTATTAGAATAATTGTGAAATTTACATTAAATCTTATTATATTAAAGAAATAACATATTTAAAAAATATTGATACATTTAATATTTAGTGTGCATCCTCTTGCTTTTTATTAAAGATTCGATACGTCTTGGCATACTTTGTATGAGTTTTTGGCAATTAATTTGTATTTCGTTGTCATGATGTCAAATTTGGATGAGTTTCTCTATCAGAACATTCTTGTTTGTGATGTTTCATTTCTTTAATTTAATTAAAGAAAACACTTCCATGGCCTGGAAACAGTCCAGATATGAATCCCATAGAGAACCTTTGGGCCATTGTAAAGAAAAAATTAAAGAAATGCAACATCAGAAACAAGACTGGTCTGATAGATAGACTCATCTAAATTTGGCATCATGACTATGAAACACAAATTAATTGCCAAAAACTCATACAAAATGTGCCAAAACAAGTATGCCATCATTTCTTTAATAAAAAACAAGGGGGTGCACACTAAATATTAAATGTATCAATATTTTTTAAATATTTCTTTAATGTAATAAGTTTTTAATGTAAATTTCACAATTATTCTAATAATTTTCACACATCTGTATAAGATTAAATGCCAGTAATGCTTGATCGTAAATGTCACATTCACTTGACTTTAAGCAAGTTACATGTGCTTACTCCATCAAGTAATTTTTATTTCGACATTTTATTTGTATTTTTATTAATGTTATACTAATTTATTTGTTTTTTCGTTATTTAAAATGAAAATTCTGTCAATTTGTATAATTTGGCGATTTATATAATTTGGTGAAATAGGTCGATGGGATAACTAAGTGGTACCTATTTTTGTTTTGGTACTTGCAATTCTTACTAGTAGCAAAATATGCTATGTGGAAAATACGTATTCCATAGCAACATGAGTGACAGAACATTCCTCATTTCTTGAATTTCATACTTTTAGGCACTACAAAACTACTAAGGATTATTGTTTATAAGGTATATCAACATTTTGCTTTACTTAAATCTTATCTTCAGTTAAATATTTAGAATGGAAAAAACCTATGTATCTCAATTCTCAAATAAGATATGGATTGACTGTATAAAAGGATTTTATTTGCTAATTGACAGAAACTCATAAATTTTCTTTAAAGCTTGTAATATAAAAAATATTCTGTTTTAAGAACATGGGTTTCTTCTTCTTTAAAAATGTTAATTTATAACTTAAAAATCATATTTATGTAATTTTACAAGGTCAGGTGTGTGTGTGTGTGGGGGGGGGGGGGGAGTATGAGAGTAGTTGGTCCAAATCAAATGAAAAATATTTTGAATCAGCAATATAGAAAGAAGATGCATTTTAGGAAATAAATTGAAAGAAATAATGAAGAAGAATTTGATATAGGTAATATATACAGGGAATATTTCATTCATTCATTTTAAATATAAGACCTGTTTAATCGACAGGGTATATTATGATATGTGTTGAGTTTTATGTTTATGTAAAATTATTTAAAACTATAATTTATTAATATTTTCTTTTATAAAAGATTTTATGCTATGCAAAGTTGATTTTTTTGTGTGTGTGTGTGTATCAAAACTTTGTAAATCTCGAATTCCAACCAGATTGCTTTTATTTACTTATTTATTATTTAAATAATTAAATAAGCGAGAAAGAATGTATAAGTTTTCATTTATGATTTTGATGTAAGATAAATGACTGCAAAATACAATCTCTTTCAATATTTTATCTATTGCTTTTTAAGCTTCGCCATTGTTGCTGCTGGAAGAACGCTTTTAAAATTTATTTGCTTTTATTTATTTATACTGACAAGGGAACCACTTTTGGTGTTGCTTGCACCTAGCATCGAGACCTGGTGCATTTTGTAGCCCTATACATAAAAGCTGGAAAACTGAAAAAATTTCTCTGTTAAAATAATATTTTATATACTTTTTTATACTTTTAATTTTTTATTATTACCGATTTATTTGTTTATTTCATGCCAAAAGTGAGTTAAATTGCCAAATAGGGCGCTACAATTTTCCGCCTGCTTTATCCAAAGAGAAAATGTACAGAGCATATTACTAGAATTATATCAGATTGCGATTTTTTTTAAAATAATTGATAGCATAAGAAACAAATATTAGGTTTTTATTTTTTTTTTTTTCTATGCAGATGATAAATATATAAGTAATAAATATAATTCTATAAAAGCTTCGAAGATCATTGAAAACTATTTTTTAGTGAAATACAAAATAAGCAAACTATTTTCTTTTGAAATCAGATGAAATAAAGTTTCGAATGTTTAAAATGAAATGTTGCTGTATTAAAGGGTCCTTCGGTAAAAGTAATCATAAAGTAAATTAATATTTTTACACAATTTAGAAAAATTACTGTGGCGAAATAGGTCGGACATTGCAATTTCTAGCTA
Source organism: Maratus speciosus (assembly GCA_963932465.1). Taxonomy (NCBI): domain Eukaryota; kingdom Metazoa; phylum Arthropoda; class Arachnida; order Araneae; family Salticidae; genus Maratus; species Maratus speciosus. Next base: position 687,179,400 of record OZ010786.1, read on the forward strand.
TTACAAATTCAGCTATGACATTTGGCTAGGGTTGCCAGAAAACTCTACTTTTGAAAATAAACGCCAACTGTTTCCACGCCTAAAAATATGAATATAAAGTTGCAATTTTTCAAAATCAAATTCTTGGATTTTTGAAGGAATTTTCAAACTTTTATACTTATTATTAACTAATTTTTATTTCTAAATGCTTTTCTTTAAAAAAATTCAATGTTAATAGTCCGATAAGGGGTCTCGAAAATTGCATTTTCCGAAAGTTATGCTGCTGTATAATCAAGAAATGTTATTTTAACAGAAAAATTTTATCAATTCTCAAACTTCATAATAGAGGGCTTTAAAATGCACCCGGTCTCAATGCTAGGTGCGAGCAACACCAAAACTGGTTCCCTTGTGAGATGGCTAAAGAGATTTAATTCTGTTTTCCCTCAAAATAGGCTGAAGATTTTGTTCATCCTAAAGGCGTGATATCCTTGATCCGTGAGGACACTCCCACCATAACACGCCCCGAGTCTGGCCTCTTCAGTTCCTTCTACTCCTACATCACTCTGACGTCGGATTCTCCCCAGCGCCAGTCAACCCAGGAGGATGAGGCTGCGAGGCAGGCCGCTGCCACCTGCATACAGGAGTGCCACTGCGAACAGCTTTTCTTGGAGAGCAAGTTCCTGAGAGTGGACGCCTTGCAAGAGTTGGTCAAGGTGCTTTTCTCACCTCTTCATCTTTTATTCTCTTTAATTAACCTTTTATGCTCCAAGAATCTTAAAGTACAGGTATCTGTAAGTGGACTGGCCACCCAGCTTGCCATCCAATTCCCATGTGGGCCACTACGGGTTAAGTGATTTAAAATGTAACAAGAGTCGTGCAGACCTAATCTATCAAGACAGGTTTGCCGAATGACAGAATATTTAAGAAATTATTTAAATTCAGAAAATAAATTTATTTTATTAAAATAAATTACACAATAAATATATGAAACAAACAAAAGGATTTTTCAGTTAGCTGGGCGCCAGTCTTATATAGACGTATACATGTGTACATATACATGTATGTACATATGTATATACATATATGTATGTGTGTGTATATATGCAATATATGTCTACATATATAAGTATATATATATATATATATATACATATATTTATGTTTTTATATATGTATATATAACACTGGCGCCCGGCTAACCGAAAAGTACCAATTTTTCTTTTGCTATATCCTGTCATTTCTCTTTCTTATCCCAATTTTCCTTCCCTAGTCTCCTCTTCAATGACATAATTATATTTTGGGAATAACCTCTAAAATACACTGCAGACTTGAAATATTTTGCAATGGTATTATAGAATCACCTGAAAAACAGTGGAATTAAATTTCTACCTCCATAAAATAGATGACATACCTATTTTCTCATAAAATATATCTAAAAAGACATCATTCTCCACTTTGATGGGCAGACATGCCCTTTAGAATACTTTATCCTGTTCCAAAGGCACAATGCATCGTATAAAACAAAAATATTTTTAAGTGGCTCATTTCTTTTCCAAGTAGAACGGTTTAGTTTTTGTAGGCATGGACAAGAAAGTTGTGAAAAAAATCATATTGTTAGACTCTTCTATTTGTACATTTTCTATAAAATGCTATTTTAAAAAAATGATTGGATTAGGGTTTTGCCCCCTCTGAGTTTATTCATGTTAATAAATGTCATCTCTCTAAAACTTATTGCATGATGGAACAAATCTTTTAAAGGGAGATTCTATTTCTTTCGGTCAAATTTTTCTAATGTCCCTCACATGTGTCACATTTTTGTGATATTTCAATTTCATACAGTAATTTTTGCTCATGGAATGTAATGCTGCTTCTTAAACATAATGCTGTTGTAAAATTTTAAACTTGTTTTTCAAACCCTTTTCTCATGAACTATTGGGCCAATTTCTTTCATTTTTAACACTTTCCAACAAAGTTGAAAAGTGTTTATGACTTCGGTTTGTCTGTCCATCTGGCCGCGCTCTAACTCCCGTAAATAGACTCCGATTGCCCTGAAATTTTTGGATGTTATTGATGTTTACCATAGCACGTTCCCTTTTTCAATTCCCACTATTAGCTCACACTCTCCCTATATATATACAGGGTGTCCGGTCTCAACGGTGTCCAATGGCTAATTCCTGAACCGTTAGTCATAAACATATAGTTCCAATTAGAAAAATGCTTTAAATCAGATAAAGAAATATTTTAAAAGCGATTTGAGTCAATAAAAATATTTCTTAAAAAATTACAAAATTTAAATTTTTATACGGTCCCCCGGTCCTATAAGTTATATTTAGTAAAATTTTCCTATTACACTGACAAGTAAGACAAAAAAAGTCCCATTCATATGACACTATAATTGTGCGAGTTATGAAACTTTAAAAATGCATGACTTATGCCACTTTTCTGCTCTGAAAACAAATGAGTTCGGCTTGGCTTTGAGGGGTCATATTCCAAGTGCTTAAAGTATTCAAAGATCTCATTTCATGTGTATTTGCGCTTTGAAAAAAATCGTACAAGTATTACGATTAAGTTAACATTTATTAAGTTTCAGATTGGCTGAAATAACACGTTTTATTTTGTCAGGATTTGAAACTGTTTTTTTTATGATTTCTTTTAATAAAATTATATTATTTTTATAAGTTTTTATGTTACTTCAACGATCTTATGTATGTTTTTCCAGTTCAAAATTTGTATTCGAACTTTAACACAGTTTCAAATATCCGAACGAGATTACATTTTACATACTGGTTCAAATCCGATAACAATCTAACATTATTATGATTTTCGGTGGTTACCATTTGTACTTATTTTATAGGATAACACAAAAAATTTTGGCTAGATTACCGCCAAGAAGTTTATGAAAAAGTTTTAGATTAGATAATACAAGACTGAGATTGTTGGGTTTTTTAACTTTTATGTATTTTTTAGCACTGAATCCGAAAATTACCTTAATTTTTAACCATAAATTGTGTAAGTTAAAATATAGCGAAAATCTTATACTATAAAATATACATAATTTTTTTTTAAAATTTTATTTGATTCAATAATGTATTCTATATTTTTGCTTATCTTGGGATTCTTACAGCTGGGTGGTGTGATGAGATGGGGGAGGAGATTAAATTTTAACTTTGAACTTTTTAACTTTGAAATTTACAATTTACGAAAAATCTTGTTTTGATGGCTAAAAATGAAGTTCAATTCCGGATTCAGAAGTACAGAATACATAAGAATCAATTATCAAAAGCTAAAAAACATGAAATAACCCAACTTTTGTAGGCTAGTGTAATCTAATAACATTTTAAAATATGTATCATTTTGTAAAGAATTGAGGCTGTTAATTTAGCATCATTTTATTTAACAAAAATTTTGTTTTTTTCTTTCTACTTAAATGTGTATTACAAATTGTATATTTTGCATTAATATGTCAGAATGATTAAAGATTTCAAATTTATATTGCAATGCTAATTTTACCCTCATGCATTTTTTAATATATCTGATGAAATTATATTTCGACTAAATTTGTGAATGACCCGCAATTTGCAGCAAAAAATATGCTCCAACTTTAAACAGGTATTACTCGGTCAATTTTAATCGTAGATTAATGGGACTTTTATTGTATTACTTGTCAGTGTAAAAGGAAAATTTTACTAAATATAACTTATAGGACCGGGGGACCATATAAAAATTTAAATTTCCTAATTTTTTAAGAAATGCTTTTATTGACCCAAAACGCTTTTAAAATATTTCTTTACCTGATTTAAAACATTTTTGTAATTGGAACTATATGTCTATGACTAACGGCTTAGGAATTAGCCATTGGACACCGTTGAGACCGGACACCCTGTATATATATCTTGTTCAAATTTTCAATCGTTAATAAAATACTCAGTATTCATCCTATCAAGTTGAAATAAATTTTTTTTAAACTTGTACTGGATGACAATGGATGTTAATACGGTTTTTTCAAATATTAATTAATTCATTAAATTTTAATTAATTAATTTTAGTTTTGCATGGGAAACAAAATGGCGGCCATTGGTTTTTGAAGATCAATGAAAGTATTTTCAATAAGGGGGGACCCTGTTCTGTCGCCAAATAGTGCCTAGTTTGTCACCAACGTGGCAATATATCGCCCAATTTGGCAGTCAAAATGAGTCGCCAAAAGGGACGCCAACTTGGTGATATCTCTAATATTTCTCCAAATTCTCATAGAGTTCCATTGTAAACCTACTCGCTTATAGACTTTCAACAAATTGAGATATTTTAATGCAACAAAAACTAATATTAGCTTAAGGGATTCTATTAAATTTTTCTTTGATGGCCTAAGTAGGAATTGACTTTAAAAACAAAATTTTTATATTACTTGTTCAAATGAAGTTTGTAGAATGTTTAGTTCATTTACAGGGACAGTCAAAAGTTTTCCCGTTACATTACAGTCTATGGGAAGAAATCGTTTAAAATGATTTTTAATGATGTTACATGCTTTCAAACATAATAAAATTGATATGCATTTATCGAGTGCACTAAAATAGGCATTCTATAGAATATGCGGTGCCAAGAATAGTTATTATTCATTGACAGGGCCACACAAAAGAATTCTGTTACATAATGGTATAGGGATGGAGGGGATTGTTTGCAGCGTATTTTAATTATGTTAAATTATTTCATGTATAATGAAATTGATTTACGTTGCTAAGGCTTACTATAACTTATTTCACATATAATACGAAGTGCATAGCATTTACAGGGACACACAAAAGATTTCAGATACTATATTGTATCCGAAGTACTGTACAGTAGCGATGATTTCTGGAAATGTATTTTTAATTATGTTGAGCACTTTTATGTTTCACTCTATTTATGCATAGTATAGGGTGTGTATAAATGCTATAATTCATATACAGGGCTACACAAAAGAATTTGTAATGGTTACTGGGTATGAGTGCAAATTGCTTAAAGGTGGTTTTTAAATGATTTATGCATTTTACGCTGAACTGCATTTAGTTTATTAAGAAATGTTTGTAGAACATTGATAAAATGATAGACTGGGTCACGCAAAGAATTGGATACAAGGCCGTCTATAAATGATAATTTCTGGAAATGTGATTTCAGTCGTTTTAAGAGTGTTTTAGTGTGAATTAAACTTTAGCTAAATAGTGGTGTTAATAAAGGTACTAGGTTAACTACAGGGTTGTACAAAAGTATACAAGTATGTTTCCATCTATTAGTATAAACTGTTGAAAGAGAAATTTCAACCTGTTATGATGTGTTTTCTTGCTAAACTAAATTTCCCCATTCTATAGTATATAGTATCAACCTACAGATCCAATACAGGGCTGTTCAAAAGAATTGGAATACATATTTGCTATGGATGGTCACTGCTGAAACCAGTTTTTCAAATGATGTTTTATGCATTTTCCAAAATGCTTACTTAGTTACCTTATTTCCCTAAATAATGAAGTTTTGTTAAAGCCTGGAAGTGTTGGAAAGTGTTTCATAATCATGATTTTTCTTTCTTGTTTATTTAAAAGAAAGCTAATTGTTTTTGTTGAAGCTTATACCACCAAAAAGTACCTATAGTTTTCATTGATTCAATATTTTTTAACTCTCAAAAGGTAAAAAAAGTGACCTTTTTTGTTCAAATGACTGCCATTTTGTTAAAAATTAACTGTTTAAACTGAATGTTGGGATAAGCTCTAAAGAACTGAATTCCCTTTCATAATAGGGCGACCTAATTTGTTTGAGGTGCTGGTGAGTGGAAAACAATGGTCGCCCAATGAGAAGTCCGTGGCATGCATCTGCAGTCATACAAGATATAATATGTTATTTTTACAAAGAAAAATAAATCTACCCTATCTATATTATAAAGGACAAACGTATCTGTGCGTAACGCATACACCATTTTGCGAATGGCAACACTTTGAAATTTGAAATAAAATTTTGGTTTTGTAATTATCTCTAAAGCAAATTTTTATAGTTCTAAACATCGCACATTTTAAATTTTTACATCACCGTATAAGGAAAAAAATGCTCTTTTAAATGCAATTTGTTTGAAAGCTGTATCTTAATTTATTTTTAAGATATTAAATTTTTTGTAGTTTTTATTACTTTTTTTATAATTGTGGCAGCTGAAGTACTCCATTTCTTTTTAAAGTAAAGGGGGAAAAATAAAAATAGTAGATTGCGGTGCCTTTTTGTTGTCATTTTCTCATAAAAACTGAAAAAAATTGAAATTAAAAAACATGCTATGTCAAGAATATCGTCTGTTATAAAACCCAGTGAGTTTTGGCTTTATTTCATTTTTATTTTGTCAATTAAAGGATTTTGCCGTGCCAGCTCCATTACGAAATATTAATAAACAACTTGCACATGATAAACAAGAATATCGTCTGTTATAAAACCCAGTGAGTTTTGGCTTTATTTCGTTTTTATTTTGTCAATTAACTGATTTTGCCATGCCGGCTCCATTACGAAATATTAATAAACAACTTGCACATGATAAACGTTCAGAATTTCTCTCCCGCTAATTTTCTGCAACGAAATTAAAGCTTCATCAATAAATAAATAAAAAAATAATATATAAAAAAGCACAAATTTAACATAGATGTAATCGAACAATTTAAATTTTTAGAGCCGAATTGGGAAAAATATGTGGTTTTAAATGTAATTTGTATGAAATAGAGTTGCTAGGCAACTGTTAAAGTAAAAGAGAAAAAATCTATATATTGAAAACACAAGATAGTTTTTTTAGACATCTTCCCTGAACTTTCTACTGTACCAATTTTGAATAATTCTTTTTTTTTAAACCCGGGAGAACTCACTAGTGAGAATGCCCAATTGCTTTTCTTTTACTTTTCATTCATATAATATCAACTTTTTTTGGTTGGCTTAGTACTTTTATTAACAAAATAGGTAAAATAATTGAAAAACATTTTGAAATTTTAATTAAAATGAAAAATGATTTAAATAAGAGTCTTTAAAAAGTACGACTGTGAGAGAAAATCTCATGCAGCGAGTTCTCCCGGGTTAAGGAAAGCTGTTCATTTGTAGATGTCCTCGCACTCGCTATTTTTCTAAATATTTCCACTTTTAGATTTTTAATTTAATTTGAAAAGTTTTTTGAAATCTCATCAAAATGGTAGCAATCGTATTATTTCCACTGTTGCAGAAAAAAAAGAAATATTGGGGTTTATTTATCCTTATTGATACCATTTACTCATTACAATTAAAAATAACTTTACTTTAAGTCGGAACAGAAAATGACGTCACTATTTAAAAACATTTACGCTCATAAAGCTAATGTTACAATATATTTCCATTCGGCTGATACCGAATTTGAGGTACTTGGCGTAATACTTCAAGTGCCATATTTAAAAGAAAACAATCCTTTTCTTTGATAAAACTATATATTTTTACACAAATACATCTAAAAGACATCAGTTTCTGGAATTTGTACTTCGCGGTACTGAAATTAGAACCTCAAGCCAAAAGAATACATTTTCACGTGCAAAGTTTTAGCTGAGAAACGGAACTTCACGTTTGAAAATCTATCTATATTATAAAGGAAAATTATGTCCGTGCGTAAGACTGACGTCATTTTGAGAATGGCAACGCTTGATGATTAAATGTCGGTTTTGCAATCTTTGCTACTGCAATTTTTTGAATTTCTAAACATCGTGCATCTTCAATTTTTACACCCGTTATATAGGGGAAAAAATCTACTTTCAAATGCAATTTGCTTGAAAACTTTATCTTAATTGATTTATTTATTATGTCTTTTTAAATAATTTTCAAGCATAATGTTTTTTAATCTATATCCATTGCATATAGGCTCCATTATGAAATAAGCCATTTGCACTTAAAATAATAAATAATTCAGCATTTGTCCCTTACTAATTTTTTATAGCGAAAAAACTTCATCAATCTATTATATTAAAAAGTGACTGTCCGTTTGTATTTCACAGATCTTCCTCCTAGAATATGGAATGTCTGATGATCAAATTAACGCCAGTTATCCGCATGGGCCCGGGGATGTTAAAAGTGGTCGTAGAATTTTAAAATTGGATTAGTTTTCAAGAAATAAATTTTTACGTTATTTTTAATGACATTTCTGCAATGATGGAAACTAAAATTGCTCCATTTCTGGGGATAAAAGAGAGAAGGAAAATGACAAGGATTATTAGGTATTTTACAGTACATTGTACAGTATTGTACTGATGATGTCTTGCGTGTCGCTTGGCGAAACGTTTACTTATTGTATTTTTAATTGTTTTTAAGTATGTTCTTTATAAATTTTATTTTTTAACTGTGCTTAAGTCTGTCTTAGTTTATTTTATTTGGTGTTTTAATTATTAGGTATCATTGTTTGAAATCATTTTTAAATTGAAATTAACGTTTATTTGAATAAATAGGGGAAAAATTATTGTAGTTTCCAAGAAAATTTCACGAAATACAAACTCACACATATTCAAGCTTCAGGAATCCATTTATTTTAGAAACACAAATTCGATTCTCGACTGGAACATTGAGATAAATTTTGTTGACGTCAAAAGAAAAAAAAACAAACATCGTACGTTATTTTCATTTAATTTAAAGTCGAAAAGTAGATTTTCAATTATTGCCTTAAGATGGCTAATAAAACATTTCAGAAGTGGACATTAAAAATGAATTTTTTTGCAAGAAAAAAAATAATTATCTAAAAATTTATTTTAATTCATAAATATAAAATGCTTCTGAATAAATTCGTCCAAAATTCATTTGTGTATAAGTTGACACAAATGACATCATTTCTACCAACTCCGAAATTCGAAGCAAAATCTTGGAAGAGCGAAAAGCTCGAGGCAAATAAAGTTATAGTGTATGTGCATTTTTATTGGGAAAGCTTTCAACTTAAATTGTAAATATAACTTATTATTTGAAATATTAAACTTAATAAAATTAATATTGCAATGGCTTTCTAAATTTACAATAAAGTTAATATTTTATTTTTCGCAAAAAAATCGATTGTCTCATGCAATTCAAAAGCAACACAACGGGTTGCTACGCAACTAGTATATATAAAATCCTAATGAAACGAATGTATGAAGCGAATATATGAAACGCCTGAAATGTAACGATTCTTTGAATCGACTGATTAAACAACTGATTACATTTCACGGTGATTTCTCCGAAAAAAAGGAATTCTTTGCGATGAAATTAACACCAAAAATCAATATTGATCCGCAGATTTCAAAACTGGTATTAGAATTTTTAAATTCAAATTAGTTTTCGAAATATTAATTTTTTTCTAATTTTATATACATTTTTCTAATGATGGCAACTCAAATTTTAATCAAACAGATATTTTTTTTCTTCAGATTTTAGAAAAGGTTACTATTTTAAACTAATTTGGCGAAAGTCTGGCCTCCCTTAAATGGATGCTAAGAAATGTATCATGTTACTTTTATTCATAATTCAATTTGTATTTCATTATCATTTTATTTAATACAAGCAGAAACATTTAAATTAAATGGCTTTCACTTCTTTATTTTTTTTAAACAAAATGAAAAGAAAAATATTAGGCACAGATGTCATATATGCACCGGGGTACCTAATTGGCATTATTTTGGTTGGCATGGTAACCCGGCTATTGTTGTTTATTTAATAATAAGAGTTTATTTACTTTATTTACTTTTTTAAATTACATAAATTGTTTTGTGTTATAGTTTATTTTTTTGTTATTTTCCTTTAAAAATAAAAAATAATAGAAAATAATTAAAAAATACGGTACTACTTAGTTATTCCATCGACCCATTTCGCCAAATTATACAAATTGACATAATTTTTATTTTAAATAACGAAAGAACAAAGAAAATAGTATAACATTAATAAATATACAAATAAAACGTCGAAATAAAAATCACTTGATGACGTAAAGACGTGCAACTTGCTTAAAGTCAAATGAATGTGACATTTATCAACTATTATTGGCATTTAATCTTATAGTTTGGTGATAGATTTTTGTTCGATGGGATAACTAAGTAGTACCAAAAATACATATGTAACTGGTATTTGAAAACGAGGATTTCGCCAAATTTTCGTAAAAAAAATCACGCCAAACCGGGTGCGTATATGGCATCTGGCCAAATATTAAATTATGTAACAAACGATGACATTTAATTCCAACTTCAAAGCAATGTCATAATTTACCACTCGAAAAAAAAACTGCTAACTGGCGAGTTGAAAAATAGTTATTGGCGAGATTTGCACCTGGCTAGTGTAACAGTACCAAGAATTCTTTGCGACAATGCTTTTATGTAGTATTATTCGAAAAAAAAAATTGATTTTTTTTTTAATCGAAATGGAAAACTTTTGGCACAGATGCCACATACGGTCCCATATTGGCACTATTTTTTACTGACGCCAATGTCATATACGCAACGGGTACTTAACTGGCGCCATAGTATCGTTATTTTGCTTGATTTGATAAGCCGAATGTTGTTGTGTATGCTGTTGATCTTTTCCCCAGATTAGCGGCGGAAAAAAAATCGCACCAATATGGGGCCGTATATGATATTTGGGTCAAACTTTCATATGAAAAGCGAAGGGATCAGAGCGTATTTATTTATGTCAGTTACATGACTTGGACTATTATAATATAGATGAAATGATGGTGATAGAATAATATTTGGTGACTTATCACCTGTACCTGACCAATATTAAAGTACCAAAATGGCACCAGGAATATAAAAAGCGAAGTGGTTCGCCTGGAACTCTTGATGATAGTCACATGACTTAGGCTATTGTTATAAAAATTGTTTTAAAATACCTGGAGACAAAGACTCTGTACGCTTAATTCCTTTTATTTTTAGCTTCTTTTCATACGTTTAACTCATCCTCTTTAATCAAAGACGGAAACAACCATTGGATGTCTTAACAGCAACTGATTCGGCCTTAAATTTTTGAAATCAAAGGAAATTGAATGGAAACCCATTTACAGGGAGATCTGCACAGCTTTTTTCCGTATAATTCAATCTTCTATAATATTTTTTAAACCGATCAGATTAGCGTGTTTTTAGATTCTGTGGTGTCTGAACGGGGGTTGGCGAGTGTTGCTTGCAGGGGGCAGAGCCCCCTAGTATATAATTAAAATGTGAATAAATATAATACAAAAAGTCTGAAGGTGATATTTTCTTTCTCTGTAACTTGGAAAAAAAAAATCATAAAAATCAAATAAATTTTAGGTCGTGATAGAGAGGGGGAAAAGCAGTTATTTTTTATCAATAGGTTCCAAAAACTAAGTATTATAATTTAATCAGGGTTTTGATACTGAATGAAATAGGCATTCTTTTTCTTTCTTTCTTTTAAAGCATGTTTGAGAAGTGAGGGACATTTTTATAATTTGTTGTGCTTATATATCTATACTAATATTATAAGGAAGTAAAAATTGTGTGTTTGTTAGAGGTAATCTTTGGAGCTACTGAACCGATTTTAAAAGTAATGGCATCAAAATGATTGTTTTAGTCCAACTTGGAACATAGGCTATATTTTATGTCGGTGCCACTAACCCAAAGGGGTGCAGGAGCAAAAAATGTTCTAAAAATGCAATTGTTGTGTTATGGAAGGGCCTAGAATCATGAAATTTTGAATGGTAATTACTTATAAGAAATAAATGATATACAGTAAAAGATCTTTATAACGCAATTCTATATAACGCAATTCTCCATATAACGCACAACTTCTCAGATGTAAACAATGATTTTTGCAGTTAAAAAGCACCTACACTTTCACATTGTAAAATATTGTTACTCTCTAGAGGACTAAATTTGATACATTAGTTCAACTTTACCTTCTAATTTAAGACCTTTTCAGTGAAAAAATGCTATTATTACAATAAACATTTCTGAAAATGCCTAATATAAGGGATGGTTGTGTCAGTTATATTTGGATCATGTTTATAAAGTAAATTTAACAATGTCTGATCTATATTATGCAAAAATTTATAATTTGGATAACTCTTGGTAAAAAGGAATGCAGTATAAAGGTATTCTAATGTATTTTGATATATTTGGCCATGTTTACAAGGTGAATTTAATGAAGTGATCCATATAACGCAAAATTCTATATAACGCACAACCTTGCGTTTTTAGGTTTGCGTTATAAAGATCTTCTACTGTATAAGAACATTTTCTAAACAATTTGAAATTTAAAAGGGGTGAAAATGTGCAAAATGTGTTCTAAAAAATGTTCTAAATGGTGGCTTCTACACAAACTACTACTCAGGAAATACCAAACCAATTAAAAAAAATAATGGTGTCAAAACCCTTGCTCTAACATAGGCTATGTTTTACGTCGGTGCCACTACCCCAAAGGGGGTTGCAGGAGAAAAAACGTTCTAAAAATGCAATTTTTACATTACTGAAGGGCCTAGATATATGAAATTTGAAATATTAGTTAGTTATTAGATATAAAGGATTTCTAAAAACAGTTCTTAAAAAATTCAAAATTTAAAAGCAGTGATAATGTGTGAAGAGGGTTCTAAAAAACATTCTGAATGGTGATTTCTACTCAATTTTGGGAAGTATCCAATCGATTTCAAAAGTAATGGTTGTAAATTGATGGTGACAGACCTTGCTCTAACATGGCCCTGTTTTATTTTTGTATCACTACCGCCTTGGAGTTGCAGGAGAAAAAAATGCTCTAAATTGTGGTTTTGTGTTATGGAAGGGCCTAGAATCATAAAATTTGGAATGATAGTTACTTATAAGATATCAATGATCCTTTAATGAGGCCTTTAAAAGCTTTCTAAATTACGTTTCTGTGAAATATTAGGAAATAACAAACCGATTTCAAAATTAATGTTGGCAAATGAATGGTGACAGTTCCTATTTCAACATAGCCCTTTATGTTGAGAGAGGTGGTAGGACTTGGAATTTGACATGATGGTTCATTTTAAGATGTAAGATGTTGGTTTCTAAAAAATTCACAACTTCAAATGAATACTGAAATGAGCGTATTAATTGAGCATACAAGTTTCAAAATATTTTCTAAATCATCATTTATTCAGTTTTATTTCTTTTTATTAATTTAAGTCTCATTTCTGCCTAATGCAGTGTAATAATGAAGTTTAGTCAAACTGTGTTTTAAATAGTAATGTTGGAATTATTCCTAAAAGTATAATTTCTTTTTATAACGATTAGACATATAAATATCACTTGGCATATTTCAAATATTACGCGTGCAAAGCCGTGGGGTTTGCTAGTATATATATGCAGTAGAGAACCATTTATCCGGACTGGTATAATGGGCTGGGCTATGAAAGCAGCATCCATTGGATCAGAATAGAGGTGGCTGTGGCATCGAACTCACTATCAGATCTCTCAGATTAAGAAAAAAGTTAATTGAAATTTGAAACGAGACAATATAGGGAATACCTTGGAAACAAAAATTCTTCTGTTTTCTTTGTATAAAAATCAAAATGTCAAATCTATCTAAATAGGCTTTTATTTCAAGTATCCATTTTATACTAAGATTGTCAAACTGGCAATGTAGGGTATACTTTTCTTTCTCAAATTTTTGAATCAGAAATATCATTCTGGATAACTGGTTTCCATACTATATATATATATACTAGCAGGCTATGCCCGCTGCGCTGGTCTTGAATCAAACGAAATTATGATTTTTAAACTTCTATTTTAAAGCAGTAAAGACCATCACCTGGAATGTCCTTCTGCATTGCTGAAAATGATGCTAACTTCATTGGGATATTATACTATCTTATGCCTTAGACAAAATTTGGGCAATTAAGGAACAACTCTTTTAGTTGACCATTTAAAATAGAGTTTGGTACGGAAATGAGACAGTTATGACAACAGGAATTAAAGTATTCTCTAGTCATCACACTGTTAAATTAGAGAGCATTACAATGATTGAAGAGATTGATTTTTGAACATTCCGATTGTTCATTTTCATTTGTTTGTTGTTGAACTCCCAGCATCTCAGTTTGCACTATATGTGGTTCTGGTAGCTTAAATTCAATCTCATTACATGTTACATTATATTTTTAAATAAACGTCTTCTTCTGGCTGGTCTACTACTGTTTTCCATCTGTCTATTCCAGCAGAATAAATAGAATAAAAAATTTAAAGAATTATTTGCAGACAATGATGAGCATTTAACTTATATATTTATTCGAACAGTGAAGTAAAAAAAAAAAGTGGATTTTTAAACCTAAATTTTTTGAATAAAATTAAAAGGTACTACTTGATTATCCCATCAACCAAAAAACTATTGCCAAAATATAAGATTAAATGCCAATAATGGATGATCGTAAATGTGATATTCACTTGACATTAAACACCTTACAAGTATTTGTTACGTCATCAAATTAATTTTAATTCGACTTTTTACTTGCATTTTTATTAAGGTTTTACTAATTTATTTGTTCTTTCCTTATTTGAAATAAAAATTTATGTTAATTTGTATAATTTGGTGTTGGCGAATAGTTTGGCGAAATTGGTCGACGCGATAATCAAGTAGTACCCCACGAAAAATATATTTGCATAAAGAATTGTTTACGTTAAAGAACATTTACATTCACAGAAAAATATTGCTTAAACAAAAAAAAAAAAAAAAAAAAAAAAAAAAATCCAGAAAATTATAAATTTTAAAAAATAATTATAAAAAATATGCATGCAAAATTATTACTTATCCACCAGTAGCATTCAAAGAAAAACGCAACCCAAAATGCTGAAGATCACAACAGTCACATTGAAACATTTATCACCAAAAAAAAAAGCTCGCCAAAAAACCAGAACAGGAAATGGAACTCTTGCCTAACTGTTAGATACAGATGTCATATACGTACCGGGTTTGGCGTGTTTTTTTTTTTTTTTTTTTCCACAACAGTTTGGCGAAAACATAGTTTTCAAATACCATTTACATATATGTATACTTATTTTTAAAAAATTCTATTATTTTAAAAGGAAATAACAATAAATAAAAAAATTAATTAATAACTATAGACAGAAAATAATTTATTTAATTGTAAAAAACGGAAATAAGAGTAAATAAATGATTTATTTAATAAACAATAGCCATGTTAGTTACCATGTCAGGCAAAATAATGCCATTTTGGATCCCATTAGGTACCCTGGAGCGTATATGAATTCAGTGTCAATAATAATAATATGGAATTCAGACGTTACTTTATGTACTTTTAAATATCGAAGATTAGTCTAATACCTTTTAAAATATTACCTAACAGAGGGGGGGGGAATACGAAGAAGAAATAACGAATTAAAAAATATTTGCAATTTTTTTTCAGCAAGCAATTTTTGGTACTTTCCAGTTAATGGGGCACCAGTGTTATATATAGATATATATATACATACATAGATGCGTATATATACATATATTATATATATACACATATATACATGTGCATCCACATATTTGTATATGTATATAGATGTATATATATACATTTGTGTATACATATACATCTATATATAACAGTGGCGCCCGGCTAATCGAAAAGTACCCAATTTTTATTTCAAAATGTTGAATTTTTTTATAGTTATAACACATGATTGCATGAATTTCCTTAAGAATAGTTTTCAGTTCCTAAATTTTGAAACTGTGAATTTCCCTGTACGTGAAATTGGCGTTATGACCAAAGAAATATTAAATAAATAATAACATTTTCAAAAAAAAAAAAAAAAAAAAGATAATATTCATTGATCTGAATTGGAGTCTATAAAAATCACATGCTTCCGTAATTACGACAAAATTTTTTTAAAAAAAGTATGAAATTACGAACAGATGTCATATATTCCCTCGGCAGCCATCTGGGATTTTTTCTTGCCATGAAATCCCCCTTTCTTCCAAGTAGTAAATGTCACCCAGCAACAATTTATGCGCATGAAAGGCTTAATGAAAATAAAATGTAAAACATCGTCAACAAAAAATCACCAAGAAATCTCAAAACATCCAAGATGGCGTCCGCTTGAATATTACAGCATCTAAGCCTGAAAGGATTTTACAATATGTATGTGTGGCAGAAATTCAAACAAAATTTGAAATAATAAAGCACACATATTACAATATACACACCTTTAAAATTATAAATATTTGATTCCATTTTTAAAATATGAACTGATATCTATATCATTTATAATCGAATATAAAAATGTTGATCTCGTCCACTTGAACAACTACAAATCCTCAAGCTAATGTCACGCTTATGCATTTTTGGCTTAAAATCACTTTGTTTGGCGACAAACGAAAAATAGAAATCGTAAAGAAGCACATAATATGTAACTCACAATAATTACAGTATTATTTACAGTTGCATCTACTTGTTTCTCCTATAAATCACATTATGTGAATTAAATAGTTAGATAAAAATGAAAAGAAAAGAACTAAAAAGAAAAAAAAGTAGTAATTCAAAATTAGCCTTATCAAATTTTCAGATTTCTTTTTTTAATGTAAGACAGGCGATAATTCACCAAATATTGTATCAACTGTAAAATTTCACAATAAATTATATTTTAAGTATTATAAATATTTATTTCATGTTTAAATTAAATATTTTCGTTTTATAATATTATGTTTTATTAAAACATTTTTTTGTTGTCTTTTTAAATTAAATATCAGTATTTTTTTTTTCATTTATTTGCGAAATGTTTGTCTAATGGATATAGTCATTTCAATTCTCTAATCAACAAACTTTTCACCAAAATATGTATATGGCTGTATACTGGCAACCCTTTCCTTCAAAATAACATTAAAATACGAAATTTATTACCAAAAATCATAGTTATCCCTGTATATTTTCTCATAAACCACCACGTGAATATTCTTTATTGAACGATATAACTTGCAAAAAAATCCACCGAGTAGTTTTTGAAAACACTCGAGCGGAACTTTTTGATCTTACTGCTTTATAATATATACTAGCAGGCTATGCCCGCTGTGCTGGTCAGTATTGCCAAATAAATCTTGAATTAAGCGAAATGGTGAATTCGAACTTGTGTTTTTTTTAAATGGACCTTTAGCTTGAATGTCCTTCCGCGTTGCTGAAAAGATGCGAACGCCATTGAGATATTATATTACCCTTTCCGTTGGACAAAATTTAGCTATTAAGAAGCAGTTCTTTTAGTTGATTATTCACTGTGCACTTTTGTTAGGGAAATGAGGCCGTTATGACAATAGGAATTAAAATGTTCTCATATCTGACGATATTAAATTAAAGATGCATTACAATGATTGCAGAGATTTACCATTGAACTTGAACAATGCTCGGGTGGTTTATTTTCATTTGTTTGTCCTTGATCTCCTGGCCTCTCAGCTCGTGCAATATGTGATTCTGGTAGCTTAAATACAATATCACTGGATGTTAGTTATATTTATTAATAAACATCCTCTTGTGCTGCTACTGTTTTCCCTCTTTGGATTCTAGCAGAGTAAATACTGTCGAAATTGTAATAAATTATTTGCAGACAAAGAAGATTGTTTAACTTTCATATTTAAAAGAAAAGTGAAACATAAAAATGTGTGTTTTTAAAGATGAATTGCCTGAATAAATCTAAAATGACATCTTCATTTTGTAGAGCAGCTGAAATCATGTTACCATTAACCCATGAAAAAACACAATGACTTAATCTTGTAGAAAAATAAACCTCATGCATCCAATAAAATCTTTATAATCATCCGTAATCGACGTGATTGTGAGGGTTCACGTCAAACATTAAAACTGATGCAACAATATTGTTGCACGTGTACCTAGGGTTAAGATCTGACAATGATAAATAAAGTTAGTTATACAAAAATTTTAGCATTTTGGTGAATACCTGAACCGAAGATTTATTTTGCATTTTTCTAAAGAGCATAACAACACAGACAAACAAAAAAGCCTGCTATTTTCTTTGCATTTAAAAGTAAATTAATCTTCCGTCTGTTGTGTAAATAACCCATATTAAGAAAATAACTCTTAATTTGTCGCTGTGTTTAGCTGCTAGTGTGCGTCAGGACAATTTGCTTTATACTGATCGAAATTCCAGGTAATTTAATCCTATCTAGGCTGAAATGGTAAGTCCACGTCCATTATTCCATTTGCCACCATTTAGTAATCGCTAATTTCAAAATCTGTCTAATCTTTTGAATTTTGATACGCCATCCAATATGCTAATTGGCGGGTGACATGATTCCGTAAGATTAGTCCAATATGTTCAATGAAACATTTTTGAAACAATGGTTAAGCAAAAGAAAGTTATGCAGAAAAAGCTAAAAGGAAATGACAAATTAGCAAGCAATATTTATTGTAAAATGTTTATTTTTTTATAGTAATAACGTACAATTGCAGAAATCTTCTTAATAATATTCTTATATCCTAACTTTTAAAGCAGTGAATATTCCTATAAGTGAAATCGACAATATGTTCGGCATGTTAAAGAAATAACATAATACACAATATTCAATTAATAAGTAATGATCTGAGTTCGAGGATATAAAAATCACATGCTTGAGGAAAACAAAACACATGTTTCCATAGTAATGGTATTCCATAGTATGGTAAAAAATATTTTAAATCTTTGAAAGTAAATTATTTTAGAATATGTGTGCATATCGAAGACATTTACACTAAAATTTAAATGATTGACTACATAATTATAATTTTTACTGCGCTTTATATAATTTACTCTTGAATATAAAAAATGTACTCCAAAATTCTCTTCTCTCGGCCTATTTCACACTTTTGTCTTATTTGGCTTAAAATTGCATTGTTTGGCGACGAAGGTAATAAATAAATAGCATGTAACTCACTAATACAGCCATTTTTACAAATACTTCTAGTTTTTCCTGTAAATCATATGATGGGAGAATTATATAAAAATAATAATTAAATTGACAAAAAAAGAAAAAAAGAAAGACTAAAGAATGTAACCTAGGTTTTATTTCATCAAGTTTTCAGACACGTTTTTATTAACCTGGTGTAAGCGATAAAAGAGCTAAAAAGAAAAAAAATATATCCATTCAAAATTGTCAAATCAAATTTTCAGATTCATTTTTTTAACCTATCGTAAGCGATAATTCACCAAATATTGTACCTATTGTAAAATTTCACAATAATTTATACTTTAAGCATTACAAATATTTATTCCATGTTTAAAATAAATATTTTCGTTTTACAATATTATGTCTTATTAAAACTTTTTTTGTTGTTGTTTTTTAAATTAAATTTCAGTATTTTTTTCATTTATTTGCGAGGTGTTTGTATTATTTTCTAACAGATAAAGCCATCTTAATGCTTTAATCAACAAACCTTTCGCCAAAAGATAATCACTGGCAACCTTTTTGTTCAAAATAGCAGTAAAATATGAAATTTATTATAAAAAATCATACCTATCCCTGTATATTTTCTCATAAACCACCCCGTGAATATTTCCTATCGAATGATACAATTTGGAAAAAAATTCACCGGGTAGTTTTTGAAAACACTCGAGCAGAACTTTTAGAGCTTACTGCTTTATAATATATATGATGATACAGAGAGAGAGAGCTATTGGTTAATATTTTGCATTTTCTATCTTTTTTCAAATATTAAAATTGCAAAAGATGCTAGTTTTGAATAAAAAACACACACTTAAAATGGGTGAGTGACTCAAAAAGAGTCTTCAGAGAATACAATTTTTGCTTCCTTTATCGTCTATTACCCGGTGCTGCCCGGAATTTTAAGAATGTTTGTTTTGAAAAAACAATTTCAAAATTTAACATACAACATAAAAAACAGCAACAACTACAAAAAACAGTCAAAGTGTTGAACACATGAATCAAATGAAAAGCCAATATAAAAATGTATAAATTTATAGAACACACGCAAAATAATACCGCTATAAATGAACTTATTTCCATTCATCATTGGAGCAATCATGTTAAAATATGCCAATATTTCCATAATCAAGTTTTCATCATGCTTCAATACATTTTTTCACACTTAGAGGATGTCTCTATTCACCATGTCCTTTATATTTCCAATAGGGCGTACTATTCCATTTTTTTTTATTCGTCAAATAATTTAAATATAATTTTTCACCTTGAAATCCTAAAACAGAAAAATTATGATGTAACAGTCACTTTTGTTTTTAATTCATCAAATTAATTATGTTATTATAATTTTTTTATCTGGAAATCTTGCGGTGGAAAAATTATGATGTAACATTCACTTTTGTTTTTAATTCGTCAAACCATTTATTTTATTTTTTCACGTGGAAATCTTGCAATAAAAAAGTTATGATGTAATATTCCCTTTTTTAAAATTTGCCAAACCATTTATTTCATTTTTTCATGTGGAAATTTTGCAATAGAAAAGTAATGGTTGTGGTAAGAATTTTAGTGTGGATTTTTAATTGTTGGCAACAGCTATAACGAAAAATGTTTAAATTTGATAGGAAATTGCTGTTAAATTTGTGGTTTAGTAATTTAAATTGAACTCTAAGTTAAAATAGCAATTAAAGCCTTTGTGTAGGAATATTAAAAAGCAGTAAACCAACGTTTAAAATGCACAAATAATGCGTGAAAAGCAGCAAACAGCTGTTTCGAATCTACAGCGAGATTCTTCTTCAGTGCAAGATAGGGAAAAGGTGAACAGCATGCTAGAAAAAGCAAGGCTGAGCAAAATCGCGCATTATTTTCATGCATTATTTGTGCATTTTAAACGTTGGTTTACTGCTTTTTAAGAACTCTTAAGTTATTCTGATTCCAGATTACTTGAGTTACCTTGGCCTTGTTTTAATACAAATGTACGTAACATTTCACAATTCTGGCTTCCAAACTGTGGATTTGTATAGCATTACAGACAGACAGACAGACAAATTTTCATTTTTATATATTAGAAGTATTTTTAATGGATAGTGGTCATAACACTGAACTGCCTCTTTACTGAAACAGATGAAAATTTCATATTTCACTTTGGACATTCTTCTATTCTTATATACCATGCCTCTGTGAAGAAACATAACCCAAGCTAACATTTGAGAAAAATACCTACATGAGAAAGGAGGGCCAAAATTCCTCTCACTTATCCTTTATTACGTTTGAAACTCTTTGCTATTCAAAATGTCACCCGTGCAAGTGTTATATCATCTGTAAACAGGGTTGGTAAGTTTTTGACATAGGCAGAAAAAACTGTGGAAAAAACCTGGTTAAAACCGTCCTGGCAAAAATAGATTGTCCATTTAATTTTTTTCCCAGAAAAAGAGAAAAAAATATCCCATGAAAGAAAAAAGAAACTTAATACTTTGTACAATAGCTTTTACAAAATCTGTGTACCTGCAGGCTTACTTTTCCATTGACCAACTACAAAGCAGGGTGCAATACCTCCAACCCCCCCCCCCCCCCCCCCGCCTTTTTTTTTTTTTTTTTTCTTTTTTGGAAATAAGAGGAAAGAAAAAAAAATTCTAGTTTCCTAACAAGACACAACAAAAAGTTTTTTCAATTTAATTACTTTTTTATCTGTAACAGACTTGTTTCATCAGATAAATAATTATAAATTAGTACCAAAGATTTAAATATTTTTAAGACTCATTACATAAAACAAAAATAGCAAAGTTATATAAAACCTTTTGATAATTAAAAAAAATATTTATGGCTGAATTAGATATCCGATTTTTGATTTGGTTCTTAAATTTCTAAGTATTAGACTGAATCCCACCTATTTTATAAAGATTTAAAATATGTAAAAATATTTAATTATACTTATTAATTAGAAAATTATATAAAAATATTAAATTTAATTGTTTATACTATTATTATCCTTATTAGCTTATAGATTAAAGACAAATAAGAATTTCCCATTTTTGCCGTTTTTTTCCATTTTTGCCCAGGTTTTTTCCAGTTTTTGCCACTGTCCTAGCAAAAATACCTTTTTGCCAGCAAAAATGCCAACCCTGTCTGTAAAGTGAGTCTTAATTTTTTTTAGGATGAAAATTCACATATTCAACTCAAATTTTCTCTAATATAAATTCATATATTTAGTCATTTCATCACTGGCTAGCTATAGGATTATCTGTAAATTTTGATCAAGCAGCCCAATAACATGATGCAAAACTTCAAAAATATAGTTTATTAAAAATGATTTAACCCTCAATAATAAAATCTTTTGAATACTTCTAGTTTAGAAGCAACAACTTATTCATTAAAATATTCTCATCCAGATTTTTTTTTTTTTTTTTATCAATTATTATTATCATTGCTATTAAACTTTAAAAGTATCAATGCGTAACACATGTGTTTGCATTGAAACTATTTTCAGTATTTAGAGATTTCAGGTAGTCTTCTCAATTTAATCTCAATTTGACTAAATGTTTTTATAATAATAATAAAAAAAAAAAACTGTCAGTCTTACCTTTCCAGAAAAAACTACTCAAGTCAATGTCACGGTGCTGTTTCTAGGTATTTTGGGCAAATTTAATAAAAATGCCACCTCTATACTCTCTTTCATCCAATGGCACACTATTCCAAATCTTCTATTATGCTTTTAATCATTAAACTTGTTAATTATGTTTATAGTTTATGCTTACATTAGCTTTTCTTTTCAGAACACATCAGGGTGTAGTTCATTTTAAAACAGTTTCTACTGGCTCTAATTGTTGAAACATGAGACTTTAAAGAATGTATATTATTTTACCCAAAGTAAAAAGGATACATGCATTCATTTTTTGAAGTAAAATTTTTATTTTAAATTAAACAAAAGAGACTGCTGTAATGAGTCCTACAAGTGGTATCTCTTAAAGAAACCAAGTATTTTCTGCCTATTTAATTTTTTTCAATGCCAAGTGCAGTTGCCCTCCTCTAAAGCCATCCCTGTAAACAATAAATCATATCATAACTTAGGCATTTAGTAACTAAATAAGCTTTAATAACCATTATATTTCCTTTTTTAATTTCCCTGATCTTATTTCAACAGTGTTTTTTGTCCCCTCCCCTTATCCAATGATGCCTTTATTTTAGCAAAGTCTTAATAAGATCTCTAATATTTCTTCTGATTATTACTTTTATTTTTACTTTCTGATTTAATTAAAAATAACTTTTTGTGTCTAGTCTAATAGTAGACAGTCTTGTAGTTTTGTAGGCATCCACAACGTTTTGTGCTCAAAACATAAACTTTAAAGATTTCATGCACCCTCTAATATTTTTACTTTCTTCTATCTTCAATAGAAGAAAGTATTGTAATCGAAATTTTTTTCGACTTCCGGTTTTCGACGGATTTGCATGTTTTAGGGGTCAGAGATTCCAAAAAACATGTTTATAGAAAATGTCTGTCTGTCTGTGTGTCCGTCTGTCCGTCCGTCCGTCCGTCCGTCGCCATTGTACCATCAAAAAGTGTATGAAGTTATGTATAGAATTAAACCAAAATTTTATTATAAGTTTTTGGCTATGGCAAGCAGGTCCTCCCGGAATTTGGAAAAAATTCGCCGGTAGGGGGCGCTGATATAACAATTTTTGTGCGATTTTGAATATTGTACCATCCAAAAGTGTATGGAGTTATGCATAGAATTGAACATAATTTTTAGTTTAAGTTTTTGGATATGAGAAGCAGGTCCTCCTTGAAATTGGGAAAAATTCGCCAGTAGGGGCGCTGTAAATGCGTTTTTTATGCGATTTTCAATATTGTACCATCGAAAAGTGTATGAAGTTATGCATAGAATTAAACCAAATTTTTATTTTAAGTTTTTGGCTATGGCAAGCAGGTCCTCCCTGAATTTGGAAAAAAGTCGCCGGTAGGGGGCGCTGTAATAGCGATTTTTGTGCGATTTTGAATATTGTACCATCCAAAAGTGTATGAAGTTATGCATAGAATTAAACCAAATTTTTATTTTAAGTTTTTGGCTATGGCAAGCAGGTCCTCCCTGAATTTGGAAAAAATTCGCCGGTAGGGGGCGCTGTAATAGCGATTTTTGTGCGATTTTGAATATTGTACCGTCCAAAAGTGTCTGAAGTTATGCATATAATTAAACCAATTTTTTTTAATTTTCAGTTTTCGGATATGGCAAGCAGGTCCTCCATGAATTTGCAAAAAATTCGCCGTTAGGGGGCGCTGTCATAGCGATTTTTGTGCGATTTTGAATATTGCACCATCGAAAAGTGTATGAAGTTATGCATAGAATTGAACCAAAAAAAATTTTAAGTTCTTGGCTATGGCAAGGAGGTCCTCCCTTAATTTGTAAAAAAATCGCTCGTAGAGGGCGCTGTAATAGCGATTTTTGTACAATTTTTGTGCCATTTTGAATATTGTACCGCCGAAAAGTGTATGAAGTTATGCATAGAATTGAACCAAATTTTATGTGTTTATTTTTGGTCATGTCACGAAGGTCCTCCCTGAATTTGGAAAAATTCTGCCGGAAGGGGGCACTATAATTGCGATGCCTGTACCATTTTCATTATTGTACCATCGAAAAGTGTATGAAGTTATCCATATAATTGAACCAAATTTTTTGTGCATGTTTCTGGCTATGGCAAACAAGTCCTCCCTGAACTTGAAAAAATTCCGAAAGAAGAGGGCGCTATAATTCCGATCTCTGTGCCATTTTCATTATTGTACCATCGAACAGCGTATAAAATTATGCATACAATTGAACCAAAATGTTTGTGCTTGTTTTTGGCTTTGGCCAACAGGTTCTCCTTGAATTTAGAAATATTGCTCGGTAAAGGGGCTCCGTGCTAGCGATTTTTGTATATTTTTCTTGATTTTTTGTAGTTCTATTGTGCATCGGCGGGAACTCGCTTCCTGCTATGCCGGCTATTCGCAAACAGCTGATAACGACAGAATAAGGAAAAATTAATAATTTTAACAAATATCAAGATATAGATTAACTCGTTTTTAGTCCGTTTAATTGACTTGAGCAGAAATTTAAGATGAAAATCAAAGTTGGTATAGTATTGAACTAATAATATTGAAGTATTAACATGTGTAACTAGGTTTTGAAATATTAAGATGTATAAGATAGAAGAAAGTTTTGGGATTGGCACATCCAACTAGTTAAAAGTTACTTCCTCATTAATCTAATTGCCTTTCAAGTATCAGATTTCTTCTGGAAAGTCTATAAACAGGGGACCCATGTTAAAGGAAATCTTCTCTGAACATTATCTGATATCATTCTTGGTACCACATGGAAGTAATTCTCATATTACCAATAACCATAAAGTATGAATACTCCCTTTTTTTTTTTTTTTCATTTACTTATTTATTTATTCAGAAGACGTTGCAAAAGCATGAGCAAACTAGTATGTTGTGGCCATCACAAAACTTTCTTCTCTATAAATCACGTCCATTCAATCATTTAAATAGTACAAGAAATGACATCCATTTAACACCCATTTATATCAAAGTATATCTGAGTTTGAAGTTGGATGAAAATTCGTGCATTGGTTCTTGAGATACAGCTATAGTGGAAATTCTGAAAAATGTAGCCTAGCAGCGCCACCTGTTGAGCCATTTGCACCCAAACAGAAACACTTATTCCTATTAAGGTATACCTGAATCTGAAGTTTGTTGAAAATCCAAGCATTCGTTCTTGAGATAGAGCTATTGTGGAAATCGTCAATAATGCAGTGTCAGCTATTGAGCGAATGACGCCAAAATTTATAAAACTTCAATTGATGTCAAGGAATCACTGAATCTGAAGTGGGATGAAAATCTGTGCATTCGTTCGGGAGATTGAGCTATTGCGGAAATCATAAAAAATGTTGCCTAGCAGCGCCACCTGTTGAGCGATGGACACCCAAAACGAATCTGGTCCAGTTTATATCAAGGTCTGACTGAATCTGAAGTTTTGTGCATTCGTTCTTGAGAGAGAGCCCCCACAAAACTTTTGTCCCATACAGAGTGACAGACAGATATTTTCTAAACACCATCCCATTGTGTTCAGGACATTCTAAAACGTATAAATCCGCCGAAAACCAGAAGTCAAAAATTTTCCCGAATCCAATACTTTCTTCTTGTAAAGATAGAAAAAAGTAAAAAATAAAGTGTTGTTTTTAGAGCAGAAACTTTTCAGGGTCCATTGTGTTTCCAGATAGGAGAGGATGATTCTATTTTTATGCATGAATGCAATGTGTGTTGTAAAAAGTTCCATTATCCAATGTAAAATTGAGTAACACGGGTCCTATACTAGAGGATTTTTATTTCATAAAATAGGAATTATTTTTAGGTGTGTTCGTAATTATAGGAATACCTAAAGTCAGTCCGTCCACCTACAACAGAGCCAAAACGACCCCACCGAATCGTCTGAAATATTAAATATGGAATGGCTGCCCAATTGTGTTGAATCATGTCCAATTTTATGAAAATCAGATGTATATAGTTGAACGGCAGGGACCGTCAAAAGTTTTCCTTTACAGGACGGCCCATGGGAAGAAAAATTATTGCAAGTGCGTTTGAATGATGGGACAGCCTTCCGAATCGTCTGAAATTTTAAATAGAGAAGGGTTGCAAAATCGTGTTGAGTTATTTCAAATTTTATGAAAATCGGACGTAGAGTTGAATGAGAGGGACCGTCAAAAGTTTTCTGTTACATGAAGGCCCGTGGGAAAAAAAGACTTCAAGTGTATTGGAAGGATGGGACAGCCTTTTGAACAGAATAAAATGGATAGGCACGGATGGAAGTGTAATCAAAATACACACTATGTGTTGCAAAAAATATTTATAAAACGGGTTATCGTACGAATAGGGCCCTGTTGGACCAGCCATTTCCATCTTGTTTCATTTATTTATTTTCAAAATTGAAATAATCACTTTCTTTGGACGTGGCTTCAGTGGAATTAAGAAACATGGAAAAACAGGAGTCCTAGGGAACCTGTTATCCAGGAACCAAAGCAATAGAGACACCCAGTAATAATGTATGGGTACCTGCCACACACAATGGTCATTCTACAGAAAATATTACTTTTTGAGTCTAAAAATTTGGATCCATTCATTGAACCACAAGCCTTTTATACTAACTAGGGGATCGTACCCGAGCTTCCCGGGTTAAAGAATAGAGGTGAAAACATTTTTTTTTAATAGAACACTAATAATTTTTTTACATGCAATATATTTTTTACATTGACCACTTACATTAAAAAAGCATTTTTCATATGGAAAATACGAATTATACAATCAAATAAATTTTTGAGATTTATCAAAAGCAATATTTTCTTATTAGCTGAATGCTAAGAGCTATTTGCCAAGATTTTGCTGCTTATCGCATCCTTTTATATTCTGATAATTTCAGAGCTTATACATGTCTGGTAAATTTGTGTTTTATTTATATTATTTTATTTATTTATTCATAGGGAAGTTTTTTTAATGGATATTAGCCGTAAGAAAATGATGAACTCTTTATTTTGTTTTAAGGGCACACAGATTAATCTTTCGTAATCAAGCTCCACGCGATATAGATAAATTAAAACATATTTCATGCTTTAAAATTGTTTTTAAAACCATACACAATCAGTAAACTGAGATGAACTTTGCAAACAAATTACATTTGAAAAAAAAATCCTATTTGGTGACCTAAAAATTTAAATTGTACGGTTACAAATAGGTTAGATTTGTGTTTTTACAATATTATTCTTTTATTTGTTTATAAAAGAAGCATTAATTTCGTTAATTTGTCTTTCACAAATATGTTAGATTGGTGGTTTTTTTTAATATTATTCTTTTAGTTGTTTATAAAGGAAGTATTAATTTCATTATGCAAAAATAGTCAGAAACAAATGCTGAAAAATGTTTGTTGCTTTATGTGCAAAATGATTATTATTATTATGTATTGAAACCGGCACGTGATAAGATAAACTTAAAAAAAAATCATGCTTAAAAATTATTTTAGAAAATATAATACATCAGTCAATGAATACAGTTTTTAAACAAATTGCATTTGAAAGTAAATTTTTTTCCCTATGCGACGAAAATTGAAAATGTACGATGGTCAGAAGATTAAAAAAATGCAGTAGCGAAAATTTCAAGACCGAAATTTTGATCGTGAACTGTTGCCATTCGCAAAATGATGTCAGCGTTACGAACGGATACGTTTGTTCTTTCTAATACAGATATTTAATCAGTAAAATATAGTAAAGATCAGTTATTAGGTTGTGGTTATCAATTGCGGCTCTTATGCTTGGATTTCCGAAAGGAAAACAGCAATTTTCACCTTCTCAAAATTTGCATACGCACTTCTCATATCCATATTCATCCTTTTTAAAAAAATTGTATTTTGTTTGATCATTTAAAAATCATTTTAACTCAAAACTTGAAGTTCCGATTGTCAGCAACATCGTTTATGTGAAAAGACGCACTCTTTACTTGAGATTCTAATCTCAATTCCGGAGAGTAAAAATTTCCTTCATTTATGTTTTTTAGATGCATTTGTGTTAAAATGTTTAGTTTTATCTAAGAAAATGATCGTTTTCTTTTAAATGTGACTTCATTTTCACTTAAGCATTTCGCCTAGTGTCTGAAACTTAGTATCAGTACACATGCAGAAGGAAAAACAATATAGAAAATTTAGGAGGAAAAATGCGTGTTTTCAAAAGCAATACGTCATATTCCGTTATTGTGCCCCTAATATAATATTCTGCTCCTAATGGGATTTTGCGCCATTAAACCCTATACAACAATTTTTAGCAACAATTTTGAATTTTTATCAGAAAATAGCATGAATAAAGTTAAAAAATACCTCATTATTTCTCTCTTGTCTGCAATAATGAAAGATATCTAATTTTCATCATTTTGAAGAAATTCCATAAAATGCTTTTAAAATTAAAATATAAAAGTGGGGATATTTAAAATAAAACAGATAGTGCGATCACATCTACAAAGAAAGAGCTTTCAGTTTAAAAAAAAATATATATATTAGTAAAATTGGTTCAGCAGAAAGATCAGGGCAGATGACTAAAAAACACACTTGTGTTTTAAATATATAGATTATATAAAATTAGAAAAAATTAAATTAAGCAAATTATGTTGTTTTGATAAATTTATAGTAGAATGTCCTAAAGAATAGCATTAAAATTTTATTATTCGAGAGAATTTTGGACAAAAACTTCTTGAACATGATATTATTTTAAACCACGAATTATTTATTTGCTTGTCTAACTCGGCGAAGCAAATCGATCCAGGTGAGAATCATCAATTTCTGTAATATAAATCGCTGTTATTTGCATGTCACCTCTCTTTTATAAGGACACCCTAAATTTTTGTAAAACATTGCGTTTTAATCAGTGTGTGATTTCGATTACATTATTTTCAAAAGTGAAGCATTTTCACCCGAAAAGAATTTCAAAGCATCTGGGCTGTGAAAATGACGCACTTCTACAAAACATAATTCAGGTTTACGAATTAAAATACACACTTTTTTATAAAATGACGTTATTTGCATCCGCTAAAGCAATCCACTTTTACAATCGAGTCTTAAACTTCGTCTATAGAAAAATGTGCCTATGACGTCATTATCACGGAATAACAGACACTATTCTTGACATAGCCCCTATTTTAATTTCAACTTTTTTTTAGGTTTTATGAGACAATGGCAACAAAAAGATACAGTATCTCCTATTGTCGACTATTTTCCGTTTACTTTCAATGACTTTCAATAGAAATGAGGTACTTTTGTTGCCACAATAAGAAAAATTGTATTAAAAACTACAAAAAAATGAATATCTCAAAAATAAATTGAGATACAGCTTTCAAACAAATTGCATTTAAAAGAGCATTTTTTTCCTTATACGACGGTGTAAAAATTTAAAATGTGCGATGTTTAGAAGTTTAAAAATTTGCAGTAGAGAAAATTGCAAAACCAACATTTTATTTCAAATTTCAAAGTATTGCCATTTGCAAAATGACGTATGCGTTACGTACAGATATGTTTGTCCTTTATAATAGAGATAGCCCTGCTTCCTCCTTCTTGTTAGGTGCTTTACCTCACAACCCTGTCGTCAAACACTTTTAATCTGTGTGGTGTGGAGTGCTTTTAGTTATCTGTATAATTTCCTTTCTAGACTCTCATATTTGTATGCCATGTCCCTGAACCTTCCAGCTGTGGAACTTACGATCAAGATTCTGTCGTTTTTCTGCTTGAACTCCTCATCAAGATAGTGCTGTTGAACAGGTCAGTGTTTCATACTTTTCGAACGGGTGCATGCCCATTTTTTTCTTCAACATGAAACAAGAAAGGTGACTCTAGGGGAATGCATTGAAATTTTTTAATGAAAGATGTCATCCAAACGAGATCAGAACCAAAGGAATGCTAGCTTTATTTAAAGCCTCCTGCTAAAGTTTCTGGTTTCGTTTGCAGATGACGCATTTCAAATCTTAACAAAATAAAAAGCAATCTATAGGAAGAGTTTGCTTTTATGGAATGAAAATTTGTAAAGGACCTCATTTTTTCCAAGATAATCATTTCTTAACATTCATTATGTGCTTTTTACATTAGGAAAGTTTTATTCTCTGTTCAGCAACATTTATAAATCCCAAACTTCTGCTGGTAAAAATGAAACATCCAGAAAACATGAGTATTTTCAGAATTTTTTTATTTTATTCTTTCACAAAGTGACATAAATCTGACAAACTCATCTGTTCATAGTGCTTTTTTCCCAGATTTTTATTTTATTTTTCAGGATGGAGGAAGCGGGTGATGATAGTATCTATACTGATAAAAAGAAGTTTTGCTCTGTCTGTCTGCGATGGCTAGTCAAAATGTATCAAATGTGTAAGCCTAACAATTTAGATGAGAGTAGTACAATTCATGTCCTGATACACCTGACACTCAAAATTTTCCTTTTTTGTTAATGAGTCAAGATATTAGTTAAAAACTGCAATCATTGGGGGCCCACTGTAATACTTACCCATCATGGAAATACATACACTGTAAAAAAAAAGGACTAAAAAACGGAAATAGTACTGGCAATCTAAACGCCAGTACTATTTCCGTTTTTTTATGGGAATTTTTACCCATAAATTACAGAAAATTTTCTGTTTTTCTGATTAATAATGGACATTTTTCTGTAATTTATGGGTAAAAATTCCCGTGAAAAAACAGAAATAGTACTGGCGTCTAGATTGCCAGTACTATTTCCATTTTTTAGTCCGTTTTTTTTTACAGTGTAGTATAAAATATGAAAATAAAACTTGTGTAAACTATTTATAAAATGCATTGCAATTCAAATATAAAATTTAAACGTATATTTTAATACTAGCATATGCCCCTGTCAGAAATGATGGGAAAGTGTTATTTTAAGTGTACACCATTAAGTCAGATTCAATTAAACAGGTGATTGATATGTATGGTTATTCAGATAGTGGCAAGTCATCAAAAGCATTAAAAAAATTGTGTTTGCAAAAGCCAACTTTCAAAAGAAGAAAATATGAACCACCTCATGTGCGAAAAAAAAAAAAAAAAGCTTTTTCCAACAACCCTACGGTGAAATTCTCGTTTTTTCCGCACATCTTTGATGAAATTCGTGTTTTTTTCGCAGCCTTTTGACGAATTACACCTCTCGCGTTTCTTTGACAAAATTCGGGGAAGAGTGCCACTTGGCAAAAAAAATTGTGCCAAAAATCTTTTCAAGAGGGTGGAAAAACATCATTTTTAAATCTTTGTTATTTATAAATCAATGATTTTGCCCAAAAAATAGAAAATGATGCAAAAACATGGATTTATAAGTAACATAAAGATTTAAAAACAAAGTTTTTCTGCCATCTTGAAAAATTTGTTACAAATGCAGATAAAATCTCGCTCACAACTGCCAAAAAATTTATTAAATATAAAATAAAAGTAAAAGGATAAATATAAATAAATACCAATAAATGAGACGGCCTTTCAGAAAAAAGTAGAGTTTCATACAAAAAAATTAAAAATATATACACAAAAAACAAACAATCAGTTAAAATTTGCAAACAAAAAAAAATCAATAATTTAATGTTTATGGTGAAATTCTTGTTTTTTCCGCACATCTTTTATGAAATTCATGTTTTTTTCGCTGCCTTTTGACAAAATGACTGTTTTTTCCACAATCCTTTCATGAAATGAGTGTTTCTATCGGGATTTGTTGCAAAATTCGCATTTTTTCTGTGCCCTTTTGACGAATTACACCTCTCGCGTTTCTTTGACAAAATTCAGGGAAGAGTGCCACTCGGCAAAAAAAAATTGTGCCAAAAATCTTTTCAAGATGGCGGAAAAACATCATTTTTAAATCTTTATGTTATTTATAAACCAATGATTTTGCCCAAAAAATAGAAAACATGGATTTATAAGTAACATGAAGATTTAAAAACGAAATTTTTCTGCTATCTTAAAAAATTTGTTAAGAATGCAGGTGAAATCTCGCTCACAACTGCCAAAAAATTCATTAAATATAAAATAAAAGCAAAGTTTCATACACAAAAAAATTTAAAATATTTAAAAAAATATACAAAAAACAATCAGTTTAAATTATTGATTTTTTTATTTTTTTTTTTTATTTTATGTTTTGAACCCCACTCCCGTCCTAAAAATGTCAACAAATTTTAATTCAGATTTGCATCAATCCCAGGGATGATAAATTGTGCCAAAAAAGTGGAATTCCATGTTTTCGCTGAAAAGTGGCTTGTCTGTAAATATATTAAATTCAGCTTAAAATATGCATAGGTGAAATCAGAAACTTAAAAATAAAACAAAAAACATGTGGAACTATAATTTGACTGTAAATATATGCATAGTTGAAATAAAAGTTTGAAATAAAACAAAAAAGTTGTTGCATTTTTCAAACAGCAAAAAATAATTCACAGAAATATATTAAATTCAGCTTAAAATATGCATAGGTGAAATCAGAAACTTAAAAATAAAACAAAAAACATGTGGCATTTCTTTAAAAAATCAGATGTTTATTTTTTAATTTCAGATGAAACTTTAAAATTTGATTCATATATTTGGCCAAAACTAAAACACCATTATGTGCATCATTCAAAGTAATACACATACATAAAGCTATGTTTTTTAACGGTACAAAAATTTAGTAAAATTAAAAAAAAAAAAAAAATGTAATTTTCATTTTTAAATCTTTATTATAATGAAACGTTCCTGTGAGTGATAAATGATTTTAAAAATCTGAATGAACATGAACTTAAAATATGCATAGTTTAGATAAAAAATAAACAAAAAATTGTGCCTGTCAGTGTTTAATTCTGCTCCATGTAAACTCAACTGAGTTTATCAGGCAAACTGAGAAATCCATTGATTGCCGCGATCGCCAACGTGCAATTCTTTTCCTGGTCAATTGGCGCCTTCTTTCCGAAAGCAATTCATTCAGAAAATCCATAACAAAAATTTAAAAAATTGTTTTAAAACATTCACAAATAACTGCAGATAGATCAAAGCGAATAGCGGCGAAATATCACACGGTTTTCCTAAAGAAACTAAGTTTCACTGTTGCCACTACAGAAGAGTGAAATAAAAGAATCATTGATATGAATAATGATGAATAATCACTAAATTGAATGAAGGTAATCATTAAAACTATTAATATTTGTTGAAAACAATACTTTTAAAATATTTATTCAATATTTAAATATTTATTCAATATTTAAATATCTATTCAAATATTTATTCAATTTTCATATGTAGGTCATGAACTGACTCCTTGTAAATGTAAACAGTCGTAAATACAATTACTGCTTATAAATGTAAACAATAATGAAAAATGCATTTCAAAATACTTAAAGGCTTTAATATGTTTTTTAAAATATATTTAAAGTAGAATCGGATGTTAACCGTATTTTTTTAATGAATCGTCAAAGAGTCGTTCATTTGTTTCTTGATTTGGAACTTGTGTTTTTGAATGGCAACGGTTCATTTGTTTATATCGCTAATATGTTGTTGGTAGCTGCTTATTTTTAATTTAGAACTTAAAACATTATAATTGTTTAGTTTTTGAAGGTTTTAGAGAAAATCAAGAAGAAAAGATGTGATGCAATGTAGATTAAATAAAGCAATTGTTTGATTTGTAATACGGCATCAGAATGCTTAAGCCTAACATGGCCACAATATTTTCCTTTCCAAGGATCGGCGGGACCCGGAATCGTCACCAGAATTGTCACTACTGAATTATATAAATAGATTTTTAATACATAGTGATGCTCTATTGCTGAATTGCGGATACTACTTGATTATCTTGTCGACCCATTTCAATAAATTATACAAATCGCCAAACTACTCGCAAAATGATACAAATGGCACAGTTTTTATTTTAATAATGAAAGAACTAATAAATTAGTATAACACTGATAGAAATACAAATAAAACGCAGAATTAATATCACTTGATGACGTAATATGTTTGTGAATATGACATTTACGATAAGCCATTATTGGCATTTAATCTTATAGTTTGGCAATAGTTTTTAGGTCGACGGGATAATCAAGTAGTACTGAATTGCAGACCTGCCAACCTTTGAAAATGAGAAATAGTAGCACACAAAATTAAAATTAATCTGGATGTTGGTTGGTTGGTTGGTTTTTCGTGTTTCGCAGCCATCTTTCGACATTCGTAGAAGGAATAAGGTTTCAGTCTTTCATCTCAATATAGTAAATTTTTTCCTCTGAAAATTTTTATACGATTTTTAGAGTTTCTTCTCGTTTTGCAGCGTTTTTTTTTTTTTTTTTTTTTTTTTTTAACATTTGTAAAAGAACCTTGGTTCCAATTTTTTAGCCCAGTGTAGTAAATTTTGACGTAATTCGCGATTTTTTTTCCCGCGATCATTTCAGGATATTCACTATTTTTTCCCACAATCGTAATTCACATTTTTCTATCACGATTCTTTGTTGAAATCCACACTTTTTACCATGAACTTTTGACGAAATTCGCATTTTTTACCGAAATCCTTTGACAAATTTTGCGTTTTTTGCCACGATTCTTTGACGAAATTAGTGTTTTCTTTCTGCGATCTTTCAGTGAAATTTGCATTTTCTGACTGATCTTTCGATGAAATTTCAGTTTTCTTACTGCGATATTTTGACAAACTTCACGTTTTTACCACGATCCTTTGACGAAATTTATTTTCTTCAGCGACCAATTGACGCAATTGATTTTTTTTTACATGGTCATTTGTCGATATTCGCGATAGTTTATCGCAAACGATCGGCAAAATTTTCGATATATCTTTTTGCAACCAATTAACAAAATGCACTACTCGTTTCCACGACCTTTTGACAAAATTTGCAATATATTTCCCTCGATAGTTTATCGAAATTCGTTGTTTTTGGCGGAATTCGCAATTTCTTTTGGAATTCTTAAAGAAATTAGCGATTTCATTAGGCAATCTATTGAAGATAAATCACTATTTGTTTGTGAGATCTTTGACGAAATACCCAATATTTTTACACGATCGTTTGAAGGAATTCTCAATTTTTTCCGCAATCGATTCACGAATTAATTTGGGGGAATTTCATTATAAAAAAAAAAATAAATAAATTAAAAAAAAAATTGCGGGTTTCCAATAAATTTCAAAATATATTCACAAAAGAATCATAGGTCTGTGGAAAAATTTGCGGAGGCAAATACTGCACAGCAGTTTTCATTATCCAGGACTTTCATTTTTCACATGCAAATCGTGCAGTTTTGCACACTATTTCAAACAATGCCCTTCAGAGACCCCCCCCCTTCAGAAATTCTTAAAGTGCCAGCCCTGTTTCTAAGGAAGGAAATTCCTGTATAAATATTTACAGAAACACTATTCACTCGTGGTTAATACATATAAAGAGGGTTTTTTGTTAAGAAGCTTGTTTTGCAGCCCAGATTTTTTTTTCCATGAGCAATTTTTAATGTCCGAATTTTCGGACTAATGAGCAATTTTTTAAAATTTACGGAAATGAATACTTTGAAATTTTTGAAAATTCAGAACAGAATCACTTTTGAAAAATATGCTGCGCGGGATAAAAATCGCAACTAGAAACAAAACAATGCGTTCATGTTTTTTGCAAAAAATCGTAGTTTGAGACCGATTTTCGTAGCATCGTAGTTTATAGGT
This sequence comes from Maratus speciosus, assembly GCA_963932465.1. Classification (NCBI taxonomy): domain Eukaryota; kingdom Metazoa; phylum Arthropoda; class Arachnida; order Araneae; family Salticidae; genus Maratus; species Maratus speciosus. Next base: position 687,215,436 of record OZ010786.1, read on the forward strand.
CCAAATCGTAGCAGTTGGCAGGTCTGGTATTGCGTAAAAGAAACATCCTTATAACTCCAAAAATGATAATCATATTAACTAACAGTTTACTGCGTCGATTAAACATCTTATTTCTAATTAAAGCACATCTTTGAATTGAAATTTGAATGAAATACAAGGTCATGAAAAATCAAAGAATGTAAAAAATATGTTTACAAATATCTCGGCAACTCATGATCCGATCAACTTCATTCTATATGCAAAATTTATGTTTTTTTATTGTCTTTTATATCCATTCCTTAAAATAAACAATTTCAAAAATTTTATTTACCTTTTATCAGAACAAATGTTTCGAGAGTCCTAAAAAAATAGTTCCGGATAATCAAGGTTACTGATATTCAATAGGCTTCTTCCCGTTATTACTTCCTAAGTACACACCCAATTTCAAGTCTTTATCTCAATTTGTTCGGGAGATAGAGCGTTTAAAGACACACACACACAGTTTTTTTTTCTCTCAAAATTTGTTTTTTGGAATCTCCAATGTCTGAAACGTGTAAATCCGTCAAAATTTTTTTTTCCGATTTTTAAAACGGTTACAAGACTTACCCTTATGTATGATGGGTAAGTAAAAACTCATCCCTTTCACTCTGAGCCAGCAAAAGTGCTCAAGCATGCCCAGACGCAGAACCTGATTTGCATAACGAAACAAAAATGGAGAACTCAACAGTGGGATTTTGGTTTATCGCAATTCCTTTTTAATCTCGATCAGCCAAACCATTTTGTATAGTTAAAAACGGAAAACACTGTCTTAAAGATCATACCTTTCTTAAATGCCACAATCAGTTTGAAAAAGCAACGCTGTTAACCCATTGAAAAATAAATTTCAAAAAGGGTTGTTTTTGTAATTCTCTTTTTCTCTCATAGGGCAATTTTGAAGGTACTAGTAAACAAAAAGTATGTATGTAAAGCTGAGACCTGCTTCTCTTTGGAGGTGTAATCGGTTTTAAAAAATACAAATTTTAACCCTTTTAAAAATATTTGTTACCCAGGTCCTTTTGCAACTTACAGAGACTATCTTTTTTCTATGCCTAGAAGTTCCTATTTCAATATAATCTTTTCAGAGCATCTCTGCAGACCCTATTTACATCAGCTACAAAAATTTCAAACATTAGTAGAAGTATTTTTTACAAAATAAAATGTGTGAAAATTTCAATGAAAACACCAAAAATCGAGATGTTTCTGTCGACTTCAGCTCAATTTTTCACTACAATTACAAGACAATACAAGGCAAATTTTTCATGAAATTTTAAAGAAGGCTATACACAGTTATATTTACATTTTTTGTTTTGCTAATTTAACCGAGCTGAAAAAAAACATTCATTTGCATGCAATGTTTCTAATGGTATTTTCAGTATTGGTGGTTATTATATTATCAGTGGTATTTCTAATGGTTTCAAGGTAATCACCTTGAAAATGAATTAAATACCTTTAGAAACATTGCAGTTGAGAATGGTTTCCCAATACGCATTATTGATAAGCTAATGAACTCGCAGAAGAACCCTATGAAAATACAAAAAACTCCACAGAGTAATATGAGATATTGCAGAATGAAGTACATACCAGGGCTTTTCGAAAAACTCAGACATGCACTTTTTCGCTTTGGCGTAAACATGGTCGCCACTCCTCCTGCAAAACTGAAAGATCTGATGAGTGCCAAAGTGGACCCGATCCCGAGGGATGAAGTTTCTGGGGTATATGTAATTCCACTGAAAACAGAAGATATTTATCTCGAATACATAGGCATGACTTCGCGTAAACTTAAAGTTCGTATAAAAGAACATTTGAGAGATTTAAAGTATAAACGACCTACAACAGCCCTATCCAGACTTAACCCAAAGCAGAATATGCAAGTTAATTTCGAAGACGCAAAAATTATATATCCCTCAAAGAATTATCATGATTTAATTATCCGCAAATCAATAGAAATTATTACTAAAGAAAATACGGTTTGTAATGACGTTTTATCCTGCAACATACCCAGAATTTGGCTCGGTTTACTTAAAGTATGATAAAACGAGTAATTTTCCACTTCCCTATATCCATGTTTTATTTTCGCAATGTTTCCGGATCTATAAATTAACTTCCACTTTCACTCCTTTCTTCACCATCTACGTGGATTTTGAAAATTAGGCGTCAATAACTGTTGTATTTCTCATATTCCTCTGAAGAAGACTATGTTTTTTATAGTTGAAAGTTCTAAGGCATTAAAATAATTTAACATTTTTTAAATACTGTGTCATCTTTTAAGTAATTTTGCACATAGTGTAAGAATTATTTTTTTACGCATTTAAAATGACAGCGACCCCCTCCTTCTTCTTCCTCTATTTTTCCGGCATATTTCAAAATTGCACATCAACCCCAAAAAAGAAAATACCAAACAGCGTATGCATTCATTTTTTTTTTTTTTTTCCAACACTGCAAACCATTTAAAAAAATATGAAAATGAACCCTTTGAAAAAAAATTCATTCCTCGAAGTGACTTTCAGTTTTTCCTGTGCACTTTGCCATAGCATTAACATGACACACATTTTGATTAAAAAAATATGCTTAATTTTATACAATAGCCCTGAAATTTTTATACTCTATACAGTAGACTCCCGCAAATCGGCACGGTTTGAAACCAGAGGTAGTGTGGATTTCTAGTTATCGTTTTGTTTACATTTTTTAAACAGTCATGTGAATGTAGTTAAGTATTGGAAATTATGATTGCTTAGAATAAAGTAAAATATTAAAATAATTTATTAATTTAATAAGTAATAATTACATAAAAGAATTATGTAAAACAATAAAAATTTAGAAAAAGATTAAAGTATTAAAAATAAATTTTTTCTCTCTGCCATACCAGCATTGCTGTCACTTTTCATACAGAAATTATCATTTTTTTTTTTTTTTAATGTTATACACTGTTCTAGAACTTATTCTGTACGATTGTACCTAAAACGAGTAGATAAACGAGAATCAAGCTTTTTTAGGATCTTTACTTTTTGAATTATTGTCAAACTAACTTGTTTTCTTTCCTTATTTTTTTCACTAGAAATATTGGGAGGATCAGCTATAGTAGCCAGAATTATGTATGAAATCACAAAAAACTAAAACTAAAAATCATTACATATTAAAACCAAAACTGAATACCAGGGAAACGAATAAAAAAAAAGCAGGTCTGAATGAACCTGGGGCTCAGCTTGCTCATTTTTTTTAATAATTAATTGAAAAGCATAATGAACATTGCAAAAGGGCATACTGTCACAGTCGTCTGGCCTGAAAACATATCTCCAAATTTTTACAAGCAGCCAATCAGGAAGTGGGAAATAATGCTCTATTTTGAAAACACAGCATTCATTTTCCGTGTCAAAATATATAAAAATAAAGATATTAATTGAAAACCATAATGCACATCGCAAAATAGCAAACTGTCACAGTTGTCTGATGCAGAAACAGGGCTGCGGAGTCGGTGGGAAAAATGGACGACATCGACTCCGAGAATTTTAACAGATCCGACTCTGACTGTTTCGCTCGAAAACTCCGACAAAGCAGGCCTTCTTGTAAAATGGATGACTCCGACTAAGCAGACCTTCTTGTAAAATGGACGACTCCGAGTCTTTCGCTCAAAAATGGGTCTCCATGACACCAAAGCCCTGTGCAGAAACAGGTTTCCAAATTTCAACAAGCAGCCAATCAGGAAGTGGGAAATCATGCTCTATTTTGAAAACGCAGCATTCACTTTCTGTGTCAAAATATATAAAAATAAAAAATACCCATTTATTCGGGATACTCTCTCAGTCCTAACAGTGTTACTTGTTTAAACAAAGTAATCTTATTTACCATTTCAAACTATATATTTTTCGACTTACTTTACTTCATCTGTTTGAAAAACCGAGGATTCCTTGGACATGCACAGAATGGATCTATCATGGCAGCAATGTTTGTAGAACTGTATTCTTTTTTTGTGTTATAGGAGAATAATTTCTGATTTTCTCATTTCCTACTTTCCAGAGACAGAGTGTTGAGTATCTGGACCATGGTGCGAGACCACCTGTTGAGTTTGATTGTGACTTCTGCTGACAGCGAGTACACCTTCCTTCTCGAGAGATCGGTTGTGGGCATACTGAGGATTGCTATCAGGCTGATTCGAAAAGAAGAGATGATTCCTCAGGTGGGTGGTTTTGATTTTTAACACTTTCCAACAAAGTTCAAAATTGTTTATGCATACGGCTTGTCTGTCCATCTGTCAATAAACTCAGATTTTCATGCAATGGATAAAGGTTACTGAGGGTCACAAAAGCACAATTTGGAAGTAGGTAGGATTTTTAGCTCATTTACAGGGGCACTCACCATTACATTATAGTATAGGGAGAAAAATCATTTGCAGTATATCTTCATCACATGATGCTATTTCAAATGCATTGAAACGGATATCAATCACGGAATTTCACTACAGTCCAGGGCATTCATAGCATTTTTTATTCATTGACACACCGAAGAAATCGCTTACAGAAAATCTGCGAGTAGTACAGTCTTGGAGAGTACGTTTTAAAATTTGGTATGAGCTTTTAAAAATTTCAACTTATTTTTTTGCATTTCACTCGTTCTATATAAATTCCTATACAGGGCTGCACAAAAGAACTCATGTACCCTTGTCCTTATGAGAGGAAATTACTGAAGGGGAATTTTCAATTGATTTCTAAAGTGAACTCAATTTTGGCATGCATGTCGTTAATAGATGCAAACCTATCTATCCTATACAGGGCTGCTCAAAGAACTTGGATAATTTTCCAATTGTAGATGGGAACCGTTGAAATTGGGTTTTCAAATGTGTTATCTCTTTCCATAGGGTTGAATGAGGCATACTATTTTAACCTATTAAACGGTATTGCATCATTCTGAATGTGTTGGAAGGTGTTTAATAATCTATCCTTGACACATTACTTTTCTTTCTTGTTTAATAGGTATTAGGGGAGGAAGGGTAAAGTGGCCACTCTAAAACAAACACCTATAGTAACTATAATGACTTTAGCTTCATTTGCTATTTTACTTTTTTTTTTATTTATTTGTTTTAAAGTGTAAAAGTTACTTTAAAAGGAAAACTGCAAAATGGCCACTTTGCCCACCTAGACTGGGTCAATGGACACGTCACATGGATTCAAGATGTATATTGAATCCACACAAGCTAAAGTGACGCACATTAAGAATGAGTATTATGTTTTGTAATAGTTCAATCATTATGAGATAAACAGAGCCGTCCTTAGCAAAAGTGAGGCCGAGTGCAAGAACTTTTGCGAGGCCCTTCACTACCAAACTAGTGAATACCCTTCCATTCCAAAACTAGTTATTACTAGTTTAACTGGATTCTTTTATTCATCTACCAGAAATTTCGAATAGTAATTTTTGCTTTAATGAATGACAGACATTCCGTGATTAAATAAAGTGAAATTCGGAAATTCTGGTAGAAATCCACTCAATTGGCAACACTACTTCCTACAACGCAATCGCCTTTTGAAAATCCTGGCATGGCATACACAGTGGTGCACCAAAGGATTACTCTTTTTAGAGGTTTATACAGATTCGGACTAATTTCCTTTCATAATACTCTTAGTCAAAGGATTAAATTACTCAACACTTCATATTATGGCAGCACAGAATGTGATAAAGATGAATCTTAAACTCTATTCTTTATTTAATTGTAACCTTTTTAAAATGGTTGATATAATTAGCAAATATTAAAAATGTTAATATTTTTAAATTGTTAAAAGAATTTAAAAATTGAGCCAAAATCAAACTTTCTTAAAATTTTCCTTTACCTAAGAACCTTTAAAAAATTAATCTTTCATAATTTTTGGACATTTTAAACCTTTAGTCTCAAGGTCTGAAAGATGGGGCTTCAACTCTTGGCTTCTACGTTGTGTTTACTCGATAGAACATACGTTATGCTTGAGGTAGATGTCTGCATGGGCCTGGCTCGGACTGAAAGAAAGCTATCTTGGCCCAGCCCAGTGAAAAAAATTCAAGTTTGTCCCAGGCCGGGGCTCATTATATTTACAGTGTTCAAGGCTCAGCCCAGCTCATACAAGAATAAGTAAAAACAGGCCTGGCCCGTGTAAATTAATTAAATCAGGCTCGATCTGATCCGACTCAATTTCTACAAAAAAAATCCAATTTTCTTAACACACAAAATTAAGATTTTTTTTAAATAACACTATCATGGAAGACGGTAGTATTTCGAGTGACGCAGCCTTAAGCCTAAAATCGTATCGTATCGTATCGTTAAAATCGTATCGTATCGTATCATAGAATTCGTAGATGGCGGAACTCATATATACAGCTAACTCGACATCAAAGAAAATGCGAAAAGCCGCCTTTTAATAACTCAGCAGATATACGTCTTATTGTTCTGAATTTTCTAGAACAGTCTTATATCTGCAGTCTAATCGTATACTGAAATTTTTACATTTCTACGTGCAGTATATTTTGAGATCTAAATAGTCATTTTTAAAGTGAAAACGTTGGTATAATATCGAGGAAGTTCCTAATTTGAAAATCTCGAAAACGGTTCTAACGATTATTTTTAAATTGATACATAATATAAATGTGATTAAGGCGAGGTGAATAACACTTTTCTTTTTTCTGGGAAAACTCTCGTTCGTTAAATAATTCGATTTTTTTTTCTCTCGAAAATGACACGGGCGATTTTTTAAAAATCAAATAAATATGTTTCACATGAACCAAATAACAATTTACTTGTTTCCAGCAAGACTCTTGTTCGTTTTATAATGCGCATGAAAAATCGGACTATATTTCTTCGCCATTCTATGGAAATTTCACCGAAAATGCATGACACTGTATTCATACACATGCTTTCTTTTTAACCACTTTTGGGGAGAAAAATTTTGTCTTCCCACGGCTGAGTGGTTGAGGGCCATCGTCTACTGATCTTAACATAAGCAGTTCGATACTCGCTGGTGCGTGTGAAGTTTTTTTTTTTTTTTTTTAAAGTTTGTTAGTTGACCATTATTCTCAGTTCCTTTGTAATTTTTTAATTGCTATTAAGTTAAATAAAATTACAATTATAATGACGCCAATTTGATGATGATTATTTCTTGGCAATTTTTCAACAATAAAAATATTACCATAAATTTTATAAATATATTTAATTTCAATCACTTTACAAAAAATATACATTAATACAGTAAACTCTGTGTAAGACGGAATCGATCGGGACCAAGAAAATTTTCCGCAATAGACAATATTCCGCCTTAGACAAATTTTACTCTATGTCTATGGATTCGTAGGGACTTGAAATTCTTTCCGAGTTAGACAGATTTCCGTCTTACACAGAGTCCGCCTTACAGAGAGTTTACTGTAATTATTATTTGAATATAAATCACACGATCAGAAACGTAAAAAAATAATTCATTTCAGCTCTTCTTTTTATAATATCATTTTTTATTATTATGACGGTCAATCAAAATATAATCACTGACATCCATAATATTATTATTATTATAATTATTATTTTCCTTGCATAAAAACTATTGTGATGTAATAATTATTTTATAATAAATAATTTAGTTGAAATGTTTTATTTATAAATAACAATGAAGTTTTACATAATAAGCATATCAGAATTCTGGTGTCGCCATCTTTTGACGCAATTGCGTACCACATTTCAGGGTCGTACTGGCATAACTGAGAGGGCGGTGGCAAAATTGATAAAAAGGGCGCCGATTGCCTTACAAAAGGGCGCAAATGCTTATATATACATACATACACATACTATATAAATTATGTATAAAAAATCACTTTAAAAATATATACGAGTATATTGCTATAGCGAAAACTTTATTCCTAAAATAATTATGTCACCCAAATTAGTATTTTACACTATAGAAATGTAATATGCACAAAAATAGATCCCCGCAAGGCATTGCAGTTAAAAAAAAAAAATCTGATGTTAGACCAGTGTTGCCAATTTAGAGGTATTTTTTTCCTCCACACTTTTCTAAGAAAGCTATCTCTGTTTTCGAATTTCGCTCACCTTATCTAATGAGTTAATTCAAACTTTACCCCGAATATTTGAATAAAAATCTCCATACGATTATCTCCAAATGGAAAATAAAATATTAAAATAAAACAAACAAAAACAATTTCGTTGGGTCAAAACTCAAAAGTGCAAAACATTATTTAATACAATTCAATAATATTTTATATAATACAATCTCTAGAATACAAATACTAATTATGGTGTATAAAATTTCAGGAAAGTTATTTTTGTTTAGTTCAAGAGTGACGTCTGTTTTACGTGAATTATTTTTAAAATATGTTTTATTTCTTTATTTTTTCAACATTCAAAAGATATCATAGATTTTTTTTTTTTTAATTATGGCCATTTTTTTTTTTTTTTTCCATTCTGATCAGAAGCAAAATTATGGCCATTTTTTTTTCATCCTGACCAGAAAAAAAAAAAAAAAAAAAAAAAAAAAAAAAATGACCATTTTTTTTTTCCTTTTCTGACCAGAAAATCAGAGTTCTAACTTTTTACGACAGCTCTTTCATCTTCACCTAACACTTCATTTATAACGGTTGTTTCAAAATAATGGGTGGCACCAGTCCATCAGTTCAGAAGAAAATGATCCATTCCAAAGGTATAAGTTCGATTGAAAAAAACTATTTAATACTTTGAGCAGAAAGAAGAGGCTACACCTGCAATTTTTATGACACTAATAGAATCCCATAGCTGCCAATGTGTACGGTTTAGTTACCTCTAAAATTTAACACAAATTTTTGCCATATTTAATCGTTGACAATTGTTAGACTTTTTAAACTGAAATTCCGGAAGTGACAGCCGATTGTTCCCTTGCGACGACATTCCTCTGGCTTCAACTCGTAAAACTTGGCTAAAAGTGCTATCTTTGACAACATTTTCTGAATGAATCTTTGCCTTTATAAGAAAATGGGAAACTAATTTCCTGGTATCTGAACAAAATGGGCAAATTTTATATTTTTACGAATATTAATGCAAATTTTTTGTATTTACGAATGAAAATGACTTCGCGAAAGTATCAGAAAAGTAGTTAATTTGGATTTGGGAATAGCTTTCTATATAAAAAATTCTCATAACGAGAATGTGATCGCCCCCCACCCCAAAAAAGGAAATCCATGACCCCCTCTAAATGATGAGCTGAATCCGTCCTTGGCTTTGTCGAATATTGATTGATTAAAATCTCGGAAACGGAATCGAAAAAAAATCCGCTTTATACAGGATCCTTATGCCATATCATCTTTAGATTCTTCTATGTTTTGTCATACGCCAGACAGAATGATTTTAACAATACCGTGCAAAACACAGATGCGAGAAAAATCGACAAACAAAATCTTTATTTGGCGCCCGGGGCATATGCCCCCTCTGCCCCCCTTAATTTCGGCCCTGCTTTCAAATCAGCAATTTTACAAAGGCTGTGCCCAATATAATGGAGTTGTTTCTGTTTTTCAAAGATCTTGTTCTTTTTTACCGCGATTCATGTGTGTACGCAGGGTAGGGGGGCAGAAAATCTTTGGAAAAGTAATACATTCTTTAAAAGTATTACGCTGAATGTAATTATTTTGAAAAGTAGTATTACTTTAATTTTATTGCATGATAGTTTTGTTTTAAAGGTTTTCATTAAATTTCACTGTAACTGCTGGCTGCTGGCTGAAAATACCAATTATTTTTTATTGCCCACCAGAAACTTTTTAATCGAACTGTCTTTTATATTTTTTGAGAAAAACAAAAGATCTTTCAGAAAAGGCTGCCGAATGTGGCGTTTTGAACCGAATTTCCGGACGCGACAGTGGAGGAAGAGAAAGAAAACTGTTGTCATGAGACAACAATCAATTTTAACTCAAGATGTAATTAATTTAAAGAACAGAATCTATTGTATTGCAAATCACTTCAATAACCAAGCCTGCAAGTCTCATTCTTTTATGTGGAGTTTCGCCGAATATTCGGTTTCATTTTCGTTTTCAGCCCAAAATCCTAGTTTCGGCGAAAATACTGCCGTATATTCGGTATTACTATAACTGCCCCTCCCTAGCCTCCCCCAAACGGTACTCCCATCCAAAGAGCCGTACATACTATATATTCACATACAAGGAGATAAATCTAGAAGGTATTACTAATATTGATTAAATTCGTTATTTTTAAATTAAATTATTTTTTAATATATTTTTTATGTTTATAGCACCTTATATTTAATTAATTTTATTTCAATCAAATTATTTTGTTAATTATGTACTGCCGTTTCTACGCAAAACATTATTCAGATAACATGCGTATATGTATGTTTATGTTACTTACTTTGAATTTATTTTTAAAACAATTTCGCTTACGTTTTCAGTCGATACTAGGAATGTAACCGAAATTCAGTTTCTTTCGAACACTATTTTTATGTTTGTAAATCAGCAGAAATTTTCGCATTATTGAACGTTAAAAAAAAATTTTTTTTTGAGAACCGCTTTAAGGATTTACATATACATTTATAATCATAACTTATAAATTTCGCAAAATCGAGTTTTTATTTTAGCGGCTTTATCAACGGAATTGAGACTTCTTTATGTGGTCAGAATATGGAATAGACAATTCTATGTAAGTAAAAAAAAATAAAAAAATACAATAAGCATTCTATTATAATTATAACATAAAATTGAAACTAGTTTTTTTCTCAAAATTGCATTTTTTAATAGATGACCACGGCACGATTACTTTAATAATACTGAATTGTTTTTCACTTCTAATTTTGTCAGCTTTTTCCTTCTATATATAAAAAAAAGTTTCGAATTGGAAATGGACCAATGAAAATCTGTGTAGATATTCCCGGTAGATCGGCATCCAATTTGAATGCTTAAGCATGGCCTTTCTTCGTTAATATTAAAAAAAAAACTGTTGCAAACAAAAATATGAAAATCAGTGGTATTACAGAGAAATGTTTGATAAACACGCTGATGCAGACAGTTTTCAAATCAAAGAATTATTTTAAGAGATATTTAATGCCAAAGTTGGAAAAAATCGTTCCATTAAAAAAGTTTTATTGGAGCAAAAACTACATGAGAATTTAATCATTTTTAGATCATTTTATACGTTATAAGTTCCCGGTGTGCAGATTGAATTTATTTTTTTTATTTGACTCATTTTTTGAGGTTTTATTTCTATTTTAAATTCAAATTTTCAGCTTTTCGAGAGATATTTTTTATATATTTTAGAAAATGTTATTAATTTAAACTGTTGCCAATTGTATAAACAGCGAAACAATAATGTTTATTTCAAATTAAAAATTTATTTACACGTGACTATTGTAAACAGAAATAAAAACTTTAAAATTAGAATTAAATGATCACATGTTAAAAGCAGGAAAATTATGTCCTAAGAACCATATTCACACTTGAATTTTAAAAGAGAAACAAAATGTTAAATAAAAAAAATTATGCGCTAAAACTTGTAAAGGGGAGAAATTACATTATTTAAAATGGCCAAAAAATATGGTAAAAACATTTAAATTAAAAAATATATTTGCGCGAGATATTTTGAGATAATCTTTTCAACTATTATCGTGAATTCAAAGACAGCGCAAATATTTCCTTCTAACAACTAAAGTATTTTCACCTGAATATTAATAAGAGAAATAAAACTTTGGTGTAAATTACATCAGATTTAAAACGATACATTTAAAATGAATTATTTAAAAGAACTATCTTATATCGCTGTTAAAAAATACCGGGAGACAAGGACACTGTTTACTTAATTCATTTTACATTAGCTTATTTTCAAATGTTTAACTAATTTTTTAATTAACGAATAGAAACCCGTTTACAGGAAAATCACTACTGTTTTTTTTCTTTTGTTTTTTTTTTAAATTCAATATTTTTAAAGCCGATCAAATTAGCGTGCTTTTTGGATTTTGGTGTGCCTGAACGGGGGTTGGCGAGCGTAGCTCGTAGGGGGCAGAGCCCCCTAGTTTCTTATATAATTATGCAGTGCATTAAGGATTTTTTTTTTTTTTTGTCAATCATCAAAAATCAGCCTTTTTCTACGATAAAAGTTGAATACCCTCTTCAAATAATCAGCATTAAAGAAAAAAAAAAGAGAGAGAGAGAGCTTTTCATAATTTCCACCTTTTGTCTCGTCTAGTCACTAAAATAAGTCATATTTAATTAAAAATTACTGTTTATTTTAATTTCAGATAAGCCAATTTTAAACTACAATGGTCGTCGCAACTCACACGCAAAAAACACCAACAGCACGTCGTGTCGCGCATGTGTCGTGTGTTAATTAGTATTTCATGGGAAAATACCTCCACATCCGCCGATTTCTATTTTCTCCAGAAAGATAGAGAGCTCCAGAATACGGTATAATAATTATAAAAAAGTGTCACACCTGGTATTACTACAGAAACCACTGGGTATCTATAGAACCGATTTGAAATCCCGCCGAAATGGTAATTTGTCTTCTTAGGAATTCCCACGTTAATGACTAACAGCATTGAAAACTGAACCCAAATACATCTGCACTTCTCTTTACTTATATTTATCCATTCTTTTGTAAAAGGACTTTTACAATTTTAGTGGTTTATCTATTTATCATGGAAGACGGTAGTATTTCGAGTGACGCAGCCTTAAGCCTAAAATCGTATTGTATCGTATCGTTAAAACCGTATCGTATCGTATCGTATCGTATCATAGAATTCGTAGATGGCGGAACTCATATATACAGCTAACTCGACATCAAAGAAAACGCGAAAAGCCGCCTTTTAATAACTCAGCAGATATATGTCTTACTGTTCTGAATTTTCTAGAACAGTCTTATATCTGCAGTCTAATCGTATACTGAAATTTTTGCATTTCTACGTGCAGTATATTTTGAGATCTAAATAGCCATTTTTAAAGTGAAAACGTTGGTATAATATCGAGGAAGTTCCTAATTTGAAAATCTCGAAAACGGTTCTAACGATTATTTTTAAATTGATACATAATATAACTGTGATTAAGGCGAGGTGAATAACACTTTTCTTTTTTCTGGGAAAACTCTCGTTCGTTAAATAATTCGATTTTTTTTTCTCTCGAAAATGACACGGTCGATTTTTTAAAAATCAAATAAGTATGTTTCAGATGAACCAAATAACAATTTACTTGTTTCCAGCAAGACTCTTGTTCGTTTTATAATGCGCATGAAAAATCGGACTATATTTCTTCGCCATTCTATGGAAATTTCACCGAAAATGCATGACACTGTATTCATACACATGCTTTCTTTTTAACCACTTTTGGGGAGAAAAATTTTGTCTTCCCACTGGCTGAGTGGCTAAGGGCCATCGTTTACTGACCTTAAGATAGGCAGTTCGATACTCGCTGGTACGTGTTTTCTCATGTGAATGTTTTTTTTTTTTTTTAAAGTCTGCTAGTTGACCATTATTCTCAGTTCCTTTGTAATTTTTTTAATTGCTATTAAGTTAAATAAAATTACAATTATAATGACGCCAATTTGATGATGATTATTTCTTGGCTATTTTTCAACAATAAAAATGTTACCATAAATTTTATAAATATATTTAATTTCAATCACTTTACAAAAAATATACATTAATAATTATTATTTGAATATAAATCACACGATCAGAAACGTAAAAAAATAATTCATTTCAGCTCTTCTTTTTATAATATCATTTTTTATTATTATGACGGTCAATCAATATATAATCACTGACATCCATATTATTATTATTATTATTATTATTATTTTCCTTGCATAAAAGCTATTGTGATGTAATAATTCTTTTATAATAAATAATTTAGTTGAAATGTTTTATTTATAAATATCAATGAAGTTTGATAACCCCGAGACAATTCTTTTTATTTAACTTTGCAATATTTACAGTTTACATAATAAGCATATCAGAATTCTGGTGTCGCCATCTTTTGACGCAATTGCGTAGTATTATAGAGAAATGTTTGATAAAAACGTTGAATTAGACAGTTTTTAAGTCGAAGAATTATTTTAAGAGATATTTAATGTTAAATCTGGATAAAATTGTCTCATTAAAAAAGTCTCATAGGAAAAAAAAATATACATTGGAATTTAATCATTTTCATTCAATTTAATCATTCAATAGAAACTCGAAGTTTGCAGAGTGCATTTATTATTCTTAACTTGCCTAATTTTTTGACGGTTTATTTCAATTTTAAATTAAAATTTTCAGAATTTCCAGAGATATTTTTTACATATTTTAGAAAAGGTTATTTTAAATTGTTGCCAAATGTTAAAACAGCGCAAAGAATAATATATCCTTTAAATTAAAAATTTATTCACACGTGACTATTATAAACAGAAAAAAATCCTTTTAAATTAGAATTAAATGATAACGTGTTAAAAGCAGGAAAATATTAAACATTACGTCATAAAAATTGTTTTTACGCATGCTTACTTAAAATGAAAGAAAATTATAAAATAATCAATTATTTTCAAATTAGAATTAAATGATTACGCATTAAAAGAAGGAAAACATTTAAAATTACGTCATAAAAATTATATTTACACGTGAATATTAAAAGAAAAAGAAAATTGTTAAGTAATAAATTCATTGATATGTGTTAAAAGTCTAAAATGGAGGAAATTACGTCATATTGGCCAAAGTGGCCAAAACAGTTTACAAAACACATTGCAAAACATATTGCAAAACAGTGTAAATTAAAAAATATATTTATATGAGAGATTTATTTCAAATTTCGAGATGATATTTTTAACTATAGTTGCTAATTTTAAGGTAGCGCAAATAATAATATTATCTTTCTAATAATAAAAATATTTTCAGTTGAATGTTACAAAGAGAAAGGAAAGTTTGGTGAAAATTATGTCAGATTTAAAACGTTACATTTAAAATCTCTTATTTAAAATCATTTTCTTATAGCGTTGTTAAAAAATACCATAAAGCAAAGACTCTGTTGACTTAGTTCCTTTTATATTTGGTAATTTTCAAATGTTTAACTAATCTTATTTAATCAAGCAGGGAAACAGCAACTAACATCAGCTGATTCGGTTTTAAAATCCCTCAGTAAAAGGGAAACCCGTTTACAGTAAGATCGCCATTGATTTTTTAATTATACAGAGCAGCCTCGATTATCCGAGCTAATTGGGACTGTTAGTAAATCGGAATCGGAAATCTCGGTTAATAGAAACTGTGTGTAAAAACTCGCCGTGCTTGCGAATTTAACATCTCTTTTAAAAAAATATATAGAACGTTTTTTAAATAATAAAAGTAAATATATGTAAAGTTCTGTTTCACAGTTTAACAAATTTAAAAAGAAAATCAACTACCAGTAGTAAATTTTAAAATGCAAATTGAAAAATTTACGAAAGTTCACACAGCCACTGGAAACAAAGCATTGTTCGCTATTGACTTCTCAGGGTCCAATGTTTCTTTGGAGTTGAGGGCTTTTGGGAGCAGAAGGGCCTGTATAGCACGGACAGTGAGCTAAAGAGTGTGGTTATTTTTAAGGCTCATTCAAAAGGAAAAAAAAAATCAGACTTTGTTATCGGCTCGGTTAACAGAAACCTCGATTAATCGAAGCTCGGTTAATCCAGGTTCTACTATAATTCAATCTTCCGTAATCTTTTTAAAGCAGATCAAATTAATGGACTTTAGCACAAAGTCACATAGCTGATAACTGCCATGCTTGTTAGCCACCTTTTTTTCAAAAAGTTTGCTTCACCTTATTCAATTAATGAGATAGCTCCGATAAAATAAGTCACATTTTCCCGTTCTAAAATACTGGTATCCAAAAATCGTAGCATGTAACTGACACTACAAGTACTCATGGAACTAGACTATTTTAAGTCTGATTTTTATTATAGACTATATAAAATTATTAAAAATATATATTATGATAGGAACTAGCGGGCTTCGTCCGCTATTTACGTTACGGATATAAAAATCATGTTTTTTTTAGGGAAAAAGAAATAAAAACCTATTTGACGATAGGTTTATAAAGACACATTTTGTATTTGTTATATTTCCGGGGATGAGGAGGGAGGGGGGGGGGCTATTTTGATTAAATATCGCAATTAGTCTACATGGCAGATATAATTATGATAGACACTAGCGGGCTTCGCCCCTCTATGGCGCCTTATGGGTCCAGCTTCCATAACTCAGAAACTACCTTTCGGACATCAATGCAACAGATTCCAAACGTTATAATTAACTTAATAATCACCCTATATAGCATTAAAGTAAATTTATGAGTACTGCATACTATTTTTTTATCATAATTTCTGAAGAGAAAAAAATTATTTCGGTTCCATTCTTAGCTACTGGTCTGAAAAATTTTGAAAAAGGGGGGAAGGAGAGGACATGAGACTGCTGTTTGTCAAACAATACAACGGGCTCTGGCTTATTCAACTTGGTTTTTGATGACTTCAATTGGAAGGTGGTTTGTTTAAAAGCGTGCGTTCCATGCCCCATGAAAATTGGAACTATTGGTGCTACATCTATGTAAGGATTTAATAATTATAAATTAACATTTTGGATTTATTAATTTAAGGATAAAGTGTTTTTAAAGGAATATCAAATGAAACCCTCTGTGCGATCTGCTATTATACTTACCCAGTTGTTTTTATATACAAACTGCTATAAGGAAAATTGTAATAAAATAGTAAAAATTAAATCTGCATTAAATTCCATAAGTATCTTTTTTTTTAATCATTTTATCACTAACCTCAAAAAAGTAATGATATCAATGCAAAAACCCTTGACGGGTTAAAAGTTTCTGACGCAGCACTTTATCTTATGCTCTAAGAATTTTAAATATGGAACTTAAAAATACTGATATCAAATTTTGAGTGACGTTATGCTATTTCTTAAAAAATATATTTGTATTTATTTCACCATTTTATTTTTGTTTTATTTATAATCGCATGTGCAAAAGTTATGTTCAACATGAAAAGCTGCATTAAATTTTATTCGCTGTTGCTTTATCATTTACATCTCTCATAAATTCAAAATATGTGTTTTAAAAGATATGATATAAAATTTAAGTGACGCCTTGATGTGACTTTAAAAGGTTTGTTTTTTAAAATTCAATTTAAATTATTTTTGACTTGGTTAAAATATTTTTTTTTACATCTACACAATACTTTTAATTTTCCAATTCACTGTTAAATATATCACTTTCATTGAATCTATACTATGCATTGAAATGTATTTATTTCAATAAATTGATTCATCTTTTGTGTCACGCTATTCAAAATTGTGAGTAAGATTTATGTAAATGGTTTCTTTGCGTCATTGTGTCCAAACTACATGAAATGTATGAAAAAGGATAGTTTGACGCAAATAAACCATTTACATAAATCTTACTCACAATTTTGAATAGCGTGACACAAAAGATGAATCAATTTATTGAAATAAATACATTTCAATGCATAGTATAGATTCAATGAAAGTGATATATTTAACAGTGAATTGGAAAATTAAAAGTATTGTGTAGATGTAAAAAAAATATTTTAACCAAGTCAAAAATAATTTAAATTGAATTTTAAAAAACAAACCTTTTAAAGTCACATCAAGGCGTCACTTAAATTTTATATCATATCATATCTTTTAAAACACATATTTTGAATTTATGAGAGATGTAAATGATAAAGCAACAGCGAATAAAATTTAATGCAGCTTTTCATGTTGAACATAACTTTTGCACATGCGATTATAAATAAAACAAAAATAAAATGGTGAAATAAATACAAATATATTTTTTAAGAAATAGCATAACGTCACTCAAAATTTGATATCAGTATTTTTAAGTTCCATATTTAAAATTCTTAGAGCATAAGATAAAGTGCTGCGTCAGAAACTTTTAACCCGTCAAGGGTTTTTGCATTGATTTATTATACACCAAGTTAGAACAGTACGTATTTAGAGAAAATTTTTATAGTATATTTTAGACTACTTACTATGTGTTCCCAAGACAGAAAATGCACAATAGTAACACTAATGATTACGTAGACGCTTCGACTTTTCAACATTCAAATAAAGATTCATTAAAAAAATTATGTACTTTAGAATAAAAGAAAAAAAAAAGGTTGAAATATCATATCTCTTGAAGCTGTATATAAAATAGATTTTTGAAAATATTTCTCTGAAATTTATTAAAGCTGTTCTTAAATCCAAAGGAGCTACTTTCTGACAAATTTCTGAATACATTTTTCTCCTGAAATGCATAAAATTGGCAGGGGTCTTATTCAGAAACATGATTTCAAGTTGCATTTTTCAGTACAGGCAAAAGATGTTTCAGAAAAAAACTGTCAAAGATGGCTTTATGAATCGAATTTTCGTACGTGACAGTACGGAAAACATGAAAACCTGTCGTCAATTGACAAGAATTGAGTATAGCAATAAGTTAAGTAATTTATTTATCAAAAAATGGAAAATGCTATTTGATTCCTAATCCCTTCAATAGTCAAGTCTGTCAATTTTATGCCTTTACAATTAAAAATGAGTCAGAAAATGTGTCAGAAACTTTCGCGCTGTTATCGCTGTTACTATTTTTACAAACATATTGCCTGCCCGACACACAATGGAAGCAATTAATTCCGGTTCTGGCCGGTCTGGACTATGTAGAGAAAAATGTAAGCCTGATTCCGGCCTGGCTGAAGTCTGCTGAAAAAATTAAGACCTGTCTCAGACACGATGTAAATGTCCGATGCCGATCTCTACGATGGGCATGTTGTATTTCTGTATTGACGTCATAAAACAATCATCGGACTCATGCAGCACATTTATACTTATTCCCTGAAAGTCGCACATCCCTTGAAAATGGTTCATGTTTATTTTAGCGGCTTCGCATAAATTTTATAACGGGTTAGTAGGCCCGCTTAATTTTTTATCGGGCGACGGCCCATTTTTATATATAGCCATAATATAATTACAAATCATCATCTATTTCCAATTACAATAATTAATTCATTAATTTAATAAATTTAGCAGCAAATTATAGCTGTAACATTATACAAAATACAGATGGAACCCTATACATGTAATACTAATTAAGCAAAATCCACCAATTGGCTAGCACATTGCATACGATTAATCCATATTAACATATGAAAAAACACCAAATTTTTGAAAAAAAAAAAATCTATTAAAGACTTATGAAACAAGAAACCAGCTAAATAATGTTGAACACTTAAAAGACATATTGTAAACAAACAATAGATCAATTGGAAAGATGGAGCAGGAAGCTTATATAGCATTTCACTTCATCAAGGGTACACGAAACACCAATATAAGCAAAAGCATAGTCAATTTCTGTAAAAGAATCCAGTATAAGCTAAAAATTAGATTCTTTATGTACCCGATCGACCACACACCAAAAAAAGGCTTAAATTTACAATGACATGTAAATTTAATTAAATAAAAATATTAATCAAAACAAGATCCTTAATAATGAACAGTATTAATTTAAAGAAACAATTAAATTTGAAGATATACCAAGCAATAGAATTGCAATGACCACATTAAATCTTGAACAAGTAGCAAAATAATCACAGCAAATGTCCCGCCGATTTATTTTTACAGTTAAAATCGAATTCTTATGGTTGCAAAACAACACGTTGTGCAGAAAAAATACTCAACTAATAATAAAAATAAAACTGACATATCGTCTTTATTATAAAAATTATTATATGCATTAAAAGTATCCTATAATAAATTATTACTAAAAATATATAGAATAAAATTATTTAAATTTAAGCGTATAATTACATAGAGAAATATTAAAATATAAATAAATTATGTGGCAATGATATTATTTAGTGCTGCCATCTAGATTAACTTATTAAAAGAACACATACATCTTGAAATAAAATATTTTATTGTGCTGCCATCTGTTGTAAATAATGTAAATGCCTAATATAACTGTAGAACTATTGCATCAAATCTTAAAACACAAAAAGAACAAATTAATAAAGCACATCTAAATATCGATAATAATCACTTATCATCTGTATTAGAATGTTTATAATTATTTTTAATTATTTATTAAATAGTAAGTAAATTAATAATAATATCAATTAAGTTACAATTATTATAAAAAAGTATGTTTATTATGCACATATTAAATTTAATGCTTTAAATTTTAAATGTACTTTACAAAATGGTTGGGGGGGGGGTATGTATAAACATATTACAACATTGCTTCATACTGTTAATTACAATTAACAAACTATAATAACGTCCACCATTATAAATTTATTTTGAAGTAAATCAATAAAAGTAACTTAATTCCATATCAATATAATATAAATATCTCATTAAAGTGTCAAGTCCAACAAAGCTCACGAGGACCATCATAAACACACAAACCAACGAATTAATGAACCATTCCCCCTTTTTTTAAAATACATACCATTCCCTTGTTTTTTTTTTTTGTTTATATATATATATTAAATCAACATTTGCGTATAAATTATCAAGACAACAGTGCCCTCCTCCATATATATATATATACATTTTTTTTTTGTCGGCTAGGAACGACCCATTAAAAAAATTATCCTACTTCTGCCATCTCGGCCTGGCCAGTTTGAAAGTTTGCTTTCATATTTCCGGGCTGGGTTCGGGCCTCTGGCCAAGTCCGGGCCCGTGAAGATCTCTCACGTGACGACAGAACACCGATATTCGTATAATTAAAGAAAAAACTTGATTACACAAGAATCTGCTTGTTACATTACAAATAGTCATTAAAATGATAGTTGTGACGGTAATAATATGTGTTGTGATGGTAAAAGGGTTAAAGTACACTTTGTGAAGTTCTTTTAATAAATTACTATTGATTGTTAAAGAAATAATAAAACTGGAGAGTTCTTACTTGAAATGTAGACAGTGAAGAGGCAAAGTGGTGAAAACAAATATTCTTTATTTCTTTCGTTAGTAGCAATAGAAGGTTATGAAAATACTTGCTTCTGGTCACCATTTTAAAATAGAAGAACTAATCTTTTAAGAAGAAAAATAGCAGCCAACACGGAATAAATCCATGGGATTCCTTTTAATGAGAGCAGCACAACTTTAAAGGATTAAACTTTGAAAAAAAAAAAAAACACATCCACTTAAATAAAATATCAAACTCATTCGGCCAAAAAGAACGGCACGGCATTCGAACGGCCGGCTAGCGGGCTGGCGCTCTGCTAAAACTACGTTAAAAGACTACATCTTTTGCAGACAACATCAAACCAAATTCTGAATTAAAAATTAAAGAGTTTTAGTATTTAAATGATGAATACGGGGTTGACAAAGTAATTAAAAGGCAGAATTTAAATTGATTAGCTAAATTAACATTTACGGGAAATTAATGAGAATCGAATTAGAAGCTACAGAATTAAAACAGTTTTACTGATTGGAAAACGAAACCAAACGATTCTCCTGTCAGCGATCGGCGTCAAAAGGGGGCGGCGCATAATTTCAATGATGTCATCATAATCAAATTGGCTCCGACGAAACGAGAGCTCCAGAAATGTGCTCCTAAAATACGGAGTGCGCATGCGCAAGCTGCCGATCCGCTCCCAACGCAGATATGAATATCGGCGGTGAAAAATGAACTTGCTTTACGGTGAGAGATAAACGCGTCAACATCGCGGCGTAAAGATTGGGTTTAAATAGACATCGATGCAAAAAATAGCTGAAAGGAAATAAAAATAAACCAAATTTAAATACTGTGAGAAGTATTCTCACAATAGTGAGCAGTTTGTCAAAATCATCAGGACCACCAACCTCATTCAGGCTGCTCTCTGTGCTAAAGTATAACAATAGCTATAGATTGAATATATAAGCTACAAACAATTTCTCTCTCTACAAACAAATTCTCTTGTCGATCGTCCTTACCTTGCATTGACTATTTTATTCACAAAACATTTTACCTTTAATAAACATTTTTACACATAAATTTTATTATGAAAATTCTTATGTTTTTGCTTTACTCACGAAAAAATTGATAACAAATAGTTAAGTTTTTTTTTTTTCCCCGGGTGCGAGGCCTTCCTAGACGCAAGGCCCTGTGCAGCCGCACCTGTTGCATACTCCTAAGGACGGCTCTAGAGATAAAGTAAACAGTAATGAGTATCAAGAGGACAAATGGAGGAATACAAGTGGCCCCAGGAGAGTAAACCTTTCTCTGCAAATAAATAGAACTAATATTTAATAGTTAATTTTAATATGCTGATTTAAAAAAAAAATTGCCTCTATACTATTGCCTCTGAATAGTAGAGAAATTTCATAGTCCCATGATATCTGCTATTCAGGGGTTTTACTCTACAAATACTATTTGAATGCTTATGACATATTTATGAGCGTTTTGAATCATTGTTTATAGAATTCAAAACCATAGAATTATGTTATGGATTTCACTCTAATTTTTGTCACTCTTTTATATGTACTGGCTCCTCTTTTTAGTCAATGAATCATTTTCATTTTAGTTTGCAATACATTTAATAATTGAACATTAAAAGAAAACAAAGCCTTTGTATAGTATTAATATGTTTAATTTGCATTTTTTATCATTGACCCCTTATAAATTTTATTTTCTCTGGCAGAAATGTCTATTAATGCTAGTTTGTGATGTCTTCATGAATGGCAATGATTGTGCTTTCAGGTTCTTCAGTCTCTGAAAGTGTTGTTGTATTTACGACCCTCTGCTCTGTACCAAGTGTCGAGGCAGATCTCCTACGCCTTGCATGAACTCTTGCGGACCAACGCTGCCAACATCCACAGCTCCAGTGACTGGGCTCTGCTCTTCTCACTACTTGAGCGTGTGGGGGCCGGCACCAAGCCACCCCGAGACCTTGTCACCCCTCCTGGATCTCTAGAATCCCCCAGTAAAAGCCCGACACTGGTTCCATCTGGTATGCGGGAAATAATGCACCTTTTTATGGCTGTTCTATCTCCTATAGCTGTTGGATCATGCTTTGTTAATCCTTAAATGCCTGATTTTTCAAAAATCATTTAAAAAATGTTTTTGGCTTTCATTTTTAAAATAAATCATGGGAAAAATACTTAAAAAAATCACATTTTGTTTTAAGTATGGTTTACGGCTAAAAAAAACTGTTTATTACTAATTGGCAATACTGGTCTTTAGTTGAAAAAATAATTTTCTTTGATAAAATTCTATAATATTAAACACACAAGAATTTTAAGAACTATGATAAGAAATAAATTTTACTTGCTCATTGCATAACAAAATAGGGTATTTCGCAAGCTTACAAACAAAACAAAAAGAACATGTATCAACAATTGAAAAAATAAATCTATCTTTATTCTTAAACAGCACAAGCGTTGCCATCTAAATGTTGAAAATTGATTTAATAATGTTTTCAGAATGTATTTTATTGGCAACATTAGGCATTATTGCTTCGATATTATTTTAATAGTATTTTAAAAGCCTAAATTGGGTATGTTGCCAAAAAGCAACACCTGGCATTTAAGGGTTAAAAAGGGTCATCCAATAGTTAAGCATTACTCTTGGCAGCCACTTTGGATTTGTCTATTTGAAGATTCTAGAAATCAATTTCTGTTCAAAAATTTATGGGTTACAATTCATTTTTTTTTTTTTTTATTTGAATAATTTTTTAAAAGAATTATACAATGTAACTTGTGAATTTTTTAACAAAAATCGATTTCTAGAATATTTAAAGATACATTCTACCAAGAAACACTTTTTGAGTGATGCTTCAAAACCAACCCCCATTACAATCTATTTTGCACTGATTAAAAATAAATTTAACAAGAGTTCCAAACCTTCATAACTGAACTATTTGACTGTTTGGTATCCTAAGGAGAAGCTTGGAATGGAATTTTGTGAAAGATTGAAAATTTCGACATACGTTTAATTAAAAGTCAATATCCCCTTGAAGCGTATTCCATCAGCTGGTTTTACAGTCTTTTTAGCTACTTTTCTTGTAGGTCAAAAATGGACATTTTTTCACCATGGAAGCGTAAGATTATTTGTCACTTAATATATTTATCAAAATTCTGTTTTCTAGCTCAAAAAGTTGCCATCAGATCTACTACATTTTAAAAATTTTGCTGAAGTAAAACGTTTAATATTTATTTGCTTCAAAGTTTTTAAAGCAGAGACTTAGTTTTACCTTTTTAAAAGTACATAAAATGTGTCAAAATATATATTTTTTGAAATGTAGTATGTTGGTATCAGCCTTCTACTTTATGCTGAAAACCAAATTTTGATAATTGTTTTAGATAAAAAGTCATTCTGTGCTTCAATTTCACCCTGGGTCAGGAACGGTGAACCTTTTTCACATCCATGTGCCAATTATTTAAAAAATATAATTTACGTGACCATGACATTGCCAACAATGACAGCAAAAAGTAGATCCTATAATAATGAATTAAATTTACTTGAAATTTTGGGTAGCAGGTGTTATACTTTAAAAACTAGTAATTAAAAATGTAATTTCTGCTTTCGCATGTTGCACACTTAATAAGAATACCTATCAGGTTCTTATTTTAGGATAGCTATCGTAATGCAAGCAAAACTGGAGCTATAGGACAATGGGTAACAAATGGGTATGGACAATGTTTCTGTTTGAGTTTTTCACATTAATCATTTTCGAAAATGACTGGCAGAAAAAAATGGGCAAACGTGTGACTTTTAATTAGCTGAAATTATATTCCAAGTTATCATCGGTATTGAGGCTCCTAGTGCCTGATAACAATTCCGTTTTGAAAGTCTCCAAATTTTCTCTTAATTTGAAAATGGAATTGATCTAGATTGGAATTTTTCAATTTGGATTTTAGTTTCTTCAATTTCTAACCAATTCAATTTAGAAATCTCAGATAGTTTAAATTCATTTATTTCATGCAGTTTCATTCTATTTTGATTTAGAACTTCAATGAATGACCTTGCCCAAAATATTCTGATGTGTGCCATAGGTTAATAAGGGTGTCTTATGATTTGTAACAGGGTTGCAAAAAACCCAATAAAACTTATGTCGAAGTGGGTTTTATTGAGTTTTTGAAAATCTGTGATATTATTATTTAATATTCAGTAACTTTTGTATTAGTTTTTTAACCTTTGTGTTCAAAGAGTTACATTATCCTATTAAAACATATTGTGGGAGTACCGCCAAATCCAGATGTGACAAAGTCAAAATGAAATAAGTGCTTAAGTCTTTTAAAAGCCTGTTAATATTATGAAAAAAAAAAAAAAGCCAAAATCAATATACAGAAATAACCATAACCTTTTCGCATAGATGAAAAATGACAAGGACTTTTCTATCATGATTTAACAATATAAAACTTCATAATATGAGTTCCCAACTGTATACAAATTTGACATCCAGGGTTGGGCCAAAAAAAAAAGGGGCTTTTTTGAAAAAAACCCAAATAAACCGGTTTTTGTTTGTTTCTTTGTTTAAACCTGGATTTTTTGTTTTGTTTTTTAAGTATCATTTCCCATTACATACAGATGCAGCATGTTTGTTGGTAAAAATAAACATTGTTGGATATTATGTAAGTATTATAACCTCATGTCAAAATATTCAAATTAAATAATTACAATCAGTTATGTAGGTAATTGAAATCATTTGTAATTTAAATATTTTTAGTAACAGCTATGTTCAAAGAATGAACTGTTCTATAGAGTGAACCATAGATATCTTGAAAATATTATCAAGCACTATTTGATTAATAAATAATAAAAGGATTAAAGATTTGTTTCAAAAATGTTTTCCTAGTGGGGAATACAGATAAAAAGTAATCTATTAAAGTAATTCTTAAATATGTGGTTATTATACAATATTATATGATGTCAGAAGTAAAAGCTTTTTTACAAACTTTTACACTGATTTATTTGTGTTATTTCTATTCAAATTACTTGTATATTAAGTTAATTTTATAAAAATATAATAAGATTTCTTAATTTAATAAATATACCTTAAAAAAAGTAAGGGACTCCCCCTGCCCTCACTTCTTAAAACCCAATAAAACCCAGCCGGGTTGGGTTTTTTGCAACCGTGGTTTGTAATGGGGGAATCTGTTTTGCTAAAGTGTTCCTGACCTATTTCTAAAGTGATTATTGAAGATGATTCATAAAGTGATTGTTGTTTTAAAAAACAGTGTACAGTTTTTTTCTACAAGAACATGGCTCTATAAATTTTTCCTATTATTTTGTCTGATGTGTATTACTTGCAGCTGTGTAAAACTGAATGATTCTGTTTTCATTGCTAGGAGCCCAGTCTGACAGTGAGCTGAGCTTGGGTCGCCACGGTGCCGATTCCGGCTATGCCTCTGTGATTGAGCGTGGCTACACATCGGACAGCGGCCTCTACGAGAACAACCCGTGCGAGAGCAGTCCACGCGCTCATCACCACCAGCTGAACCTGCTGCTGAACGAGCATGTGGGTAACCAGGGAGGTTGGACATGGGTGAGTGGGACACATTTCCCCCTCCCACCCATTACTCGGCACTCTCCTTCTTTTTCATTTCTAGTTTAAGACACTTCTCAAAAAACATATTTTCTCAGTTCAGTCATTAGTACTGGGCGATGCATTGATACATCGCGAGATTCGATTTAAATCATACATTGTCAAATCAATTTCCTGATCTTTAAATTAGTGATGCATCGCAAACATACGATGCATCACACCGGGATCGCAAATGAATGGGAGAGTGTAGGGAAGACCGGTTTTGCCTCCGATGTGAATAAACAATGCGTGCATAGCTAGACAATCAGTGATGTACAAGACGGATGGCAGAGTAAGGGGAGACCGGTTTATCCTTCAATCATCAAAGCAGATAAGCAATGCAATCCAAAATCACTGCATGCTTCCTATTTTCAAGTCTGTTTTTCTAGTATATAGGAAGACACCACAATGTTCGTTTGAGAAAATAGGGTGACGCAAAATATACATGTTCCCTAGGCCACATCACTCTGACTCTAAACGTGTGCAATAACATATAGAGCCAGTTGATTTTTCATCTTGTATTGACAGGAAAAGAGGATTGGTTCATTTGTTTATTTTGATAGGATAATCGCCCCCCCCTCCCCACCCTTTTTTAAAAGAAAAAATAAGTAAAATAATAACATTAAATAAATGCATAAATTAAAAGAGTTGGTAAATGTAATAATTTTGCTGGCAACTGAGAAGTGAATAAACCCCAAGACACTTGTAACAAAAGTCTTAACAATATGATGCATCGTAATATCGTAATTGTACTCTGGCGATGTATCACAATGTAGAAATTGAGACATCGCCCAGTCCTATCAGTCATTGTAAAGGGTTTTTCCTTTAAATTAAGTTGTTGCTTCTTAGTTTTTAAATTTTGCCCAAGAAGATCATCATCATCTTTATAGAGGGGCTTGGCAGTATAGGTTAACATTTAAAAATGCCATGAGAAGGTCAAACCCATCATTGCCATTTATACCAGAAACAAATGACTGATTACTAATGCAAAATAATAATAATAATAATACCTGCCGTTCTTTGCTGTTGACTGTTAATTCTGAGCATCAGGAAATTATATTGTTTCACTAGGATAAAAAATAAATTATTTATAACGCATTTTATCCAGGGTTCCGCGATATATATCAATGGATATATATATCTTGATATATATATCTGATATTTATTTTTAAAATATCATGAAGTTTGATATTTTCATATATTTGACACTTAATTTTCAAAATATTGCATATGATGTTTTGATATTTTCAGTCAAAATAAGTGTAAATGAATTTTTTAACTGTTATTGATTGTGCCATTCTTTAGATAAGAACTTTGCTTCCCCGCACACACACTCCACAAAAAAAATCTTTTCTCAGCTTTACATTTGAAGCTGAATTTTTAAATGCAGAATGTAGAACCAATAATTATGTGAGACAATATTTACTTAAAACAGCTATTTAAAGATAAACTGTCTAATTTTGAGAAGTTATTGACTGCTTCATAGAACCTTTTCTGGTTTTGGTTTCCTTTAGTTTAAACTGCATAACAGGTTAGAGAACGAAAAAGGACACAAGCTTACATTTATATTCAAATTTTTCAATAAAAACAAAGTATATTGTATGTAATTTTGTTGTATAAAATAAAGCACAAAATTTTCTGGAAACTTGATAATTGCATAGTTTGTTTTTTGTGAGTGTAAAGTGCAAATTGTGTCTTTTTTCAGTTAGTTGATCTTCAATTTTGTTACTTAAGTTAAAAAAAAAAAAAAAAAAATACAGTATTGTTTTATTAAGTTTTCATGCTAAATGCAGTATGTTTTAGTTTCTAATTTATATTAGTCTGAAAATATTTATAATTATCAATAAGTTGACATTTTGAAAATATCTGTTATATATTGAAAATATCGGATATATATCAAAATATCAGATATTTTTTATATTTTCGAAAATATCATGATATTTATGGACCCTGATTTTATCTCATTGTGGCATGCTATTGGAGCTTATTCTATAGCTTTATTCTATAGCTATTAATTTATCCTATAATGATCTCTCTCTTCTGAAAAGAAAAAGTTTCTACCATTGCTGCTATCATTATTGAATCTATTGTGTCCTTGTCACTTTCTTGGCTTATCTGGCAAAAACTATTGCCTATAAAACATGAAAACTGGTATTTTTATAGAGAAATGCTTGATAAACACAGTGAGGGAGACAGTTTTTAAATCACAGATTTATATAAGTGCTATTTAATGTCTAAATCGATCTGTTACATAAATTGCTATAGTTTTTAATCCTATAAAATGTAACTATCTTTTGCAGATATAACTAAGTGTGGTAGGTGAGACGAAGATTGACTAGATTATGATGTGCAAAGTTCAATCATTTTTTTCATTTGTCTAATTTTTTTAGTTTATTATTTATTTTTATTTTTTCAAAATTTTATTATCCAAATAGTGATTCATATTTTAAAATAGCTGTGTTTAGGTGCTTTCGTAATTATATAAATACATAGCACGTAGAGTCTTGGTGCTGCCTGTCTGTCCACATGTAATAGAGCAAAACTACTTAACCAAATGGTTTGAAATTTTAAATATAGAATGGTTGCAGAATTTTGTAGAGTCATTTCATATTTTATTAAAATTGGATGTATAGTTCAATGACAAGAACAGTCAAAAGTTTTCCGTTATATTACGGCCAATGGGAAAAAAATTGTTTCAAGTGCATTCTTATGATGTTACACCCTTTCGAACACAATGAAGTTGAGTAGCATTTAGGAAGTGCACAAAAATATACATTCTATAGAATAGGTGATGCAAAGAATATTTATTATTCATTTACAGGGCCACACAAAAGAATTCTGTTAGATAATGTTATAGGGCAGGATCGGCGAACCTTTTCACATCTGCGTGCCAAATTTTTCCAAAAATACATTGTACATAATCATGACGTGCCGACAATAAAAAAAATTTAATGGATCAAATAATAATGAATCAAAATTACTTACAATTTCGTTTTTAGCATTAAAAAAATATGAAAAAAAAGAAAGAAATTTATTTTAACAATACTATTTCTGTTGTCTCATCTTAGACACCAAATAATTTATATCAGTTATTTTTAAGAGAATACAAGTTGAATTGGACTCATTTGTATTATTTGTTTCCAAAAAGAATGTCTTGCAGAAAAAATTGTCCAAATAACAAGCGCCAGAATATACAACTTTTAATGTCTGGAAATGAATTCAAAGTTGTTACCATTGGCATTTTTGCTTTAATGCCATTTAATCTTTCTTTTACAATAATCACTTATTTACCTCTTGTTCTTAAATTTCGAGAGCCAATATTGAGCTAGATTGGGACACATTAAGGTATATTTCGGTTTATTTTATCTGTATGACAACCAAACGAATTAATCGAATTTGGGAAATTCTACTATATTTTGGCACACGTGCCATAGGTTTGCTGTCCCTGGTATAGGGGGAAACATTGTTTGCGGCATATTTTAATTATGTTAAACTATTTGACACATAATAAAATGGATATACGTTGCTGAGCTTTACTTCAAGTGACTTCCTGTACAATAGAAAGGGCATAGCATTTACAGGGACACACAAAAGATTTCTGATACTATAATACTGTATCCGAAATATTGTATATTAGCGATGGTTGCTGGAAGTGCATTTTTAGTTGTGATATGAGTTTTTAAGTTTAATTCAATTTTTACGTATTACGTTGTGTGTATAGCTGCTGTAGATCCTATACAGGGCTATACAAAAGAATTCGTAAGGGTTACTGAGTATGAACGAAAATAACTGAAAGGGATTTTTAAATGAGTTAATACATTTTTATGCTGAACTACATTAAGTATAATAAGAAATGTTTGTCGAGTATAGAAAATATTATATGCAAAGTATTAGCTGTCTATGAAAAATAATCCCTGGAAGTGTGATTTCACTAGTTTTAAGCATGTTTTAGTCTTAATTAAATTTTAGGTAAATAGTGGTATGTATATAAAGATAGTAGGTAAAATACAGGTCTGTACAAAAGTATTCAAGTATGCTTCTGTCTATTGTATGTATATATGTATTGTATCGTGCATGCTTCCGTATAAATTTCTAAAAGTCAAATTTCAACCTATTATGCATTTTTGACACTTTCTAACATAGTTGAAAGTGTTTATGCATTCAGTTTGTCTGTCTGTCTGAACTCTAATGCGTTAATATAGTTTGGAGTGCTCTTCAATCAGGATTCGCAAAAACCCGGGTTTTTCTGAAAAAACCCAACCCACATGGGTTTTTTGGGGTTTTTTCATGAAAAACCCAATTTTTCCCAGGGAAAATCAGATTTTTTCAAAAGTATAATATATGCGTAGTTACATTGTTGTATACTATATTTTCTATATATTATATACACTATATGTAAAAAAATACATTGTTCCCTTATATACAATATAATTGTAATGCTATTTTACAAGTTATAAATTATATGAATTTAAATTAATTAAATGACAGTGTTTCTCACAAATTAGTTTTAAATATAATAGAAGATATAAAATGGTTAATTTTCTTTAAATCAAATAATGAATAGAATATTAAAATTTAAAATATATCAGTAGGAAGAAAAAAAGGGATAAACTAGTCGGATGTGCCAATCCCAAAAGTTTCATCTATCTAATACATGTTAATAATTCAAAATTCGCTAGCACAGTGCCAAAATTAAATGACAATTTATGCCCATCATGAGGATTGTAAAATATAGATTTGTTGAATTAGATGCATTTAACAAAGAGGTATAAGTATCACCTGTTGTGCAAATTACAACAAAACCTGATGAGTAACAGTTTACGTCAATGTCTAACTGGATCTGAAGTTTGATGAAAATCCATGCATTATTAGTTCTTGAGATAAAGCTATTGCAAAAAGTGAGATAACTGCAGCACAACAGCGCCACTGTTGGGCAATATACACCAAAAACTGATCAGCACCAGTTTATAGCAAGGTCTAACTGAATCTAAATTTTTATTCAATTCCATACATTAGTTCTTGAGATAAGAGTTATTGCTGAAATCGCAAAAAATGCTGCATAGCAGCACTACCCGTTGGACGATATGCACC
The DNA here is from genome assembly GCA_963932465.1 of Maratus speciosus. NCBI lineage: Eukaryota > Metazoa > Arthropoda > Arachnida > Araneae > Salticidae > Maratus > Maratus speciosus. Next base: position 687,247,048 of record OZ010786.1, read on the forward strand.
AAAATTCAATAAGCAACAATTTAACTTGTAACTCAATCTGAAGTTTTATGAAAATCCGTGCGTTAGTTCTTGAGGTAAAGCTATTGCAAAAATTGAGATAAATGCAGCATAGCAGCACTACCTGTTGGGCAGTATACACCAAAAACTAATCAGCACCAATTTACATCACAGTCTAACTCAGTCTAAAGTTTTGTGAAATTCTGAAGTTCTTGAGATAGAGCACCCACAAAATTTTTTTCACGTACAGACAGACATTTTCTTAAAACCATCAAATCGTCTTCAGGACCTTTTTAAAACATATAAATCCATCATAAACTGGAAGTTGAAAATTTTCACGAATCCATCTTCTTGTAAAGATAGAAGAAAGTAAAAATTCATATTTTTTATTTTCATCAATATAGTTGATTTCAGGGGTGCAGAAAATGTTTCTACTCCCAACATTTCCCCAATCTACACGAAAATTTCCCCAAAATTTTACGGTATGTTATAGGTAAGTGCTGTATTACCGTAGGTATACGAAATTTATTTTTTAAATATTTCTCAACTTATGCGCGAGTATATATGGCAGGGGTGATTCTGAGTGAAAAAAAATTTCCTAAAATTCACAGCAAATTTTCTGAAAGGTTACAGCAGAGCGGGGGAAATCCACTCCCAACACTATATTTTTCATGGATCTTTTGATGCAATTCGCGTTTTTTCGCGATCTTGTGACGAAATTCGCGTTTTTTCCGTAATTCTTCGCCAAAATTCGTGGTATTTTTATGTCCGAATTTTCAGATGACCGATTTTTTTTTTTTTTTTTTTTTGGAACCGAATGTCTTAAACTTTCGGAAAATTCGGAACATAATCACCCCTGACATACGGTACATATTATTCTGAGATCGATTTTGTGAAGGTCGCCATACGGATATTTTTATTTGTACTGAAATTGTTCTATCTCAGGGAATTATGGAATTCGTTGTTAAAATCGAAATCAATTGTATATGTTACTGAAAAATTTCCCCAGAGGGTTAAAATTTCCCCTGATCCTAGATCGCCGGATTGGACATATTCTGCACCCCTGGTTGATTTGAATTTTTTATATAAAGATATTCTTATGATATAACCTTTACCTATAATTATGTACTATGTATGTTGCCTACTAGGTTCTATGTTAGTAAAGTATTTCAGTGTGTTGAAATACATTTTTATTTTACTTCAGATGTGTATGTAATGGCTTTTATATATTAATTTTTTTTCAAAATTAACTGAAATGACTTAAATTCATTAAATGTATATGTTGTTTAAATTTTTAAATTATTTCTGAAAATTGAAAAAACCCACATTGTGGGTTTTTCAGTGGGTTTTTTCGAACTGGGCCCAGCTTTGCGAACCCTGTATCAATTGATATATGTTATTGAGATTTATTATGCCATGTTTGGTATTGAAAATAAGAGTATGTAACGTTCATAGTTTATTTACAGAGACACTCAAAAGTGCTCTGTTACATTACGGTCTATGGGAAAATGTCGTATTTATATAAATACATATACTTATAATCGCCATCTGTCTATCTGTATAGAACTGTGCAAAAACACTCAACCGAAGTATTTGAAATTTAATATGTATAATCATTGCAGAATTTTGTCGAGACATTTCAAATTTTACGAAAATCGAATCAGAACTTAAAAAGATATTCATAAAAGTTTTCTTCATTCTATTCAATCCTATCCTACGTAATTAATTCAATGATATCCCATGATTCTACATTTCACACGATGATTCCGTTCTATTTAAGATAGTGATATTATTTCCGTATTACTGAACTTAATCTATAGATAATCGTATCAAATTTTGTATTCATGCATTTTTGCATAAGAGTGCAACAGCTCTTATTGCATCTGTTAGTCTAACTCAAGATCAAAGGAAATTCAAAAAGCCGACATTTAATATCTCAGGAAATATATCACGTATTGTTTTCATTTTTTAAAAGTCTTATATTGTTACATAGAGTACATATCTTATCTAATCCTATTCTGAAATTCCTACATTCAGTATAGTTTGAGATCTTTATACCCATTTTAAAGTGAAATGGGTCGGTTTCTTGGTAGGGTGGTGTTATATTTTTTTTCTCCAAAATGGCCCCGGGTGATTTAAAAAAAAATTATATATGATATTAATCAGTTTTAGATGAAGCGAGTAACGTTTTCTGTTTTTCCAGTCTTGCTTTTTTATATAATCCAATTTAAAAAAGAGAGCTATCTGTAAAATATCTTGCTGAGTGGTTAAGTCTCTGGCTAATAATCATAAGTGTTTGGGGTTGTGTCCTCCCTGATGTGTTTACTTTTTGTTTTGATCTTTATTAGGTTAGTTAATAAAGATTAGTTGACCTTTATTATCAGTTTCTTTCTCATTTTTTATTGCAATTAGATAATAAATAAATGTTTAATTATAACTAAGTTAAATGAAATTTAATTTGTATTAAATAAAATAAAATTTAATTTTAAATAAATTTCAAAAATTAAATTTCAAAATTCATATAAGCTGTTTTTTTTTATTAATTAAAATAAACATTTATTATTATTAAACATCATTCAGGAATCACAAAATAAATAATACATACATATATATATATATATATATATATATAACCATTAATTAAACATAACCTACCACCATCAAAAACCGTAATATTGTGAATTAAAGCTGTAAGTATTAAAAAAAAAAAAAAAAAGTGCCAAATAATTTATTATAAGAATTATTATGGAAGAAAAAAGAAGAGAGTGGACACCGACAAATAATGGAAAAGCTTATATATTGAATTACGTTATCAAGGGCACAGAATTCAATGATATAAGCAATATGGTTGTTTTCTGTGAGAAAAATAAGCTAAAGCTAATATTATTTTTCCCTGTGCCCAAACAACCATCAAGTGAATAGATTAAAAATGAAAACAGAATAAAAACAAATAATATGAAATGGAAAAATCAATAAAACCTGTTTAAATATTTATAGGATATAAAATAGAAATAATACACAACATACCGATTAATATTTCAGTATTTTGCAATATATCCACACGCACATGGCTCCCAAAATATCGTAAAGATTAAGGTGAATAAAACAGTTAAGAAATCACAGTGATTGAGACCAAAGGATGCAGTTAATACATTTTGAAAACTCATGAAAGATAAAATTAATATATATATATTAAATAATAAAGCAATCATCACAGCATAGTATCACTCAAAATTTGATATCATTATTTTTAATATCCATATTTAAAATTAGAGCCATAAGATAAATTGCTGCATCATTAACTTTTAACCTGTTAACGGTTTTTGTATTGATACATAATCACACTTGATTTATTTTAACACAATGACTCTAATGGGTAAATAATGAGCCCTGGCAGCTTAAGCCGAAAGTCACCGGTTCAGATCCTGACCTGGTCACTCAGATGGCAAATTACACAACTCATGTAATTTATAAATTAATAAAATATTGGATCATAAGCCTTTTTGTAAAGAGTTAGAATATGGGTATATTTATACATTAACAAAGCTTCAACCGCTTTGCTGGTCTGTTTTTTCCCAAACGAACCTGGGGTTTGGGAGCCCCATTGCCTGCAACAGCGTACATTCGTGTAGGTTATGTCACACTGGTCAAGTGAAATTTGAATTATTTTGATTTTTTTTTTTCACCCAGATTAAAATAAAATTTTATTCTTAAGTTGCTGTTTTCCCCCCTTCTGCCTTCAACAGCGTACATCCGTGTAGGTTATGCCACACTGGTCAGGTGAAATTTGAATTATTTTGATTTTTTTTTTTTTTTGACCCAGATTAAAATAAAATTTTATTCTTAAGTTGCTATTTTCCCCCTTAGGTGAACAAGAATGGTGAGATTGAGAGTGCACTCCCTTTGCACGTCAACCAGTACAACATCATTTTGCACAGGGAACTCTTGCCCCACGATCCCTATGCCTTTCTTAAGTCGTGTGAGTCACTGGCATTCTTGGTGCGGGATGCTGCTCACATAACCCCAGAGAACTTTGAGAGCTGCGTTCACTGCATAAGGACCTTTGTTGAAGCCAGCACGAATGGAGGTAAGCTTCTTTTTCTTTATTCTCATGACTCTATACAATTGTGGTGTGTTTAAAGTCGGTATTTCTTCTGACAGTTTTTTACCCTATCAGGTCTGACATGGTAATTAAAAAGCCATGCACTTTACATTGACTTTTATTGTCTTTGTACACTTACTTTTGTTATGATGTGCAGGCAGATATTTATTATTACTTCATTTATGTATCAATATTAAAAAGAAAGCAAAAAAAAAGTTTGCTTCAGCATGTCTGCCTTCTGGCACGTGATATTTTAAAATAGAATATAGGATGTTTTGCCAAGCATTCTACACAAAATATAAAAATACAGTGACAAAACCATTCAATTCTAGTAAACCTAACAAGTTGTCATTTGGATAGTTACTTTTAATTTCTTAAACTGAAACTTCTAAAAGTCATTTCCCCCCCCCCTCCCCCTACCATAAAAAAGACGCAAAATGATTTAAAAGATAGGATATTACTATTTCTCACTTTTGTTAAAATGTTATTTTTATTAAAAAGAAATCTAATAGTTTGATTTTCAGTCGGACCTGGCTAAAGACACTCGCGATGAATACACGATCCCGCTTAATATGTAGATTTTTCCGGTTCTTTGAACATCGCACATAAGGGTAATGCAAAACCAAGTTGAATATGCAAATGGTTATTACACAGTCACGCTTAATATGCGATAGATTTTTGGACCTTTAAAGCAAAAAATCACGCTTAAGATAGATAGATAGATTTCATAGATCAAGACGCTCATTCCGTCTCTCTTCTTTAGTGTTGCCAATGTAGCAGATTTTTTATTCAGATAAAAACCACTGTTTCCGAATAGTAATATCTTTATTTAATAACAGATTAATGAATGTGAACTGAACATTACCAATCAGAAATAGTGGTAAATATTTGAAGTAAAATAAACCGCGCTCAATGAGCAATACTGCAATTTTTCTTTGATCCCATGTCCTTACATTTTGTGTCCGACTCTGTGAAATCTGCACCCTTAGGGTCCGAGGGTTTTGTGGATTATACATTTTAGCGGATTATAGATCATGCCTTTGTTTACATTTCATTTTTTTAAAGTCTGACTATAAATTAAGAAAAACTGTACAAAAATTTCAATTACAATGGAAAAGAAAAACGTAATTCAACATTGATTTAATGTACATAATAAGAAAAATTAAAGAAAATTTAAATTATATTCAATACAAATTTTCCTGATTATTCATTATTTTAAATATTGACACAATACACTGGTAGTTTCAGTTTTGAATTGTTGTCAATAATTTTTTTTCTGTACTTTCTGAATACTCATACTCCAAGATTAAATTTTGTTACTCATGGAAATTTGTAAATGTTTATATCCATTTTATATTTAAATACAGTAGACTCCCTTAAATCCGCGACCCTAAAATCCGCGAATGCCTAAAATCCGCGTATTTTTTTCAGATGTAAGCAATGAAATTTACAGTTAAGTTGCAGGAACAAAATTCAAGATGGCGCCGAAATTAGCGACTACTGCAATGTTTTTTTTACTAAATTTTTTGTTAATCATTCTCTTTTGGCTATTACAGCTGATTTATTACTAAATAAATTTACATTACTTTTGATTTTGATATAAATTAGCATATCTATATAAAAAATTCCAGGGTTTGAATTGGAAAATCCACGAACCGGATCGCTATTTTAAAATTATTGTTCACGGATTTTTTTAAATTATAGACAAATTTATTTCTAAACATACAAAGCAGTATAAGAAAAGCATTCAAGACTCAATAAATAACAATGAAAAAAGTTACAGTGAGTGCAATAAGCTATATATACTGATAATAGCATTAACACTGTTCTCCTTGCTACCACTCGATGGCAGCATAGCACTTTTGGAATCGAATTGAATCGATTTCATTCCTAATAATTTAATATTTTTCTAAATTTTTATTTTACATAATTATTTTAATACTTACTTACTTTTAAACTAATAAATTATTTTAATTATTTTAATGTTTCACTTTATTGTAAGCATTCTTTATAATTTCCCTTGCTCTACCCATCCAATTAATGTTTCAAAAATGTAAACAAATCAATGACCAGAAATCCGCACAACCTCTGGTCCCAAGCTGTGCGGATTTGAGGGAGTCTACTGTATTTATTCATTGGAAAATTGATAACTGAAAAAAATATGTACCAAATTTAGCTTTATGAGTTTAATGACAATTTTCGTTGTTTACATCCCAAAGTGTAGTGCGGATGAGAGACATTTGCGGATTTCACAGAGTTGACCGTACTAGCAAGCGATATATGAAATCAGGATGTATCCTAAAAATTATCCCTCAGAGATTGGTGTTAAATGTACATTATATCTTTTATAACGCACGCCATAGTAAAAAAAAAGAAAGAAAATTATACAAATACAACTGCAGTTGTTGCTCTTGATGCTTTCTATGTTTTGTTAATTTTTTTCTAATGCTAACACTATTTTTTGACACACAAAGATAAATAATGATAGTTTTTTCTAATGAATGACAAACTTAAAAATGAAGAGTTACATTATCACAAGTACTAAATACGATTTTAATAGCTAGATTGTTCGTCAGAGATTAAATATTTTTCCTTTCTGTTAAAATGTATTCTAGAGAAAAAATTATTATTATTTTTTTTTATTATTACTTTCTTCTATCTTTACAAGAAGAAAGTATTGGATTTGTCAAAAATTTCAAGGTCCTTTTCTTAACGATTTATATGTTTTAGAAGGTCCTGAACACAATTGGACTGATTTTTGAAAATGTCTCTCTTTAAATCTCTCTGTGTAAGTGACAACAATTTTGTGGGCACTCTATTTCAAGAACTAATGCACAGAATTTAATAAAACTTTATATTCAGTTAGACATTGATGTAACTGGGGGCTGATTAGTTTTTTTTATGTAAATCACCCAACTGGCTGTAAATCGGCTCTACTATGCTGCTTTTCACGATTTCTTCAATAGCTCTAACTCAAGAACAAATGCACAAATTTTTATCAAACTTTGGATTCAGGTATACCTTGGTGTGAATGGATGCTGATTATGTTTGGTGGGCACCCAACAGGTGGCACTGCTATGCTGCATTTTTCATGATTTTCACAATGGTTCAATCTCAAGGACTCATGCACGGAATTTCATCCCATTTCATATTCTGTTAGACCTATGACCTTAATTAAATGAAGTCATCGAATCTGACATGTTTTGTTGTTTTTAATTACATCCTAAATTATCCATTCCTTTTTAATCTATATAATAAAATCAGAAGTCATGTGACTGTCATCCATAGTTCCGGGCTACCCGCCTCACATTTTATATGACAAGTGGCCAATTTGGTACTTTAATGTTAGCTGGGCGCAGGTGATAAGTCACCCAATATTATATAGATTATTATTATAAAGCGCAAAGCATTTGGCTGTCATTAACAGTTTGCAACAGGATAAAACTGCATAAAAGTGACACTTTTAGAAACTTTCATTCAAAAAATTATAATGTTTTAGAGATAGCTACATTCAAATATTTATTTATTCCGAGATAACTTCAGTTGAAATGACATTGACAGCCCAATATCTGTTTCCACCAAAGTAAACACAAAAGGTTCATTCTTCATTGAGCGAAAAAAATATTAATATAGGGAGGTAATCATTCACACTCCAACAATGAATTTTGTGCAAAAATATTTCACGCTTGTAAGCCAATCAAAGTTAAGCATCTCATTCTGTTAGGTAAATTGCTGTACAATTCAACTTCTTACACGATGTTTTCTTGAACAACAAACCCAACTTGTGTAATAATATTTAATGAATCAAATTTCTAATCGCATCGTCAGATAATTTGGTATTTATGTATTATCTGTGCCAGGAGGATAGATCACCGTAGATGATTGTTAATCGCCAATCCTATTTAGCATTGTCTATATCGCATTCAAAACAGTGAATTAATATATTTTTATTAAATAAGATTATTAAAAATGGTAAATAATATTGAAGCAATCTAAAAGAACACAAAACTGTAATTAAACATTTAACAAAAATGAAGGATCGTGATGTCACATTCACTTGACATCAGATTCGTTCACGTGTTTGTTACGTCATGAAGTGATTTTTAATTCGACATTTATCTGTATTTTTAATGATGTTTTACCTATTTATTAGTTTTTCTTTAACTAAAATAGCAATTACGTCATTAAACGGTGACGTCATGATATTTAAAAAGCAGTCAAAAAATGTGATGATACATTAGTACAATAGATCTGTTTCAACAACCGTTTTAACTGAAGGTGTCCATTTTTTTTATTGGGCGTTTGGCAAATAGTTTGGAGATAGTTTTTTTTTTTCGTAGGAAGTGATCGACAGGATAATGGAGAAAAACCCTAAAAGTATATTATAAACAATGTAATTATTAAAGGCTTTTCACAAAAAAATTCATTGACTAAATCCTAATAGCTAAAATATGCCAATTGGCTAGGCACTCAATTACGGAAGATTATTTAATAGGTTTAAAAATCTCCTCATTAGTGAACGTATTGCAACTGATAAGCAAACGAACAAGAAGGAAGCATCTAGAAGGAATGTCTAAGTGAGCTGAGCAGTTTTTACGAAAAAAAAAATAAAAAATATTGAAATGCTGCGATGGTCGCGAAGTGTTGGTGATTTCTCTATCAGAATCTCCCAATTTGGTGAAGAATTAAGTATATAAGTGAATATAAGTTAAATTATGAATAAAAGTAACATGTTGCAATGCATAGCATACATTTAAGAAATACCAAACTGGTCGCCAGAAGTGGTTAGTTATACTAATAGTTTTATTTTGGTGCTTTCCTCCTATAAGAACACCCTTGTTGCCAAACATAATAGTGGATGCAATATAAAGTTCAGGTGAAATGAGATATTTAAAAAAATAAAAATAAAATAACATTGTTGGTACGGAAGTGAGCATTTAAAGTATACAACATTTGAAACTTTCATGATTATTAAATCAATACAAATATAGACTTGAAATAAAAGAGCAGATGAATATTATGCTGTAAAGTAATAAAATAACTCTTTATTAGTTCTTCAGTTTAGAGAAGGCATGGAATTGTAAATGTCTCTTAGCACCGCAGTAAAATATTTCATTTTTTGAATCAATTGAGTCATAAATGTAAGCAAGGTTTTTTTTTTTTTTTTAATGTGATTCAAGAGATAGCAAATCACAATGTTTGGCATGATTTCCGATAAAAGTCCTTCGCTCAGTCACGGTAGATTATGAACATAAAAAATATAAGATGAGGTCTTTTTTGTATGTTTTGCATAAAACAGAATATTATCTGGGATGGAAAGTTTTGTGGGTCCAAATTCGTTCTACCTTAGGAATGTTGTCCTTTCATCAGTTTACTGCATTTTTATTTATCAAACTTGGGCTTACCTTGATGTGAATGGATGCTGATTATGTTTTGGTGTAAATCGCCCAACAGGTGGCACTGCTATATTGCATTTTTTGTGATTTCTGCAGTTGCTCAATCTCAAGAATGAATGCACATGGAATTTCATCCCACTTCATTTTCTGTTAGACCTATGACCTTCATTAAATGAAGTATATTACTTTATTTCATCGAATGTGACATGCTTTGTTGTTTTTAATGACATCCTAAATTTTTCATCGCTTTTTAATTATACCAATAGTTTTATTTCGCTTATAATATGTAAATAAGCGATAATGCAGCCTATGCGTAATAGTGGGTGCAAAATAAAGTTAATGTGAAATGAAATATTTGAAGAAAAAAAAAAAAAAAATTGTTGGTACGGAAGTGAGCATAAAGTATATAGCATTTGAAACCTTTATGAACAGTTTTATTAAATCAATATAAATATATACTTAAAATAAAAGAGCAAATGAATATTGTACAGTAAAGTAATAAAATAAAACTCTTTATTAGTTTTTCAATTTAGAAGGCATTGGATTGTAAATGCTGTAAACATTTCATTTTTTGAGTGAATTCAGTAATAAATTTAAGTAAGTTATAACTTAATAAATATATATTAAAAAAAAAAGCAAATTAAGATGTTTTGCGAGGTTTTAGGGTTCAATAACAATAATTTTTGTAAATGTTTTACATTTATTGAATTGAAATGATGTTTCAATCATGATGTTTGGCATGATTTCCAATAAAAATCCTTCACACAGTCAGGCTTGAAATAAATGCACACAAGCATACATTTGGCATGATGTTAGTATAACCGAAAAGTATTGTTCCTATGTTATCTATGATGTTTAAGATATCATCCATAATCAGAAAAATCGCTTACTCATTTAATATAAATGATATTCAAAAACTGTATTTTAGGAAAGAATTGGGTGGCCTTTATAATATCTAGAATGTTTTTCAGGATTTTTAAAAGCAATAAATTTTTTTTAAAAATCTAATTTCATTAAAAAATTCAGTTGTGAACATGAAAAATATAAGATGAGCTCTTTTTTTTTTGTCTGTTTTCCTTAAAACCAGGGTTCTCGCTGCCACTCGTCATTGCGCCAAATTTTTTCATTTGGTAAGTAAACGAACAATCAGACTCGTCAAATTGCGAGTGCTCAATTTCTGCTCTGTTTGTGTGTGTGCCAATACTCTCAAGACTTAACTGCATTTCTGAACGATGGATGGAGCTTTACATGTTCCATCGCACCGTGCCATTTACACTGCTCTATTTATAGAGATACAGACTCAATTCAGTTTAGCAACAGTCAAAGACACAAACAGGGTTATGCGATAGGTTTTTGGCGGTGAATCACTGTCTAGGCCCCAGCATCGCTCTGGTAAAAACATAAACAAAATGACTCGCAACAAGTGCCAAATATTGAAAAGTTTTGCTGGAATGTGGTGTTGAAAGTAGCTATATTATTTATTAGTTGTACGTAAAGTATCACTGGCCGGTCAATTTTTCCTATCAGTCGAAATCTCATAGCAATTTTTAGTGTATGTTTTCACAAGGGTCCATCAAAGATACCTGTTTTTAACTTTTATTCAGGCTGCTAAAAGGATGTCTGAAACATTTACACATTGAGGAGACATTTAGAATGTATTTATTTTGAATAGTTTCTGTAGCGGATAGTTGAATTTCTATTTTTTGAGTCATTACAAAAAATGAGGTTATTTTAGAGCCTATTCAAAAAATGGATACAATAAGGGGTTAAAGATAGAGTTTTCAGTGTTTCACGCCGAATCTATTTTGCTAACATTTCTGTTCATTTGGCTACTGTTTTTTATTTCTTATTCGCCAAGTCGCTCATGTTGGTCCAAAGCCAGCGAGAACACTGCTTAAAACAGACTGTCATTAATTTGTTTAGTTATAGTCTTATCTTTTTTATGATATGGACTGTCTTTGGTGTAGGAAATTCCCCGGACCGCAAAGTCAAAATGAAGTTCCACAAAGAGAAGAAGCTGAGCAAAGGCGGTACAACACCCAAGAAGAAAGAAGAGAAACGCCACTCTCGTTCCGTTCCGAGTAAGTTGAGCGAAGGGTACGAAGCGGACGATGAAGACAAAACAGATGAGTTCACTGCGGCCTATCAGCAGGTTTCCCTGCAGGTATGCCCATTACCATTTAGGAAGTATTTTTATTTTCTGTCATTATTGTTAGAAAAACATTCATTTCTTTTTAGAAAAAATCAATTGTTAGAGATAAATTTATAAGTGGACTAGACGCGCGTAAAAATTTCAGAAACTTATTTTTTTTTAGATGCATTTGTGGTAAAATATTTAGTGTATGAAATTACTACTTTTCTTTTAAATAGGATATCATTTCAGCGGATTGAAAAAATATTGAAAAGTTTGAGAGAGAAAAGGCTCATTTTTTAAAGCCTTTTCTGTTCAGTTTTTTAAATTATTTTTAATTGTAATGAGAAAATGGCATCCATAAGGATATAATCAATAAAGATTAATAATCATTTCCCTTTTCTCTGCAACAGTGGAAGTTACCCGATGGCCATCATTTTGAAGAAATTTCATAAAAAGCTTTTTAAATTAAAGTCTAACCTATGTAAATAAAATCCTAATGAAACGACTGATTATGTTTCACAGCTATTGCTCCTAAAATAGGGAAGTTTTGGTGAACACCCCACCCATTATCCATATTGATCCACAGGTGTCAAAACTGGTATTAGAATTTTAAAATTTGAATTAGTTTTCGAGATATTAATTTTTTTTTCCAATTTTAATGATATTTGTGTAATGATGCCAACTAAATGACTCCATTTTTGTGGAAAAAAGGGAGAATAGGGAAAAACTAATTTTCTCTCAAAAAACAAAATCACAAGAAGTACTTGAAATTTATTTTTTGAATAACTGTGGGAAAGATCCTCATGAAACTACATCAAATATTTATTTATTATGAGTAATCAAAAGATCGTTTATAAAGATTTTCACTGTGTAGAACAGTTTATTCTTTGAAAATAAGACAGTTACTAGTAATGTTTAAATTAAATTATATTCTACATAATTCATTGTAAGTATTTAAATTATTTTCAAATGAAGTTATATTACGTTTGTATCAAACAATGTTTGTTTTTATCAACAAATATGCCTGTATGCAAGGAAAGGTGAGAGGCAACGGGGATTCTCTGTGTCTACGTGACACTGGGGCTTTTTAAGCCTATTCATGTGTCATGGTCCTTGAGTGGTGCATTGAGTCCCATAGACTCTGATAAAATGTGCGTGTCTAAGTAAATACACAGTCTTTTCTGGAGATTTCTTTTTGATTACATGAGTCCTTTAAAACTAGGCCCAAGTGGGAGGAGAGCTGAATCTCACTTACTTCTGAGATGACTTCGGCTATTCCAAAGTGACCCCTGTAGAGCAAAGTGGTGTGGATCTTATAGCATTATTTTGATATTAAAATCTGCCCTTCCAGATGCATGCAACGGTATAAATATGGGATATTTGGCATCTTTTGTGCTTTCGTTTGAGCAGATTTTAAACTATATTTAATTGCATGATTATATTATTAAATTGGTACTTAGATTGACTGTTTTTTATTAACATTCAAATAAAACTTATGATAGGTAAAAGCAAACAAAATATACTACCGTTTCTCAAAGCTTCATAATAGAAGCCTTTTTTTCAGTAAAAAAAGAATGTAAGAGAAAGTGAGGAACCAAAATTGCGAAGTTCACACTTTACGGAATCTGCTGTTCACTCCCTTTCTCTCCTTTTATGAAGCACTGAAACATCAACTGCTGGAAAATCAAGTTGGCTGTTTTATGCTTTTCTATTACTAGGGGGTTCCGCTCCCCTGCTCGCTACACTCACCAACCCCAAGTATTGTGTTAAACAGTGTGTTTATAATTGCAGTTTTACACATTTATGGGTGGTCTACCTTACAAACTGTGCCAGTTTTGTGTCTTCTGCTGTCATTAGATCGTAACACTGTTCAGTAACAGTTCTTCAACACTAGCATTTTCCTTCTGCATTTTTTTTTTGAGAATTTTTCTTTGTTTTTGAATCTCCCCTATACTTTTTATCTTTTAAACTACTAGTGTCACTAACATGAGTTATTAAAATTTTAATAGACACAGTCCATTATCTAAAACTATCCTAGTTTCAACTTAATAAAATGCATAACAATTTTTAGAATTTTCCTTCGAATCTCTCTATTCTAAAAAAAAGTAACTACCGCTGTCACCGCCGCCGCCGGTTTTGAATTTTTTGTGACCAGAGGTCTTTCTTCATTAATATTAAGAAAAATAATGCATACAAAAACATGAAAATCGGTGGTTTTATACAGAAATGTTTGATAAACATGCTGATGCAGACAGTTTTCAAATCGAAGAATTATTTTAAGAGCTATTTAATGCTAAAGTTGGACAAAATCGTTCCACTAAAAAAGTTTTATAGCAGCAAAAACTATACATGGCAGTGTAATCATTTTTAGATCATTTTATGCGTTAGAATTTGCCGGAGTGCAGATTGCATTAATTTTTTTATTTTGATTCATTTTTTCAGGTTTTATTTCTATTTTAAATTCAAATTTTCAGCATTTCTAGAGATATTTTTTACAAATTTCAGAAAATTGTACTAATTTAAACTGTTGCCAACTGTATAAAAAGCGCAAGCAATAATATTTGCTTCAAATTAAAAATTTATTTACACGTGACTATTATAAACAGGAAAAAAACTTTCAAATTAAAATTAAATAATTACGTATAAAAAGCAGGAATTTATTAAAAATTATGTCATAAAAAGTACACACGTGAATTTTAAAAGAGAAAGGATATTGTAAAATAATAAGTTCATTAACATGCGTTAGAAGTCGTAGGAGAAATTACGTCATATTTACGTCACATTATAGTTATTACATAAAATGAACACAAAATAATATTGCAAAAAAGTTTAAATTTAGAAATTGCGCTAGACATTTATTTAATATTTTGAGAGGATCTTTTCAACTATTTTTGTTAGGAAAGCGCAAATAATATTTCATTTCTAACAAAAGTATCTTCACATGAATATTTAAAAGAGAAAAAATAACTTGGTAAAAATTACGTTAGATTAAAAACGATTAATTTAAAATATCTCATTTAAAAAAACTTTCTTTTCGCTTTGTTAAAAAATACCAGGAGACAAAGACTATGTTTACTTAATTCCTTTTATATTAGCTTATTTTGAAATATTGTTACTTGTATCTACGTCATCAAGTTATTTTTATTCGACGTTTTATTTGTATTTTTATTAATGTTGTACGAATTTATTTGTTCTATTGTTATTTAAAATAAAAAATTATGTCAATTTGTATAATTTGGCGAGTGGTTTGGCGATTTATATAATTTGGCGAAATGGGTCGACGAGATAATCAAGCAGTACCGCAGCGGATTTGGCGTTAAAATTCCCCAATCAAAGACAAATGAATAGAAATTCGTTTATAGGGAGATCGCCACTGCTTTTTACATTATAATTAAATCTTTCAAAATCTTTTTAAAGCCGATCAAATTAGCGTGCATTTAGAGTCTGCGGTGTCTGGGCGGGGGTTGGCGAGCGTAGCTCGTAGGGGGCCGAGTCCCCTAGTAATGTAAAAAATATCTCTCAAAATGCTGAAAATTTGAATTTAAAATAGAAATAAAACCTCCAAAAATGAGTCAAATTAAAAAAATTAATGCAATCTGCACTCCGGCAAATTCTAACGCATAAAATGATCTAAAAATGATTACATTCCCATGTATAGTTTTTGCTGCTATAAAACTTTTTTAATGGAACGATTTTTTCCAACTTTAGCATTAAATGTCTCTTAAAATAATTCTTCGATTTGAAAACTGTCTGCATCAGCGTGTTTATCAAACATTTCTCTATAATACCACCGATTTTCATATTTTTGTATGCAACAGTTTTTTTAATATTAACGATGAAAGGCTATGCCTAAGCATTCAAATTGATAATCAAGTAGTACCGCAGCGGATTTGGCCTTAAAATTCTCCAATCAAAGAGAATTGAATAGAAATCCATTTATAGGGAGATCACCACTGTTTTTTAAATTATAATTGAATCTTTCGAAATCTTTTTAAAGCCCATCAAATTAGCGTGCATTTAGAGTCTGTGGTGTCTGGACGGGGGTTGACGAGCTTAGCTCATAGGGGGCGGAGCCCCCTAGTAGAATAAAAAATACTTTGTAAACTTTTCCAAAGCGTTTATCAATGTGTGTTTTTTTAAAAAATGGTTCCATAAAATGTGTCGAGTGATGATTGATGCGTTCTCTCTTCTTGGAATGCAGCTTTTAGATCTGATGCACACCCTGCACACCCGAGCTTCCTCCATCTACAGTCCTTCGGAAAATGTCAGTCTGTGGAGTTCGTGCTGGTGTCCTCTTCTGCAAGGTGGGTGCTTATTTAATGCTCAGAATTATATTGCGAATGACTGTGATAAATGAAAAATCACTTGAAACATCAAAACTAACTCAACGTTTGCTAAAAGTGACCTTTATAAGGCAAATAAATGCCTTTATTGATTCAGATCGACCTGTTTCATCGCTCTGACGGCGACATTCTCAAGATTTATACTGATATAGTACACTCCCTCTAATCCACACAGGTTGGGACCAACGATTTTAAGGATTATAGAATTTTGCAGATTATAGGTCATTTCTTTGTTTGCATTTTAATATTTCAAATTTATCAACAAATATAGTATCACACTGTAAATAAATAACACAAAAATGAAAGAAAATGCTTTTCTGTGTATATATATATATATATATATATTAGGGTTGGCACATTTTTGCCAAAGATGGTAAAAAACCATGGAAAAAACCGGTTAAAACCATTCTGGCAAAAATAGATGTGTTTTATTTACAGCAATGTAATTACTATTTTAATTTTTTATAATTTTCACTCTAATAATTTTTAATTTTATTTATTTACCTTAGAATATTCAATGCCTCATTGAAACAGTAACCTAACTAGTTTGTATTTTTTAGTACAATACTTTAGTAATCAGTTTTACTTTTTAGTAAATAACTTACAGGCCTTGGATACTTTAGTAATCATTTTTACTTTTTAGTAAATAACTTACTGGCCTTGGTTTAAACTGTCATAATTATTAAGCTACTAATCCTTATGCTTCAGTTAATTTTGTAGCAAAGTCTGAGAGCGAAATAATACCAATTTTGGTATGGTATGAGAAATCTGCATTTATTTGCTGGTATTAAGTCTGCAGCCTGTAAGATGAAAATGGTGAGAAAAAAAGATTAATTTGCCTGTATTTACAACATTAAATAATCAATTAAAATCATTCTACACCTCTCTTATACATATTAATTTCATCTAGTCCATCCACACCCCCTCAAAAAAAAAAAAAAAAAAAAAAAAAAGTTGTAGGAAGTTTAAAAGTTTATTTCTATAAATTATTTGTAAAAGTTATTATAGTTAGGGGCTCAAATAAAGATGAAATATGGATGACACATGTTTATGTATTAATGCTGTTTTTGATTACAGGTTTCTTAAATGTAGAAACTGTTGATTTAAAAGTTTTTAATATATATACATATTACTTTTAAAGGCTACATTACTACATTAATTTGAGGGAAAAAAAAAAAAAAAACATAGTTTTTACCTCATGTCTCCATCCCATAAATTTATTTACAAAATTGATTCTATTGTAGTTGTTTTTTGATTGCTATTATTCATGAAAATTATTTTTTTAATCAAATTAATATTAATGAAATATCTTATTAATATTCAGATTGAAGTCTCCATTATAATGTATACAAAATTATATTATTTTAGTATATTTATTAAATTTAGCTTTAGCCTCTGTCCTAGCAAAAATACCATTTTGCCGACCCATTGCATACATTTAAAGGATAGAATACAAAGTTACAAGAAAACATTTCTACTTATTTTTAAGTTTATTGAACACCGCAGTGATAGTGGTTTGCTTTTAATGTATGCTCTGCCATTTAATCTTGAAGCCTTTCAAGAGTCAGGCTATTTTGATCCGTCACAAAAGTTTGTTTTTCTGATAAACTGGGATATGGATCCTCCTTTGAAAGCAATCTCATCTTTTATATAGCCAGTGAATGTGTTCGGAATAGAACAGTCTAATAATTATTTACAAGATACACGCAGAACATTTTATTTTAACGGATGCATTAAAAATTTCTTAATAAATTCCTGAGATGGGTCCTGTTTTATGAGGGTCCTTGCTTAAAAAAAGATTTTACCTCTTTGTTGACATGTTTCTTTACATGTTCTAGAGAGAGTGTAGGAGTTTGTGGACTGTACAAATAGTTTGGGGGGAAAAATTTTTAAAATAGAAAAGCGGGCAAACAAAGACCTCATGCATCATTAAATGAACTGCAATATTAGCAAGAAAGGAAAAAAATCATGCATCACTTATGAAGCATTTTCCAATACATTGAGTGCACCCTAATAGGGATGTCGGAAAAGGATCCAAATTCTTGGAGCAGCTCAACACGTTTTGACACATTTTTTGAACAGAAACCTGTAAAATTGGAAAGCCTGGAATGGAACTGTGTTTTTCCATTTTTAGATCCATCCATTACCTATCGAGTTAGAAGCAATTTGAATTTTTCTCCCCTGACTGACTGGATTTTCTTCTTTCCTTCGGAGGCTCCCTTCAAAATGTCCACTTTGACAGTGTTTTCTGAAAGAGCTATTGCGTTGGCTCCATGACCTAGTTTCTGAACAACAACACCTGCTCATTTCATGCATTTCTGAACAAAAAGGAATTAAAACGTATGTCATGAAGTTGCCCTTTGGATTTGAGAACAGCCTTCACGACATGCATGCGAAAATGGAGTTGTGTTAGAAAATACAGACCCCAGTTAAAAATTCCCCTTGAACCGTTTTCGCCCATCCGTATGTGAATTCTTTTTGGCATCCATGTAGACGAGGGATAGAATGGATACACAACAAGTAACATGCAGAGAGTGAGTTCAATTTAATAGTACCTACCGAAATTGAAAGCACATTTTCAGCCATTATTGCTGAAAGGCCTTTGTGTGTTCCTGTCAATGAACTTGTGAACTATGAACTGGACTTGTAATGAAATTCGCTGATTTCAATCCATTTGTCATTAAAATACCCTCATGTAACGTAATTCTTTTAAGTGTCCCTGTTAAATGCTGCACACTTCCTATTGAATATCCAACATGATTAACCATTGCATGAAAATCAGAGTCTATTGACAGGAGTGAGACCGAATTCATAAACACTGCATTGGAAAGTGTTAAAAATGGATGAATTACTTTTTACTATTCTTTCATTATTCTGCAGAACATCTCTTTCCACATTTTAGGAAGCTCCAGGGCTTCTGTTCTCACTGCATAAAAAGATCTCCAGTGATAATAGAGGGTCCATAAAAACTGGATGGATAAATTACTCTACTACTTTTAAAATGAATCTGTAAAGGTTCTTTGTAATGGAGTCTGTCCAAAGCTGTCGTTGTATTGGATATCTGCTATAGCTTGTTGGATCCTAGTCTTGAGCTTTCTGTTTGTCATTCCTATAATTCATTCATCAGGATTTCATGGGCCTTCCATTATCTGAGAACCAATCGAGATCTTTTTATGCCGTGAAAACATAGGCAATGATTCAGCAGGGGTCGATCCAGGCAAAATGTGGGGCCTATTCAGGGCCCTTTCACAAATCCTCTTCACAAAAATAAATTTAATAAAACAGGCCTCTTCACAAAATTCCTTTTAATAAAATAGGCCCCTTTTGTAACATTCTTTTTCATAAAAATTATTTTTAAATGCATAATTTGTAAATAAAACCAGGTCACGAAAAACAAAAACTTTAGCAAGGAGATTTAAAGAAGTTTTTTTTAATAAATTCTTGGTTCAAATTTGAGTAACTGGATTTCAACTTTCGTTAAAAAATGTTATTTTTCACAAAAATAACTTTTACTTTTCACGAAATGGGCCCCAAGAATAAAAACCAGCATTGACCCCTGTTCAGCCTCCCTTGAGCTTCCTAAAATTTGGAAAGAGATGCTCTGCAGAATAATGAAATAATTGTTTGAAATAATTCACGTTCACTCATATCCATTTTTAGGTGCGTTCATAATTATATAAATACGTAGCACCTATAGTCGTCTGTCTGTCCGTCTGCATATAACAGAGCAAAAACTACCCAACCGAAGGGTCTGAAATTTTAAATATAGGATTGCTGCAAAATTTTGTCGAGCGATTTCCAATTTTATGAAAATTGGATGTATAATTTAATGACAGGGACAGTCAAAAGTTTTCCCTTACATTACGGCCAATGGAAAAAAATTATTGCAAGTGCATTTTAATGATGTGACAGCCTTCCAAATGGTCTGAAATTTTAAATATATAATTGTTGCAAAATTTTATCGAGCCATTTCGAATTTTATGAAAATCGGATGTATAGTTTAATTACAGGGACAATCAAAAGTTTTCCGTTACATTACGAGGAATGAGAAAAAAATATTGCAAGTGCATTTTAATGATGTTACAGCCTTCCAAATGGTCTGAAATTTTAAATATATAATTGTTGCAAAATTTTATCGAGCCATTTCGAATTTTATGAAAATCGGATGTATAGTTTAATTACAGGGACAGTCAAAAGTTTTCAGTTACATTACAGGGAATGGGGAAAAAATATTGCAAGTGCATTTTAATGATGTTACAGACTATGCACTCATGAAGCACAAAAAAATATACATTCAGTACAATATGGGGTGCAAAAAATAATTATAAAATTAGTTATTGTACGAATGCACCTCATTTGCCACGTTTGACGAGCACTTTCCAACTTGTTAATATTGAAGTTTAATTCATTATGCATGAGATTACGTGATTTTTGTTTATCAGTTTTTCTGTTTAAAAATGTTTTGCAAAAGTATTTGTAACATTGTAGATCTTGAGAATGTCGTCGTCAGAGCAATGAAACATGTCGATCTGAATAAATGAAGGTACAGTAGAAGATCTTTATAACGCAAACCTAAAAATGCAAGGTTGTGCGTTATATAGAATTTTGCATTATATGGATCACATCATTAAATTCACCTTGTAAACATGGCCAAATATGTCTGAAACATATCAAAACACATTAGAATATCTTTATACTGCATTCCTTGTTACCAAGATTTATCCAAATTATAAATTTTTGCATAATATAGGTCAGACATTGTTAAATTTACTTTATAAACATGATCCAACACAACCATCCCTTATATTAGACATTTTCAAAAATGTTTACTGTAAAAATAGCATTTTTTCAATATACAGGTCTTAAATTAGAAGATAAAGTTGAACTAATGTATCCAATTGAGTCCTCTAGAGAGTAGCAATATTTTACAATGTGAAAATCCAGGTGCTTTTTAACTGCAAAAATCATTGTTTACATCTCAGAAGTTGGGCGTTATATGGAGAATTGCATTATATAGAATTGCGTTATAAAGATCTTCTACTGTATTTATTTGCCTTATAAATGTATTTTTATTACTTTTAGAAAATGCTAAGTTAGTTTTGACTGTGATAAAGTTTGTACAGTAGCTGTTGTAGCACAAGCACACCTCGGAGGCTTCATCAAGTGTTCTGATTGAAGGAGAGCTCCTCCATTATTTCTTCTAAAAATACAGCCATTCTCAGAAACATTAGCATTCAAAGATCACATAGGAGAATAGCCTCATTTTTAATAGAATCTTTGGATGTTTGCTTTGATTAACAACTCCCTCTATGTCATTGAGTCTCTCTCAAGTTACTTGATGTGTTTTTATTATGATTTTTAGATGAAATGTTGCTTTTAGTGAACGAGTGTCCTAAAAACGTCTCAATTTTTAATGTTTGTTGTGCTTCCTTGAAGACCACCTCTGCAAAGAGAGTTTACCGTAGTTGAAATAAAATGAAGTGTGATCTATCACCATGGGTATCATTTTATACTTAGCCGCCTTTGGCGACCAGTTTGGTCTCCCTTAAATGCATTGTTACTTCTGTTCAGAATTTAATTCTTTGCCAAATCGAAAGATTCTATTAGAGAGATCAAGAACTTTGTATTTTTATGCTAGCACAAGTGATAAATCACCAAACGTTGTTCCAGTTTCATTTCTTCGTATTTCATTAATTTAATTTAAAATATAATTCTTTCACTCATTTTATTTAATATACACAAATTTAATTTAAAACTAAAATATGACCTTTCCATGACCTTTACTTATTTCTTTATTTAAAGAAAAACAATAAATAACATAAACCATGACATTTAATTTCAGAATCAAATATAGGGGCATTGTTTTAATTTAGCACGCGAAAAAAAAAAAAAAATGGTAACTGGTAAGTTAATAAACAGTTAAATTTAAAAAATCAAAAAACCCGACTGCGTAAAAAGCGAACTAACTAATTATTTCTCATCAATGTGAAACAATTTTTTTTTCAATTCCTACTAATAGCTCACACTCTCGCTATATATATCTTGTTCAATTTTCAATCGTTTATAAAATACTTATTATTCATCCAATCAAGCTCAAATAAATTTTTTTTAACTTGTAGTGGATGACACTTGATGTTAATACAGTTTTTTTTTCAAATATTAATTCATTAATTAAATTTAATTAATTAATTTTCAATAATCGAGAAAGCCCCCTTCTTGTTCAAGGCATTTTAAGACCGAGAGAGCCCCCTTCTTGTTCAAGGCATTTTAAGCGCCACTCAAAAGGAAAGAAGAATGGGAGAAAAAAATTCTCTTATTGACCTAAGTAGGAATTGACTTAAAATATTTTTTTATATTACTTGTTTATATTACTTAGCTATTTTTTTTATTTACTTGTATTGATGACTTTTAAGTTGTGTTTAACTGTTAGTTCTTATCTATAAACACTGTTTTGATAAGATCTATAGATGTCTATGATGGTTAGAGTTACAGTAAAGCTAGAGATCCACAATACATACACAACTTCCAGGTTGTATAATATTTTAACGGAGCTTCTGACTGTAAAACAGCCAATAAAACATCATCTTCATTTTGAAAGACCTATCCAATGACAGGCCACTCAATAGGGTGCGTAAATTTTTTTTTTCGACCCAACCACCATTTTGTATTTTACGGCCACCATTTTGAATTTATAAAAATAAAACCTAGCATATAACCATCGAGCCATTAAGACAAATCGATAGAGACCTCATTCATTAAAATCCATCCAGTCATTGGGATGTTTCGAGGGTATAAAGAAATCCGCATACACAGATACGCGTGAAACACATAACCCTTCTTTTCAGTCAGGTAAAAAAGGCTATTGGCGAGTTTGCACCCGGCTAACATAAACGTACCAAAAATTCTTTGTGACCATGGCAACTTTTAAGTAGTTTTATTCGAAAAAATAATGTTGATTAAAAATGACCGATAATGCATGTCAAAAGCAAAGAGTTCAACCCATAATTGCTTATGACAGTCATGTGACTTGAACTACTATACTATAGATGAAATGATGACGATGGAACACATTTGGCGATTTTCACCTGCGTCCGGCTAACATTAAAGTGTCAAAATGACCACCTGGCATATAAAAAGTGAAGTGGGTAGTCCGGAACTGTTGATGACAGTCACATGACTTATGCTTTTATTATATAGATTTATGATTGAAAAGCAAAATTGAGTTTGAAATTTTTTTGAAGAAAAAGACCCCATCGATCCACCATTCTAGCAGTGGTATTTCACATGCAGCTTAAAAAATGTGCTTTATTTACCGCATTTTTTTTTTTTTTTTTTTTTTTGTGGTAAATGTATGCTATAATGCATATAATGTACCCTTGAATAATATTTAAAGTAAAATTTACAAAAAAAAAAAAAAAAAAAAAAAAAAAAAAATATGATTTTAACAGTCCCTCATTCCCTTAAAAATATATGCCACAACTGAAAATGCACTTCCAGCAATTATTGTTTATAAACAGTACTGTAATAGAAATATTTTGTTATCAAAATATTTCAATTTTGTGTGCCCCTGTAAATAAACACATCTTATTCTATAGTTAGGCTCTTGTTGTGCACCTCAGTGGTATGTATCAGTTTCAATATGTTTGAAATAGAGTATCATCATCAAAATACATTGCAAATGATTTTTCCCATGGTCTGCAACGTAATGGAATTCTTTTGAGTGTCCCTGTCAATGAACTATAAATGTTGCACACTTCATCTTGAATACCTGCTATAGCTATGGAGGGTATAGGGAGTTAGTTATCCAGAAGGTATACACCCTATACCCGCCACTACATCCCTGATGCTATAATAAACTACATTAACGTATGACAATTTCAGTATATTTATGGGAGTTGGAGCACAGACAATCAAGCATAATTCATAAACACTTTCCTACTATACTGAAAAGTGTTAAAAATACAATTTTTGACAATCACAGGTTTTGTCAGATGACCAGATCCGTAGATTATAATAGACATTTTACACCCAACTTTGTACCTAATTATAATGCTAGTCATTGTTGTGATTGTTGTATAATGCTAGTCATTGTTGTCTGTAATGCCAGTAGTCATGAGAGTATTTCATATGGTATGTAGTTTTCCTTTGAGAGTTTTTTTTTTTTACATCAGGCATTGCTCGGCTGTGCTGTGACTCGAGACGTGCCATCCGCACCGCTGCTCTTACTTTACTGCCGCGTGCTCTCTTGGTGCATGACCTTCAGCAACTTGCAGCGGTTGAGTGGGAATCCTGCTTCAATAAGGTATTTGCCGTTCTTTTGCATTCTTAATGCGTTTAAAGTTTTAGTGTGTGAGCTGCATGGATGCTCTTATAATTGAAATGGCCTTAATAATGTTCTTACTCATTAAGACAGGGAGATGTTCACGTAATTTTCCTAAAATGTTTACTCATCACCCTCTACTACATATAAAAACGCAAATTCTTATTTCATTCCGATGGACTGTAACCAGGTTCTATTGAACGGAATTTTGTAGAACTTACACTGTTAGTTAGGTAATTTGTTATCTAACTATCTATAATATGTATGAAATGCAAAGAGAAATTTAGTTCCAGCCGCTTAGAACTTGAGTTCTGCCGAATAGATTTTGATGGGACTTACATTGTTAGATAATTTTTCAGAAATGACTTTAGTATATCATATCGTTCTGCGTTGCTTGGTTAAATAATTATGGGGGAAATTTTTAAATCACATGAACACGATTATGAAAGATTGGCTTTTTTAAAGGTTCTGCTGAATGGATTTTGATGGGACTTAGACTGTTAGACTGGGAGGTGTGTTTTCCTGCACCCAAAGGAATGAAGACATGTAGGACTGGGAGCAGGAAAACACAATAGTAAACCCACACGTCAACCACTGAAATCGGGTTTTCAGGTGTTTTCCACCCAGATAGGACTTGGCAGACCGATTGCGTTTTAATAGGTGGATCGCGTTTTAACTCATTCTGGAATTTGAACCGTGAACTCGATGAGGTGATTGTCTCCTGATCTATGTTAAATAGATAATTTTTAGGAATGGTTTAAAAGATTCTGCTAAGTGGACTTGAATGAAACTTGCTCGACGCGTTAATTTTCCTGGGAATGTTTTAGTAGAAAACACATTGTTCTAGGTTATTTGGCTCTATTGGACGGATTCTGATGAGAATTGCATTGATAAATTTTCTGAGGAAGGGTTTTTCTAGTATATTGCATTTTGTTCTATTGTACTTTACGAAATCCTACAGTAAAGGATCCACCAAAGAAGTGGGTCCTTAACAGCCAGTGTTCTCGCTGCTGCTCGCCATTGCGCCAAATCACGACAAAATTCTTCATTTGGGGAGTAAACCAATAGTGAAATTCGCCAAATTGCGAGGGCTCAGTTTGTGTGTGTGGTGTGCCAATACAGTCGAGATTCTTAGGCGCGTTACTGAACGATTAATGTCGCTTTAACATGTCCCATCGCACCGTGCCATTTACACGGCTCTATTTATAGAGATACTGACTCAACACCCATTTAGTTTAAGAACAGGCACGGAAAGGATTATGCGATAGGTATTCCTCTACTGTCAGTTTCATCACTATCTCTGCTCGTGCGTCTCGGCAGTAAAAACGCAATCAAAATGACTCGCATTCAGCAGCAAATAGAGAGAAATTTTGCTGGGATGCGATGTTGAAATGAGCCATTTACCATACTCTTTATTAAATGTATTCCAAGTACCATTGGCCGGTCAATGGATTAAGAGTCGTTATTTTTAGTGTATATTTTCACAATGGTAAATCAAAGATTGCTGCATTTAATTTTTATTTAGACAACTAAAAGAATGTCTGAAACATTTACACATTTAGAATGTACTTATTTTTAATAGTTTCTGTAGCAGATACTCGAATTTCTATTGTACAAGCAGTTACAAAATCTTAGGTTATTTTAGAACATATTGAAAAAAAGGGATACAATAAAGGGTTAATGATTGATTTTTCAGTGTTTCAAGCCGAATGTATTTTGCTAACATTTCTGTTCATTTGGCTACTGTTTTTTACTTCCTATTCGCCAAATCGTTAATGTTGGTCAAAAGCCAGCGAGAACACTGTTAACAGCTCAAATTTTGTCTGTCTCAATAGAAAATATAATAGCATAATGATGTCCATATCATTTGTAGCAATTTGGATGGAGCATTCCAGGTCAATGTCCATATTGCTTTCAAGCGCATGATCCAATTCACAGATATATTTCGTTGTGTTTGGAAAAACAGACCAGCGTAGCGAGCGAAGGCTGCTAGTTTATTGTATAGGTTATCAGGTGTCCTAAAAAAATCAGAACTTCACTCTTAGCCATGCGTGAACTATTCTATTGTATGACCCATGTTATCATTAAAGTTCATGCGTATGTTTCAACCTCAGTTGCCTTTGTAAAGGGGTGCAGATTTTTAGCACTGTTAAGCAGAAGATTGTTTTTATGTTTATGTTTGGAGAATGATATGTCATGAAAATGCTTTGTTTTCAAGTGTTGACTCCTTTATGGAGATTTATTTTAATGTGATATTTGTATGTAATGCAAGGTATGCCAGCAGGCAGTGTTCAAAATTAGCAGTCGTTAGTCATCCAATGCAACTAAATTATTGCATAGGACGACTACAAAATTATTCTTGGTCGTCAAACTTGGCACCTATTTTTTTAAATGCTTATTTAATGGTTAGTACAAAAAAAAAAAAAAAAAAAGAAAAAAAAAAAAAAGAAAGAAAAAATAGTGCACCTTGTGATTTCATGTTATGAGATTCAAATGTAGATGCATTATATGTTTTTTATTTTTTTAAACACTAAATTCAATTGTAATTATCATCATTGGATAAAATTTTATTTTTGAGTTGCTATCAAGTTTTAATTTTGTTTTACATGATTGCATTTTTCTGTTAATTTCTATATATAGTAATAATTATTATAATCTTTCTTCAATTATTATAATCTTGGAGATTAAGAACTTCAATAATTTTAAATAAAAACAAGTATTTGTGCTTTTCTAAATAGTAGCATACAATAGTACAGTAATGTTAAAAATGAATTTTAGAAATTGCGACTAAAAATTTTAATTTGATGCCTAAGTTATTTACAGTAGTTGTCATTCGATGCCTACCTTTTATTTCCCATTTTCCATCACTGCCAGCGGGTACTCAGCATGAGATTTCTGCAGATTCCAACCGAGACAAGCATTTTGATATCCAGTAGGAAGGGGGGGTGGGGGGTCCTCTGAGCAGGATATCAGACCTATTGTGACAACCTGTTGGATATCAAAATGCTTGTCTTGATGAGTTCTTTTGAAATCTGCAAAAATCTCGTACTCTGTGTTTACTGGCAAGCCCCGATCATGAGTCATTAGGGCCCTGGGCAAAGATAAATTAGGGGGCGCCATTTGAATCGTTGCAACATTATTCAAATAGAACTGAAGGTGAGTCACATGTGTAATGCATAAACAATATTTTCACACCTTGGATTTTCAATGGAAGAACATTCTTAGCTCCGTCAATTCTAAATTAAGTACCTTAATTAATAAAAATACTCTTTTTATTTTTATACAGAACAAAATTCTTTTATGGAACTTGTTATATTACTTTAAGATGAATTTAAGAACATCAACCTATGGGACGAGTGTCAAATACTCTAGCATATAAATATGTGTTAATCAAGTTACTTTCTTTTACATTTTTTCTAAGTTGTACTACACACAACATAATATCAAATCAAATACATTCTACTCCACCAGTAGAAAGTGTTTTTCCAATAAAAAAAAAAAAAAATGACAATTTTGATTTTGTTTTTCATATTGAACTCTAAGTTAAAAGAAAAAACTTTGAATACAGAAGAAAATTTATCTCATGACTAACTATCAGAACTGATTATTTTCAACCACTAAAGTTTAGATATGACTTAATTTCATTGCTAAGAGAATCTATTAAAATCAGAATATTACATCTTATTGAATAGTGGTTGAGATTAGCTTTCAAAAAGCATTGAGCTCTGCGAGTTCAAAATGAAATTTGTTTTTCAGAACGTTTAGTAGAATCTTTTAAAGATGAAATTTGTATTTGAAAATTTTCATAGTTGGAATGGGTGGGAAAAAAGCAGTGACCCGGAGCCGAACAATTTTTGATGCTCCAGCTCCGCTCCTAGAGAAAATACCGTGGCTCCGGCTCCGACTTCGCGCTTTTAAGTTGCAGATTTTAATTTACACGTTTAATTTTTTGCTCACAAATATTTTCTATCTTCATTAAAGATCTGACAAAATGCATTTTTCGTCTCATCAAACTTGAAATGCTTGTTCAGAAAATATGACATCTTTTAGCTTTTGCTTTTAAAATAGAAAGTTTGATATAATTTTAAACACAAAAATCTTAAATTTCTTCTACACTTTTCGAACAACCAAAATTGTACGACTACACATGTAAACAACAGGCGGCCATATTTGTTTTCAAATAGTGTTGTCACTTAGTTCAAGTAGAAAGTAGAAGTAAAGTAGTGTTGCCATTTTTTGAGAAGTTTTCCTTCCCTAATAATAATAATAATAATAAAAACCCCTAAAAAATGATATAATTAAAATACTGAATAATGATGTAATTAAAATATTAGAAATTTAAAAGACTGAAAAAAAAAAAGATTTAAAAGAATATTAAAAACTAAAGGAGCCCTGGAGCGGGGGAAAATTTAGAGCTCCAGCTCCGGCTCCAGGAAAACACAGCTCCGGAGCGCTCCGGCTCCGGGCTCCAGCTCCAGCTCCGGGTCCCTGGAAAAAAGTAAATATTTTATAAACTCCTTGAGGTGCAGGGCCGCTGGGCAAAGTCCCCATCTGCCCATCTGATAACAAGGGCCTGTCTGCTGGGACACCCTGTGTTGAAGTCAGAAAGAGACCTGCATTCTCTTTTCCTGAATCATGAACTGATTGTTCGTTAAGAACTTATTGGGGCTTCTAAAGGAAAATTTTTAATTTATTTTCATATCATGGAGGTTTTGAACCATTTTTTCACCTGAAGTCCTGAGATATTTTAAGTCTCTGCCTCCTGAATAATAAAATAAGCTTTTCATCTTGGTTTGCAGAAATGGATGACTTTATTTTTGCAATGTCTATTGTGTTGTTTTTAGTGATCTATTTTTCTATTAAGGCAATAATATGACTTTTTATATTATAAAGGACAAACATATCTGTGCGTAACGTATACGTCATTTTGCGAATGGCAACACTTTGAAATTTAAAATAAAATTTTGGTTTTGCAATTTTCTCTACTGCAAATTTTTAAACTTCTAAACATCGCACATTTTAAATTTTTACACTGTCGTAAAAGGAAAAAATTGCTCTTTTAAATGCAATTTGTTTCAAAGCTGTATCTCAATTTAGTTTTGAGATATTAATTTTTTTGTAGTTTTTTATACCATTTTTCTAATTGTGGCAACAAAAGTACCCCATTTCTATTGAAAGTCATTGAAAGTAAACGGAAAATAGTCGACAATAGGAGATACTGTATCTTTTTGTTGCCATTGTATCATAAAACCTAAAAAAAAGTTGAAATTAAAATAGGGGCTATATCAAGAATATTGTCTGTTATTACGTGATAATGACGTCATATGCATGCTTTTCTATACACTATGTATAAGAGTGGATTGTAAAAGTGGATTGGTTTAGCGGGTGCAAATGACGTCATTTTATAAAAAAGCGTGTATTTTAATTCTTAAACCTGAATTATGTTTTGTAGAAGTGCGTCATTTTCATAGCCCAGCTGCATTGAAATTCTTCACTGGTGAAAATGGTTCACATTTGAAAATAATGTAATCGAAATCACACACTGATAAAACACAGTGTTTTACAAAAATTTAAAGTGTCTTTATATAAGAGAGGTGACATGCAAATAACAGCGATTTATATTACAGAAATTGATGATTCTCGCCTGGATCGATTTGCTTCACCGAGTTAGACAAGCAAATAAATAATTCGTGGTTTAAAATAATATCATGTTCAAGAAGTTTTTGTCCAAAATTCTCTCGAATAATAAAATTTTAATGCTATTCTTTAGAACATTCTACTATAATTGTATCAAAATAACATAATTTTCTTAATTTAATTTTTCCTAATTTTATATAATCTATATATTTAAAACACAAGTGTGTTTTTTAGTCATCTGCCCTGATCTTTCTGCTGAACCAATTTTACTAATATTTTTTTTTAACTGAAAGTTCTTTATTTGTAGATGTGATCGCACTATCTGTTTTTTTTTTCTTTTCTTTTTTTAATAACCTCATTTTTATATTTTAATTTTAAAAGCATTTTATGAAATTTCTTCAAAATGGATAAAATTAGATAGCTTTTATTATTGCAAACAAGGGGTAAAAAATGAGGTATTTTATCTTTATTCGTGCTATTTTCTGATAAAAATTCAAAGTTGTTGATAAAAATTGTTGTATAGGGTTTAGTGTCGCAAAATTCCATTAGGAGCAGAATATTATATTAGGGGCATAATAACGGAAAATGACATACTGCTTTTGAAAATAAGTATTTTTCCTCATAAATATTCTATATTGTTTTTCTTCTGCATGTGTACTGATACTAAGTTTCAGACACTAGGCGAAATGCTTATTTAAGTAAAAATAAAGTCATATTTAAAGGAAAACGATCATTTTCTGAGATAAAACTAAACATTTTAACACGAATGCGTCTAAAAAACAGAAATTTTTACTCTCCGGAATTGAGATTAGAATCTGAAGTAAAGTCTGTTTACATAAAAGATGTTGCTGACAATCGTGACTTCAAGTTTTGAGTTAAAATGGTTTTTAAATGATCAAACAAAATACAAATTTTTAAAAAATGATGAATATGGATATCAGAAGTGCGTATGCAAATTTTGAGAAAGTGAAATTGCTGTTTTTCATTCCGGAATACCAAGCATAAGAGCCTCAATTGATAGCCATACTAATAACTGATCTTTATTATATTTTACTGATTAAGTATCTATATTATAAAGAACAAATGTGTCTGTGAGTAACGCTGATGTCATTTTGCGAATGGCAAAAATTCACGATCAAATTTCGGTCTTGAAATTTTTTCTACTGCAATTTTTTAATCTTCTGACCATTGTACATTTTTAATTTTCGTCGCATAGAGAAAAAATTTACTTTCAAATGCAATTTGTTTAAAAACTGTAGCTTAATTGACTAATGTATAGGGCTCTTATTTTCTAAAATAATTTTTAAGCATGATTTTTTTTTAAAGTTTATCTTATCACCTGCCGGTTTCAATACATAATAATAATAATCATTTTGCACATAATGCAACAAACATTTTTCAGCATTTGTTTCTGACTATTTTTGCCTAACGAAATTAATTCTTCCTTCAAAAACAAATAAAAGAATAATATTTAAAAAAAAAAAAAAACACCAATCTAACATATTTGTGAAAGAAAAATTAACGAAATTAATGTTTCTTTTATAAACAAATAAAAGAATAATATTGTAAAAACACAAATCTAACCTATTTGTAATCGTATAATTTAAATTTTTAGATCACCAAACAGGATTTTTTTTTTCAAATGGAATTTGTTTGCAAAGTTCATCTCAGTTTACTGATTGTCTATAGTTTTAAAAACAATTTTAAAGCATGAAATAATTTTTAATTTATCTATATCTCGCGGAGCTCAATTACGAAAGATTAATCTGTTTGCAACTTAAAACAAAATAAACAGTTCATCCTTTTCTTATGGCTAATATCCATTAAAACAAAACTTCCCTATGAATAAATAAATAAAATAATATAAATAAAACACAAATTTAACAGACATGTATAAGCTCCTGAAATTATCAGAATATAAAAGGATGTCATAAGTAGTAAAATTTTGGACAAATAACTCTTAGGTTAATAAGAAAATATCGCTTTTGATAAATTTCAAAAATTTATTTGATTGTATAATTCGCATTTTCCATATGAAAAATGCTTTTTTAATGTAAGTGGGCAATCTAAAAAATTTATTGCATATAAAAAAATTATTCGTTTTCAATTAAAGAAAAATGTTTCCACCCATATTCTTTAATCCGGGAAGCCCGGGTACAATCCGCTAGTTTTTTTAATAGACAGTCATGTTGGATAGTCTCAAAGTGGGTACTGGAGTCTCGGATCAAGCAGCTGTTTTTGTTTTTAAGAATCAGCTGCTCACAAAATTCTTTTAGAGAGTCAAAAATATCTGGTTTTTTTTTTTCAGTGAAGTGACTCACTTTGAATTTTCTAATGTACAAAATGAACTGTTTGCAGTTGTAAACATACCATTTAAATGAGGAATGGAACGAATAGTGATCATTCGGCCAAATTTTAAGCCTTAAAACTAGTGTTTTGATTATATGTAAACAGCTTGATGTATTGAATGACACTCTTTTATTTAAATCAACCTGGTTTTGTATGTAAAGATTCAATTTTCAAACCGATAGGTTAGAATTTTAAAAATTATGTTCAGGTGTGTTTACGATCAGAGTATAACATTTTAATAACTTTACAACATATATGCTTTAATTTTAAAGCATTTTTCTGTTACCCCACCACAGGTGATTTGTAGTGGTCACTCATACAATTGTATGTAAGTTGAAATAACTGTGGATGCACCTATTAACAACTGAAAATATCAAGCGCAATATTTTTTAAATGAATATCAAATACAGTATGGAACCATTTATCCGGATATTTCCAATTGACTTATTTCAGAAAAATGAGCCATACAGTCAGAGTTGGATAGGGGACAACTTTAAACATTACAATATGCATGATATAACTTGATTATTTGAAATGAAAGCATATTTAGTTATATATTGGGCATTTTGATGTCTATGCATAGGAAAAAGGGAAGTTTTTGTTACCAGGGTATTTCTGTAAATTGACTTCTTTTAAACTTTGATTAATGTCTTATCTTGTTTGGACTTGATTCTTTCTGAATAGTCTAATAATTAATTTGAGATCAAAATACTGTCATAGCCACAAATATTCTATAAATCTGATGAAATAGATATTGATTTAATGCCTAACCCGTTATCCGAATTACATCTGACCCCAACCATTCTGGATAAATGGTTCTGTACTGTATATGAAAATATTAAATTTCATGATATTTTGAAAATAAATATTGGATATATATCACTGAACCCTGTTGCCTTTTTTAATTTATTATTTATTAACTTAGAAAACTTATTTCATCAGAAAAAATATTATCTTTTTATTCTTGGACCTGTCCAATTCACTTTCTGCGAGTCAGGATTGTAAGCTATTTCTATTAAAACAGCTTATAGAGCAACTATTTCACTTCTACTATTGAGTGTTTTAAGAAATAAATGAGATGAAGGAATGGGAAACTATTTTGTTAATGACAATTCTTCAAAAGGTTCAGCTCTAATAGACATTCTGTCCCCTCTTAAGGTCTTGTTTCCCCTGCTGGCCAAACTTCTGGAGAACATCAGTCCGAACGATCCGCTGGGCATGGAGGAGACTCGGATGAGGGGAGCCACCCTTCTCTGCAAAGTGAGTGTGCTTTCTCTTCTCTTTTTTTCCTAACAGAAATAAATTGCATTTTTTTTTTTATCTGTTTACTACAGTATATGCATTGAAATGTAAGTTGATGACCAGTTTAAATTGGATGGTTTGCTTTTTAAATAACTTTTGTGTGTGGAAAGGGGAAAAGAGGATCATTCACTTGGAAGAAGACTGCCACACTCGCAATGAAATAACACTTCTGATAACAGGATGTTGGCACACAGGAAGACTCTCTCTCCAGTTGCAGGGTTCATGCTCATCAGGGGAATATGGGATTCAGGGGAAAATCAGGGGATAAATTTTGGGTTGTAAAAATCAGGGGAATCTCAGGGAATAATGCAAAAAAATTCCAAAACCTGGAAAAATCTGGCAAAATGACTGGTTACACTGGGAAATCAAGGATAATTGCTGCTGCTCGCATGCTTTATGATATCACATCTGTCTTGTCTACATCCATCCATCCATCCATTCACTAGATTCACATTCTAACATTGCGAGGTTTGATAACAATTCAAGAGGAACTTGAAAAAACTAAAGGACGCTTTAAAATTGATATTGACACTTGCAGCCTTCATATTATTCATTCATAATGTGCTTTTGAAGAAATAATAAAATGGTGAAGTGGAAATTAAATTCTTGCAGCCAAGTTTTTAAGGCCATCCCCACAAGGCATGACTTCATCTATTTTACACAAATTAATGTTTTTCTTTTAAAGTTCCTTTCATATTGTTTATATAGGTGATATATATTTTTGAGATTATCTTATTTTTATTTTATTTCTAAAAGGTGAGTGTCATGATACTGATTTAAAAAATGTCGTTAATTGTTGATATGGAAAAATTGTACCTCCTGAAAATTCATCGGGGGATTCTCAGGGGATTTTTTCTTGGAAAATGAGTATGAACCCTGAGTGGTCAAAATTGTTAGGACATTATTATCCTCAAAGAAATAGGTGTGATTTGAAATTTCCTATTTTGGCAATCTTCTTCCAAGTGAACAAATCTATACGAGATCCTGCATTTAGTACAATCTACTATATAGTATAGTATACAATCTAACTAATCTATATAAGAAATCTTTGTTCATTTGTAAAGGAGTGGGGATTCATCTCAGGAACGACCCAACCCATTTTTTAAATAATGGTGGCAGTTTCTGTTCCAACATAGGCTCTTACTTTATGTCGGTACCTCTACCCCCTAGGGGTTGCAAGAGTGAAAAAATGTTCTAAAATTACAATTTCTATGAAACTATTGAGGCTAGAAGCATAAAAATCAGTTGAATGGTTACTTTTAAGATGCATCTATTCACTAAGAGCAGATTCTAAAAAAAATTAAATATAAAAGGGTGCAATGAGCAGAAGACATTTTTTAAATGTTCTAAATTGCTATTTATGATGCTGGAAACGTGAAATTTGGCATAGCTGTTACTTTTCAGATGTAAATGCTTACCCAAATAACTAAAGGTATTTATTTGCCTTTTGAATGTATTTTTGTCAATTTTAGCAAATATTAGGTTAATTAAATTTAATAATTCTGTGATTTAGCAGTTTAAATTATTAAATAAAATCTGAAGTAGCTTTTATAATTGAATTGTTTATTTTAGAAAGCGTAGGTCACATTTTTCATTACACTATACATAAAAACATATCCAGACGATGTGTCCTTTCTTCCATAAACAGGTTTTTTTTACATCCATAACCATGAATGGAGTCGAGTTAGAAATGTTCCCTTCTTGAACATAATGTGGCTATCCCAAAAGAATATATTTTTATCAAAACATTGATTTTTTTTTTTTTTTAAGGTGACTTGTGCTTATTTTAAAATAAAGGATTTAATTATTTTAGGAATATTATACGTTCTCCCTTGTTCAGCATCTTTATTACGAATGCACTCAATGTTCATTATGTATTCGGTCAGGCCTTATATTACTACTGGTATCATTAACTTTCAATAAATAAATATATTAATTCAGAGAAATAGAAACCCATTTAAATAAAATTTCAACGTTATGTATTTTCTTGCTTGAAAAGGACCATTATTAATGATTACATAGGAATGAATGATTTTTTTTTTCAAAGGTTGTTTTACCTGTAAGCGATAAATTCAACTAAGATTATGGATGATGAATAAATGCAAGTTTCTGAATAGTGTCTGTTTATAGTATGTTTCATTGCTCTTTCACATACAGGGTGTTTCTAAACGAATGGAACAAACTTTCAGAAGGGTTGTGATATATGCAAGATAACATTTATCAAGACATACCGAATCACAATCCATTTATTCATTCAAAAATACAGACTATCTTACTCCAAGCTAAACTCTGATTTCTGTTTCTAATGTTAACAATAATGAAGATAGTGTAATGACATTTTCAATGGATTTACTTTGCTTTTGTGAAATACAATATCATGAGGAGTGCTAGAAATGGCCAAACACCCAATGCAGCCAACAGTACTTATTCTGTCATTCACCCAACTGTCAACACATTTATACAAAGTAAAGTTAGTCAGATAAAAATGTCTTCATGACTGCTAAGGTTATAAATGGAAATTTGAATTCAGCTTCTAGCAACACACCCTGTATTTTTTACTCAGTCAGTGGATTGTGCACAAAAATGGTTTGTCTTTGTCCCTGAGAGAATGTTCCATTCGTTTAGAAACGTTAATCTCTGAAAAGAATGGCTCAATTCAGATACTGCTTGTGTATAGGCTAAAAACTTGCTTGCTCAATCAACAACAGGAGCAGGAATATTATTCTGGTTGAGTTGCCATCCTTTGATTAGATTCTTTCTGCCTTCTTTTACACACATTTATTGAGCTCAACTTTATTTTTTGTAGGTAAAGACGGAATTTTGTAATTGATTTTTCACTCACTTCTGCATTTACACAGTGTGTTTCTGATCACAATACAACATTTTATTAGTTTTAGAACTTAATTATAGATTAGTAAGTTAATTTTAAGGCATTTTTCTGTTAAGTGGCCAAAGGTGATTCATCACCTCAATAATTCTTTAGGGTCACATGAATGATATAGGAGTGACAACAAGAATGGATTGAGTGATGCACCCAACCCTGCTTGCCCAAAAGGGCTAACTGGCTGTGAAACTGCAACAACCCACTAACCACTTCAAACACTAAAATGTGGAAAATAGAAATAAAAAATAAAGAGTGTCCTATATATTTTTAAAAGAATACGTTTTAGTCCACTCATAGTTTCATATTAATTTACAATGACATTGACAAATCAATTTATCAGTCCCAAAAAGATAGTTTAAATACTATTTCTTTTTTTTTTTTTTTTCCGTTGCCCTATTAAAAAAAAAATTAAATAAATTCAGTAAGAAGCAGTGAATTTTTTTTTTTCATAATAGAGTTTAAATAAGTTTTAAGATCTCTCTTAAATCAAAGCTTAGATTTTTTGTTGGTGTAAACTTTACTTGTTAAAAGGTCCTGTTCATCAGAAAGCAAGTATTTATTTTAAATAGGAGGTGAAACTTTTTTTCAATTCAACTGTTTAGTATCATCTTTAAACCCTGAAATAGACCGGAGAGTCGGTGTGTGGTTTGTCTGTATGCTGAAGCACTCAGACAAAACCACTATTGGGTGCATCCCTCTTCTTTGTTGACAAAAATAGGTGTCCGATTGCAGCATTTTCTTTTCATCTGTCATTTGAAAGATCCTTGACAGTTTCATCCCATTGTGCAGGTTTTCCTTCAGCATCTGAGCCCGTTGCTGACGGTTCCCACATTCATGGCCCTCTGGCTCACCATCCTGGAGTTCATGGACAAGTACATGCACGCGGACGGGAGTGACTTGCTGGTGAGGAGATTCTTCTTTTTTTATTCTTTTAATGTGTTGTTCTTAATAGGACATTTATATTTAGAACTATAAATGGATTGTTAGATATTAATAGCTGTAGAGGATGAATAGAAGGTCATCTATTGCATGTTCATACAACAGAACACAGTGTTCTCATACTAAAAGTAAATAATTAATAATGTATCATTAAGTATGCATAATAAAGATGAGATACATTTTCCTTGAATGATTCAATGAAACTTTCCTCGTCAAGGTACCCTCTTCATTCCCATCAAAAAATCAAGGTAGGGAAGTTTTATTTCAGGTTTAGCCAGTCTTAATAACCAAAAAAGAAGCTTGATAATAAATATAGTGTCTAAAAAGATTGTGATGACCAGGGGTATCAGCAATATCTTGATTATTTCCTGAAATAAATTTATACTTCCTTTCATGAAAAAAACGAGTTCAGTCTTATTGTTGAGAATTACATATTAAAATACATACAGAATGATTATAAAACTAAAAAATTCTGTCATTTTGCCCCTCCATCTGAACTGAAAGTTAGTTTCATTGTTTGTATCTGCACTGATGTGCAGATTTTAGGTGTTTGCTTATTTGAGGGAGTCTACTGTATATGTAAAAGCAAACTTGAGCTAAAATGATAAATGAAAATTATCCTAGTAAAAGCTGTTGCAATAGAGATATATTTTAATGAGGTAAAAAGGTAGAAAGGATAAGATGTAATACCCATCTAGAACCTAACACAATTTTAATTTCTAATTTATTATATTTTAAGAATCTATGTGAATATTTTATAGTGAACTTTGGAGGCATG
Source organism: Maratus speciosus (assembly GCA_963932465.1). NCBI lineage: Eukaryota > Metazoa > Arthropoda > Arachnida > Araneae > Salticidae > Maratus > Maratus speciosus. The sequence continues at coordinate 687,285,229 of OZ010786.1, forward strand.
TGAATTTGAAAATAGCCACACAGGTGAAAGCACAACACATTCAATGCCAAAAACATTTTTTTTCCTATGTATGTTACGTATACAGAAACAAAATCTAGGCCATAAAAATCAAACTGTATCAGGTTAAAAACTTTCCCTTAATAACATTGTATTTTAGTAGTTCCCGGATAGGGTTGACTTTTAACTGTGCCTTTCTCTTCTGACATGTTTCTGTTCTGTGTTGCAGGCTGAGGCCATTCCTGAATCCCTGAAAAACATGCTCCTGGTGATGGACACGGCCGGAGTGTTTGAGTGTCCCGAAGACGGCACCAATTCCGAGAAGTGCCAGATGTGGCTCATCACCTGGGACAGGATCAACGCTTTCTTACCGGGACTCAAAGAAGAACTCTTCAAGCAGTCCGCCCCTCCCAAACCACTGCTGCTGGAAGAAGGGGTGGAACCACCCCCCCAACAACCCCCTTCACTGGATAACAAAGAGACTGATACTATTGCTAAAAGTAATTGCGAAAATTGAGATTTCTCTTTTACCTTAGAGTGACAGAATATCTGTTATTCTTCATTTTATCCCTTTTTACTAGATGCTCAGCTGTGCATTTGTGTGGGGGGAGAGAAGGGAAGGTTCCCTTCTAATCTGAATGGGAAAATTTAATTTAAAATCAGCCCAAAACTCTATCCAGATCTAACAAAATAATTTAAGAATCAGAGAAAAATAACGATAGTCCACTTTTTCAAAAAATTTGATAGGATAGTGGTTAGCTTAAGAGGCATTCTATTGTTTAGCAACCTTGGATAAAGGCAAAAATGAATAAAAAAACACAATTGAAAAATTGGTATAAAGGTAGAAGAACAATGAAATCAGTGCACATAAAAAAAGACTGGTGAGTCACCTTTACACCAATGGTGAGTCATTATAGGTAGTTATACCTGTCATCACTTTTCTTTCAAAAACCCTTGATTTTTTTATCAAATTGAACGCTATCATCAAACCTTGAATAAGAAAATTGATTTCTGCCTGCCTCAAAAGAAGAATACTTCAAGCACCTCCCAAATCACCACTAGAATAAAGAGTGTGACACTGATTTTCTGTCAGTAGAAGCACCATTAAACTGTTTTTGCTCTGAAGAAAGTAACCCATGTATAAAAACAGGTATCTGCAAGTCAATGGCAATGAACCTGAAGGTCTGGTATTGAGTTTTTACACAGAATGGATGTCTTTACATTGTACATTTAATGTGCTTGAATGGAGAGTCTTTTGGAGGGGTATCCTACCTTGTCTAAGGCCTGGGTGGGACTTGCTGTCGCTGATTAGAGACATCTGGCACGGTTTAAAGGAGGCTTAGCCTCATGTGAGGCAAAACCATCCCTGGAAACAGCCAATGGGCAGCTTATTGTTGTCTTCCAAAAAAAAAAAAAAAAAAAAAAAAAGACAAATTCAGTTTCTGCACACTGGAATGGATAATGATAACATTAAGGAAAAAGGAAATTTCTTGTACTATGCAGGAGATTTCTTTATTTAGGAAATAAATGTACAACTTAACCTTTTCCAGTCCCGAGGTCATTGTCACGGGTAGGCACTCTAATCCCACAGGCAGTGTCGATTTATTATTTCACTGTAGAAGCTTCGATAAATGTCATCCAGTATATATTATGTGTCTGCTTTGTGCTGGTATTGTAATTCTGAGCCTATGAGCTTCTGATCAGTGTAGCCTATTTTAAATGTTTCTGTATGTTTTTTTACGGAATAACTGAATGTGTAACGTAGAATAACGTAGTGTGTGGTCCTTCCAATGAAAACTGATTTTGTGACTTCAGATAAAATGGCTAAAAGAAGTCATTTCTTTTTAAAAGAACATACTTTTTACATTCATTTAATTAACTTAGCTTATTCCATTTTATTCCCCACCGAGTTATTATAATGTGTGTGTGTTTGTTTAAGGAAAAATTTAAATTAATATACATATATATATATTTATAATTGACTATCATGGTTGTTTCATCACTCAGAATAAAAATTTCATCGTGGAATGTACAGCCCAATGGCTTAAAGTGCAGAGGTTTAATATTTAAATTAAAATTTGCACCTATAATTTTTTTCAAAACGTTCATGCAAAACAATATATTTTACTGTTGTTGTCCATTGTATGGCAATGTTTTATTATTAAACAAATGAGATGATGTCGCTATTGCCAATTTATAAATACTTGCTTCTATAGTTTATACTAGACCTTTTACATGAGACCCAATAGAATTTTTTTTTTTTGCTCATTTCTGTAATCTTTTAATTTGTTTTCTACTGAGATAGTGGGTGTGTCGTAGAGGATTGTAAGTCTTGTCCCTCTTTGGGAGATTGTCTGTACAGTCAATCCCTAAAAATATTTTTCTCAAAAGAAGATCCAATCTTAAAATATCTTCTATCAGTGACTGTTATGCACACCAGAAACTGTTGAATAAAACTAGATATGTATTTTTTGAAACGACCAATTTAACTTCCTAATTCTTCATGAAAATGGAGATAGAAAATCAACTCTTTAAATTCAAATACTTCTCTTTTTCCCCCTATAATATCTTTCCCAACTGCCAAGGCTTTATCCAGTACTGTTGTTATTAAGTTTCTAATAGTCTGCCTGAAGAATTTTTTGTTGTCATGCATTCCTGATGGTGACACATTGCAAATATGCTTTGTAATGAAACTCACTTTAAAGAAGTTTTTTTTTTGTTTTTTTTGTTTTGTTTTTTTAAATGATTTGTGGTATTCTCCGTTTAAAAATTAAGTTTCAGTTTGTAAGGAAATTTACAAAATGAGATCATTGTGTGTATTTGTAATTTCTTTGAGTCATTTATCAATTATGTTTCAAATGGGTGTTCTTTTGGATTTATTTTTCTTTCTTTCTCTCTTTTTCTTTTAGAAAGACATCTTTGGAAGAAAGTATAAATCACGTCACTCATAAGATAAACGTGAAATTTCCAGTGGCACATCCAACTAAAATAACAACTAGAGTATTTTTTTAATTTTTGAACTGATACCTAAAATATATTTATAAAGACTGAAGTGATTTGTTTTTTTTTCTTTGCAATCGTTAAACTAAAAATGGATCATTCAACAAAAAATACAGTCATTCTAAGTTTTTTTTTTACTTTCTTCTATCTTTGCAAGAAGAAAGCATTGGATTCGTGAAAATTTTCGAATTCTGGTTTTTGACGGATTGACACGTTTTAGGGGTCAGAGAACCTGAAAAACATGTTTTTACAAAATGTCTGTCTGTGTGTGACACAAATTTTGTGGGCGCTCTATCTCAAGAATCTAGCTTCAGATTCAGGTATACCTTGATATCAATGAGTGTTGTTTATGTTTTGGTGCAAATCGCTCAATAGGTGGCGCTGCTAGGCTACATTTTTCGAAATTTCCGCTATAGTTCTATCTCAAGAACTAATGCACGAATTTTTATCCAACTTCAAATTTAGATATACTTTGATATGAATGGGTGCTAAATTCATGTAATTTCTTGTACTATTTAAATGATTGAATGGACGTGATTTATATAGCAGAAAGTTTTGTGATGGCCACAACATACTAGTTTATTATTAATGTTGCTAAAAAGAAAGTGGTTTTCCAGCAAAACAAAATTATTTAAATATATCTAATTATAATACCAAAATATAAAAAATTAGAAATTGCATTGAAGTGGTTTGGAGGCAGTTACATCAGTTGGTTTAGAGAGAAGGGTAAACACATCCATAGGAGCTGTTTTCTGTAGGATTTTGCAACAGTTGTTTTATACTTCCGAAAAGTGTCTTTGAGTACTTGTTCAGATGAAGAAAAAAAAAAGTATCCCCTATTGACTCTTCTTTTGCTCTGTTTGGGTACTCCAACGCTACTAGGTTGAGGGAGCTATGGCGTCGAAGTTGTAGAGTCATGACTCAGGGGTGTAGAAAATGTTTTCACTCCAAACATTTCCCCGAATCCATGTGAAAATATCCCCAAAATTTTAGGATTTGTTATAGGCTTACATAAATTCTGTATTACTGTAGGTGTAGAATTCTTTTTTATTTTTCAAAACTTTCTCAACTTACGTGCAAGTATATACAGTACATATTATCCTGAGTTCAATTTTGTGAAGGTCATCCTACAGATCTTTTTATTTGTTGAGAAAATTTTTCTATCTCAGAGAATTCTGTAATTCATTGTTAAAATTGAAATCAGTTGCCTATTTTTTCTGCAGAATTTTTCCAGTTGGCAAAAATTTCCCCCGATCCTAAATCGCCGGATCAGACATACTCTGCACCCTTGTCATGACTCAGGTTTGAGCCATCGCCGTGTTAAAAGAGTGCATGCAGTTCTCTTGATCTGTTTTATTTTAGAGTGTACATTTTGTTATTTTTATGATCTACTTAGTAACACTGCATAAAATGTTTGCTTAATACTTTTTCTTTTATATATAGGATTATTTATGTTTTAGCAGAATATAAAAGGATTTTATTATGGGAAGGTCTTCCTATCAAGTGGAGTTGTCATAAAAAAAACCTGAGGGTATACGCTAGAGGCAGAAGATATATATGCAAGAGAATAAAGGCTATAGCCAAGGATAGTGTAGAGGGTGTATAGACCACCTTCTGGATAACTTTTTATATTCTCTGTAACCTATAGAGTATACTCTGAGGTGTATACCTTCTACCTATAGTGTGCCTCTGATTCTTTTATGATTACACCTCTAGCGATAGCTACAGAGGGTTAAGATATTAAGATGGTATGGTGAATGACAGTCTACCACCCTTTACTCCCAGCTTTTTTATATCATTAAAATAGAAGAAGCTAATGTTTTATCCCATTGAATATTTTTTACTTTACCTATGCTTATTTTAAACTTAACACTTTGTAGGGGGCTCTATCTGGATACGATTTTCCATCTGGCATTGTGTTATTGACTCATTTAACTTTTTTTTTGTTTTTACAAGATTTTTGATTAATTATGTATTTTTTTAACTCTTGTTTGGCACAGAATGTCTCCTCTAATAAGGTAAAAGAAAAAAAAATTCTAAGGTGTTTCAATATAATTTAGGATCTATATTGACAACAAGATCAGAAACAAGGGTGCCAATTTTTGATGTATTTCAGATTTTTTTCATTTGTGTTTTTAGCACACCCTTCTAGTGCTTTATTTTATTTTTTTCACATATTAAATGAGCACAATGAATAGGATTGGAACACATTCAAATGGGCTCAAAGAACTTCTCTTTCTGATCTTGTCCATGTCAAAATATCTGATATTTTGATATATATATATGATATTTTTTATATATATCTCATATTTTCAAAATAGTCCATTTGTGAATAATTATAAATATTTTCAGATTTAATATAAATAAAAAATTTAAACATATTGCACTTAACAGGAAAATGTAATTTTTATATCGCCACACTCTTATTATTACTCTTAACTAATGACTCTTAACTAAGGAAGAAGGCATAACTATAATATTACTTATAGTTTATTATACATTATTTACAGCAGCTGCTAAACACAGTTCTCAGAACAAGTCATTTATGACAACTGCGCAGAATATTCTCGGCTACGTGCAAAGCCTTACAATTCCAGACTGTCCGTGTACGGTGCTGCCATCTATTAATACAGATCGCTACTAATTCTGATTTGGTAAGGATATAACACCCTTCCCCGCATAGTTCAAACGAACTACCGGCAATCTTGCTCTTTGGCTTCTTTGAACTGGAGCACTTTTCTGACAGTCCTCGTCATTGCTTTTAGTCAAATTGTCTTTTACAGTTTTATCTGTCGTAGCGTCATTTTTATTACTCATAACTGTACCTGCCACAATATCATGCGAAGGCTGAGATTGGCTTGGTTCTATAGTATCATCATTATTAAGCTGTTCTTTTATTTTCCCATTAATTCCTGAAAAACTTTTTTGGTTAACCCTTTCATACCTATCATAATTACTGTAATTTTTACCGCTATGTCCCATATTTTCAACTTTGTCTGACATTAGTTTATCATTTCGATTCATCTCTACAACTCTCTCTGGTATTTCATCACTTATCTCTTTATTACGTCTCAACTGATCAACGTGACATTTACACATTACTCCATCACATCTATTTGCTAAAACCCATCTACTCCCCAATAATTTCATAATTTTTCCTTTTACCCATTTCTCCCCTTTTCCAAAATTTTTAACAAAAACTAAATCATGAAGCTTATATTTGTGAAGGGGTTGCTGTATTTTAGGTTTTGATGGTCATACCAAGTGAAGGGCTGTTCGAACTGGCCTTCCAAACATTAATTCAGCAGGAGTTTTACCAGTCATTGAATGAGGAGTGGAATGATTTTCTAACAAAAATCGTGAAATTGACAATGTTATGTCACTTTTATCCAGCTTTTTAAGACAATTTTTCACAGTTTGCACATATCTTTCCGCTTGTCCATGCGAAGACGGATGATAAGGTGGAATAGGTGTATGCTTAATTCCATTATTTTTAAGAAATTCCTCAAATTCATCACATGTGAACACAGGACCATCATCACTGACCCATTCAACAGGTAATCCAAATGTAGCAAAAATTCTCCTTAATACCTTAATTGTAGTTTTACTGTCAGACCTGGGTACTACTTCTACCTCCAGCCATTTAGTCGACTACCATTAAAAACATTTTACCTTCAAAAGGACCGGCATGATCTATATGGATCCTTTCCCAGGGCAGTTCAGATTTCCATTTCAAGGGTTCCATTTTGGGAGAATCCCTCGCAAACATCTGGCATCTATTACAAGAATTTACCATTTGTTCAATTTCTTTATCCATATTTGGCCACCAAACTACCCCTCTAGCTTTCGCTTTCATGCTCAATATACCCTGATGAACAGAATGTAGTAATTTTAATATATATTCACGGCCTTCCTCTGGAATGATCACTCTATGTCCCCACAATAGACAATTTTCTAGACCGGAAATTTCCTCCCTTCTACGAAAATAGGGTTGATATTCTTCTTGTTTAACCTTTCGCGGCCACCCATGTAACACCCAATCTAAAATTTGTTTAGTTACAGGATTTTCAGTTGTCCAGTTTGCAATAGTTTTAGAAGTAACAGGCCAATTATCATTATTTGAAACAAACATTATTTCCGCAGGATTACTCACTATATTTACAGTTTCTGGGAGAGGTAATCTGCTTAATGCGTCAGCATTTTTATTATTTTTACCTTCGTGATACTCAATTGTATAATCATACCCAGCTAACATTAACGACCATCTCAGCATTCTAGGTGATAATGTATCAGGTACCTTTTTAACAGGATCAAATAATCGAATTAAAGGTTTATCTACTAAAAAACAACTTTTCAAAAGTAAAAAAAAAAAGCCAAGCTTAAAAAAAAAGTTGAAAGTTGTGGCTAAAAAAGGGTGTGATATCAATTTACCAAGGTTATATTATGGTACTTATTTAACATTCTCCATTAAAAATATTACCATTTGTAAGTCAAGTGCGTTCGTATATGTTGATAGAAATCCTTTTCTCCTGTACTAAATATATCATAACATGTTTATGAAAATTCAAATGTTTTAAAATTATGCATGATGGGCTTGGTGGCTATCTTTCCATATTTTACACAAATTTATGTGTACACAAATCTACAGTTAAAATCCAAAATTGAAAATTGTTACTTAAGCGGACATTTTAAGCTTTTCCTTTACGGACTTGTATTCGGAGAATTTTTTGCCTTAAAATAATAGTCATGTATCTAAGGGATTCATCTTGTGATTTATTTCATAGAGTAAATAATCATTTAAAAGCAATGAAAATCAATTTCTTTTCTCAAAATATCAGCCTTTTTCAATTTAGCAGTTTGCAGTTGAAAACCAAAATTCGACACTGTTACTAAAGCAAACATTTTATGCCTTTCCTTTACGGAATTGTGTGCTTAGAAATTTATGTGTTAGAAATTTGTGTGTTAAGATACTTTTGACGTATCTTCGCTATTCCGCTTATGATTACTTTTTTAGAGTAATCGTATGTGGAATTAGAATTTATTTGTCCATAGTTAAAATCAGAAGTTCTAAAGTGCTTTTAATGCAAACTTATTACGCAAGCCTTTACGAACTTTGGCGTTTAGAAATTTGTGTACAATATGGAAAGATGGCCGCCAAGCCCATCATGCATAATTTTAAAACATTTGAATTTTCATAAACACGTTACGATGTATTTAGTACAGGAGAAAAGGATTTCTATCAACATATACGAACGCACTCGACTTACAAATGGTAAATTTTTTAATGGAAAATGTTAAATAAGTACCATAATATAACCTTGGTAAATTGATATCACACCATTTTTTAGCTACAACTTTCAACTTTTTTTTTAGCTTGGCTTTTTTTTTACTTTTGAAAAGTTGGTTTTTAGTAGATATCAGTTCTTTTTTTTAAGAGATTATATATATAATTTAAATGATCTACTCATTCAAATTAAATGAGTTCTCGTAGAACCTTTGTAAGTAGAAAGGAAACACAATATATGTACATTTTGTTTACATATCATTCCTTTCTTAGCGTAATTAATCATTTAAAAGCAGTGAAAGTCAACTTCTTTTCTCAAAGTCTTCTTCAATTTATATGGTATTTAATTTTTATGAAGAATGAAAATTATGTAAAAACCTGATGGAGTCGAAATAAAATATAGACGTATAGTTGGTCTTTTAGTTAGATATTTGTTTATTGTTAAATATTTAGTTAGATATCTCTTTAAAGATAACTTTTTATTTATTTATTTTTTTTTTTCAGAATTAGTTTACCTTTGCAAATACCTACGGCTAATCAGGGAATGAAGCCCGACTTTCAAGACTACAGATATTTTTAAAACAATTCTTAATGAACCTTTACATATTTTAAGTAACCAGCATGCCAAATTCAGGCTTCTATTTCGAACAGTATCACAGAAATCTGAATTTTAGAACGTTTTTTGCTTCTGAACCCTTTTAAACTTCGAACTTATTAGGAAATGATTACTGAGAGCATTTATGTTTCAAAAGTTACAACCATATCGGATTTCAAAGTCATGCTTTAATAATTCTATTTAAATCATAATTTAAACAAAAACTTTTTATTTCAGTGTTAAAGCATTGTTTCTAGCTTACACACACAAAAAATAATAACTTTTGTTTGCGAGTAAAAAAATGCTATTCTCGAGATTTGCACCCTGCTAATAAAAGTATTAAAGATTGTGAAGGATGTTGAGTTATAACCATGGAGTTATGAAAAAAGGTTCCTCCTTGGTCATATCTCTCTCCACCTAACGCAATTATGCTAAACTTTGATTGGCCTATTATTTTGCTGACACCAGACAGCGCTGCAAAATTCATGGCTGAAGAACTTGCTTTGTGAATGATTACTTTCATGGTTTAATATTTTTACCGCTCACTATCAAAGAATCTCTTATGTGTGTTTACTTTGATGAAAAGGGATATTAGGTTGTCAACAAAATTTTAACTGAAGTTATCTCAGGTAATGTACATATCTGAATGTAACTCATCTCTCAAAGGTTTTCTTTTATATGAAGCTTTCTAAAAATGTAACTTTCATGGAGTTTCATTCAAAAAACAATTTTTGAGTAAAAATGGCTGTCATATAAAAATCGAAGCAGCCAGCCGTAATTGTTTATGACAGTCACATGACTAACACTTTTCCTGTATACAAGTTCATTGCGAATATTTACCTATTAAAAGTAACATTCATGTCACATTTCACGTTCGTGCTCTAATAACTCTATTCAAATTGTGATTTAGGACGTTTTTTAAAGTTCTTCACTCTTTTCACGTTTTTAAATTCAATATTTTTAAATGGTTCTTAGGTTGCATTTACATGTTAAAACTAGCCATCATACCACATTTCAAATTTTTATCTACAACCCTTTCATAATAATCGCAATTTTAGAACGTTTTTTACTCCTGATGCCATTTAGTAAATTTCGAATATTTTTCCTCTGTTCTCTGCCAGCATTTATGTCTTAAAAAACACAACCAAGTCAAATTTCAAATTCCTGGCATTAAAACTTCCAAATAAATTGTTATTTAGAATGTTTTTCGATCATTGCACCCTTTTAAATTTCAATTTTTTTAGAAACACTTCTAAGCGAACTTTTACATCTTAAACTAATAAATATGCCAAATTTCAGGGTTCTTTCCCCACAGGTATTGCAATTTTAAAACATTTTTTGCTCATGCATACGCTTCAGGGTAGTAGTACCGATATAAATTATAGCCTATGTTGTAACAGAGTCGGTCAGAATCAATTTACCACTTTACTTTTCAAATTAATTCAGTGGTTCTGGCGATTACTCCCTGAAAACAAAAGTAGAAAGAAAAACCATGCATTAAGCATAGACTATGAAACACTTTCTAATTCTTCCATAATACTTTGAAAGACTTTCGTTGTTTAGGGAAATGAGGTAAATAAGATTCTTAAGTAAACATTTTAAAAAACGCATAAAACATTTAAAACTGATTTCAGCAATTACTGAACATAGCCAAATACATATTCCGATCTTTCCGATGTACAATTCTGTATTTGATCTGAAAGGTGGCATATATGCTATATAATACGAAAACGTAGTTTAACAAGCAAACGAATAATAAATTGAAATTTCACTTTCAGTAATTTATACCAATAGACGGAAACTTACTTGAATACATTTGTACAGCCCTGTATTTTATCTGCTACCTTTACATGCACACCAACTATTTAGCTAAAGTTTAATTCACATTAAAATACTCTTAAAACTAGTATAATCACACTTCCAAAAATCATCATCCGTTGACAGTCATATATCTAATTCTTTGTGTGGCCCTGTAAACCGTTTTATCTGTAACCTGCAAACATTTTTTAGTATGGTAAAGGTAATTTAGCATAAAAATGCATATCTTATTTAATAAAAAGAAAAGTGCTCAGTTAAACTGAGGCAATGAGCTCACAGACTATTCATACTAATTGTATATTATACTGTTATTTCAAAGAATAATGCCCTTCAAAAAATAAATGAAGGGGGATTAGTCTCTGTTGCACCCCTTTATACTTAATCAATGAATCTCCGAATCTAATCAAGGCAGCTTCTTAACTTAATAAACCGGTATACCAAATTTAGAGCAAAACGAATAGTTCTGCGTGAAAAACTCATTTATCTAAATTAAGGGGGAGGGGGCTAGACCCCCTTTCCACCCTGTATGCTTAACTAATGAACCTGCAAATTTAATCAGGGAACCCCCTTAACATAATAAACCGGTATACCAAATTTGGAGCGAATCGGATAATTCTGCATGAAAAATCCATTTATCTAAATTAAGGAGGGGTAGCCCCCTTTCCACCCTGTATGCTTAACTTATGAACCTGCAAATTTAATCAGGGAACCTCCTTAACATAATAAACCAGTATACCAAATTTGGAGCGAATCGAATAATTCTGCATGAAAAACACATTTATCTAAGTTAAGTGGGGGTAGCCCCCTTTCCTCCTGTATACTTAACTAATGAACCTGAAAATTTAATCAGGGAACATCCTTAACATAATAAACCAGTATACCAAATTTGGAGCGAATCGAATAATTCAGCATGAAAAACCCATTTATCTAAATTAAGGGGAGGGGGGGAGGACTAGCCCCCCTTTCCTTCCTTTATACTTAACCAATGAACTCCCAAAACTAATCAGAGAAGCGCCTTATCAAAATGAACCTAGAAAAAAAAATTGAAGCAAATCGGATGTTTCTATCAAGAGTTATCACATTACGTACTTACATACAGAACCGGCGGGCACATTAGCTCTCAGGCTTTGATAGCCTGAGAGCTAAAAACTATGTTTAAACAATTTACGCTCATACTCAGCAGTAGCGCTTACAAATTCTTTTTTTTTGTAGCCCTGTATATGATCCATAGCATTTATACTCACCACATAGTATGCAAAAATTTAGTCAAACAAGAACGAAAATCGTGCGTTAAGCATAGATTATGAAACACTTTCCAACACTTCCTGAAATCTTTAACAAAACTTCTTTATTTAGGGAAATAAGGTAAAGAAGATAATTAAGTAAACATTTTAGAAAGCAAATAAAACATTTGAAAATTTGATTTCAGCAGTTGAAATTTCTCTTTCAGCAATTTATACTTATAGATGGAAACATACTTAAATACTTTTGTTCAGTCCTGTAGTTTACCTAGTACCTTTCTTACACGCCACTATTCAGCTAAAATTTAATTCAAACTAAATCACTCTTAAAACTACTGAAATTGTATTTCCAGAATTTATCATCTATAGGCGGCCATGTATCCAATTCTTTGCGCTGCACACAGGAGAATCCTTTAGCAGGGTGCATCTGCTTTGAACAAGGGATCCATGGGGTACTGTCAGATGAGTCTTGGTTCATTCAGTAACCACTCATCATGATAAACACTCATCCTCGGCATTCTTTCATCTGGAGAAAACCAGGGATCCTGCCTTCCAACTTCCGAGGAAAAGATCACTATGCAGCAGGGGTTAGACTCACATCTCTCCCTGTATTTGGCAAAGGCTCTGTGACGGGTGTGAGATCTCAGTACCCTAAATTCACCTTTTTAGGGATTCAGTTGGCCCTGATTTCATTTTAATGAGCTACAGTGTGCACTCATCGGGTCTACGAATTTCTGGAAAGTGGGGGTATTCGCTGAATGGATTGGCTAGCCTGATCTCCAGACCTAAACCCTATAGAGCCTGTCTAAGATGCTCTGGAGAGGGCCATTGGAACTCTCTGTCCACCTCTCAGGGCCTGAAACCAGCATTGCTGGAGCAGTGGGACTTGCTGCCTCATTCACTACCTGATTTCCAGTTTGAATTCACACTGTGAGAGCTGTATAACTTTAAGAGAGGCCTATTAAGCTATTTTTTGGTTCAATAGTGTAAGCTCTGTTTTATACCTTCTGATGCTGATGAGTCTTACTTACGATCATGAGTGTGTATCATAACTTGAATGTTTTTCTTTTGTTGCATTATGTCAACCTATGTATTTACCTAATTTCATGAAAATCTGTCCAGTCGTTCTGGAGATAATCAACCCAATCTGAAAATCTTCTTAATTTTGAACATGAGTGTATTTTTGTAAAAAAAACTTTCATTTGAAATTTAATATTTTTAATCTAAGTGTAACACAAAGATGTCAGTCCTCCAAATTTTGGTTCCACTAAGCTCCCTATAATTTACATTATGTTTTTCCCAAATTTTTGTTGTTCTTTTATAAAGGTATTTAACCCTTTAATAGGTCTTATGAACCTTATGCAATTTACCAAAGATTTGTTGTGTGAATTGTATTTATTTCTAACCTTTTAGCTCATGGTATAAACGTGTTTCATACCAGAAATTTGAATTCATAAACAAGATGAAATAAATGCTTCTTAGAAATAAGAAAATCATGTTTTCTGTCACAATTTTTCAATTTAATAATAGATTAAACATGAATAACGATTTAGGATATTTATTGCCTTTCTTTCTTATTTAGTTAAAAGGCTTTTCTTTATTTAACACAATGATGGCTTTAAAATCTGACTTTATGCCCATTTTTCTATCTCCTCTTTCATGAATTTCTTGTATAGATGAGTTATGCACATGAAAGTTTCTCTTTTCTTTATCCAATGCATCCTTCATTCATAAAACTATTTTTTATGAACAGATTTCCTGTTTCAGTTCCTTTTTTTTTTTTTGTAAAATAGAATTAAAATTGTAGCTAATATTATTTAATAAAAGTTTTCTTGTTTGCAGTCACCTCACAGTCGTGTCCAAGTACAAGACACGTCTATCTATTCAAATGAGTTTGGGAAAACCAAACTGCATTATGATCTCTCTCATTTTTTTTTTAATAATGAATGTGTAATTTTATAATAAAAGTACCAAAAGGGGCAAATTTGGGTGGTAGAAATAAGATGTCATGAAAGAGTTGTTCTTATTTTTACGACCAGTAAGAATTCTCCCCCTCCCCCCTTTATTAATGCAACTATTTTTATAGGCTACTAAAGCAACTATTTTTGGTGTCATTATGCAGCCTTGAATATGTGAAAATATCAAACTAAATGATATTTTGAAGATGAATCCATGGATGGGTTGACAGAGTGTTGGTAAATAGATTTCAAACAGCTGAAAAGGATTTAATCTAGGATTTCCAAATTGTTTTCTTAATGCTAAGGCAGACCTCCATTTAGAGGGGGGGTCAGGTTACGTGTCATCCTACAATTTTTATATCTTGGATCAAAATTGGCTATTTTCTGATACATACCCAAATTCATTTTCATTCGTAAATACATGGAATTCGCAGGTTTTAATCCAATAACTAGAAAGAGTTTCACATTTTTTTTATATATATATATAAAAGCAAAGAATCTTACAAAAAATGTTCTCAAAGTTATCATTTTAGCCGATTTTTGGAGTCGACAATCATGGAAATGTCATCTTGATGTCCATTGAATGGAAGATGTACCCCATTTGTAGAAAATGAAAAACAGTGTTGGATTCTTTTGTGCTTAGACAGAATTTCTGCCATTTTCCTGCATTGGTGTGTGAAAATAACCCTGTAATCCATGAAATTAGCATTTTTAAGCATGAAAGAAAGACCTTTAATACATATTTATATTAAAAAGTGTTCTACAGAAAAAATGTTGTTTGTTTAGATCAGGGGTCATGGCCCCCACGACCTCCCCCTTGGATCCGCGCTTGTCTTAATGTATGCTTAAAATTGAATGAACACCCTCATTCTGTGTTTGTGTTCCATCGCTGAACCCTGCTTACACCCATACAATTTATGACACGCTTTTATTGAATCCGATTTGAACAGGTAATGATAAAAATTTTTAATAGATTTCCTAGATTTTCTAGAGTTTGGAAAATGACATGTGTTTGGATGACTCTTTTCAAAACTTAATTGTTCTTTGCCAGAGTCATTTGAATGAAAATTTTGGGTATACATTAATGGAGTGAACCCTTTTCAGCTGTGAATTTTTAAAAAATCTATTACCAACATTCTCTGTTTGTTAGTCTCAGGTAAAGTAAGCTTTTGCAGTTTTCATTCTCACATCTTAAAGAGAAAATGAGCAAAAAAAAAAAAAAAAAAGAGTTTGACAACCCTTCATTCATTCATTGCGAAACTTCAATGTATTTGTGTTATACATGGGGGTGCAACACCCTCACAAGAATGTGAATTTCCATTTCTGAAACAGGCATCTCTTACATCCAGCCTATTTCTACACTAGTAAGTGTTCTTTTAAATTGTATTGTGTTTTTCTTATTCCAGCAGCACCTGACAGTGTTCCTCCTTCGGAAGTAGTCATTCCTAGTAGTGTGTCCTCTAGTCCGATCTGCCTGCCTCCCGAGAGCAGCGTGAACTGTCCACCTCCTCCGGTGTCTGTGATTCTCCATCCGCCGGCCTCTCCCCTCTTCTACAACACGGCGTCCAGCACGCCCACCTGTCTCACCTTTCCGCAGGTCTCTCCGACGCCTTCCCCTTCGACGGTTCCCCTCCTCCTGGATCCCGTCATAACCCAGAGGGATATGCCCATCTTTGCTGCCACCTCGCAGCAGGTAACTCCTCACTTTTCTTACACACCTTATTCGCTGCTATTTTTTCCAGTATAGGGAGCCGTTTTTTAACAAGCTTGGCTTCAGAAAGTAAGATGGAGGGGGGGCAAACAATGTCAACAAGCCTAATGAACTTTTATGCTTGTGTATATATGAGTATATATATGTGTGTGTGTGTATTTATCTAAAAATATTATATATATATATATATTTACAGTATGCCCCTTGCCACCTTCTTAACTTCAGAACGGCTGCAGCTATATTCATAAAAGAGGTGTCTAGGCTGTTAAAACCCCCCTTTTTTTCTGTTTGACTTGGCGAAAATGAATCATCGCCCAGAATTGTAGTAACCCTATTTTACTTTACTATTTTTCAGTTTGTTGTTTTTAAGGTAGATGTAAGTCAATTCTGAAGCGAGCAATCACTGCTATATGGGATCTGAACCAGGTTTGCCTGGTAATAATAAATATATTAATATTCAATTCTTCAAGCTCTTAATTATTAAGAGTGCTGATTTATCATGAATAGATCAAATTGTTCCGCACATCATTTATTTGAATGAACGTGATGAATGACTGATTCGAAGTAAATATTTTATCGACTGTTCTTTGAAAACCCTCATAGGTAGAGTAAAGTAGCCATGCGCTACTGAATAAAACCAGCTACGGCACCGCCTGGTGGAAAAGGGTGGAGATGCCATTCCTGTCTTGAAAACAGAAAGAGATAGTGGAAAAAGTGATTTACAATGTTCTAGAACATTATTGATTTAGTACAAAAAGACACCTTGTGGATATGAATGCGAAGAATAGAAGTGTTAAATGTGCATTCGTGTTTTCATGATTTCCTATACTGTGACGTCATATAACAATCTTAGGGGGAAAAATCAACTACCTTTATTTGAGATGATCTTTCGTTGAGATGTTCGAGATTATATACCTTTATCTGAGATGTTCAAACTTATCAGCTGCAATGCGCATTTGGATCCTTGTTTGAATTTCACGTTGCACACATTCGAGCATAGACAGTGACACGTTGGCACAAGTGTCTTTAATGTGTCGTTTGAGGTCCTGCAATGTTTGTGGAGGGGTCGCACACATCTGCGGTGTCGTATTTGTCCAAAAGATAATTTCTCCTTCTGTTCAAGTTTTGTGACGTCAGTGTAGGAAATCACAAAAAAACAAATGTGCATTTTAACCATTCTATTCTTCGCATTAATGTCCACTGGGTATCTTTTCGTATTAAATCAACGATGCTCTACAACCTTTGTAAGTCATTTTTTTCCCCTATCTCTTTCTGTTTTCGAGATAGGAATGCTAACTCTGTAATTTTCTACCAGGTGGTGCCGTAGGCGGTTTCATTCAGTAGCGCATGGCTACTTTACTATAGCTAGACACCAACCACTTTTATGAATAGAGCTCATCTGAAGTTAAGAGGGGTGGCAAGGGATTTCAGTGGGCATACTTGTGTATGTGTACTGTTGTGAAAAAAAAAGTAAACACCCCCTATTAACTCCTCAACAAATTATCATAGAAGAAAGTGACTGGTACCGAACGATTGGAAATAAAGTCTACTTTTAATGATGTATATAAAATTTGCTTAGGGGGCCATCTACCTATTAAAACGAATCCAAACTTCATTTTTTTTCAATGACAATACCCAATTTTAGCGAGATATTTCAAATCTTCGATTCAAACTATGCCTAGACACCGAATTTCAAGTCGTTTGAAAGATAAACATTTTCAAAATTGAGTGCTTCTAATGTTAAATTACATTTTCATATTTTTATTTATATCTCCAGAAATTATGCCTCTAATGTGCTCATTTTTTGTGTAGCAATAATACTAATATACCCAAACTTAAATACGCTGAAATTACAATTTTTATAACTTTATGATATGAATTATGATTTATGAAATTGATACTCGAAAAAACTATGAATGGCAACCTACAATTTTTTCGATGGAATTAGATTTATTAAGTCCTGCTTTATGGAAATCCAAAATTTCACATTTTTCTTCCAGGTAGTTTTCAAATGATGCTTCAAAAACGGCAAAATGATGGTTTAAGGGTCTATGATAGGAGTGACTAGATATTTTGAAATTTCTTTAGCTGTCGTGTAATCTAGCAGACTTCATTGACTTCGTAAGGTGCCTTGATCAAGATGAGAGCTCTCTCGGTTAACAATCGAGTTCCGAACTTCAATTTGGATACAGCCCTTAAAATACGCTCGTTTTAAAATAATTAATTTCTCAGAAACTTATGGTACGAATTGCATAAAAATTTGTTTTTAGGCTAATTGAAGGGTGTAGAGTGCATTGATGCTGTCATAATTGTGTACTGCTATTGAAAAAAACAAAGTTATGGTTCGTTTTAATAGGTAAATGCCCCCCTAAGCAAATTTTACATACATCATTTAAAAGTAGACTTTATTTCCAATCGTTCGGTACCAGTCACTTTCTTCTACGATAATTTGTTGAGGAGTTAGTAGGGGGTGTTTACTTTTTTTTTTCCACGACTGTACGTATATAGGGTAAAAGCACCAACAGTCGGCCACTTAAGCTCTTTCTTTAAGTATATAGCTCAAAGCGTAAACTTAAAAAGCAATACAACCATTTTTAACAGTGACACATGTTAATGTACACTTTTCTTTTACTGTTTCAGCAATTGTTTTTAAAAAAACTGATTATAGTTTTTATTTATAAAAAGTTAAACTTAAAAGTAGCAAAGGTCTGGTAGTCGGCCACTCAATTCTAGTGTTCGGCCATCACTGGACCAGTAGTCGGCCACTTAAATGCTTTGTTATTTAAATAACTTAAAGTATAACTTTTATAAACAGAACAACATTTTAATAATAAAATGTGTTAATTTATTCTTTTCTTATAATGTTTCTGTAATAATTTAAAATATTATAATAGTATTTAACACTTTCCAACATAGTTTAAAAGTTTTTGTGAATTTGGATTGTCTTCAGTCTGTCCGAGTTCTAACACTCGCAAATATACTCGAATCTCCTTGAAATTTTTGTATGCCTTTGACGTTAACAATAGCACGATCGCTATTGAAAATAAAGAGTGTAGAATTTATAGTTCATCTACAGGGACAGTCAAAAATATCCCGATGCATTTCGCTCAATGAGAAAAATTGCTTCAAGTTTATTTTAATGATGTTGGCCATTTCAAATATAATGAAATTGATATGCATTTATGAAGTGCATTTAACTACGCATTCTAGACAATATGGAGTCCAAAGAACTTATTATTCATTTATAGGGCCCCATAAACAATTTCCTTTACATAATAGTGTCAGGGGATAAGCAGTTTGCAGCGTATTTTAGTTCTCTTATACTACATCGAATAGAATGAAATTAATATACAACATTACTGAGGCTTACTACAAAATACTCGTTGTATAACATGATATGCATAGCATTTATCGTTCATTTACAGGGAAACACAAAAAATTCGAATACAGTACTGTATCTTTCTATTAGCGATAATTGCTGTAAGTGTGATTTTGTTTATGACATGCGTTTTTAAGTTTAATTAAACATTTGCTTACAATGCGGCGTGTATAACTGATATAGATCATATACAAGATCATACAAAAGAGTTTGTAAGCTTTGTGGAGTATCAGCGTGAATGGCTTAAAAGAGGCTTTTATGCTCTTACAAGCTGAACTATATTTAGTATACTAAGAGATGTTTGTATAGTATAAATAAAACCGTATACTGCGCCACGCAAAGAACTGAATACATGACCTCCCAGGGATAATAATGTGTGGAAGTATCATTTCAGTAGTTTTAACCACGTTTTAGCCTTAATTAAATTTTAGCTTAATATGTGCGGCATATAAAAATCTATTGGTAATATACCAGGGTTCGCAAAAACCTGGGTTTTTTTTTAAAAAACCCAACCCACCTGGGCTTTTTCGGGTTTTTTCAAAAGTGTAATGTATGCGATGTTACATTATTGTATATTACATTATTTATATACTATACAGCAAAAAAATATATATTGTTCCCTTATTACAATATAATTGTAATGTTATATTACAAATTATATAAATTTAAATTAATTAAATGTCAGTGCTTCTTACAAAACTAACAAACTTAAAATAGGATATAAATTGTTAATTTGCTTTAAAATCAAATAATGAATAGAATACTAAAATTTAAAATATATAAGAAGGAAGAAAAAAGGGGTAAACTAGTCGGATGTGCCAGTCCCAAAACTTTCTTCTATCTCATACATGTTAATTCATAATTCTCTATCACAGTGCCAAAATTAAATGACAATCTATGTCCGTTATGAGAATTTTGTAAAATATAGGTTCATTGAATTGGATTTATTTAACAAGTATCATATTGTTTCAAACAAATTACTGAATTTTGGAACCTCTACCCTCTTGGATGTCCGCAACCAAAAATTACAACCCAAAAAGACCTGTTGTTCAATATACACCCAAGTCTAATAAGGATCTATTTGAGTGCCTCAGTTTTTTAGATATAGATTTTGCGAAAATTGTGAAAAATTCAGCATACCAATACCGCTTGTTGCACAATTTACACCAAAACCTAATCTGTAACAGCTTACATCAATGTGTAACTGAATCTGAAGTTTGATGAAAATCTGTGCATTAGTTCTTGAGATTGCAGAAATTGTACAAAATGCAACATAACAGTGCCACTGTTGGCCGATATACACCAAAAACTAATCAGCACCAGTTTGTATTAAGGTCTAACTGAATCTAAATTTTTTTTTTAATTCCGTCCATTAGTTCTTGAGATAAAGAGTTATTGCTGAAATCATGAAAAATGCAACATAACAGTCCCACCTATTGGGTGATATACACCAAAACTTAATAAGCAACAACTTAGGTCAACTTGTAACTGAACCTGAAGTTTGATGAAAATCAGTGCATTAGTTCTTATGATAAGGCTATTGCAAAAATTGAGAAAAAAGCTTTGTAAAGATAAAAGAAAGTAAAAATACATATTTTTTATTTTCATGGATATAATTGATTTGAATTTCTTAGACATTCTTATGATATGCCTTTACCTATAATTATGTACTATGTATGTTTATGTTAGTAAAATATTTCAATTTGCTAAAATACATTTTTTTTTTTTACTCCAAGTGTTTAATGCAATAGTTTTTATATATATTTTTAATTACTGAAATGACTTAAATTCATTAAATATTGCTGAAAATTGAAAAAACCCACATTATGGGTTTTTCAGTGGGCCTTTTTCAAGTGGGTCCAGTCTGAAAAAACCCACCGGGTTTTTTCAGACTGGGCCCAGCTTTGCGAACCCTGTAATATACAGGGCTGTACAAAATAATTCAAGTATGTTTCCGTATAGGGGTAGAAATTGCTGAAGGTAAATTTTCAACCTGTTATGCATTTTCTTACTATACTAAGTTTTATCATACCATGTATAGAATGATATACAAATCTTTAGATTAAATACAGGATTTCGCAAAAGAATTGAACTACTTTTTCTGTTAGGGTAAAGTAGTTCTGGTTTTCAAAAGTATTATGCCTTTTCTAAAGTGTTTACTTTTTTATACGGTATTAAGCAGCTCAATTTCGTTGAAGAATTTTGAAAGTCATGGGAAATGCTTTTATAATCTATTCTTCATGCAAGATTTTTCATTCTTGTTTCTTATGGAAAGTAAAGTTAAAAGTACCAAATTATTTAGCAGTGGGCCTTTCAAATTTTTTGTTTAACCATTGTAGACTAGGCTGCAGGCAGAGAAAAAAATTATTACGTCATCCTGTTTCAAAATGAAATTATGATGTAGGACAAGATTATTAACAGAACATGAATGATTGATCTGTCGATGCATATCTTATTGTGATATCAGCAGTAGGGAGCGCCAAATCGTCATTTTAGCGTTACTATCATATCGTCGAGTTTCGGGATGAAATTTTAATATGTTGCATGTCTCGACTAGTACAATGCAAATATTTCAGTTTATCTTAGGATTTCGTGATTAGATATTTGCAGAATGCGGTGCCAATTCTTCATTTTCGTGTTACTATCTTGTAATCGAGTTTCGAAATGTAATTTTAATAAATTGCATATCTCGAATAGTACATTACAAATACTACAGTCTGTCTCATATTATCTTTGAACAATATGAGCAGAATGAGGCGCCAATTCTTATTTAAGGGAAAATATGGTTTCTTGTTCAGTTGTTTTCCCCTATTCGATATTTTAAATACATGTGACAAAGCAATCGTTTGTTATTATTGTTATTTTAGTAGTTATCTTATTATTATAGATTTGTGATTTTATAGTAACAGTCATTTTGATATAATTATGCGATTTTATAAAAAAAATTCTTGTTTTTTGTTATCTTTTTTTTTTTTGTGATGAACGCATGGGCGCATAGCGTTCATCGAAACTAAAACTGATCACTGGATGCAGCAACTTCATCATGCAGCAGTCACAAAAACACCCTAAATTCATGAGCATAAACGAACGAAATTCGTTAACGCTGCAATCAGTAACGAACGTATGAATGCATAGCGCTCATGAAGACCGAAGAAAGCATCACTAGATGCAGCAAACTTGTGCAGCAGTCTCTAAAACGCAGTAATTCGCGAAAGCCACGATCACGAACGAACGAAATTCGTTAATGCCGCAAAAACTAAGGAACGAATAAGTGCATAGCACTCATAAAAAAAAAAAAAAAAATGCTCTGGATGCAGCAGTCTCAAAAATGTACTAAACTCGCGAAATTCGCGATCACAAGCGAACGAAATTCGTGAACGTTGCAGTCACTGACAAACGTATGAGCGCAAATCAATTTCATTTAACTTGTGCATGAATGATATTTATTTAAGTCTTATAGAATGATATTTATTTAAGTCTTATTAAAGTCTTATTTATTTAAGTCTTAAGATATATTTTAAGTCTTTTTCTCATTTTTTATTTGTAAAAACTACGAAGTCTAAAAATGCAACACTAAAGTAAATAAAAATGACATCGTATGAAACAGGGCAAAATGCAAGGGAATTTCTTGGATGCATTTGTGATAAGAGCCGTTGTGAGGGCCGCGATTTAGATGTTATTTTATTACCCAACAGGTGGGTAATAACGCCTAATAGCATTGGTCAAAAAATCACGCCACTATATTTTATGAATCTGCTATCTGCTAAAATAGTCTTTCTTGTATACATAATCAATAAGTTACTGTATCAAATTCTATATTTGTTTGGGGGAAAAAAAAAATCTAAAACTAAGCCGTAATAATTGGTAGAATCTTAAGGTGGCTTTATTACCCCAGGACACCTTATATATAGTGTACATAAAATGAAATGCAAGTAAAAGGTTATATAAATCTGAAATAGCAAAAATCAAATTACGAAAAAAATCAAATTATTAAAAATAGACTCAATAAGTGAAATGGCCTTTTAGCCAGTAGTCAACCGTGGTGGCCGATTACTGAACATGTAAGTAAATATAATACCCAATAATCGGCCACATTAAAATTAATTAATACAAACACATTTATTTAATTTTGATACTGAAAAACATTAGTTTATTAAACTTTTTAATAGTAGAGTCTTATAATTTTAGAAAATAATAAAAAATAAATTAATACTAGTCTTTTAAAAATTTTGTCATCGGTTAACAAAAAAAAAAATAGCAAAAACGTTTATTTGACTGCAACCCAATAAAAAATAGCTGATTACTAACGCAATAAAAATACCCACAATTCTTTGCTGATGGCTTATGACGTTTAAAGGATGGCTACATGTAGGGGGATTGTAATATTTCATGTGAAATCAAAAATAAGCTATTCATAACGTATTTTATCTCAAAGTGGCCGACTACTGGTGCATTTACCCTATATTGGGTACTTCTTAGCTATCCCATCGACCCATTTTGCCAAATTATATAAATCGCCAAACCACTCACCGAATTATACACATGGACGTAATTTTTATTTTAAATAACGAAAGAACAAATAAATTAGTACAACATTAATAAAAATAAGAATACAACATCAAATCAATGGTTTTATTGGCCATTAATCTTACAACTAATTAATGAATGGCAACCATTATTCGCATTTAATGTTACAATTTGGCGACAGTCATTGGGTTGACAGGATAACTAAGAAGTACCCTATAGTGTTATTGTTATTGTTTTTTATGTACAGTTGACTTCTGTTTGGATATAAAAGTAGACAAATGACTTGCCTATATTCAATAAATTGCTTTTGTATAGGAGGTAGTGAATAGATTTCCAGAAAATAGGCGTAAAAATCCTCTCTCGCCAAGGCCCCTAGAGTAAAGTGAGGGAATACTCCAGTATCGACTGAGTGGATCCTGTATACTATTTCTGTTGTCAACATCTCTTTTTCAATGCATTTACAAAATGCAGACTCTATGTAGGACACTCGCATTTCCTTAAAACGTGTTTTTGACTGAAAATGACAGTTCATTCAAAATGAAATACTGCATTATAGCAAGCTCAGCCATGATTATAAAAAAATAAGTAGTACAAAAAAAATAAATTGTGATGTTTTTTTACGGTTTTATTTTATATTTATGATTAAAGAGCAAAATTGAAGTGCTTAAAAAAATAGATACTTTTGATTGACCCAAACAGTGGTACTTTATGTGTCGCTTTTAAAATCTATGCTATGTTATGTTAGATTCGTTGTAACAAGATTTATTTTTCTTTGTTCTGTGTTTTTTTCCAAAGTCAGGACATCATCCTGTCATGTCATTAAAATAGGTCTTTTAGTTTTTTCTCATGTGTGCCCTTTGCTGTCTTTACTGTCATTTTGATGAGATGATATTCTGGTGTGACTCTTGTTGCTTGCAGATATTTTTATCCTTAACTTTTTTTAAAGTTTAAATCTGCATCTAAAAATGGTGAGACATTTCTAAAAGATGTTAGACTGACGTGTGAAACTCTTTCACATAGTTCTGCTGATTTATGTTTTATTTCCGATGTCTACTTCCCTTTTCCTATGTATGTACAAAACACACATATTTAAACAGTTATCTGCCATAGAGTACGGTTAAATTTCATTAAAATAGGTTGCTTGATAAAAATACAACGGCAGTTCATTATAAATGACTGTAAAAAGTAGGAACAAAAACTTTCAAAGGTTGTATTGCGAAAGCCGTGCACAATCCAACGATGCATCCTGACGATGCTTGTATTAAAAGTTTCAGAGTGAGTACCATTTCAGTATCAAAATGAGCCTCTTTTCCTAATGTAGACTTAAAGAAAACATAACCTCTAGTCCATTGGCAATTCCAGTTTCTTTCTGCAGCCATTGGGGGATTATAATGCATGTTTTTTTTCCTTTTTGCCGACTGTATCTGAACCTTGAAAATTCCTATTTTAAAAGAAACATTTTGCAATCCCACTTCTGCAGTGAAAAGCAGCTTTGGGGAAAAAGGAAAAAAAAAAAGTTAACATTTGCTTATCCAGTGGACATCTGTCATTAGACTATTATTATTAGACTTTTTTAATCTATTAGGATGAAAGAAGTTCCAATTCAATCTCAAAACTCAATCAGGCAGCATTGTAGTCATAAACAAGTTGGAAATGGCTCGTCAAACATGGCAAATGAGGTGCTATAACTAGTTTTATAAATATTTTTTGCACCGCCTATTGTACTGAATGTAGGGGAGAGTGGTAATGAATAGGCCAATTTTTGTAATTTTTTTTGGCTCAGAATTACCTCATCAGTTACTTTACTTATTTGGCTATATAAAAAAAGTCATGAAAATTGGATTAGAAAATATCTATAATGAATGATAATAGAAAATAAAAATATAGAAATTTGGTCCATTCATCCCCACCCACGGGGCTGAATGGGCCATTGAAGGTAATGAATAGGCCACTAAAGGAATTCAATGAAAAAAATGTGGAGTTAATCTTTTATTCACCAAATAGGAAAAAATGAATGGCACTTGACATAATATGATCAAAAGCATACTGAAATAGTAAGAAATACATGATGCTTATCAAAATTTATAAACATCAAAAGCGATATTATTAAATCACATAATTGTAGCAGAAAAATGACAAAATAATGAGTTTATAAGAAAGAACGTAAAATAAGCTTAAAAATAATAGATAATACACATTATGATTTAACAAAATTTATGTATTTGGCTTAAAAACAGGGTCCATCTAAAGGAAAAACTTTAATTAACATTAAATTTCAAGTGGTAAAATTTCATTCGGGTGAACTGCCTATTTATTAATTGACTATTTAGTGTAAATTTCTGGTATTATTTATTCTACCCATCCGATTCAGAATATAAACAATTATTCTAGTTTTATATCCAATGGGAAAATACTGGTAGGTGTGGTCAACAACTGGACAGTTCACCTTTATCATCTATACAATTTAACTTAATGTTTCTAATAAATAACTGATATTTCTTAGGGTGAAAATGTGCAAATTGTCTTTTAGACATCACTCTAAACCTATTCTAACTGGACAGTAATTTAATCTAAATCCATGACAGCCAGTTATGTTTCATATTAAAGAGAAAATCAGAAAAATCATATTTTCATGATCAGGGTCAAGGTGGCCCATTCATGACTATGATAAAGTGACCCTTTCAGCCCCTTCTGGAATATATTCAGGTTTTTTTAGTACATTAAATTCAAATAACATCTAAATACATCCTAAAATTAGTTTACAGATATGCAAATACTTGCTAATACACATATCTGCAATGAAGTAATAAATACTTTTTAGCTGATTTATTTTACTGAAAAGGGAAAAATTTTACTTTTCAATCAGATTCTTGACCATCCTACTCTTGTGGGAAAATGGTTTCTCCCAAACAATGGAAAATTGGATGAGTTTGGTAGAACAAATAGTTCAATCTACTGGTGGCATCTAAAATAATTTTATGCCAATACTTTTTCATATTTTGTGAATGGCCCATTCATTACCACTCTCCCCTATATTTGAGTGCACTTCCGTAAGTGCCTATCCATTTCATTCAGTTCAAAAGGCTGTCCCATCCTTCAAAGGCACTTGGAATCATTTTTTGCTCATGAATTTTGACTGTCCCTGCCATTCAACTCTAAAATTTGAAATGACTCGACACAATTTTGCAACCATTCTCTCTATTTAAAATTTCAGACCATTGCATTGGCTCTCTTCTCTTTATGGAAGACGGACGGACTCTAGGTGAGACGTATTTATAGAATTGCGAGCGCACCTAAAAAAGCAGAGGCTGGAGTCATGAACATTCGGGGTTACAGCACACACTATTGCTTTATTTTAAAAACAGAGGATATTTCTTTTAAAATAATCCAGAAATACCTACACCCCTGATACTTGAAAGCCAAGCAAAACTTAAACCTATTATCTTGGAACAGTCTCACCCTAAAAGATCATGGAAGTCAATAAAACCCCTATCTCATGAGGACAGATTTTCCCACTCTGCTGTTATCCAGTTTTTCCTATCCCGGTTAGAAAAGGTGGCTCCTAAAAATTCAAGCCTTATTCCATTCCATTCCTGAAGCAATTTTGTTCTCAAAGTTGTGCCTGTTTTTCAAGGGCTTGAAAACACCTTCTAAGAATTGGAATCCATACAAGTTTGTTTCAAATCATTTCCCTTTGAGGTTTATTTTCATGTCCTCTATCATTTGAGATTTTTGTACCATTAAAAAGTGAAATACATCTATGAATACAAAGTAATCAAATACCCTTGCAGCTCCCACCCATGTTACGTCCCACCAGTGGCTGAGAGGCTCTGCTCTCAAATCTGGTATACGGGAGGTGCTGGGTTCGAATCCAATCGCGCCCGTTGGCCTAACCATTTCGGAGTTTTCATTGTTTTCTTCGAAACCTTGGATTTTCCATGCGTCAATACGGGTTAGGTTCCCTTAGAAAGACCCCCACAGAGGACACTCCTCCTAGGGCCTATATCCCTCGAGTAGATAATTGGCCATCAAAAATCAACCCAACCCACCCATGATACAAAGTACCATTCGTAAGTAGAAGGTACTACCAAAATGGGTAAAGAAAATGGAAGACTTGCTTGTCAGTTTGCTATAAAAATAACTAATTCTGGTTTCAGAGAAAATTTCTTTAGATAACTTTGTAAGATAGAATTTCAGTAGCAGAAACAGTGCTGCAGAGGGCAGCAGCCATTGCAGAATTGAGACCTTTCAGATTTATTCTAACAGTTTAAATAAAATACTGGTTGTAAAAAAAAAAAAAAAAGACTCAAATTTACTTTTTGTCTCTCTCTCATTGTTCCGATTGTATCTTGTATTTTCTTTGCCAATGCAAATTTTCTTGATAAAAAGTGTTACTGTTGTTTCTGTGTCTGTCATGATTGGGCCTAGAAATGCAACCTTCGGATCAAAGTTTAAAAAATTGTTAAAAATTTTACCTGTCTCGGTACTTGGGTATTATTTGGTCCTATTTACTGTGCATGACACACAGCCTTTTTATTTACTTTTGCTATCTTCATTTTAAGTGCCTAGTTCAATATTATGTACTTGGCCTATTAAGGGGACCGGGAAAGCCCTATCTCCACCATGTTAAATTCACCCACTTTATGTACCGTTTTCTCAGAAAGGGTGAAAGATAGAGGTCTAGATTTTTTAGAGTCGTTAGAATAACATGATTTATGTACTTTAACAGGCCATTTTCTTTCTAAGTGAAACTCAAAATTAACTATTAATTATTTATTGAAAGTCATTTTTAAATTACCATTTTTGGTAAGATTTCACTGCCTAAAATAAATAATTCTCAACAAATCATTAAATCCCAGTGTTAAATGGTTACATATAACATATACAGTATAACATAATATAGGTATTAAATGAAAATCTGAGTTCTTAAGTTTAATAGATATTGAAAAAAAAAACATAAACATGAAAAATCTAAGTTTTGAGAAAATGTCAATGAAAGATTTAAATGGCCATTAAGTTGTGAAGTACTCTTAGAAAGAATGAATCATTTCAACACTAATTTTTATATATATGAAAACACGTGTGACACATCATTGGAAAGATAAAAGTTTAAACTATTTAACGATATAAAAAAGTAAAAATCGATTTTTTGGTTTAATTTTGCTTTCCCAGTCCCCTTAACCCTTTGCGACACGCTATGTTAAAATAGTACTTAAATTTCAGGAAAATGTTATAAAAAGGTTTAGATAGGCATGATTATACAAATCATGACCAAAAAAAAAAAAAATTCTGGATTTTTTTTTTTTTTTACTCGAGGAGGTGGGACAGAAACTGACCCACCATTCAACAAAGGTATGTCATAAGCTACAGTGAGAGCTACTTAATATGTCTTAAGTAATATATTTAATAGATGAATAAAAATGATACATTTACAGAAAACTTTTTTATAAATTGAATGAAAATGAAAACATATATAATACCATTTTACATATGTGTAAAATGTTTAGACAATAATACAAAAATCTAGGATATAATTTATGAATAATATGCAAAATACAAGAAATATATGAATAATTTCAAAAACACGAGAATAATATAAGTAATATGAGAATAATATGAGAAATATGAAATTAATATGAGAATAAATTTAGAAGTAAGAGAAGAATATATAAATTTAAAATTTCAACTTCTTCTATAAATCTGGATATGTATAAAGAAGCTTTGATGCTCATAATGTGTGAAATTAACGATAACCAACACTAGATTATACAGATTCATAATTTTGTTGATAAAAAAAAAGCAAAAATTCTATTTTTGATGAAATTTTGTGAAACAGGATGCTTCTGATTTTTGGAGGCAAAGCGGAACTTCACATGTTTCGCACATCCAAAATGTGCGATGCTCTTTTTTAGATGTGCTGCAGCATCGTGTGTTCGCACATCTCCTTCTATTGCTTCTTACTGGAATGTGTCCAACATTTTTCAGTCTTTTCTCAGGGGGAACGTAGGGTTTTTTGCTCTTTATTTGAACTGGAGAAAATTTCTTTGTGTTTTCCTTTTCACCGGCTATTGACATTAAGTCTTCAATAACTGATAAACGGAAATCCTTTATATTTTTCACATCATGGTTTGGCTCTTTTATGAATTTAAATATAATAAATGCATTCACTAAGCTTGAATTAGAATCCTCACAATTAGAATTATAACGTAAGGCTCTGCAAATTATTGGGTGCTGCCATCTGTTAGCGAGAATCTCATGTGTGTGATGCAGACCTGCCAACTGCTACGAAAAAATCGTAGTTGCTACGATTTGAACCTATAAACTACGATGCTACGAAAATCGGTCTTAAACTACGATTTTTTGCAAAAAACACAAACACATTTTTTTGTCTCTAGTTGCTATTTTTATCCCACGCAGCATATATTTCAGGAGTGATTCTGTTCCAAAATTTCAAAGTATTCATTTTCGAAAGTTTTAAAAAATTGGTTATTAGTCCGAAAATTCGGGTATAAAAAAAATCTGAGCTGCAAAACAAACTTCTTAACGTAAAACTCACTTTATGTATATTAAACACGAGTGAATCGTGTTTCTGTAAATATTTATCCAGGAATTCCCTTCCTTAGAAACAGGGCGTGCCATTTTAAGAATTTGTGAAGAGGGGGGGGGGTTCTTTGAGATGCAAGGTTTGAAATAGTGTGCAAAATCTCATGTTTTGCACACGGAAAAGGAAAGTCCTGCTTAATGAAAAATGCTGTGCAGTATTTCCGTCTGCAAATTCTTTCACAGACCTATGATTCTTTTGCGAGTATATTTTGAAATTTCTTGGACGTCTGCAATTTTTTTTTCTTTTATGGAATTTCCCCAAATTAATGGGTGAATTGATCGCGGTAAAAAATGAGAATTTCTTCAAATGGTCGTGTAAAAATATTGGGTATTTCGTCAAAGATCTCAGAAATAAATAGTGATTATCTTCAATTGGTCGCTGAATAAAATCAGTAATTTCGTTAAGAGTTGAGAAAGAAATTGCAAATTTCGTGAAATGATTGCACAAAAAATCACTAATTTCAATAAACTATCGAGGGAAAAATATTGCAAATTTCATCAAAAGGTCGCGGAAACGGTTAGTGAATTTTGTTAATTGGTTGCGAAAAGATATCGAAAACTTTGCCGATCGGTTGCGTCGCGATAAACTATCACCAATTTCGACAAATGACAGTGTAAAAAAATTTCGTCAATTGGTCGCAAAAGAAAATAAATTTCGTCAAAGGATCGTTGTAAAACTATGAATTTTCCCAAAATATGGCAGAAAGAAAATACTAATTTCGTCAAAAGATCAGTAAGAACATCCAAATTTCATTGAAAGATCAGTAAAAAAATGCATATTTCACCAAAAGATCGCAGAAAGAAAACACTAATTTCGTCAAAGGATCGTTGTAAAAAACGCAAAATTCGTCAAAGGATCGCGGTAAAAAATACGAATATCGTCAAAAGTTCGTGGTAAAAAGTGTGGATTTCAACAAAGAATCGTGATAGAAAAATGTCAGTTATGATTCTGGGGGAGGGGGGGGATTGTGAATATCCTGAAATGATCTCGGGGGAAAAAATTGCAAATTTCGTCAAAATTTACTGCACTGGGCTAAAAAACTGGAACGAGGCACCTTTTAAAAATGTCAAACACTTCGAAACAAGAAGAAACTCTAAAAATTTTGAGAGGAAAAAGTTTACTGTATTGAGTTCAAAGACTGAAACCTTATTCCTTTTACGAATGTCAAAAGATGGCTGCGAAACATGAAAACCAACCAACCAACCAACCAACCTCAGATTAATTTTAATTTTGTGTGCTACGATTTCTCCTTTTCAAATGTTGGCAGGTATGGTGATGGGTCAAATTCTGAACCGCATACTTTAGATGAATAAAAAATAATTTAAAATGTCCACTGAAATTTCTTTTTTTGCTTGGAAAATAGTTTGGGATAAATATAAATAATAGACTTTCATGTACATATGTGCTTTGAAATTCGATAAAAATGACAGCTCTTTTAATACCTCTTTTTAGACCTCACTTTAAATATTTTTTAAAGAGAAACTATAATCTTTGTGATGTGCTGCCATCTACAGTTTAAAAGAGGGATTAGAAATGAAGAGATCCATATATTTGAATTATAAAGTGTGTGAATTGAGACTGATTTTTAAAAAAATTAATTAGGTGGGACAGAAATTGACCCACCATGCCGGAAAGGGTTAAAGGCAGTGGCAGAAGTATTTGTATAAATGTAATAACTATATAATGTATAGCATAGATATAATGGATACACTCTATGTATATCGCATTTATCTTTTATGGCTAGAAGTTGTCCATTGGATGTTCTGTACTCATTAATTGCTATATGTGATAAACATAAATTTTAAAACAGCAAAATACCTTTATTTATTTACATTTTGATATGTTTCATTCCATCCAAAGGCAACATTCTCAAGAAAATAAAATGATAAACATATTTTCACAAAAATAACAGAGAACCTCTACAAATTAGATTTTAAAAGAAGTAGGATAATTTATATCCATCAAGATCTTATTGGCCATCCATCATCAGAGAATCAGTAGAGATTTTCTTACGCAGTGAGAATATTTGTAGTGATTCACTGCCCGTGGAGCTCCCTAAAATTTGGAAAGAAATGCTGCACAGAATCATGAAACAATAGCATTAAATAATTCATGTTCACAAGTTTCCATTTTTAATACTATTGCAGTTCATTTCATGATGCTTGTGTTTGCGTGGTTTTTGTTTACTAGTTTTTCAATTTAAAATTTGTGGAAATATTTTTATCATTTTATTTCTGTTGAGAATGTTGCCGTCTGATGCAATGAAACATGTCGAAATGTAAATAAATAAAGGCATATTTTGCCTTTTTTTAAATTTATGTTTATCACTTATAGCAGGTATTGAGTACTTTGTTGTTTTGAAGTGATTTTTATGTACAGTTTAAATCACTGTTTTGTACTATTTTAGATTCTGTTTTTAATGTTTTTATGTATTTCTTAAATGTACATTATTGAATGACCCTTTTGAACACAATTGGCCATGCTAAACAAAAGGGGTGATAGACCACCCTTTTTGGGCCTCTTATAGACCTGGTCCAGATGATACCTCCATATCCCTGTCCTGTTGGGGCTCTGCATTTTTCCGCTAAGGGGCCGCTGCACTGAAACCTCCCAATTGCAAAATCCCATGTTAGCCTATGGGAAAACTTTCAAGTGCGATGACTTATTACCTAATATAATTATTAAATTTCGCGATCGGGGAGTTTCAGTGCAGCGGAGCCTTAATGCTTCTTCTCAATTTCTCCTGAAATGTGTTTGTATTGGGATTCCATTCTTTGATAAAAGTGGGAGGGATTTCTGGTTAAATTCAACCGTCTAGACCACTTGTAAATGCATTTTTTGGATCTCCGTTGAGGAGGTCCCTCTCAAAGGCTTGGATGCCCGTGATGGCTGCTAAGTAGAAATCTGTTTTACTGCATTTTAGGCTTCTTTTTTATTAATAAATATCCTTAAACCATCAGGATAATGAATGACAGTGTAAAAATATAAAGGATCGAGCATGAAAGAGTTCCTCTTAAAGTAGGAATTCCACCTTTTTAAAAGCAAATTTTGGATGGATGCAAAAATGCAAAGAAAATATTTAAAACATATGGGGGAGGGGTCTCGAAAGCTTAATAAATCCTTGGAGTTTCTTTCTGAATGGCTGTACTATCCAATCAAAGGCTAGCTTTCATTGTAAGCATGTAAATTAAGTTCTTTAACTAGGGAAAGAAAGTTTCCATAAGGTTCTTTTGGAATAGAATATTTTATTCTATTTCTGACACTTCTGAGTCATTTCAGTGATGCATTTTTGGAAATGTATTTCTGGAGTCAAGATCCATTGGGCCTGCCTCTATTTAGCATAGAGATTTTTTTTTTTTTTTTTAAGTAAAGTCTTAAACATTCAAAATAGTACATTTATTTTGAAAAATGAATCTCTGTACTTTACATAAGTTCATTGGATACATTTTAGATGGATTTATACTTTTAGCAAACTGTTTCCAATTTTCTTTTTTGATTTAATCAATTTATACGTTTAATGTTATTTTCTTTTTTCTTTTAATTTATATTCTATCTTGGCTGTCACCTTTATCTATAAGGATATTTATAAGGATGGAGAAATACTTACTGTGTACAGTAAGGGGGAGTGAATACTGTAACCCTTAAAAAAAAAGGGTTACAGTATTCACTCCCCATTTTTTACTTTCTTCTATCTTGACAAGAAGAAAGTATTGGTTTCATGAAAATTTTCGAATTCCAGTTTTCGACGGATTGGCACGTTTTATGAGTCAGAGATTCCAAAAAACATGTTTTTACAAAATGTCTGTCTGTGAGTCTGTATGTCTGTGACACAAATTTTGTGGGCGCTCTATCTCAAGAACTAATGCACGGAATTTAATAAAAATTTATATTCAGGTAGTCCCTGATATAGATTGGTGCTGATTAGTTTTTGGTGTCAATCGCCCTGCAGGTGGTGCTGCTATGTAGCCTTTTGCAGGATTTCCGCAAAAGCTCTATCTCAAGAACTCATGCATGGATTTTTATAAAACTTCAGATTCCGTTAATCCTTGATATTAGTTGGTGCTGGTAACGTTTTGGTGCAAATCGCCCAACAGATGGCGCTGCTATGTAGCATTTTGCAGGATTTCTGCAAAAGCTCTATCTCAAGAACTCATGCATGGATTTTTATAAAACTTCAGATTCCGTTAATCCTTGATATGAGTGGGTGCTGGTAACGTTTTGGTGCAAATCGCCCAACAGATGGCGCTGCTATGCTGCATTTTGCAACATTTACACGATTTTCGTAATAGCTCAATCTCAAGAAATAATGCACGGATTTTCATCCAACTTCAGATTCAGTTAGTGCTTGACATGAATGGACGTTTTGCCCCTTGTGGTGTAAATCGCTGAACAGGTGGTGCTGCTATGCTGCATTTTTGAGATTTCCGCAATAGCTCTATCTCAAGAACTCATGCTTGGGTTTTCAACAAACTTCAGATTCAGGTATACCTGGATATGAATGAGTGCTGTTTATATTTTGGTGTAAATCGCTCAAGAGGTGGCGCTGCTATGCAGCATTTTTCAGAATTTCCCTACCTCTATCTCAATAAGTAATGCACGCATTTTCATCCAACTTCAAATTCAGGTATACTTTGATACGAATGGGTTCTAAATGGATGTCATTTCTTTTATTATTTAAATGATTTAATGGACGTGATTTATAGAGAAGAAAGTTTTGTGATGGCCACAACATACTAGTTTACTGTCTGATAAAGGGGGGCAGCCAAGGTAAAATATGAATTTTATTGTACCTATAAAGACTCGGACTTGTTTTTTTAAAATGAACTTTAGATTTCTACCCTTGGGAACTATTGGACGTGTTTAAGAAAAATGTGTTTTTAGAGATATTACTAAAATTTTAATTTTTATTATGCCAATTTGAAATACTGTTTTTACAGGTAAAGAGTTGAAGAAATAGTATTGAAAAGCAACTGAAAGTGTATTTTTATAGAGTGAATTAAAACTTTTTTAATAACTATCTTTAGAAGTTGTCAAAGAACACAGACATGTATAAAAGATCCCGTTTTTAATGAGATAATACCTGATGAAAATGGGTAATATACAAATGTATAGTATAATACAGGTATAAACCAAAAAAAAAAAAAAAAAATCTTTGGCTTTTACCTATTTTGAGTACTTACTGTATTCTGGATTAACTCTAATGGGTCAATAAATCATGGCAAACTTTCCAAATTTATAGGATCATAGGATCATTATTTACCAGATTGTGTTCAAAATGAATCGAGTGTCATTCGGTAGCCAGCATTTTCTGGAGTTCCTGCTGTTTATTCTGTTGAGCTGATTCCCCTATCAGAGCAGATGCTGTCATCCATAGGGTTAGCTGGGGGAAATGGGGTCCTCCCGATGTGTCCGGGACAGCTCCTCAGAGGGATGGCAGCTCCAGACAAAAGATCCCTCATTTCAATCCTGGTCTGGTCATTTTTCAGCTAATTTGTTGTTATTTGTTACAGCTCCTATAAGTCTGAGTTGTTTTGAAAGTAATCCTTTTTTTTTCCATTTCAGAGTGTCCAAAGAGACGCGATGTCTTCCACGAGGTGATAACAGGAAAGATTTAAAGTTGTGTAAAATATTCTTTTGTTTGTATTATACCGTTGGTTTTATCATTTATATTTTTATGTAAAAATTGTTTTGAGATTGAGAAGATATTATTATTGGAAAAATAAATTGCATTTTATCATCCATGAAAGCCAAAAATGTTCAATAAAGTTGTATACTTTGCATTTGATAGTGTCGTCATTCTTTCTATTCTGAACAGGGATCGCAAATATCATGATGTTTTCTATATATATCCGATATTTTCAAAATAGTCAACTGACTGCTGATAATAAATATTTTCAAGCATACTATAAATTAGAAACTAAAACGTATTGCACTTAATGTGTAAACTTAAATCAACCAATATTCTAAAAATGCATTTCTCTCTCTTTTTTTTTTTTTTTTTTCCCAACGTAGAACAAGGAAGGTCGAGTAATTGAAAACATACAATTTGCTTTATACACTTATATAAACTATGGGATTTGTATCAAGAAAGTTTTATAAAACAAAATTTTAAATACAAAGTAGTTTTTTTTTTTTTTTTTAATTTATTGAAGAATTTCAACCCATGTAAGCTTGTCTTATTTTTTATTTCATAACCTGTTGTACAGTTTAAACTCAACTCAATCAAAATCAGAAAAGATCCTTTTCTAATAATGCTGTCTATAAATAATTATCTAAATGACAGTTGATCTTTCAGTGGCTGTTCTGAATTAATTGTCTCACATAATTATTAGTTGTACATTTAAAAATAAAAGATTCAAACATAAAGCTTGGAAAAGATATGGATCACTGCCAGAGACAAAAGTTCCTTATCTATAGAATGACACAATCAATAACTGTTGAAAATTTCATTGACACTTGTTTCGACTGAAGAAAATATCCAAATTATCTTGCACGGTGATATTTTGAAAATAAATATCAAATACACAAAATATCAAACATCTTGATATTTTGAAAATAAATTTCAAGAATTTGAAAATATCAAAAACCTTGATATTTTAAAAATAAATATCGCCTATATATCCATTGATATATATCAATGAACCCTGATTCTGAAAAATAAAAGTCCCTGAATGGGTCCATTCATTTATTTTAAAATAATAAGAATTGTCCCTTCTCACATCAAACATGAATTGAATGGGAGCCTGTGGTTACAAACAAATGTAACATTTTACAGAAATGAGGGGGAAAAAAACACTATTCATGTCACCAGGGTTGGTTCCAATCTGCTGACCCAACCTTATGATGATTTTTTGGGGATTCTTTTAACAACTGCAGGTTATGGCCAAGAACTTATAGAGATGGGTTCATTGGAACTATTTCAAGTTTCTCCTAATGGCTGCCATTCAGACGCTGTCCTAAATCAAACTAAGCATGGCATTTTACTCTTAGAAAATATTTTTGTTTTTTATGAACTTGTATTATGAAGTGCCTATCCATAATCAGATCCTTTACCTTAAATCTGGGACTAGAATGTCTTGACAAAGAATAGCATCCTAAATGAATATTTTATATTGGAAAAAACTGAAATATTGGCCACAGATATCAAATGACATTCATTTCAACTCAGTGTCATTCATTTTCCTGCCCTTTTTTTGTGTGTCATACAAGTCTTGTTTTGTTTCAACAAAACAAGTCGAATCTTAACCCCCCCCCCCCTTTTTTTTCTTCAAAAAAACAGTAGTAAAACCCTTTTGTGGTGGGTGTGTCCTATAGGCACCCATCCTAATTCTCTTTTCGCGATGGTACGTCACTGAATGCAACTTTCCATGGAGACAGTGTACCTATTTCTGAGGATGGGATAAACTGTGACAAATAATAATGTAATCATAAATACAAAATATCAAAACATTCTGAAAATATTTTCATTAAAATCTATATGCAAAAAATAAAATAATTGACTTACCTGAATTAAATATTATACAAAATATTTATACAGAATGAAAACTTTATAAAAAATCTACACATAAACAAATCCAAAAAAGGATAAAACATAGGCTGTCAATATTATAGACATAAGTAATTCAGAAAGGAGACAGTGTGGGATAGTCTTTAATGAAAGGATAAACACAAAGTCCCATGTTGCAGAGCTCGCAAGAGTCAAAATTCTGTCTTACTTTCCATGGAGTTCATACAATCTGTTAGCAAATGACGCACCTTCTTCTGCTCTTTTTCTTCTCTATCATTGACAGTTAGAGACGGAAAATACCGGGTGAGCAAAAAGTCCATATAAACTTTAAAAAATCATAAAAACCAAAAAAATAACCAAAATTAAACGATTATAAGTACTTGTGCTCCTAATCCAGAACTAGTTCACATAAAATAAGTTCACCAACAAAACTTTATCCTTCATACTCTGCATCCTTGATCAAGTACACGGCTCACAATGGTGAACAAGTTCTGGATTAAGAGCGCAAATTCTTAAAACCGTTTCATTAGCATATTTCCACGAAAATCACACGAACCAGCGCCCTCTATCGGCTGTTTTTTGAGTTATTTTTTATTTCTGTCTTTAAAAAATTCCTGTGAACTATAGATGCTAATCTCGCAAACAGTTTATCATTTCAGTTATTTTTTCGGTTTTTATTATTTTTTAAAGTTTATACGGACTTTTTGCTCACTCGGTACGTACCAGAAAGCCTTAAAGGTGTGGATGTTAATTTAGCTGTAAACTGCTTTTCTATCCTGAAACTTCATAATTTTTAAATATTTCTTCTACTTAAGGAATAGAGTTTTAGTCCCATATTTTTTTACAATTGAGAACATTGGCATTCAACAATGCAATATTCATTAAAAAAAGAATGCTCTCCGTTAAATCTACAGAACCTTCACTATCAGAATGATCACTCATAGATTTATGATTCAAGAACTCTTCTTCTGTTAAAAATTTCTTTTTCTTAGTCATCCCAATTTTTGTGCTGGTAAATTCTCTTAACCAGCACAAAAAACTTTCGTCTACTCGCTAAGGAAGATGCAAAATAAATAAAAACTGGAATTTCTAAAGCAATTGCAGCAACATTTATCAGTCCCAGAGAAAAAAAAAAAAAGAATATTTTGAAGCCTTCTGATGTTTACATCATGTGGGGACACAGCTGACCATCCGCTGAGTTTTGTTTATATAATGTCTGCTGCTCTTGCTTCAGAACAAAGTACAAGAATTGGAAAGCATTCTGCAGGCACAAGGTCAACAACCTAAAGGCGCGATTAAGTTAACTGTAGTGGACATGAGGCTCCATCTTTTGATTTTAAAAAATACTAATTTAACATGTATAATTGAAAATGCAAACAGGGTACACCCATCTGGTCGATCCATATAGATCCTTGCATGGATGTCACATTGCTTTTAGCAACAACTGATACTATTGCATCTGGAGCATACACGTGGAGCACAGAACTGCCCGTTTGCCGTTAAAAGCATGTGTTATCTTTCTGTTTAATTTAGATCTTTCTTATTTTTATTATTATAGTGCAAATAAGTCAAATGGAGATCACCCCATTCGTCTTATGTTTGGGCAACCTATGAAGTGATGCCAGACATGTGACGTCATGTGCAACCTGTCTATAAACAGCGATTCAGCAGCGCATCACTTGACCACTAGTGAAATTTAGAATTGATGCATATAAGACACACCTGTCATGTTAAGCAGCATTCCGTCGTGAAAAGGTTAACTTTTATTGAAAAGACAAACTTCTCCTGTGTGATGCATCTTCCTTAATATTGTACTAAAAATGTTACCTTGAAAACTCATTGTAATGAATGACTTTTGCAGTCACGAAAGTTTTGTTTCCAAAGTCACCCACTGTATGTTGATAAAAAAATAAGGTAAGATTTTGTTACAAATTTCCCACTCCTGAATGTCATGGATGTGCGACATTTTTGTCTTCATGCTGAGCAGGGATGAGTTCTAGAAAATGAGTTAGGTGGATAAGTTTTAGTTTATTGGGTACTACTTAGTTATTTTGTCAACCAAAAATCTATAAAATTAAATGCCAATCAGGGTGGATCGTCAGTGTCACATTCACTTAGACTTTAAGCAAGTGACATGTGTTTACGTCATCAAGTGATTTTGATTTCGACGTTTTATTTGTATTTTCATTAATGTTTTACTAATTTATTTGTTCTTTCGTTATTTAAAATAAAAATTGTGTCAATTTGTATAATTTGGCCAGTGGTTTGGTGATTTATATAATTTGGCGAAATGGGTCGACGGGATAATCAAGTAGTACCGCAGCGGATTTGGCGTTAAAATTCCCCAATCAAAGAGAAATGAATAGAAATCCGTTTATAGGGAGATCGCCACTGTTTTTTAAATTATGATTCAGTCTTCCGAAATTTTTTTAAAGCCGATCCAATTAGCTTGCATTTAGAGCCTGCGGTGTCTGGACGGGGGTTGACGAGCCCCCTAGTTAAACAAAAATACACCAGACATTTACAATTGTATTCCTTTCTTATGTTCGTAGCATGAGAATATAGGATATAAAGCATTTTCTTGTGCTTTCGTTTGGTCATTTTTGTGTCAATAAAATGTTTAAAGATGCTTACCTATTTTTGTTTTAATCCTTCATTTAAAGTAAACAAATGTGTGTAGTATGAAATTGAAATTTTTTATCATTGGATGGATGTTCGTAATCCATTAACACAATTAACTTGAACATTCATTAATGTTTGTATCAAAGTTTTCATTCATCTGAAATATAAACAGAATTTCCCCCGAGTTTAAAACGGGACGGTGTAGGGGTCTGCATGGGCCAGAATTTCCAGGCCCAGGCCCAGCCCAAATGAAAGCTATCTTGGTCCGACCCGGTGTAAAAATTAAATGATTGGCCCAAGCCAGTTCAGCCCGGCTTGTACAGAAATAGGTGAAAACAGGTCTGGCCTGATCTAGCCCGATCCGTTTCTACAAAAAATTCAGATTTTTCTTAACATATAATTAAGATTCCTTTAAAAAATACTGCATGCATATTTATGGGATAATTTTTAAATTACGATGTGTTCGCAAAACATATCAACATTATCTACACAACCTATACACAATAGCAACATTAATGATTTCTTAGATTCTTAAATGTTTCATCATTCAAATATTGATTTATTGATGTAGTATTTAAAAAAAAAAAAAAAAAAAAAGAAGGGTTTAAAACATCAGAACTTTTGAAGCTCTATAAGTAGATTTGCAAAAATATTTCTCTGTCATTTATTAAGGCTTTTCTCAAATCCAAAGGAGCCACTTTCTTGCACGTTTCTGAATTCATTTCTTTTTGGAAACACATAAAATTGGCAGGGGTTCTTATTCAGAAACTATGAAATCGAATGGCATTTTCTATTTTTTGATAAGGTAACATATCTTTGAGAAAATACTGTCAAAGTTAGTATTTTGAATCAAATTCTCATAAGCAGCAGCACAGGAAAAAAAAAAAAACCTGACACATGACAAGAATCTATTATATCTCGACAAGTAATTTATTTATCAAAAATGGAAAATGCCATTCGATTCCAAATCACTTCAATAGTCAGGCTTGTAAATTGCCTTTGCAGTTAAAACATGTGTCAAAGTTTTGCGTTGTTGAGCAGTGAATTTGAGAACCACTGTAAGGTATATTTACGAAGATTACATTAACAGAAGTTCATTATCACTATTAATATTTTTACAAAACACATTGCCTGTCCTACAAGTCCTGAGAACAAATAAGTCCAGTTCTGACCCGACTCGACTATGTAAAAAAAAAAAAAAAAAAATTGCAAGCCTGATCTCGGCCTGGAACGAGTCTGCTGAAAAAAAAATTAAACCTGGGTCAGTTCTGTTCCCAGGCTTAATTTTCAGCGCCTTCAATATTCCCTGTAACAGTCCAATGTCAATCTCTATGCTCGACATGTTACATTTTTGTATTGATTTTGTTAGACCAGCATCGGCTCATGATGCACATTTAAACTTATTCTCGCAAAAGTCATATTTATTGAAAATAGGTCATATTTTATCGGCTTTGTCTAAATCTTTATATCTGGCGGGTAAGCCTGATAAAGTTTTTTATCGACCTGGCTGGCCTGTTCATTTTTTTTGCCGGCCTGGTCCGTTGAAAAAATCTTCCTAATTCTGACGGCCCGGCCCGTTTGAACATTCGCCTTCATGTCGCCGGGACCATACAGGCGTCTAGGACAGGGTGCTGCTGGTGGCAAAAAAAGGCAGTTTTTTATTCTTAATGGCAATTTTTTATTCCTTTTTAGATTATAAAGTGTACTTTTTGATTTTTAAAGCCACTTTAAATATTTAAAATTCAGGGGGCTCTTTTCAAGACGCTATTTTACTGTGCAAACCATTTTTTTTTTTAATTTAAACAAAACAGGTAAGAAAAATCATGTGCTAAACATAGATTATGAAACACTTTCCAACACTTTCTAAATGCTTTAACGAAACTTCGTTTTTTTGAGAAATAAGGTATATAAGAGAACTCAGTAAACATTTTGGAAAACGCATGAAACATTTGAAAAACTGATTTCTGCAGTTACCGTCTATAACCAAATATGTATTCCAATTTTTTTTGAACAGCCCTGTATTGGATCTGTAGGTTGATATATATATTATATAATGAGAAAATTTACTTTAGCAAGTAAACGCATAACAGGTTGAAATTTCTCTTTCAGCAATTTATACTAATAGATCAAAACATACTTGTATACATTTGTACAGCCGTGTAGTTAACCTGGTACCTTTGTGACACGCCACGATTTAGCTAAAGTTGAATTCAAAATAAAACACTCTTAAAACTACTGAAATCACATTTTCAGAAATTATCATTTACCATTTGGCCATGTATCCAGTTCTTTACGTGACCCTGTCTATCATTTTATCTATGTTCTACACACATTTCTTAGTACACTAAATTCAGTTCCGCGTAAAAATGCATAACTCATTTAAAAACCACCTTTAAGCAATTTGCAATCGTATCCAGTAACCATTACGAATTATTTTGTGTAGCCCTGTATGTGAATTACAACATTTATACACACCCTATACGATGCATAAATATAGTGAAACATAAAAGTGCATAACATAAATAAAAATGCATTTCCAGCAATCATTGCTACCGTACCGTATTGTATCGCTTCGGATACATCTGAAATCTTTTGTGTGTCCCTGTCAATGCTATGCACTTCGTATTATACGTGAAATAAGTTATAGTAAACCTCAGCAACGAATACCAATTTCATTATATACATGAAATAATTTAACATAATTAAAATACGCCGCAAACAATTCCCTCCACCCCTATATCATTATGTAACGGAATTCTTTTGTGTGGCCCTGTAAATGAATAATATTTATTCTTTGCACTACATATTCTACAGAATGCCTATTTTTGTGCACTTCATAAATGCATATCAATTATATTACAGGGATGCCGCGGACGCGCTATAGCGCGTAAATTACTCGAAAAATCGGATACGGGACGCAAAAAAATAGCTCTTACGCGTCCTACGGGACGCGTAATTTCGTGAAAAAATCGCGGAAAACAGACGATTTTCGTCAAAGAATCGCGAAAAAAGCGTAAATCTCATCAAAATATCGCACAAAAGCAGCGATTTTCGTAAAAGGGCCGTGAAAAAATAGCGTATTTCGTCAAAGCATCGCGAAATAAAAAGCGAATTTCGTCAAAAAATCGCAGAAATAAGAGCAAATTTCATGAAAATATCGCTGAAATAAGCGCAAATTTCATCAAAATATTGCGAAAAACGCGATTTTCGTAAAAAGGCCGCGACAAATTAGCGTATTTCGTTAAAAGATCGCGAAAAAATAGCGAATTTCGTCAAAAAATCGCGGGAAAAAAGCCGAATTTTGTCAAAGGATCGCGAAAAAAGCGCAAATTTCATCAAAAAATCGCGGAAAAAAGCCGATTTTCGTCAAAGGATCGCGAAAAAATATTGTTTTTCATTAAAGGATCCCCCAAAAATAGCAAATGTCGTCAAAAAATAACGTAAAAAAGCCGATTTTCGTCAAAGGATCGCGAAAAAAGCACAAATTTCGTGAAAATATAGCGGAAAAAACGCTATTTTCGTAAAAGGGCTGAGACAAAATAGTGTATTTGGACAAAAGATTGCGAAAAATAGCAAATTTCGTCAAAAAATCGCGGAATAAAGCCGAATTTTGTCAAAGTATCGCGGAAAAAAACACGATTTTCATGACAGACTCGCGAAAAAATAGCGAATTTCAACAAAAGGATCGCG
The DNA here is from genome assembly GCA_963932465.1 of Maratus speciosus. Taxonomy (NCBI): domain Eukaryota; kingdom Metazoa; phylum Arthropoda; class Arachnida; order Araneae; family Salticidae; genus Maratus; species Maratus speciosus. Next base: position 687,329,162 of record OZ010786.1, read on the forward strand.
GAAAAACGCGAATTTCGTCAAAGTAACGCGGAAAAAACGTGAATTTAGTCAAAGCACCAAAAAGGATGTGCAAACTAAACTTATAGGTAGAAAATTCATAAAATGGGATTTAATTTCTTTTTTATGAGATTCTTAAAAATCCAGCATGATTTCAGTGTACTTTGATAATATTTATATTCATTAGGTGGACCAGTAAAAATCACCCCCCCCCCCCCCCCTCGTTCTTACTGCATTGAAATGTCTCCCGCCTTCAGAACATTTAAGATTTGATGCTTATTAGTGATTTAGATATAAATTTCCCTTCCAAGGAAAATGTCTGATTCCAACACAGATCTATGCTGACAAATAATTCAATGGGAAGTATAATAATGAAAGCACCCATTCATTCAACGAAAAGTACACCTTTACTTAACATAAGTGTTCTTTTTTTCAGCAAAAATATCTTTTTCAATAAACCCGCCTTGCCTCTCTTTTTAAAAGAATGCGAACATTAGTGATACTTGTTAGTGGAACTTGGTATCTTCTACTCTCAAATAAACATTATTTTACAATTAAAATTGTATCTTGTATTTTTACTTTTAAAAAAGTAAAGAAAATTTCTCTTAATATATTTTTTAAATATCTTATTTGAGTGCAAATAATGCTGGTTTTAATTCATTATTTAATTATTGTTAAAACAATAATTAATGCATTTCATTTATCTTAATAAACAACTTTCATTTATTCCTTTAAAATATAAATTATTATTGATGGGGACCCGCTTTTGTAAAAAAGGGACCCAGGTTTTTTCAAGTACAGCGGCATCACTGTATTATGTTTGAAAGCATATAACATCATTAAAAATCATTTTAAACGATTTTTTCCCATAGGCCGTCCTGTAACGTAAAACTTTTGACTGCCCCTGTAAATGAACTAAACATGCTACAAACTTCATTTGCAAAAGGGTTCGTGCTATGGTAGAGGTCACTAAAATCCATAAAATTTCAGAAGGATCCGAGTATATTTACGGGAGTTAGAGCGCGTACAGACGGCCAGACAAACCGAATGCATAAACACTTTTCAACTTTTTTGGAAAGTGTTAAAAAGTGTATTTGAACTTGAGTGGATGAATAATAAGTATTTTATTAACGATTGAAAATTGGAAAACTGCATGAGTGGCGCTTAAAATGCCTTGATCAAGAAGAGGGCTCTCTTGGTCAACAATCGAGTACGGAATTGATTACTGAAAATTAATCAATTTAATTTAATTAATGAATTGATATTTGAAAAAAACTGTATTAACATCAAGTGTCATCCACTATACAAGTTTAAACTAGTATGTTGTGGCCATCACAAAACTTTCTTCTATCTCATACATGTCAATACTTCAAAATTCACTATCTCAGTGCCAAATTAAATGGCAATCTGTGTTCATCATGAGAATTCTAAAAATATGAAATTCCTTTATTAGTTCTCGAGGTATGACTGTCGCTGAAATCGTGTAACTCTAGCAAAATGCAGCATAGCAGCGCCACCTATTGGGTTATTTACACCAGAACCTAATTATCACCAACTTATGTCAACGTCTAACTGAATATGAAGTTTGGAGAAAATTCGTGCATTAGTTCTTGAGATAGACGTATTGCGCAAATTATAACAAATGCAGCATAGAAGCGCCACCTGTTGAGCAATTTGTAACAACACATAATCAGGAGCAATATTAATCAAGTTATACTTAAATCTGAAGTTTGATGAAGATTCGTGCATTAGTTCGATAGAGCTATTGAGGAAATAGTTGAAAATGTAGCACAGCAGCGCCACCTATTGGGCAATTTACACCAACACGTAGTCAGCATCATTTCATATGAAGGACTAACTAAATCCGAAGTTTGATGAAAATGTGTGCATTAGTTCCTAAGTTAGAGCTACTGCGAAAATAGTGTAAATCCTGCAAAATGCAGCATAGCAGCGCCACCTCTTGGGCGATTTACGCCAATACGTAAACAGCATCCATTCATGTCAAGGACTAATGGAATCTGAAGTTTTATAAAAATCCGTGCATTAGTTGTTGAGATAGAGCTTTTGTGGAAATCCTGCAAAATGCTACATAGCAGCGCCACCTGCAGGGCGATTTACACCAAAAACTAATCAGTTCCAATCTATATCAGGGACTACCTGAATATAAATTTTTATTAAATTCCGTGCATTAGTTCTTCAGATAGAGCGCCCACAAAATTTGTGTCACATACATACAGGCAGAAAGACAGACTCGCAAACAGACATTTTGTAAAAACAAGTTTTTTGGAATCTCCGACCCATAAAACGTGCCAATCCGTCGAAAACTGGAATTCGAAAATTTTCATGAAACCAATACTTTCTTCTTGTAAAGATAGAAGAAAGTAAAAAATGTATTTGAACTTGATTGGATGAATAAGTGTTTTATTAGCCATTGAAAATTTGAACAAGATAAAGAGAGTGTGAACTAATAGTAGGAATTGAAAAAACAGGCAGAAAGTTTCGTGCTGTTGAGCAGGGAATTTGAGAACCACTTAAGATATATTTCCAAAGATTCCTCTAACCTCTACTATGTAGAAAAAAATTGCCCTAATTCTGCCGGCCCGTTTAACACTTCACTGCACCACGTGCCACATCTGGTACATACCTAAAAACGCTGTAATTATTATTATGTGCCATGAATTTGGCCAATAGGATCTCTATCCCTGATCAATCCCTGATGATTGCTCCCCCTCCCTCCCCCCGTGGGCCCACTCTTTCGCCCCGGAATTCACACAGCCGCCACTTTAAAATTTTTATGTTCAATAATTGATATTTACCGGAAGACTGCATAAAAAACCCACATCTAAAGTGATATTTAAATTTATTATAGAAATCGGCTACGGTTTTAAAAATTTGTTCGCCCCTTCCCCATCCCCCTTTGGGCGAAGAAAGGTTCATAGTATGAAAGAGGCTTTTCCATGGGGATATGCCACAGGAAGGGTTCGGTAAAATTTTTAAAATTGCACCCCGCATGAGTCCACTCTCACGTCCTCCTCCCTCTTTGAAAATTTTATATTTAATAACTAATTTTTATCGGAGGGTTCCAGGTATGTGGAGTGGTGTAGTCCTAGATGAAAAAGTGGGGGGACGCTCACAGTTTCGAACATTAGGGTCTGTATCACTATAGGCAAACTTTATTTTGAATCTTGCTTTTTATTTTCAATTGCAGAGAAAAATAAGTGGAAATTTAAGTTAAAAAATTATAAATGTAAATTTAAATTAATTTAATTAAAGTTTCTTTATCTGTTGGACATTAAAAAGCTTGCTATAGAATTCAAAAATTTAAAACCTTATGTCATGACTGAAATGTTTTTGTATTAGAAGCCGTTATTCAGTAGCAATAATTCAAGCAATGAAAATTTTATAAGAATTTGTTTTGCATTATTTATTTTGGAAATATAGTTATAAAATAACTGCTTTCTATTGAGAATATTGAAAATTATTGCATTTTTACTTTATGGTCAGATAAAGAGTAAGGAATTTATTGTAATTAAGGCAAGGAAAAATAAGACTTTAAAATTTTGGTATATCTTTTCGTCTTCCCCTCCCTCCTAAAAATCAATTTTTAGAAAAACGTCTACTTAGTCCTTTTATGGTGACTTAAGAAAAAAAAAAATACTAATGTGGAAAAAATCACCGCAAAACGCTAAAAATCGTGAGGACAAAATTTACTATAGTGGGATAAAGCATTCTAACAGAACTTTTACCAATGTAAAGGAAATGCGGAAAAACGTAAAACTCATTGTAAATCGGATTAAAAATCACTAAAAATTCAAAAATTAAAGAGGACAAAATTTTCTATATTAAACTACCAGAAGATTGAAACTGGGTGACAAAAAATCGCCGCAAAACACAAAAAAACTGAAAAATTATATAAAAAATTAGCAAAAAAATTAAAAAATCATGATACGAATTCCAAATAAAATCCCTGCCGGCCCGGCCTACAGGCAGAGGTAGATTTCGAAGTCAAATATACTAATTTCACAAACAAAAACTTAACCATGATTAGAGATAAATCCACTTTAACAATTTTATCTGGCCGCTTTTGACGAGTTTTTATTTCATTTTTATATAATAGCTGGATTTATCAGAATCATGTTAGGGCGGTATTAAAAAAAAATACTTTTCCATGCTCAACAACTCGAAATTTTCTGGCATAATTCCAGATTCATTTTTAATTAAAAAAAATATGTAACTTGCTGACGTGATTTTTGAAGAGATTTATAAGCGACCTGTGTTTTTATTTTTTGTTCAATTAATTAAAACTTGATATATAAACAATTATTTTCTCAGAAGGACAACACAATCGCTTCGGGAAATTCCGTTCAAAATGCATACTTTGATATCATTTTTTTGAAATATATTCTGCCTCTATCAAAAAAATCGATCATTACGGTACATTATATAGTTTCTGAATAAGCGAATCTACCAATTAAATGCGTTTGAGAGCAAAAATGAATTTAAAAATGAGTCAGAAAATAAGCAGTTTGGATTTGAGTGCATCCTTAATACAATGATTTTTCCAACACAATCCGCTTCGGTAAATTCGGTTCAAAATGCCCTTTTTAACAGCATTTTTTAAAACATATTCTACCTCTATTAAAAAATCGACCATTACGGTACATTATATAGTTTCTGATTAAGAAAACGTACCAATCGCGAAATGACAAAATCTATTACATTAGGGTTGAGAGTTCGAAACCGATTTCCTTTTTCGAATATCATAAAATTGAAACAAAACGCAAAAAAAGCTGAAATTCGCATAAAAATTCGCCAAAAATAAATCGCTGTACAAATTCTGAATAAAATTTATTGAAAAAGCTGAAAAGAGGACAAAATTTACCACTACTTGGCTAAAAAATTGAAACGGAATTCCTTTCATCAATGTGAAAAAAAATCACAGTCAAAGGTAAAAAAAAAAAAAAAAAAAAAAAAAAAGGCTAAAAATCGCAAAAAAAATAAAAAAATTATTTAAAAAAAATCCGAAGTGCATAATTTTAGACAAAATGGTACCTCGCCTCTATCTCATAGCTGTTACAGTGATCTTTTCAGCACATAGACCACACAGACCAAACTCTATTTTTAGGGTTCCGTATTTAAAAAGTAAAAACGGAACCATTATAAGATCACTCCTGTGTTTGTCCGTCCGTCTGTCTGTCTGTCACAGACATTTTACTCGTAAACTATGGAACATGGAAAGTTCAAATTTGGGAAAGTAATAAAGACCATTGACCACATATTTTCAGCTTAATAAACATTCATAAATATATTTAGTAAAAAAGTAGAGGGGCTAATTATGCTACTTGAATAAAAAAAAAAATATTTTCCTGTGAAAGCTTTTGTAACGCTGAATACAAAAATACATTCCTTTTAATTTTAGGTATTATATTTTCAAAGATATTGTTGAAAATGTAGCGCAAAAATATGTGCCCCCCCCCCCCCCATCTAATTCTGAATCTACTGAAACTAAAATTATGAAAAAAATAGAGGTAGTAGACGTTAATAAAAGACGAGACCTTCCCTGAAAATTATAGCGATTACCCTAGGCCTAGGTCACATAGTTTTTGAGTAATTAACATTTTTCTGTTATACACAAATGTCGATTTACGGGCATTCAGAAAATTTGTTGAGCATCGCTGAATATACCTATCGTTGCACAAGAATAAAAGCATTGTTGCTAATGATTTTCGAAAAAAATCATCGGTAATTAGCCGAGATATTAACCCTTAAAGGTACGGTCAGTTTGGACATACACAGGACAGGGGCGGCGTACTCTATGCCTAGTTAACAACTCTTAATGATATATATGTGTAATGTAATGTCCAGTAACAGTATAAAAGCAATAAACGTCAAATTGTTAAAAACATACTAATTTAAGGGGTCTCGGGACTCTAAAAAGTGGAAAAAATGTAAAAAAGACCATTTTCAACATTTAATGTCTTAAAATGTATATGATTTTAAAACACAATTTTTATTCGGATGAAAGATATAAGTATGTTCTTTAGTTTTATGTATTTAAAAAATTGCAAGATACAGAATTAGTATTTATAGGGGGCTCGAAACTGTTAGACATTTGTCGAACAAAAAATTGGCATAACAGTTTACGCGCAGGATTACAAAATAAATATTGCAACTAGAATGACAATTTTGGTGCTTACTTATACTTCAGATTGTAATAATTTCCCTGAACTTAAATAAATTTGTATTTAAAGCATTTTTATATTTTTAATGCAATGTTGGATTTAGCTAATACAAAATTTTGAAAATTTCAACAGTAAAATCACCTAAAAAAATATTTTTTTGAACAATAAAAAGGAAATTTTAGGTTCAGTTTATACAGACTAACATTTAATGTATGTTTTGAATATTTCATGAAAAAATATTCAGAAGTTTTTGATGCATCCTGCGCGTTATGCCCAAAAAACGCCATTTGGAAATTAATGACTTTAAGATTTCGGAAACACCGCTTCAGCTATTGAGCGGGTATAATTCTAAAAGCCAAAACTTCTGTTCTAATGGGGCCCTACCAGTGGCCGAGAGGTTCTGCTCTCGAAGCTGGTAGACGGGAGGTGTTGGGTTCGATCCCAATCGCGCCCGTCGGCCTATTCGTTCGGAGTTTTCGTGGTTTTCTTCGAGCCGTGGATCTTCCATGCGTTAATACGGATTAGGTTCCCTTAGAAAGACCCCCACGGAGGGCACTCCCCCCGGGCCTATATCCCTCGTGTAGATAACTGGCCGTCAAAAATCAACCCAACACTCTGTTCTAATGGGAATTTCAAGGAAACAATTATATCAAATTATTCAGAAAAGATGGGAGTTTAACATCTAAAAAAATTTTTAATTTCTTAAATTTTGAAGCTTTAAGAGTCCTGCGACATTTCTTGAGAATCCTTTCCGGCAAGGAGTAATTCTATTTATAAACCTTTGAAATAATGAACTGACACCAGAATTTATAAACGAATTTATTAAAAAATGCGAACTTGCTTATTATCACGTACATGATAAAAGGAAAATTTTAATTAAATATTCTTGGTGCCGTTTGTCTGTTTTGGAATTAAAATTAGGTGTCCGTTTTTTATGGGCATCGCCCTCGAAAGATTTAATTAGAATGAATCGCATAAATATTGTGGGATTCGCGATAGTTTGCATTGAGTGTATCTCTCAATACACCTCGAGTGACTTTAAAAGTTAATTAAACACCTATCTGGAAAAACGCGGCACTGACCAAGTCGGCATTGCAACTTTGAGACCTCAATTCGAAGCGCGCTTAGCACAATGCCAAATTTAAACTTTGAACAAAGGTTTTGTTTTAGCTACACTGTAGAAATAAAGGTTATTAGTACGCTGAATTTAATTTCATGAAATGCCAAATGAAGTTTAACTATGCACTGCTTTTATTGTCAGTACCGAATTAAGTTCATCGTAAACAGATTAGGATAATATTAAAAAAAAGAGTTATACGAATAGCTATATTTGACATTATTTAGGTTCCATATCTCTTTGAACTTTCATGGTATACCCATTTACACTTTTCTAATATATACAGTTATACCCAAGCCTACGTTGTATAGTTTTTTTACAAAGTCTTAGTATTCTTTTAGCAACGTTCAATTACAAATTCATATATTTATTCTATGGAACCCTCTGTGCGCGAGTAATGCTCGCACTTGGCTTTTTATTATTATTATAGATTTAGTTTTGTCTTCGATTTTGGTGTCAAGTACTTCTCTCTATTAAAGGAAATCTTAATTAAATATTCTTCTTCTTTTTGTTATACTTCTTAAATATATTTTTGTCAGAAGAAAGTATTGGAATCTTTTTGATGGATTTACACGCTATAGGATGACCTGAATATGATTTGACAATTTTTTGATGTATGATATATACTCTCTTAACGATACAAATTTCTTAACTACTCTATTCCAAAAAGTAAAGCAAGGAATTTCATCAAATGGCACTTTTTCCACTTTTGGAGGACTAAAATGTGTTGGGAGCCCTGATAATATAATTGAAAACATGTTCAAGCAGCTGAACCCATAGATGACAATGTGATGGATTCTTTTGCGTGGCATTGTAAAATGATTATAAATGTTTCACGCATCCTATAGTTTTCCATGAATTTCGAATAATTATCGTTAATGGATTGAAAATATTTTTTAATGTCCGTGTAAACGAACAATATATGCTATTTCCGATAGGGAACATGTAACAAATTTCAAATGCCATTTGCGTTATATTTAAAATATAACTTCATTAATGTCTATTTCAAACAATTTTTGCCAATAAAGCGTAATATGAAAGAACTTTCTTTTTGTTTTCACGTAAACGAAATACTAATGCTATACAATAGAGAATTTTTATAGGATGTAAGTATATGATGCTATACAATAGTGAAACATTTACATACTACATTGAACCTAAAAAAAATACATAACATTTTGCTGTAATTCCAGCAAACTTATGGAAGTTTAGTGAATAGGCGAATCAGCACAATAAACACTTTTCAAGTTTGTTGAAAAGTATTAAAAATCATTATCTTATTTCTAAAATTGTTAATTTATTAGTGTCTTCATTAAAAAACTTTGGGAAAGTCTGCGTCCTCCCACGTCTCTAGGCGTCCCCCTTGAAAATATAAAGTAAGGGGACGCTCGAGATAACATAAAAAAGTGAGGGGACGCCGTCCCCTCGCGTCCCCCTCGACTACACCACTGGGTATGTGGCATCTTGGTAGGGCTAAAATAAGAGAAACTTTGAAAATTAGGGCTTCATTTCACAGCTCATTGTCATGCCTCTTTCTCTATCTCGTCCCTTGGTACGATTAGCTCACAGGCTATCTAAGCCTGAGAGCTAATGTACCCGTCGGTTCTGTGTATGCATGTACGTACGTACGTATGTATGTACGTAACGCGATAATTCTTGATTAAAACGTACGATTTGCTTCAATTTTTTTATGTTCATTCTGATAAGGCGTTCCGCTGATTAGTTTTGACGGTTCATTGGTTAAGGATAAAGGGAGAGAAGGGAGGCTGCCCCCCCTCCTTAATTTAGATAAATAGGTTTTTCATGCAGAATTATTCTATTTGTTCCAAATTTCGTATACCGGTTTATTATGTTAAGAAGTTGCCTTGATTAAATTTGGAGGTTTACGGGTTAAGTATAAAGGGAGAGAAGGGGGCTGGACCTCCCCCCCCCCTCCTTAATTTAGATAAAAAGGTTTTTCATGCAGAATTATTTGATTTGCTTCAAATTTAATATACCGATTTATTCCGATATGGCGCTTCCTTCATTAGATTTGGAGGTTCATTGGTTAAGTATACAAGAGCGAAAAGGGGGCAAGTCCCCTCCCCTTAATTTAGATAAATGGATTTTCATGGAGAATTATTCAATTTACTTTAATTTTTTTTTCTATGTTCGAGGATCATTAGTTAAGTATAAAAGGGTTAAATTGGTTAGACCACCCTTAATTTAGCGATATGTTTCTTTTTTTCATGCAGAATTATCTGATTTGCTTCAAATTTGATATACTGATTTATTATAGTTAAGGAGTTTCCCTGATTAGATTTGGAGTTTCATTGGTTAAGTATAAAAGGGGCAAACGGGGGGTATTTCCCTTCATTTATTTTTTGAGGGACATTATTCTTTGAAATAAGAGTATAATATGCAATTAATGTGAATAACCTGTGAGCTCAAGGTCATCAGTTTAACTGGCACTTATCTTTTTATTACTATTAACCGATGTGGGTTATGACGCATAGTGGTTTATGTATTCAGTTCTGCATAGTCCCAGTTTCAAACTTTACTGTTAAATTTAGTGTCATTTTGCCCCGAATTTTCACTGTTTCGCTTATTTTAGCTCTGCCATGCTGCCCCATACCTGGAGACTCAGATAAATATTATTTATTAAATACAAAAGTTCAAAGAGGAAGGTGAGTGAATTCTGGGGGGCGCGAGAGTGGACAAAGGGGGGGGGGGGCGGGTAATTTTCAAACTTTTACCAAACCTCTCCTTGACATATCATCGGAAAGTCCTTTCACCATTCTTTTATATTATGAACCTTTCTCCTCCCAAAGTTGAATTCCGGAAGGGGGCAGGAGCGGTGCGGGGGTGAATTTTTTTTTTTTTTTTAATTGTAGAGAATATACTACAATAAATATCATTAAATGAGGTTTTTTAATGGAGCTCTCCGATAAATATTATTTATTAAATATAAAATTTTAAAAGTGGGGCTGCGTGATTTCCGGGTATATTCTGGGATAAAAGAAGGAACCCACGTGGGAGGGGTAGATTTCAAACTTTTTTTGGACCAGTCATTTGATATATCATCGGAAAGTTTTCGGTTATCATCGGAAAGTTACTCTTTCATATTATGAACCTTTCTTCTTCCCTCCCTAGTTTGGCGCTCCGAGAGAGGCACTTTTCGAACTTTTTTGAAATCATAGCGTTTTTAAACATTTTAGATCGGATTTTTTTACGGAGCCCTCCTATAAATAATTTTTAATATATGAAAATTTCAAAGAGAAGGATGGGCAGGGTATATTTCGGGGGGGGGGGGGCACGATAATTGGAATCCTGGGAGTTGGGACTCTTTTCTATCATTTGCTGACACCCCATCATGTGATATATCATTGAAAAGCTCTGTGACTACTATTTCATTTCATATATTGCCCGCGCCCCTCCCCTTACTTTGCCCCCGCGCGGGGACACTTTTCTAAATTTAGCCGACACCCCTCATGTGACATATCGTTGGAAAGTCCTGTGACCACTTATTCATATTATGCACTTTCCTTGCCCCTCCCCCCTACTTTGCTCCCCGCGGGGGTTCGTTTAATGTATTCCAGTCGAAGACTTTCTAAAATTGGGGAAATTAAAGATCCAATCTCAAATGACGTAGAAAAATCAATAAAAATTTTTGATCACTTTTATCATCCTTTAGTTCATGTTTAAGCCACTAGGGGGTGCTTTTGATTCTTATTTCTTTGGCCATTTTGGTGCTAATTGCCGAAAAATTCTAATTTTTGATACTTAAACTCCCCTTACCGCTTCATAGCTACTCGCGTTTTTTCAGCTTTTTTCAAACAGGGGGCAACCTTACAAGACTTTTCCAGTCTTATGGCTCCTTTATAGCCTCCCTTTGGTTCGTTGTTTTTTTATTCCATCTGTTTTCAATTACCCTATATTTAATAAAATCTGCCTTATATATGTATGTAAAAACAATGATTTCAATAATCGATTCCAGAACATCTCCTTTGTAGATTCTCGAAAGTAATCGATGACTGTATCGATTGTGTATTTTACGATAACAATTTTTTTCGATTGGTAAATTTTCGAGAATCGCCCATCACTAAGCACAATCACTACTATGAAATTTTCGGCCAGAATAATAGCTAAGTTTTCCAATAACTGTTTTTAGCTTTTCTCATTATAATCGATTGTAAAACATCTCGATTGTAGATTCTAGGAATTAATCGATGGCTGTATCGATTGTGATTTTTTACGATGACGACTTTTCTCGATTGTCGAATTCTCGAGAATCGCCCATCACTACAAAACTTTCTTCTATATAAATCACGTCAATTAAATCATTTAAATAGTAAAAGAAATTACATCAATTTAGAACCAATTCGTATCAAAGTATATCTGAATTTGAAGTTTGATGAAAATTCCTGCATTACTTATTGAGATAGAGCTGTAGGGGAAATTCTGAAAAATGCAGCATAGCAGCACCACCTGTTGATCTATTTGCACCAAAACACAAACAGCACTAATTCATATTAAGGTATACCGGAATCTGAAGTTTGATGAAAATCGGTGCATTAGTTCTGGAGCTAGAGCTATTGTGGAAATCACAAAAATGCAGCACAGCAGCGCCACCTGTTGAGCGATTTACACGAAAAGGTACAAAACATCAATTCATGTCAAGGACTAACTGAATCTGAAGTTTGATGAAAATACGTGCATTAGTTCTGGACATTGAGCTATTGTGGAAATCGTGAAAAATGCTGCATAGCAGCGCCACCTGTTTAGTGATTTACACCAAAACATAAACAGCACTAATTCATATCCAGGTATACCTGAATCTGAAGTTTGTTGAAAACACAAGCATTAGTTCTTGAGATAGAGCTATTGCGGAAATCTCAAAAAATGCAGCATAGCAGCGCCACCTGTTGAGCGATTTACACCGAAAGAGGCAAAACGTCAATTCATGTCAAGCACTAACTGAATCTGAAGTTTGATGAAAATCCGTGCACTATTTCTTGAGATTGAGCTATTACGAAAATCGTGTAAATGCTGCAAAATGCAGCATAGTTGCCATCTGTTGGGCGATTTGCACCAAAACGTTACCAGCCCGAATTCATATCAAGGATTAACGGAATCTGAAGTTTTATAAAAATCCGTGCATTAGTTCTTGAGGAGAGCTTTTGCGGAAATCCTGCAAAATGCTACATAGCAGCGTTACCTGCAGGGCGATTGACACCAAAAACTAATCAGCACCAATCTATATCAGGGACTACCTGAATATAAATTTTTATTAAATTCCGTGCATTAGTTCTTGAGATAGAGCGCCACAAAATTTGTGTCACATACAGACAGACAGACTCACAGACAGACATTTTGTAAAAACATGTTTTTTGGAATCCCTGACCCATAAAACGTGTAAATCCGTCGAAAACTGGAATTCGAAAATTTTCATGAAACCAATACTTTCTTCTTGTCAAGATAGAAGAAAGTAAAAATACATATTCACTGGCTTATTCAATTGGTAGGTCTTTCTTTTTTTTTTTTTTTTTTTTTTTTTTTTTTGTCTTTGGTTCTTTTTTTTGTGTGTGTGTGTGTGTGTTCTTTAAATAAAAATCGAGGACTTTTAAGAGTAAAAGTCCTTGATTTTTATTTAAAAAAAAAAATAGGTACGAACCCTACCACACAAATGTCTCTTGCATCTAAAATTAAATATAGAGATTAAAATTTCATGGTTGTGTCTGAAATGACCTACTTTGGATTTGAGTAGAGCTTTACAGAGTCAGATAGATTCGCTTTGTTCAGCAAGGGAAACTTTTTAAAGATTTTAATATATTTCATTTTTAAAATGAAAGATGCTTAGCAATTTAGAAATAGTCTTCGTTCAGAGATGGGGGTTCCCGACCCCGGTGACTTCCTTCTTGAATTGGCCATTGATTCTATCGCTGTGTTCATAACATAAGAATAAATGACATCCAGTATTTTCCAGTGTATTTTATCTAATTCTATTTCGCGGAATGAATATAGGATATAACTTTGTGCATTCATTATTCTCGTAGAGAAATCAAACTCTTGGAAAGAACTTCAATTGAAACAAAAATGTAAGCGAATTCCAGAAATATTTTTAGAACTCGAAAATTTATTGGATGAATTTTTTTCTAAAAGTTTGTCGTAAAATATCGGTTTAAAAAATATACGCAACACCAGCAGACAACTGCAATCTTTGACTTTATTTTCTGGTACATTTTTCATTCCTTTATAATTAACTGCCTTTTTTTTTTAAATCAAACAACTTGTTTTAAAGAAGTAGGATTGCACTCTAGGGATTGCACTCAACATCTCTAGGTCAAAACTCTATTCAGAAATATTTCGTATCAAGAGAACATTCCTCGTTGTGCGTTTTTTACGTGCCTAGCAAAAGGGCATCCGAAACTATAGGTCTGATGCTACTGAATCCAAAAGTATAACGAAAATTGAGTATACCCTGTCAGATGTTGGCGAAAAGGCCGATCCAATGATACTTCATTCATCGTTGTATTAGTTAAATTCAATATGCGATCTCGGATGTTGGCAAAAAATCCTATTCAATGATGCCGCATTCATCGTTAAGCGGTAAGTATTATTTGAGTAAAATGGATGATGACACTATAGAGGAGGGCGGCAGCAACACAGACGACTACGCCATCGAGTTACGAGGATGGCCACCCAGGGAAACCCAGCAAATGCTTTTGAGTTTTAGTGCAGTCCCTGGGGGAAGACACCAGAACCGAACCGTCCCGCTTTCCGATGCCGAAAATTTATTTTCACTTAACATTATGTACATTTCCAATCACAATTGGTTATCCATTTGTCACCGAGTTACGAGATGAAATCATGATGTAGGACAAGATTTTTAGGTGTACTGTACATCAATGACTGGTCTGCTTCCACATTTCTTGGTACGATATAAGCAGCAGCTTGCGCCAACTTCTCATTTTGGCATCACTATCAAGTCATCGAGTTACAAGATCAAATTACTAAAGGTAAAATAAAGCATTTTAAAAATATTTTGGTCTGCCTGCGGATATCTTGGTAGAACCCCCCCCCCCCCCCCCCCGGCTGACTAAAATTTATAACAAAAAAAAAAGACATAATGCAAAATTCAAACCCATTAAACACATTATTTTACATTACGTTGCCATATATATTACTTCAACATCGACTTTCATGATGAATTAATGGTTTAGGAAAAGCTTATTAACAGTACGTGCAAGAAGGACTAATTCGGTATAACTTACAAAGCGAGAAGAATGGAGCGCGAATTTCCCATTTTGACGGTGCTACCATGTCATCGAGTTACGGCTTGAAATTTTGGCACATTAAAGGTATATTAAGAATATTTCAGTGTGCCTCGACATACCTTGGTACGATAAGAGCAGAGCGGGGCGCCAATTCTTGATTTTGGCGATATCATCACGGCATCGAGTTAGGGCCTACAATTTTATTACATTAAACATACAGACTATAACAATATAAGAATATTTCAGTCTACCTCGTCCTATCTTGGTACAAAGCGAGCAGAGCTGGGCGCCCATTCCCCATTTTATCGGTACTAGCAGGTCATCGAGTTACGGGTTGGAATTTTGGCACATTAAAGGTACATAATAATACAATAAGAATATTTCAGTTTGCCTCGTGATATCTTGGTACGAGATGAGCAGAGCGGTACGCTAGTTCTTATTTTTGGCGGTATTATCACATCATCGAGTTGTTCTTATTTTTGGCGGTATTATCACATCATCGAGTTGGTTTGTTCCCTTATAGCCGAAAAAATTCTAGCCGAAAATCATTAAGAGGGGGAAATGTAAGGGATCGTACAGGAGTTGCATAGTGTCAACGTTTAGTTCTGAATCCGTCTGAATCCGAACAAAATGAAGAAAAGCTACTCCATTCTAGAAAAGAACCCTGTGCGGTTTGCTGCTGCGGATCATGTTACGGTTTTATAACTTTTTTTCAACTTAGACCAGTCGTGTTTTACTATGCATTGTATCATCTGACCAATAAAAGGGTAACTAGACAGAAAGGTATAGAAAATTCTGTCAGAATTTCCTCCTCACAATTTAAAAAAAAAAAAAAAAGAAAATTTAATTTAACTTTATAATCAATGATTCGTGAAACTATAAAAAATTTCTACTGAATGAAATCTATGTCGAATTAGTAATTTGTACGAATTATTTTTTGAATTCTTAATTTTTAGGCATAACTAATTTACAAATTCATAATTAGTGTCGACGATAAAGAGAGAATTATAAGCAACAGTAACAAAGTACGTGTGCTGTGCTCCTACTGCTGTTTCTTTTATTGTTTTAAATTATTTTCATGAAGTTTTTTATTATTATTTTTTTTCCCTGAATGCCATGTGGCTATTTTTGGAAAATATTTATCTGTTTTTCTGGCGTCTCTCTATGCGTTACACAAATTTTGTGGGCACTTTAGCTCTTTTTAATAATTAAAAAATGTTTAATTTTTTTGTACTGTTTCCTTATTTACTGATTTGTTTCCTTTTGTTTTGTTTTCCAATTTTCACATGAAAATCATTTGAGTAATACTTTATTATTTTAAATGCTTTGACAATGAAATTGATTTTTGGCTGAAAAAATAAAATCTTGCTAAGAAAGGATTCCATGTAATAATACTTTACTTGTTTAGTCTTTCAAAGTTTGCTGGAATTGATTGAAAAGTATAGGGCAGTGAAAGTGACACTATGTTTAAAGGAAAATATAGATTTTCATTCACAAATTTAAAGTAAATTAATTAAATTCATTGAATACATTTGTTTTTCTTTTTTATGGTCTAAGATTAAAATTCTACTGTTTTAATTTTATAAAAATATGCACAAAAGTAAATTTTTAAATATATTATATTTAAATATACAATTATTAAGGAAAATAGGCGAAAATTATGCCACTAATAACACAATCATGTTGAGAAGCTTTCTGTGTACATTAAATTTAATCTATTAGTTAATCTTATTTAAATTATTTAATCGGCATTTATTTGCATTATCTACATATACATATATTTCAATGTATGTGAAAAAATATGACTATAATATTTTTGCATGTGTTTAAAATTCGGGTTTAAAAAAAGAAAATATATATATTCTCTATTGAATATCACATCACTTTTGCATATAAAAGCCTGCATTAAAGATTCTAATTTTATATACTTAACGAAACATTTTTATTTTTCTTATTTAAGCTATGGCAACAAAAAAGAAAATGGAAGAAAATTTTAAATTAAATGTATCATTTGAAATATTGAGATTTATGAAAATGATAAAGAAATTAAAAAGGAACCTATATCCTATTGCGCTACTTTGAATTATATTTTGTAATATAAATGATATATTTTTCTTCATTTACTTTTAAGGTTGGTTGTATTTATTACGGCCAATTACCAACTCGAGAGATATGGGGCCCTAAAGGGGGGGGGGGGTGGCCTCCGTGTGGGTCTTTCTAAGGGAACCTAACCCGTATTTATGCAAAGAAATCCAAGGTTCGAAGAAAACCACGAAAACTCCGAACGGTTAGGCCGACGGGCGCAATTGGATTCATTTACTTTTAAGAAAAATTAATATTCTAGATTATTGTCCAGATTTCGATCCCAGAAAATACTAATACACATAAGTAGTAGGAAAAGGACAGTACGGGCTCAGGAGGGGGTACGGGGGCACCGTGCCCCCTCTCGCAGCACGCAGGTCCCGTGCCCCCTCCGACACCTCCTCTCGTGCACCCTCCGCCCCCACAGTACCGCCCCCTAGCGGGAAAAATGGCGTTTTTAGAGTATTTTTCTGCTATAACATGAGAGTTGAACGTTAGATCGACTAGATTATAATACTATAAGATGAAGATTAAATTTACATTTGAATTTTGAACAACCTTTACCTTAATGAGTATTATTAATTAAGCAAAACAATGGAAAATATCAATTTTTTAGGAAAAAGCTGATTTCTGTAGATTTTCTTTCAATTGTAAGATCAGAATAACAAATTAAATGGAGAAAGTTAAACATATATTTGAATTTTGAACAATCTTTACCTTCATGAGTATTATTAATTAAGCAAAACAATAAAAAATATCAATTTTTAATGAAAAAAGCTGAATTTTTTCAATTGTAAGATCAGAATAACAAATTAAATGGAGAAAGTTAAACATATATTTGAATTTTGAACAACCTTTACCTTAATGAGTATTATTAATTAAGTAAAACAATGGAAAATAACAATTTTTAAGGGAAAAAGCTGATTTCTGTAGATTTTCTTTTAACTGTAAGATCAGAATATCGACTTTGAACAACCTTTACCTTAATGAGTATTATTAATTAAGCAAAACAATGGAAAATAACAATTTTTAAGGCAAAAAGCTGATTTCTGTAGATTTTCTTTTAACTGTAAGATCAGAATATCGACTTAAATGGAGAAAGTCAAACATATATTTGAATTTTGAACAATCTTTACCTTAATGAGTATTATTAATTAAACAAAACAATGAAAAATATCAATTTTTAATGAAAAAAGCTGAATTTTTTCAAGTACAAGATCAGAATATACTCTTAAATGGGAAAAGTTAAACGCGTACATTTGAATTTTGAAGAATCTTTACCTTAATGAGTATTATTAATTAAGCAAAACAGTGGAAAATATGAATTTCTTAGGAAAAAAAGCTGATTTCTGCAGATTTTATTCAACTGCAAGATCAAAATATCCACTTAAATGGAGAAAGTTAAACATATATTTGATTTTTGGATGATTAACACCTTAATGAGCATGATTAATTAAGCAAAATAACAAAAATATCAATTTTTAATGGAAAAAAAGAATATTTCTTAGGATTTTTTCTACTATAAGATCAGAATATCAACTTGAAAGACAAAAGTGAATCATATATATTTAATTTTGATCAACCTTTACCTTAATGAGTATTATTAATTAGGCAAAACAATGGAAAATATCAATTTTTAATGAAAAAAGCTAATTTCTGCAGATTGTTTCTCAACTACAAGATTGGAATATCAACTTAAATGATGAATGTTAAACATACATTTGAATGAACAACACCGTAATGAGTATTATTAATTAAACAAAACAATGAAAATATAAATTTTTAACGAAAAAAGCATATTCTTTTACAGTTGTTTTATTTTTCAACTATAATATAGAGATATCAGCTTGAAAGGAAAATTTAAACTTATAATTTAGTTTTTGATCAACCATTACCTTAATGAGTTTTGATAATTAAACAAATAACAAAGAATAATATCGAATTTTTAAAGAAAAAGATTAATTATTAAACAAATAACAAAGAATAATATCGAATTTTTAAAGAAAAAGATTAATTATATTAATCCAATAATGATTTTTACATCTTTATATAATACTTTGAGCCCATTCAACGTTTTTATTCGTTATTATCTTTAAGTTTTATCATTTTCATATAAAATTTTGAGTTTTCAAACCAATTACTTAATTTTACTACATTTTAAATGTGAATATTTCTAGGTAAATAACCAGTTTTATCTTACACTTAGTAATTTTTACACCAACCTAATTGATTTTACTATGTTTAGACCACTGTACGATTATAATTCAACATATCAGTTCTTATGTAAAAAAATATGAGCAGATTTTCTTTTCTTTCGCAAAATACATCTACATTCCTTTCAAGTTCATAGGGAAATCCTGCATCCCTCCCCTTGAAGAGTGACGGGTATAATAGGTTGACGTCACTTGTTTTCAAGTATGTATGGTGATACGTTGACAATTTGATTTTTTTTTCTTTCCATATTCTGTAAATGAAAGTGTCAATATTTTTACATTATTACAAGTATAATTTTTAGAGTTTAATGAATAATTACTTATTTATTATTAGATACCCAATTTATTGACAGATGAATTAACTATACCTGTGCTTAAACACTATATTTCACATATTCAGACACATTTTGAGAATTTTTAGCTCAATAAGTAAACATTAACTGTATTTTGAACATAACCCATGTTTTCCAACACTAGTTCCTACACGAGAATTTTGTTTATGAAATTGTATTCACTTTCAAATTGCTTTTACGTGAAATTATATGAATCTTTTTAACAGATACGAATTGTTGTAGTTAACACGTTCAACCTCAATATCAATAATTAAACAAAACAATGGAAAATATCAATTTTTAAGAAGAAAAATAAAAACAGATTTCTTTAGATTTTCTTTTTTCAGCTACAAGATAAGAATAAGAACTTAAATGAGGAGCGTTAAATATATTTTTTAGTTTTTGAACAACCATTACCTTAATGAATTTTAATAATTAAACAAATAACAGAAGGAAAATGTGATTTTTAATGAAAAAGACGAATTTAAACGAATTTGGTTAACTTTTACACTAGTTTGAGAGTTTATCATCCTTTTGGATGCTAGCTATGTAGAATTTTAAGCTTTCAACGAGACACACTTCAAGAAATACTCATTACTAAACAAAAATAAATTAAATTTAAGCTAATCAATGACTGAAAATTTCATATTTAAAAAATATTTTCATGAATGTGCATAAAAAATAAGAGTTTACAAATTAATATCCTTATTTTTATTACATTTAACTGGATTTTTCTACATTCGAGCTTAATTTTTATACACAAAGCATTATTTAATAAAATCCAGTACTTTCAGATTTAACGAAATTCAGCGATTTTTCTCTTTTCAAACCAATCCTATGACTTAAAAAACAACAGCGCCTCCTATAATTTTATAGCTTTGAGTGAAACGAGTCGAATTTTTTATACTGTTTGCTGTTTTCGTTATATGAAGACGTCAGCTTATATTCTCTAGTTTAACTAAAATAAGTAATATGCAAGAAATGTCTTTAGCAGAGGAAGATTCAAGTCAATCTTACTTAAAGGATATGAATTCAGCTATACCCGGTCAAGAAGCACATGCTTCGAACATTGAAATATTGCCCTCTTCACCAGAACAACTAAAACCAGCTTTTTCTTGCAATCAATGCGAGAAATCCTATTAAAAAAAGAATGCATTAACCAGACATCAAATATCCCATTTGGAGAAAAAACCCTTTGAATGTGAAATACGCTCAAAGACATTCATTCAAAGCAGTGATTTAAAACGACATAGTGTAACTCATTCCAGGACATCTACTACATACAAATGCGATCAATGCGGGAAAGATTATTTACAAAAGTTTCTGTTAACAATTCACAAGAGATCTCATAAGAAGTTTTATGATTGTGATAAATGTTCCAACTCTTTTTTAACAAAGTCTGCTTTAACTAAACATAAAAGAGTTCATCCCAAGGAATATGAATGTAAATACTGCAACATTAAATTGTACGATGAAGTTGAATTTTTACATCATAAAAAAGTTCACCCTAAGAAATATAGTTGTAAACATTGTAAAATTATCTTTTATCTCCAGAGGGAGTTTATTCATCATCTGATCAACATGCATAAATGAAAAATGCAAACTTTGTTAAGTCATAAACTTGATTTGAATATCTGTATATTTTAAAAATATATATGTCCTCCTATAACTGTTGAAAATGATGAATAAATATTGTTTAACTGAAAAAGCTTTTGTCGTTTATTTTTGCCATATCAACTTGTGATTTTCCTTGACTCTATCTCATCAAGTCAAAACTATTTTACTAAAATTTTAAAATACATATTGTATATTTTTTAAAGTTTATAATTTTTTTAATTTCTTATCGAATGAAACATGAGTTAACTATATTTTATTAATTTCATATTAAAAACCTAACGTTTTCCATATAATTTTATTATGTTCCGTCTAAATTTTATCTACCCAATTAAATTCTATAATCCCTTCTTATTAGCAAACATTACTATTTAACTGGAAATTTCACATTAATGTTTTTCTTTTTTCATGATTGTACATATAAAAATAAGAGTTTACAAACTAATTTCCATACTTTATCACATTTGAACTTAATTTTTATACTCAAAACATTATTTAATCAAATTTTTATACTTTCTGATTCAGTGAAATTCGATGATTTTTCATTTTTTAAACCAATACCACAATATTTATCGACATCGGACTTGATTCTTCCCTTGTATATTTTTACATTACACAATTAAGATAGATATAGACTTAGGACAGCAATAGAGTTAAAAATTGATTATACTCAATTTTCACCTTATATGAATTGGTCCTACATGACATTTTTTATTGCTACAATCACTTGATATATTAAAATTAGTCCGAGATTAGTCAGTCTATATTATTAATCAAATTATCATATGTTTCATCTTACACTTCTAAGATTTCTGAATTATCATCCATCAAGTTGCTTAAAATATTAATACTGTGTTTATAGTTCTATTGATACATAGCCTACATGAATATAATCTTTAATTTTAACATTTCATATTTTAAATGACCTATTTTCAAAACTAAACTATATGAATTTTTAATACATCACTTATCAATATCACAGAATGATTTATGCTTCACACTTTTCTAATAATTATCAGATTCTTATAACATAATTTCTTGATAACATATATTATACTACTGATTTGTGCGCATGAGTGAATTGTCACGTGATCAAAACGATTGAGAATAATATAAATTTTCGAAAAGCAGCGCAGTATTTCTCATTTCAACTGTTAAACTTGGGAGAGAAGGTGACTTTAAGTGCGCAACTCTGATAAATTTCCAGATTTTAATTCAAGTGAGGAATCGATTTCTTTGTTAGTGAATAAAGTAAGTTTTAGTGTATCATTACAACATATATGTATTAATAAAAATAAATAAATAAATGATTACTTATATATTAAACCTTTCCTAAGTATATAAATATATTTCTTTTATTGTACAGATGTTGCAGCAAGATGAATCAAAACAGCAGCAATCCTCTTTATCAGAAATGGGTGATCTGAATGATTCGCTCTTAGCACATGTAGAGTTAAAGAATAATAAATATGTAAGTACTTAGATATGAAATACTATAATTCATATATGAAACGTAATTAGAGTAAATTTAAAATCAAATATTTTATTGTTTGTACTTTAACAAATGTTTTTTATCCATATCATTGAAGAGAATTCTAATTGTTTACATTTATTTATCTCACAGATGTGTTCTATTTGCTACAAACAATTTTTAAGTAAATGGAATTTAAAAGAACATACACAGATCCATACAGATGAAAAACCCTATACTTGTGAAGATTGCCAAAAGCCGTTTTCAAGAAAATATGAATCAAAAATGCATACTACATCATATAGTCTATCACCAGCTGTATGTAAACTTTGTGAAGATATTCAAGAAATAACCAGACGTTTGAAGAATTTAACAATCAAGGAAGAGATTTAGACTATGTACTCAACCTATTTGCATAAGAGTTACCACAATATCCCAAAATTGAAATTTCGAAGGCACACAGTGGATGTAAAGAAATTTTTGTTACCCATGATTCTCGTAACCACAATGAATTTGGATATTATTCATAATGTATTCTTTAAATTGTTATAATAAATATTCTTTTATCTGCACTTATCGACGTGTTTATTTATATCTCCTAACATTTTAAACGAAAAACGCTTTCCCATCTTAAAAAATTTCATAAGAACAGAAAAAAATTAACAGATGAATGAAAAAATATGTATGTTCACAAATATTTCTAGATATATTTACAAAAATGTTTAGAAAATAAAAAATTTGCAAGAGTAAAAGACAAAATTTCACAAAAAAAAAAAAAAAAAATACAACATAACATTTTTTTCTTCTTACAAATGTGAGTTTTTAGAAAAGTAGGAAAAAAATTACATTTAGATTTTTTTTTTTTTTTCAAAAGTGAAAAAAAAATATTTTTACAAAAATATCTTTACAAAAAATATTTTTACAAAAAATTTTTTTACAAAAAATATTTTTACAAAAAAAAAAAAAAAAAAAAAAAAAAAATTACAAAAGTAAAAAAAAAAATTATAACATAAAAAATAATACAAAAAAAAATTACAAAATTTGTGAAAAAAATTTGCAAAAAAGTTATGAAAATGTTTCAAAAAATGATATTTTAAATAGTATTATAATGGTTGGCCAACCATCCAAGAATATCAAAGCGGTGGAGTGGCTATGCAGTAAAAGCTACATATCTTTAAGAGTGTACAGCGCCTAGAATGTGTAGTGTGGAAATCTGTTATGCAAACAGCGCAAAAAATTTCTATCCTTTAAATGTGCAATGATGCTGAAATCCAAAGAGCAGATCGCAGCGACATCAGCGATATATTTTCAAATTTTAATATAAACATCGTATTATTAAATCGTGTAGAACAAATCGTCTTGGAGTTTTGTCAATATCTATCAGATGTCACTGTAATCGGTTTTTCCATTTCAGTATCGTTTGTTATTTAAGGTATACAACATTTAACACATTTTTAAGTACTACTGGGATAGCCGATTTCCACACAATATTTTAGGCGCTCTAATTTCTGCGTCTAGATAAAATCGTCTTGCAGTTTAAGAAAATACCTTGCAGATGTCACTGTGATCGGTTTTTTGCATTTCAGCATCGTTTGATATTTAAGGGATCCAACATTTTAGCACATTTTTAAGTATTACTGGGATAACCGATTTCCACACAGTATTTTCTAGACCCTGTAGTGCTAATAAATATTGTGCCAGTACCTGGATTCAGATGGATTTTTCGCTGTTAGCGAGAGAAGATTGACCAATCAAAAGCTCTCATTTTTGCGAAATTTTCCTTCTTTGTAGCAATACAGGTACACTGTTAAAAATCTGCAAATTTGGCTGCATAGTCACTCCACCGCTTTTATAGAATATCTCTATTCTGACCAATGAGAATGCTCCATAATATCGTCAAGTAAACGTTTTCTATAAAAGCGGTGGAGTGGATGTGCAGTAAAAGCTACATATTCTTAACAGTGTACAGCGCCTAGAATAAATAGTGTGGAAATCTGTTATCCAAACAGCGCAAAAAATATATATCCCATAAATGCGCAATAATGCTGATATCCAAAGAGCCGATTGCAGCGACATGTGTGATATACTTTCAAAATTTCATGTAAACATCGTACTATTACAGCGTCTAGATCAAATCGCCTTGGATTTTTAGAAAATATCTTGCAGATGTCACTTTGGTCGGCTCTTTGGAATTCAGCATCATTTGATAATTAAGGGATCAATCATTTTAGCACATTTTTAAAGTATTGCTAATTTTTAAGTATTTTCTTGAACTCCAAGAATATCAAAGCGATGGAGTGGCTATGCAGTAAAAGCTACATATCTTTAAGAGTGTACAGCGCCTAGAATATGCTGTGTGGAAATATGTTATCCAAACAGCGCAAAAAATTTGTATCCTTTAAATGTGCAATGATGCTGAAATCCAAATTACAGATCGCAGCAACATCTGCGATATTTTTCCAATTTTAATATAAACATCGTATTATTACCTCTTGTAGAACAAATCGTTTTGGAGTTTTCGTCAATATCTATCAGATGTCACTGTAATCGGTTTTTTGCATTTCAGTATCATTTCTTATTTAAGGGATACAACAAATACACATTTTTAAGTATTACTAGGATAGCCGTTGACCACACTATATATTCTAGGCGCTGTAATTACTGCATTTAGACAAAATCTTCTTGGAGTTTTAGAAAATATCTTTCAGATGTTACTGTGATCGGTTTTTTGTATTTCAGCATCGTTTTATATTTAAGAGATCCAACATTTAACCACATTTTTAAGTATTACTGGGATAGCCGATTTCCACACTATATATTCTAGGCGCTGTAATTACTGCGTCTAGACAAAATCGTCTTGGAGTTTTAGAAAATATCTTGCAGATGTCAATGTGATCGGTTTTTTTCATTTCAGCATCGTTTGATATTTAAGGGTTCCAACATTTAACATATTTTTAAGTATTACTGGGATAGCCGATGTCCACACTATATATTCTAGGAGCTGTAATTACTGCGTCTAGACAAAATCGTCTTGGAGTTTTAGAAAATATCTTGCAGATGTCAGTGTGATCGGTTTTTTCCATTTCAGCATCGTTTGATATTTAAGGAATCCAACATTTTAGCACATTTTTAAGTATTACTGGAATAGCCGATTTCCACACTTTATATTCTAGGAGCTGTAATTACTGCGTCTAGACAAAATCGTCTTGGAGTTTCAGAAAATATCTTGCAAATGTCACTGTGATCGGTTTTTTGCATTTCAGCATCGTTTCATATTTAAAGGATCCAACATTTTAGCACATGCTTAAGTATTACTGGGATAGCCGATTTCCGCACTATATATTCTAGGCGCTGTAATTACTCCATCTAGACAAAATCGTCTTGGAGTTTTAGGAAATATCTTGCAGATGTCACTGTGATCGGTTTTTTTTTCATTTCAGCATCGTTAAATATTTAAGGGATCCTACATTTTAGCTCATTTTTAAGTATTACTGGGATAGGGGATTTCCACACTGTATATTCTACACTGTTAAAAATATCGTGAAAAATTACCTCTGTTTATAAAGGCTATCTATTTTCTGACCAATGAGAACGCTACATAAGTGCCCATGTGTCGTTCTCATTGGACAGAAAATAGATAGCCTTTAAAAACGAAGGTAATTTTTCAGGATATTTTTAACAGTGTAGACGCTGAAATTTCTGAGTCTACACGAAATAGTCTTGGAGTTTTAGAAAATATCTTGCAGATGTCAATGTGATCGGTTTTTTGAATTTCAGCATCGTTTGATATTTAAGTGATCCAACATTTTAGCACATTTTTATGTGTTACTACAGCGCCTAGAACAAATAGTGTGGAAATCTGTTATCCAAACAGCACAAAAAATTGCATCCTTTAAATGTGCAATGAAGCTTAAATCGAAAGAGCCGATCGCAGCGACATCTGGGATATATTTTTAAAATTTAATATAAACATCGTATTATTAGAACGTCTAGATCGAATCGTCTTGGATTTTTAGAAAATATCATGCAGATGTCAATGTAATCAGTTTTTTTGCATTTCAGCATCGTTTGATATTTAAGGGATCCAACATTTTAGCACATTTTTAAGTATTACTGGGAAAGCCGATTTCCACACTTTATATTCTAGGAGCTGTAATTACTGCGTCCAGACAAAATCGTCTTGGAGTTTCAGAAAATATCTTGCAGATGTCACTGTGATCGGTTTTTTGCATTTCAGCATCGTTTGATATTTAAAGGATCCAACATTTTAGCACATTTTTAAGTATTACTGGGATAGCCGATTTCCACAGTATATATTCTAGACGCTGAAATTACTGCGTCTAGACCAAATCGACTTACAGTTTTAGAAAATATCTTGCAGATGTCACTGTAATTGGCTCTTAGGACTTCAGCATCGTTTGATATTTAAGGGATCCAATATTTTACCAGTTTTATAAGTATTACTGGGATAACCGATTTCCACACTGTATTTTCTAGACACTGTGGTAGTAATAAATATTATTCCAGTGCCGGGATTCAGATAGAATTTTCGCTGCTAGAGAAAGAAGATTGACCAATCAGAAGCTCTCACTTTTGCGATCATTTCCCAGTTTGTAAAAATACAGATAAATTGTAAAAAATCTAAAAATTTCACTGCATAGTCACACCACCGCTTTTATAGAATATCTCTTTTCTGACCAATGAGAATGCTCCATAATATCGTCAAGTAAACGTTTTCTATAAAAGCGGTGGAGTGGATATGCGGTAAAAGCTACATATTCTTAACAGTGTACGGCGCCTAGAATAAACAGTGTGGAAATCTGTTATCCAAACAGCGCAAAAAATGTTTATCCCATAAATGTGCAATAATGCTGATATCCAAAGAGCCGATTGCTGCGACATGTTTGATATATTTTCAAATTTTCATGTAAACATCGTACTATTGCAGCGTCTAGATCTTCGTCTTGGATTTTTAGTAAATACCTTGCAGATGTCACTGTGATCGGCTCTTTGGATTTCAGCATCATTTGACATTTAAGCGATCAACCATTTTATCACATTTTTAAAGTATTGCTCATTTTTAAGTATTTTCTGAAACTCCAAGAATATCAAAGCGGTGGAGTGGCTATGCAGTAAAAGCTACATATCTTTAAGAGTGTACAGCCCTAGAATGTGTAGTGTGGAAAACTGTTATCCAAACAGCGCAAAAAATTTGTATCCTTTAAATGTGCAATGATGCTGAAATCCAAAGAGCAAATCGCAACGACATCAGCGATATATTTTCAAATTTTAATATAAACATCGTATTATTAAATCGTGTAGAACAAATCGTCTCTGAGTTTTGTCAATATCTACCAGATGTCACTGTAATCAGTGTTTTGCATTTCAGTATCGTTTCTTATTTAAGGGATACAACAAATACATATTTTTAAGTATTAGTAGGATAGCCGATGACCACACTATATATTCTAGGCGCTGTAATTACTGCATCTAGACCAAATCGTCTTGGGGTTTTAGAAAATATCTTGCATATGTCACTGTGATCGGTTTTTTGTATTTCAGCATCGTTTGATATTTAAGGGATCCAACATTTTAGCACATTTTTAAGTATTACTGGGATAGCCGATTTCCGCAGTATAAGGAAAGGGCATGTTTACAAACAAACACTTCTATCAACCAATCTACCAACTACATTTTTGCTATAAACATGATTGCAGGAATATTCTTGGCGACGTAGGCCAATCATATCAGAGACGAGTTAAACGTAGACCAATCAAATTTCCCTAGCTCAGGTAGAACAGGTAGGAGTCATAAATAACGGACGTGTTTTCTTGCTGAACCAACAGTAATTCAACCTCAGTGACGTCAACTGCCCTTTCCTTATATAATCTAGACGCTGTAATTACTGCGTCTAGACCAAATCGGCTTAGAGTTTTAGAAAATATCTTGCAGATGTCACTGTGATTGGCTCTTTGGACTTCAGCATCGTTTGATATTTAAGGGATCCAATATTTTACCAGTTTTATAAGTATTACTGGGATAAACGATTTCCACACTGTATTTTCTAGACACTGTGGTGCTAATAAATATTTTTCCAGTGCCGGGATTCAGATAGATTTTTCGCTGTTAGCGAAAGAAGATTGACCAATCAGAAGCTCTCACTTTTGCGAACATTTCCCAGTTTGTAAAAATACAGGTAAACAGTTAAAAATCTGCAAATTTCACTGCATAGTCACTCCTCCGCTTTTATAGAATATCTCTATTCTGAACAATGAGAATGCTCCATAATATCGTCAAGTAAACGTTTTCTATAAAGCGGTCGAGTGGTTATGCAGTAAAAGCTACATATTCTTAACAGTGTACAGCGCCTAGAATAAGTAGCGTGGAAATATGTTGTCCAAAGAGCTCTAAAAATTTGCATTGCTTAAATGTGCAATGATGCTGAAATCTAAAGAGCCGATCGCAGCGACATCTGCGGTATACTTTAAAATTCAGAGAAAACATCTGGACAAAATCGTCTTGGATTTTTAGAAAATATCCTGCAGATGATCAAATGATTTTTATGTTAATAAAAACTTATATGGTTGTTTTCGAACGACCACTGAAAAGGTGCTTCGCACCAAAAGTTTCAACAAGGACACACATTTTTAATGTAGGACAACTTATATTTTAACCTTTGTAACCACTCTCTGTAAACATTGTACCGTAGGGATTTAAGGGATCCAACATTTTACCACTTTTTTAAGTATTGCTGGGATAGCCGATTTCCAAACTATATATTCTAGGCGCTGTAATTACTGCGTCTAGACAAAATCGTCTTGGAGATTTAGAAAATATCTTGCAGATGTCACTGTGATCGCTTTTTTGCATTTCAGCATCGTTTGCTATTTAAGGGATCCAACATTTAACACATTTTTAAGTATTACTGGGATAGCCGATGTCCAGACTATATATTCTAGGAGCTGTAATTACTGCGTCTAGACCAAATCGTCTTGGGGTTTTAGAAAATATCTTGCATATGTCACCGTCATCGGTTTTTTGCATTTCAGCATCGTTTGATATTTAAGGGATCCAACATTTTAGCACATTTTTAAGTGTTACTTGGATAGCCGATTTCCAAACTATATATTCTAGGCGCTGTAATTACTGCGTCTAGACAAAATCGTCTTGGAGTTTTAGAAAATATCTTGCAGATGTCACTGTGATCGGTTTTTTCCATTTCAGCATCGTTTGATATTTAAGGGATCCAACATTTTAGCACATTTTTAAGTTTTACTGGGATAGCCGATTTCCACACTATATATTCTGGGCGCTGTAATTACTGCGTCTAGACAAAATCGTCTTGGAGTTTTAGGAAATATCTTGCAGATGTCACTGTGATCGGTTTTTTTTCATTTCAGCATCGTTAGATATTTAAGGGATCCTACATTTTAACTCATTTTTAAGTATTACTGGGATAGGGGATTTCCACACTGTATATTCTAGACGCTGTAATTTCTGAGTCTAGACGAAATAGTCTTGGAGTTTTAGAAAATATCTTGCAGATGTCAATGTGATCCGTTTTTTGCATTTCAGATTCGTTTGATATTTAAGAGATCCAACATTTTAGCACATTTTTATGTATTACTACAGCGCCTAGAATAAATGGTGTGGAAATCTGTTATCCAAACATCGCAAAATATTTCTATCCTTTAAATGTGCAATGAAGCTTAAATCCAAAGTGAAGCTCCAAAGCAAACTCTGGGATATATTTTTAAAATTTAATATAAACATCGTATTATTGCAGCATCTAGATCGAATCATCTTGGCTTTTTAGAAAATATCTTGCAGATGTCACTGTGATTGGTTTTTTTTTTATTTCAGTATCGTTAGATATTTAAGGGATCCTACATTTTAGCTCATTTTTAAGTATTACTGGGATAGGGTATTTCCACACTGTATATTCTACACTGTCAAAAATATCGTGAAAAATTACCTCTGTTTATAAAGGCTATCTATTTTCTGACCAATGAGAACGCTACATAAGCGCCCATGTGTCGTTCTCATTGGACAGAAAATAGATAGCCTTTAAAAACGGAGGTAAATTTTCACGATATTTTTAACAGTGTAGACGCTGTAATTTCTGAGTCTAGACGAAATAGTCTTGGAGTTTTAGAAAATATCTTGCAGATGTCAATGTGATCAGTTTTTTGAATTTCAGCATCGTTTGATATTTAAGGGATCCAATATTTTACCAGTTTTATAAGTATTACTGGGATAAACGATTTCCACACTGTATTTTCTAGACACTGTGGTGCTAATAAATATTATTCCAGTGCCGGGATTCAGATAGATTTTTCGCTGTTAGCGAAAGAAGATTGACCAATCAGAAGCTCTCACTTTTGCGAACATTTCCCAGTTTGTAAAAATACAGGTAAACAGTTAAAAATCTGCAAATTTCACTGCATAGTCACTCCTCCGCTTTTATAGAATATCTCTATTCTGAACAATGAGAATGCTCCATAATATCGTCAAGTAAACGTTTTCTATAAAGCGGTCGAGTGGTTATGCAGTAAAAGCTACATATTCTTAACAGTGTACAGCGCCTAGAATAAGTAGCGTGGAAATATGTTGTCCAAAGAGCTCTAAAAATTTGCATTGCTTAAATGTGCAATGATGCTGAAATCTAAAGAGCCGATCGCAGCGACATCTGCGGTATACTTTAAAATTCAGAGAAAACATCTGGACAAAATCGTCTTGGATTTTTAGAAAATATCCTGCAGATGATCAAATGATTTTTATGTTAATAAAAACTTATATGGTTGTTTTCGAACGACCACTGAAAAGGTGCTTCGCACCAAAAGTTTCAACAAGGACACACATTTTTAATGTAGGACAACTTATATTTTAACCTTTGTAACCACTCTCTGTAAACATTGTACCGTAGGGATTTAAGGGATCCAACATTTTACCACTTTTTTAAGTATTGCTGGGATAACCGATTTCCACACTATTTATTCTAGACGCTGTAATTACTGCATCTAGACCAAATCGTGTTGGAAATTTAGAAAATATCTTGCAGATGTCACTGTGATCGTCTCTTTGCATTTCAGCTTCCAACATTTTAGCAAGGGATCCAACATTTTACCACTTTTTTAAGTATTGCTGGGATAACCGATTTCTACACAATTTATTCTAGACGCTGTAATTACAGCGTCTAGATCAAATCGTCTTGGATTTTTAGTAAATACCTTGCAAATGTTACTGCGATCGGCTCTTTGGATTTCAGCATCATTTGAAATTTAAGAGATCAACCATTTTAGCACATTTTTAAAGTATTGCTCATTTTTAAGAATTTTCTGAAACTCCAAGAATATCAAAGAGGTGGAGTGGCTATGCAGTAAAAGCTACATATCTTTAAGAGTGTACAGCGCCTAGAATGTGTAGCGTGGAAATCTGTTATCCAAACAGCGCAAAAAATTTGTATCCTTTAAATGTGCAATGATGCTGAAATCCAAAGAGCAGATCGCAGCGACATCAGCGATATATTTTCAAATTTTAATATAAACATCGTATTATTAAATCGTGTAGAATAAATCGTCTTGGACTTTTGTCAATATCTACCAGATGTCACTGTAATCGGTTTTTTGCATTTCAGTATCGTTTCTTATTTAAGGGATACAACATATACACATTTTTAAGTATTAGTAGGATAGCCGATGACCACACTATGTATTCTAGGCGCTGTAATTACTGAATCTAGACCAAATCGTCTTGGGGTTTTAGAAAATATCTTGCATATGTCACTGTGATCGGTTTTTTGTATTTCAGCATCGTTTTATATTTAAGGGATCCAACATTCTAGCACATTTTTAAGGGTTACTTGGATAGCCGATTTCCAAACTATATATTCTAGGCGCTGTAATTACTGCGTCTAGACAAAATCGTCTTGGAGATTTAGAAAATATCTTGCAGATGTCACTGTGATCGCTTTTTTGCATTTCAGCATCGTTTGCTATTTAAGGGATCCAACATTTAACACATTTTTAAGTATTACTGGGATAGCCGATGTCCAGACTATATATTCTAGGAGCTGTAATTACTGCGTCTAGACCAAATCGTCTTGGGGTTTTAGAAAATATCTTGCATATGTCACCGTCATCGGTTTTTTGCATTTCAGCATCGTTTGATATTTAAGGGATCCAACATTTTAGCACATTTTTAAGTGTTACTTGGATAGCCGATTTCCAAACTATATATTCTAGGCGCTGTAATTACTGCGTCTAGACAAAATCGTCTTGGAGTTTTAGAAAATATCTTGCAGATGTCACTGTGATCGGTTTTTTCCATTTCAGCATCGTTTGATATTTAAGGGATCCAACATTTTAGCACATTTTTAAGTTTTACTGGGATAGCCGATTTCCACACTATATATTCTGGGCGCTGTAATTACTGCGTCTAGACAAAATCGTCTTGGAGTTTTAGGAAATATCTTGCAGATGTCACTGTGATCGGTTTTTTTTCATTTCAGCATCGTTAGATATTTAAGGGATCCTACATTTTAACTCATTTTTAAGTATTACTGGGAGAGGGGATTTCCACACTGTATATTCTAGACGCTGTAATTTCTGAGTCTAGCCGAAATAGTCTTGGAGTTTTAGAAAATATCTTGCAGATGTCAATGTGATCCGTTTTTGCATTTCAGATTCGTTTGATATTTAAGAGATCCAACATTTTAGCACATTTTTATGTATTACTACAGCGCCTAGAATAAATGGTGTGGAAATCTGTTATCCAAACATCGCAAAATATTTCTATCCTTTAAATGTGCAATGAAGCTTAAATCCAAAGTGAAGCTCCAAAGCAAACTCTGGGATATATTTTCAAAATTTAATATAAACATCGTATTATTGCAGCATCTAGATCGAATCATCTTGGCTTTTTAGAAAATATCTTGCAGATGTCACTGTGATTGGTTTTTTTTTTATTTCAGTATCGTTAGATATTTAAGGGATCCTACATTTTAGCTCATTTTTAAGTATTACTGGGATAGGGTATTTCCACACTGTATATTCTACACTGTCAAAAATATCGTGAAAAATTACCTCTGTTTATAAAGGCTATCTATTTTCTGACCAATGAGAACGCTACATAAGCGCCCATGTGTCGTTCTCATTGGACAGAAAATAGATAGCCTTTAAAAACGGAGGTAAATTTTCACGATATTTTTAACAGTGTAGACGCTGTAATTTCTGAGTCTAGACGAAATAGTCTTGGAGTTTTAGAAAATATCTTGCAGATGTCAATGTGATCGGTTTTTTGAATTTCAGCATCGTTTGATATTTAAGGGATCCATCATTTTAGCACATATTTATGTGTTACTACAGCGCCTAGAACAAATGGTGTGGAAATCTGTTATCCAAACAGCGCAAAAAATTGCATCCTTTAAATGTGCAATGAAGCTTAAATCGAAAGAGCCGATCGCAGCGACATCTGGGATATATTTTTAAAATTTAATATAAACATCGTATTATTAGAAAGTCTAGATCGAATCGTCTTGAATTTTTAGAAAATATCATGCAGATGTCAATGTAATCAGTTTTTTTACATTTCAGCATCGTTTGATATTTAAGGGATGCAACATTTTAGCACATTTTTAAGTATTACTGGGATAGCCGATTTCCACACATTATATACTAGGAGCTGTAATTACTGCGTCTAGACGAAATAGTCTTGGAGTTTTAGAAAATATCTTACAGATGTCAATGTGATCGGTTTTTGCATTTCAGCATCGTTTGATATTTAAGGGATCCAACATTTTAGCACATTATTATGTATTACTACAGCGCCTAGAATAAATGGTGTGGAAATCTGTTATCCAAACATCGCAAAAAAATTTGTATCCTTTAAATGTGCAATGAAGCTTAAATCCAAAGTGAAGATCGCTGCAAACTCTGGGATATATTTTTAAAATTTAATATAAACATCGTATTATTGCAGCATCTAGATCGAATCATCTTGGATTTTTAGAAAATATCTTGCAGATGTCACTGTGATCGGTTTTTTTTTCATTCCAGCATCGTCAGATATTTAAGGGATCCTACATTTTAGCTCATTTTTAAGTATTACTGGGATAGGGTATTTCCCCACATAATATTCTAGGAGCTGTAATTACTGCGTCTAGACAAAATCGTCTTGGAGTTTCAGAAAATATCTTGCAGATGTCACTGTGATCGGTTTTTTGCATTTCAGCATCGTTTGATATTTAAGGGATCCAACATTTTAGCACATTTTTAAGTATTACTGGGATAGCCGATTTCCCCACATTATATTCTAGGAGCTGTAATTACTGCGTCTAGACAAAATCGTCTTGGAGTTTCAGAAAATATCTTGCAGATGTCACTGTGATCGGTTTTTTGCATTTCAGCATCGTTTGATATTTAAGGGATCCAACATTTTAGCACATTTTTAAGTATTACTGGGATAGCCGATTTCCACACAATATATTCTAGGCGCTGTAATTACTGCGTCTAGACGAAATCGTCTTGGAGTTTTAGGAAATATCTTGCAGATGTCACTGTGAACGGTTTTTTTCATTTCAGCATCGTTAGATATTTAAGGGATCCTGCATTTTAACACATTTTTAAGTATTACTGCGATAGGGGATTTATACACTGTATATTCTAGACGCTGTAATTTCTGAGTCTAGACGAAATAGTCTTGGAGTTTTAGAAAATATCTTACAGATGTCAATGTGATCGGTTGTTGCATTTCAGCATCGTTTGATATTTAAGGGATCCAACATTTTAGCACATTATTATGTATTACTTCAGCGCCTAGAATAAATGGTGTGGAAATCTGTTATCCAAACATCGCAAAAAAATTTGTATCCTTTAAATGTGCAATGAAGCTTAAATCCAAAGTGAAGATCGCTGCAAACTCTGGGATATATTTTTAAAATTTAATATAAACATCGTATTATTGCAGCATCTAGATCGAATCATCTTGGATTTTTAGAAAATATCTTGCAGATGTCACTGTGATCGGGTTTTTTTTCATTTCAGCACCGTTAGATATTTAAGGGATCTACATTTTAGCTCATATTTATGTAATACTACAGGGCCTAGAATAAATAGTGTGGAAATCTGTTATCCAAACATCGCAAAAAAATTTGTATCCTTTAAATGTGCAATGAAGCTTAAATCCAAAGTGAAGATCGCTGCAAACTCTGGGATATATTTTTAAAATTTAATATAAACATCGTATTATTGCAGCATCTAGATCGAATCATCTTGGATTTTTAGAAAATATCTTGCAGATGTCACTGTGATCGGGTTTTTTTTCATTTCAGCATCGTTTGATATTTAAGGGATCCAACATTTTAGCACATTATTATGTATTACTTCAGCGCCTAGAATAAATGGTGTGGAAATCTGTTATCCAAACATCGCAAAAAAATTTGTATCCTTTAAATGTGCAATGAAGCTTAAATCCAAAGTGAAGATCGCTGCAAACTCTGGGATATATTTTTAAAATTTAATATAAACATCGTATTATTGCAGCATGTAGATCGAATCATCTTGGATTTTCAGAAAATATCTTGCAGATGTCACTGTGATCGGGTTTTTTTTCATTTCAGCATCGTTTGATATTTAAGGGATCCAACATTTTAGCACATTATTATGTATTACTTCAGCGCCTAGAATAAATGGTGTGGAAATCTGTTATCCAAACATCGCAAAAAAATTTGTATCCTATAAATGTGCAATGAAGCTTAAATCCAAAGTGAAGATCGCTGCAAACTCTGGGATATATTTTTAAAATTTAATATAAACATCGTATTATTGCAGCATCTAGATCGAATCATCTTGGATTTTTATAAAATATCTTGCAGATGTCACTGTGATCGGGTTTTTTTTCATTTCAGCACCGTTAGATATTTAAGGGATCTACATTTTAGCTCATATTTATGTATTACTACAGGGCCTAGAATAAATAGTGTGGAAATCTGTTATCCAAACATCGCAAAAAAATTTGTATCCTTTAAATGTGCAATGAAGCTTAAATCCAAAGTGAAGATAGCTGCAAACTCTGGGATATATTTTTAAAATTTAATATAAACATCGTATTATTGCAGCATCTAGATCGAATCATCTTGGCTTTTTAGAAAATATCTTGCAGATGTCACTGTGATCGGTTTTTCTTTCATTTCAGCATCGTTAGATATTTAAGGGATCCTACATTTAACTCATTTTTAAGTATTACTGGGATAGAGGATTTCCACACGGTATATTCTACACTGTCAAAAATATCGTGAAAAATTACCTCTGTTTATAAAGGCTTTCTATTTTCTGACCAATGAGAACGCTACATAAGCGCCCATGTGTCGTTCTCATTGGAGAGAAAAGAGATAGCCTTTAAAAACGGAGGTAATTTTTCACGATATTTTTAACAGTGTAGACGCTGTAATTTCTGAGTCTAGACGAAATAGTCTTGGAGTTTTAGAAAATATCTTGCAGATGTCAATGTGATCGGTTTTTTGAATTTCAGCATCGTTTGATATTTAAAGGATCCATCATTTTAGCACATTTTTATGTGTTACTACAGCGCCTGTAACAAATAGTGTGGAAATCTGTTATCCAAACAGCGCAAAAAAATTGCATCCTTTAAATGTGCAATGAAGCTTAAATCGAAAGAACCGATCGCAGCGACATCTGGGATATATTTTTAAAATTTAATATAAACATCGTATTATTAGAACGTCTAGATAATATGTCACCGTGATCGGTTTTTTGCATTTCAGAAATCGTTTGATATTTAAGGGATCCAACATTTTAGCACATTTTTAAGTGTTACTTGGATAGCCGATTTCCAAACTATATATTCTAGGCGCTGTAATTACTGCATCTAGACCAAATCGTCTAGGTGTTTTAGAAAATATCTTGCATATGTCACTGTGATCGGTTTTTTGCATTTCAGCATCGTTAGATATTTAAGGGATCCTACATTTTAGCTCATTTTTAAGTATTACTGGGATAGGGTATTTCCACACTGTATATTCTACACTGTCAAAAATATCGTGAAAAATTACCTCTGTTTATAAAGGCTGCCTATTTTCTGACCAATGAAAACGCAACATAAGCGCCCATGTGTCGTTCTCATTGGACAGAAAATAGATAGCCTTTAAAAACGGAGGTAATTTTTCAAGATATTTTTAACAGTGTAGACGCTGTAATTTCTGAGTCTGGACGAAATAGTCTTGGAGTTTTAGAAAATATCTTGCAGATGTCAATGTGATCGGTTTTTTGAATTTCAGCATCGTTTGATTTTTAAGGGATCCAACATTTTAGCACATTTTTATGTGTTACTACAGCGCCTAGAACAAATAGTGTGGAAATCTGATATCCAAACAACGCAAAAAAATTGCATCCTTTAAATGTGCAATGAAGCTAAAATCGAAAGAGACGATCGCAGCGACATCTGGGATATATATTTTTAAAATTTAATATATACATCGTATTATTAGAACGTCTAGATCGAATCGTCTTGTATATTTAGAAAATATCATGCAGATGTCAATGTAATCAGTTTTTTTGCATTTCAGCATCGTTTGATATTTAAGGGATCCAACATTTTAGCACATTTTTAAGTATTACTGGGATAGGCGATTTCCACACATTATATTCTAGGAGCTGTAATTACTGCGTCTAGACAAAATCGTCTTGGAGTTTCAGAAAATATCTTGCAGATGTCACTGTGATCGGTTTTTTCCAGTTCAGCATCGTTTGATATTTAAGGGATCCAACATTTTAGCACATTTTTAAGTATTACTGGGATAGCCGATTTCCACACGTTATATTCTAGGAGCTGTAATTTCTGAGTCTAGACGAAATAGTCTTGGAGTTTTAGAAAATATCTTACAGATGTCAATGTGATCGGTTTTTGCATTTCAGCATCGTTTGATATTTAAGGGATCCAACATTTTAGCACATTATTATGTATTACTACAGCGCCTAGAATAAATGGTGTGGAAATCTGTTATCCAAACATCGCAAAAAAATCTGTATCCTTTAAATGTGCAATGAAGCTTAAATCCAAAGTGAAGATCGCTGCAAACTCTGGGATATATTTTTAAAATTTAATATAAACATCGTATTATTGCAGCATCTAGATCGAATCATCTTGGATTTTTAGAAAATATCTTGCAGATGTCACTGTGATCGGTTTTTTTTTCATTCCAGCATCGTCAGATATTTAAGGGATCCTATATTTTAGCTCATTTTTAAGTATTACTGGGATAGGGTATTTCCACACTGTATATTCTACACTGTCAAAAATTTCGTGAAAAATTACATCTGTTTTTAAAGGCTATCTATTTTCTGACCAATGAGAACGCTACATAAGCGCCCATGTGTCGTTCTCATTGGACAGAAAATAGATAGCCTTTAAAAACGGAGGTAAATTTTCATGATATTTTTAACAGTGTAGACTAAGCTTAAATCGAAAGAGCCGATCGCAGCGACATCTGGGATATATTTTTAAAATTTAATATAAACATCGTATTATTAGAACGTCTAGATCGAATCGTCTTGGATTTTTAGAAAATATCATGCAGATGTCAATGTAATCAGTTTTTTTTGCATTTCAGCATCGTTTGATATTTAAGGGATCCAACATTTTAGCACATTTTTAAGTATTACTGGGATAGCCGATTTCCCCACATTATATTCTAGGAGCTGTAATTACTGCGTCTAGACAAAATCGTCTTGGAGTTTCAGAAAATATCTTGCAGATGTCACTGTGATCGGTTTTTTGCATTTCAGCATCGTTTGATATTTAAGGGATCCAACATTTTAGCACATTTTTAAGTATTACTGGGATAGCCGATTTCCACACAATATATTCTAGGCGCTGTAATTACTGCGTCTAGACGAAATCGTCTTGGAGTTTTAGGAAATATCTTGCAGATGTCACTGTGATCGGTTTTTTTCATTTCAGCATCGTTAGATATTTAAGGGATCCTGCATTTTAACTCATTTTTAAGTATTACTGCGATAGGGGATTTCCACACTGTATATTCTAGACGCTGTAATTTCTGAGTCTAAACGAAATAGTCTTGGAGTTTTAGAAAATATCTTACAGATGTCAATGTGATCGGTTGTTGCATTTCAGCATCGTTTGATATTTAAGGGATCCAACATTTTAGCACATTATTATGTATTACTACAGCGCCTAGAATAAATGGTGTGGAAATCTGTTATCCAAACATCGCAAAAAACTTTGTATCCTTTAAATGTGCAATGAAGCTTAAATCCAAAGTGAAGATCGCTGCAAACTCTGGGATATATTTTTAAAATTTAATATAAACATCGTATTATTGCAGCATCTAGATCGAATCATCTTGGATTTTTAGAAAATATCTTGCAGATGTCACTGTGATCGGGTTTTTTT
The DNA here is from genome assembly GCA_963932465.1 of Maratus speciosus. Lineage (NCBI taxonomy): Eukaryota > Metazoa > Arthropoda > Arachnida > Araneae > Salticidae > Maratus > Maratus speciosus. The sequence goes on from OZ010786.1 coordinate 687,368,856, forward strand.
TCATTTCAGCATCGTTAGATATTTAAGGGATCCTACATTTTAGCTCATTTTTAAGTATTACTGGGATAGGGTATTTCCACACTGTATATTCTACGCTGTCAAAAATATCGTGAAAAATTACCTCTGTTTATAAAGGCTATCTATTTTCTGACCAATGAGAACGCTACATAAGCACCCATGTGTCGTTCTCATTGGACAGAAAATAGATAGCCTTTAAAAACGGAGGTAAATTTTCACGATATTTTTAACAGTGTAGACGCTGTAATTTCTGAGTCTAGACGAAATAGTCTTGGAGTTTTAGAAAATATCTTGCAGATGTCAATGTGATCGGTTTTTTGAATTTCAGCATCGTTTGATATTTAAGGGATCCAACATTTTAGCACATTTTTAAGTATTACTGGGATAGCCGATTTCCACAGTATAAGGAAAGGGCATGTTTACAAACAAACACTTCTATCAACCAATCTACCAACTACATTTTTGCCATAAACATCATAGCAGGAATAATCTTGGCGACGTAGGCCAATCATATCAGAGACGAGTTAAACGTAGACCAATCAAATTTCTCTAGCTCATGCGTACTGGTAGGAGTCATAAAGAACGGACGTGTTTTCTTGCTGAACCAATAGTAATTCAAACAACAGTGACGTCAGCTGCCCTTTCCTTATATATTCTAGACGCTGTAATTACTGCGTCTAGACCAAATCGCCTCAGAGTTTTAGAAAATATCTTGCAGATGTCACTGTGATCGGCTCTTTGGTCTTCAGCATCGTTTGATATTTAAGGGATCCAGTATTTTACCAGTTTTATAAGTATTACTGGGATAACCGATTTCCACACTGTATTTTCTAGACACTGTGGTGCTAATAAATATTATTCCAGTGCCGGGATTCAGATAGATTTTTCGCTGTTAGCGAAAGAAGATTGACCAATCAGAAGCTCTCACTTTTGCGAACATTTCCCAGTTTATAAAAATACAGCTAAACTGTAAAAATCTGCAAATTTCACTGCATAGTCACTCCACCGCTTTTATAGACTATCTCTTTTCTGACCAATGAGAATGCTCCATAATATCGTCAAGTAAACGTTTTCTATAAAGCGGTGGATTGGTTATGCAGTAAAAGCTACATATTCTTAACAGTGTACAGCGCCTAGAATAAGTAGCGTGGAAATATGTTGTCCAAAGAGCTCTAAAAATTTGTATTGCTTAAATGTGCAATGATGCTGAAATCTAAAGAGCCGATCGCAGCGACATCTGCGGTATACTTTAAAATTCAGAGAAAACATCTGGACAAAATCGTCTTGGATTTTTAGAAAATATCCTGCAGATGATCAGATGGTTTTTATGTTAATAAAAATTTATATGGTTGTTTTCGAACGACCACTGAAAAGGTGTTTCGCACCAAAAGTTTCAACAAGGACACACATTTTTAATGTAGGACAACTTATATTTTAACGTTTGTAACCACTCTCTGTAAACATCGTACCGTAGGGATTTAAGGGATCCAACATTTTACCACTTTTTTAAGTATTGCTGGGATAACCGATTTCCACACTATTTATTCTAGACGCTGTAATTACTGCATCTAGACCAAATCGTGTTGGAGTTTTAGAAAATATCTTGCAGATGTCACTGTGATCGGCTCTTTGCATTTCAGCATCGTTTGATATTTAAGGGATCACATTTTACCAATTTTTTAAGTATTACTGGGATAGCGGATTTCCAAACTATATATTTTTGACGCAGTAATTACTGCGTCTAGACCAAATCGTGTTGGATTTTTAGAAAATATCTTGCAGATGTCACTGTAATCGGCTCTTTGAATTATAGCATCTTTTGATATTTAAGGGATCCAACATTTTAGCACATTTTTAAGTATTACTGTGATAGCCGATTTCCACACTATATATTCTAGACGCTGTAATTACTGCGTCTAGAGCAAATCGTCTTAGAGTTTTAGAAAATATCTTGCAGATGTCACTGTGATCGGCTCTTTGGATTTCAGCATCGTTTGATATTTAAGGGATCCAATATTTTACCAGTTTTTAAAGTATTACTGGGATAGCCGATTTCCATACTATATATTCTAGACGCTGTAGTGCTAATAAATATTGTGCAAGTACCGGGATTCAGATAGATTTTTCGCTGTTAGCGAGAGAAGATTGACCAATCAGAAGCTCTCATTTTTGCGAAATTTTCCTTGTTTGTACAAATACAGGTACACTGTTAAAAATCTGCAAATTTGGCTGCATAGTCACTCTACCGCATTTATAGAATATCTGTATTCTGACCAATGAGAATGCTCCATTATATCGTCAAGTAAACGTTTTCTATAAAAGCGGTGGAGTGGATGTGCAGTAAAAGCTACATATTCTTAACAGTGTACAGCGCCTAGAATAAATAGTGTGGAAATCTGTTATCCAAACAGCGCAAAAAATATATATCCCATAAATGTGCAATAATGCTCATATCCAAAGAGCCGATTGCAGCGACATGTGCGATATACTTTCAAATTTTCATGTAAACATCGTACTATTACAGCGTCTAGATCAAATCGCCTAGGTTTTTTACAAAATATCTTGCAGATGTCAATTTGATCGGCTCTTTGGATTTCAGCATCATTTGATATTTAAGGGATCAACCATTTTAGCACATTTTTAAAGTATTGCTCATTTTTAAGTATTTTCTTGAACTCCAAGAATATCAAAGCGATGGAGTGGCAATGCAGTAAAAGCTACATATCTTTAAGAGTGTACAGCGCCTAGAATATATGTGTGGAAATCTGTTATCCAAACAGCGCAAAAAATTTGTATCCTTTAAATATGCAATGATGCTGAAATCCAAAGAGCAGATCGCAGCGACATCAGCGATATATTTACAGTTTTTAATATAAACATCGTATTATTAAATCGTGTAGAACAAATCGTCTTGGAGTTTTGTCAATATCTACCAGATGTCACTGTAATCGGTTTTTTGCATTTCAGTATCGTTTCTTATTTAAGGGATACAACAAATACACATTTTTAAGTATTAGTAGGATAGCCGATGACCACACTATATATTCTGGGCGCTGTAATCTAGACCAAATCCTCTTGGGGTTTTAGAAAATATCTTGCATATGTCACTGTGATCGGTTTTTTGTATTTCAGCATCGTTTTATATTTAAGAGATCCAACATTTTAGCACATTTTTAAGTGTTACTGGGATAGCCGATATCCACACTATATATTCTAAGCGCTGCAATTACTGCGTCTAGACAAAATCGTCTTGGAGATTTAAAAAATATATTGCAGGTGTCACTGTGATCGGTTTTTTGCATTTCAGCATCGTTTGATATTTAAGGGTTCCAACATTTAACACATTTTTAAGTATTACTGGGATAGCCGATGTCCACACTATATATTCTAGGAGCTGTGATTACTGCGTCTAGACAAAATCGTCTTGGCGTTTTAGAAAATATCTTGCAGATGTCAGTGTGATCGGTTTTTTCCATTTCAGCATCGTTTGATATTTAAGGAATCCAACATTTTAGCACATTTTTAAGTATTACTGGGATAGCCGATTTCCACACTTTATATTCTAGGAGCTGTAATTACTGCGTCTAGACAAAATCGTCTTGGAGTTTCAGAAAATATCTTGCAAATGTCACTGTGATCGGTTTTTTGCATTTCAGCATCGTTTCATATTTAAGGGATCCAACATTTTAGCACATGCTTAAGTATTACTGGGATAGCCGATTTCCGCACTATATATTCTAGGCTCTATAATTACTGCGTCTAGACAAAATCGTCTTGGAGTTTTAGGAAATATCTTGCAGATGTCACTGTGATCGGTTTTTTTTTCATTTCAGCATCGTTAGATATTTAAGGGATCCTACATTTTAGCTCATTTTTAAGTATTACTGGGATAGGGGATTTCCACACTGTATATTCTACACTGTTAAAAATATCGTGAAAAATTACCTCTGTTTATAAAGGCTATCTATTTTCTGACCAATGAGAACGCTACATAAGCGCCCATGTGTCGTTCTCATTGGACAGAAAATAGATAGCCTTTAAAAACGAAGGTAATTTTTCAGGATATTTTTAACAGTGTAGACGCTGAAATTTCTGAGTCTACACGAAATAGTCTTGGAGTTTTCAAAAATATCTTGCAGATGTCAATGTGATCGGTTTTTTGAATTTCAGCATCGTTTGATATTTAAGGGATCCAACATTTTAGCACATTTTTATGTGTTACTACAGCGCCTAGAACAAATCGTGTGGAAATCTGTTATCCAAACAGCACAAAAAAATTGCATCCTTTAAATGTGCAATGAAGCTTAAATCGAAAGAGCCGATCGCAGCGACATCTGGGATATATTTTTAAAATTTAATATAAACATCGTATTATTAGAACGTCTAGATTGAATCGTCTTGGATTTTTAGAAAATATCATGCAGATGTCAATGTAGTCAGTTTTTTTGCATTTCAGCATCGTTTGATATTTAAGGGATCCAACATTTTAGCACATTTTTAAGTATTACTGGGATAGCCGATTTCCACACTTTATATTCTTGGAGCTGTAATTACTGCGTCTAGACCAAATCGACTTACAGTTTTAGAAAATATCTTGCAGATGTCACTGTAATTGGCTCTTTGGACTTCAGCATCGTTTGATATTTAAGGGATCCAATATTTTACGAGTTTTATAAGTATTACTGGGATAACCGATTTCCACACTGTATTTTCTAGACACTGTGGTGGTAATAAATATTATTCCAGTGCCGGGATTCAGATAGAATTTTCGCTGCTAGAGAAAGAAGATTGACCAATCAGAAGCTCTCACTTTTGCGATCATTTCCCAGTTTGTAAAAATACAGGTAAACAGTTAAAAATCTGCAAATTTCACTGCATAGTCACTCCTCCGCTTTTATAGAATATCTCTATTCTGAACAATGAGAATGCTCCATAATATCGTCAAGTAAACGTTTTCTATAAAGCGGTCGAGTGGTTATGCAGTAAAAGCTACATATTCTTAACAGTGTACAGCGCCTAGAATAAGTAGCGTGGAAATATGTTGTCCAAAGAGCTCTAAAAATTTGCATTGCTTAAATGTGCAGTGATGCTGAAATCTAAAGAGCCGATCGCAGCGACATCTGCGGTATACTTTAAAATTCAGAGAAAACATCTGGACAAAAGAGTCTTGGATTTTTAGAAAATATCCTGCAGATGATCAAATGATTTTTATGTTAATAAAAACTTATATGGTTGTTTTCGAACGACCACTAAAAAGGTGCTTCGCACCAAAAGTTTCAACAAGGACAAACATTTTTAATGTAGGACAACTTATATTTTAACCTTTGTAACCACTCTCTGTAAACATTGTACCGTAGGGATTCAAGGGATCCAACATTTTACCACTTTTTTAAGTATTGCTGGGATAACCGATTTCCACACTATTTATTCTAGACGCTGTAATTACTGCATCTAGACCAAATCGTGTTGGAAATTTAGAAAATATCTTGCAGATGTCACTGTGATCGGCTCTTTGCATTTCAGCTTCCAACATTTTAGCAAGGGATCCAACATTTTACCACTTTTTTAAGTATTGCTGGGATAACCGATTTCCACACTATTTATTCTAGACGCTGTAATTACTGCGTCTAGAGCAAATCGTCTTAGAGTTTCAGAAAATATCTTGCAGATGTCACTGTGATCGGCTCTTTGGATTTCAGCATCGTTTGATATTTAAGGGATCCAATATTTTACCAGTTTTTTAAGTATTACTGGGATAGCCGATTTCCATGCTGTATATTCTAGACGCTGTAGTGCTAATAAATATTGTGCCAGTACCGGGATTCAGATAGATTTTTCGCTGTTAGCGAGAGAAGATTGACCAATCAGAAGCTCTCATTTTTGCGAAATTTTCCTTGTTTGTACAAATACAGGTACACTGTTAAAAATCTGCAAATTTGGCTGCATAGTCACTCCACCGCTTTTATAGAATATCTCTATTCTGACCAATGAGAATGCTCCATAATATCGTCAAGTAAGCGTTTTCTATAAAAGCGGAGGAGTGGATATGCAGTAAAAGCTATGTATTCTTAACAATGTACAGCGCCTAGAATAAATAGTGTGGAAATCTGTTATGCAAACAGCGCAAAAAATGTTTATCCCATAAATGTGCAATAATGCTCATATCCAAAGAGCCGATTGCTGCGACATGTGTGATATATTTTCAAATTTTCATGTAAACATCGTACTATTACAGCGTCTAGATCAAATCGTCTTGGATTTTTAGTAAATACCTTGCAAATGTCACTGTGATCGGCTCTTTGGATTTCAGCATCATTTGATATTTAAGGGATCAACCATTTTAGCACATTTTTAAAGTATTGCTCATTTTTAAGTATTTTCTTGAACTCCAAGAATATCAAAGCGATGGAGTGGCAATGCAGTAAAAGCTACATATCTTTAAGAGTGTACAGCGTCTAGAATATGTGTGTGGAAATCTGTTATCCAAACAGCGCAAAAAATTTGTATCCTTTAAATATGCAATGATGCTGAAATCCAAAGAGCAGATCGCAGCGACATCAGCGATATATTTACAGTTTTTAATATAAACATCGTATTATTAAATCGTGTAGAACAAATCGTCTTGGAGTTTTGTCAATATCTACCAGATGTCACTGTAATCGGTTTTTTGCATTTCAGTATCGTTTCTTATTTAAGGGATACAACAAATACACATTTTTAAGTATTAGTAGGATAGCCGATGACCACACTATATATTCTAGGCGCTGTAATCTAGACCAAATCATCTTGGGGTTTTAGAAAATATCTTGCATATGTCACTGTGATCGGTTTTTTGTATTTCAGCATCGTTTTATATTTAAGAGATCCAACATTTTAGCACATTTTTAAGTGTTACTGGGATAGCCGATATCCACACTATATATTCTAGGCGCTGCAATTACTGCGTCTAGACAAAATCGTCTTGGAGATTTAGAAAATATATTGCAGGTGTCACTGTGATCGGTTTTTTGCATTTCAGCATCGTTTGATATTTAAGGGTTCCAACATTTTAGCACATTTTTAAGTATTACTGGGATAGCCGATTTCCACTCTTTATATTCTAGGAGCTGTAATTACTGCGTCTAGACAAAATCGTCTTGGAGTTTTAGGAAATATCTTGCAGATGTCACTGTGATCGGTTTTTTTTTCATTTCAGCATCGTTAGATATTTAAGGGATCCTACATTTTAGCTCATTTTTAAGTATTACTGGGATAGGGGATTTCCACACTGTATATTCTACACTGTTAAAAATATCGTGAAAAATTACCTCTATCTATTTTCTGACCAATGAGAACGCTACATAAGCGCCCATGTGTCGTTCTCATTGGACAGAAAATAGATAGCCTTTAAAAACGAAGGTAATTTTTCGGGATATTTTTAACAGTGTAGACGCTGAAATTTCTGAGTCTACACGAAATATTCTTGGAGTTTTAGAAAATATCTTGCAGATGTCAATGTGATCGGTTTTTTGAATTTCAGCATCGTTTGATATTTAAGGGATCCAACATTTTAGCACATTTTTATGTGTTACTACAGCGCCTAGAACAAATAGTGTGGAAATCTGTTATCCAAACAGCACAAAAAAATTGCATCCTTTAAATGTGCAATGAAGCTTAAATCGAAAGAGCCGATCGCAGCGACATCTGGGATATATTTTTAAAATTTAATATAAACATCGTATTATTAGAACGTGCAGATCGAATCGTCTTGGATTTTTAGAAAATATCATGCAGATGTCAATGTAATCAGTTTTTTTGCATTTCAGCATCGTTTGATATTTAAGGGATCCAACATTTTAGCACATTTTTAAGTATTACTGGGATAGCCGATTTCCACACTTTATATTCTAGGAGCTGTAATTACTGCGTCCAGACAAAATCGTCTTGGAGTTTCAGAAAATATCTTGCAGATGTCACTGTGATCGGTTTTTTGCATTTCAGCATCGTTTGATATTTAAAGGATCCAACATTTTAGCACATTTTTAAGTATTACTGGTATAGCCGATTTCCACACTATATATTCTAGACACTGAAATTACTGCGTCTAGACCAAATCGACTTACAGTTTTAGAAAATATCTTGCAGATGTCACTGTAATTGGCTCTTTGGACTTCAGCATCGTTTGATATTTAAGGGATCCAATATTTTACCAGTTTTATAAGTATTACTGGGATAACCGATTTCCACACTGTATTTTCTAGACACTGTGGTGGTAATAAATATTATTCCAGTGCCGGGATTCAGATAGAATTTTCGCTGCTAGAGAAAGAAGATTGACCAATCAGAAGCTCTCACTTTTGCGATCATTTCCCAGTTTGTAAAAATACAGATAAATTGTAAAAAATCTAAAAATTTCACTGCATAGTCACTCCACCGCTTTTATAGAATATCTCTTTTCTGACCAATGAGAATACCCCATAATATCGTCAAGTAAACGTTTTCTATAAAGCGGTGGGGTGGTTATGCAGTAAAAGCTACATATTCTTAACAGTGTACAACGCCTAGAATAAATAGTAGCGTGGAAATATGTTGTCCAAAGAGCTCTAAAAATTTGTATTGCTTAAATGTGCAATGATGCTGAAATTTAAAGAGCGGATCGCAGCGACATCTGCGGTATACTTTAAAATTCAGAGAAAACATCTGGACAAAATCGTCTTGGATTTTTAGAAAATATCCTGCAGATGATCAGATGTTTTTTATGTTAATAAAAACTTATATGGTTGTTTTCGAACGACCACTGAAAAGGTGCTTCGCACCAAAAGTTTCAACAAGGACACACATTTTTAATGTAGAACAACTTATATTTTAACCTTTGTAACCACTCTCTGTAAACATTGTACCGTAGGGATTCAAGGGATCCAACATTTTACCACTTTTTTAAGTATTGCTTGGATAACCGATTTCCACACTATTTATTCCAGACGCTGTAATTACTGCATCTAGACCAAATCGTGTTGGAAATTTAGAAAATATCTTGCAGATGTCACTGTGATCGGCTCTTTGCATTTCAGCTTCCAACAAGGGATCCAACATTTTACCACTTTTTTAAGTATTGCTGGGATAACCGATTTCCACACTATTTATTCTAGACGCTGTAATTACTGCGTCTAGAGCAAATCGTCTCAGAGTTTCAGAAAATATCTTGCAGATGTCACTGTGATCGGCTCTTTGGATTTCAGCATCGTTTGATATTTAAGGGATCCAATATTTTACCAGTTTTTTAAGTATTACTGGGATAGCCGATTTCCATGCTGTATATTCTAGACGCTGTAGTGCTAATAAATATTGTGCCAGTACCGGGATTCAGATAGATTTTTCGCTGTTAGCGAGAGAAGATTGACCAATCAGAAGCTCTCATTTTTGCGAAATTTTCCTTGTTTGTACAAATACAGGTACACTGTTAAAAATCTGCAAATTTGGCTGCATAGTCACTCCACCGCTTTTATAGAATATCTCTATTCTGACCAATGAGAATGCTCCATAATATCGTCAATTAAGCGTTTTCTATAAAAGCGGAGGAGTGGATATGCAGTAAAAGCTACGTATTCTTAACAGTGTACAGCGCCTAGAATAAATAGTGTGGAAATCTGTTATGCAAACAGCGCAAAAAATGTTTATCCCATAAATGTGCAATAATGCTCATATCCAAAGAGCCGATTGCTGCGACATGTGTGATATATTTTCAAATTTTCATGTAAACATCGTACTATTACAGCGTCTAGATCAAATCGTCTTGGATTTTTAGTAAATACCTTGCAAATGTCACTGCGATCGGCTCTTTGGATTTCAGCATCATTTGAAATTTAAGAGATCAACCATTTTAGCACATTTTTAAAGTATTGCTCATTTTTAAGAATTTTCTGAAACTCCAAGAATATCAAAGCGGTGGAGTGGCTATGCAGTAAAAGCTACATATCTTTAAGAGTGTACAGCGCCTAGAATGTGTTGCGTGGAAATCTGTTATCCAAACAGCGCAAAAAATTTGTATCCTTTAAATGTGCAATGATGCTGAAATCCAAAGAGCAGATCGCAGCGACATCAGCGATATATTTTCAAATTTTAATATAAACATCGTATTATTAAATCGTGTAGAATAAATCGTCTTCGACTTTTGTCAATATCTACCAGATGTCACTGTAATCGGATTTTTGCATTTCAGTATCGTTTCTTATTTAAGGGATACAACAAATACAGATTTTTAAGTATTAGTAGGATAGCCGATGACCACACTATATATTCTAGGCGCTGTAATTACTGCATCTAGACCAAATCGTCTTGGGGTTTTAGAAAATATCTTGCATATGTCACTGTGATCGGTTTTTTGTATTTCAGCATCGTTTTATATTTAAGGGATCCAACATTTTAGCACATTTTTAAGTGTTACTTGGATGGCCGGTTTCCAAACTATATATTCTAGGCGCTGTAATTACTGCGTCTAGACAAAATCGTCTTGGAGATTTAGAAAATATCTTGCAGATGTCACTGTGATCGCTTTTTTGCATTTCAGCATCGTTAGATATTTAAGGGATCCTACATTTTAACTCATTTTTAAGTATTACTGGGATAGGGGATTTCCACACTGTATATTCTAGACGCTGTAATTTCTGAGTCTAGCCGAAATAGTCTTGGAGTTTTAGAAAATATCTTGCAGATGTCAATGTGATCCGTTTTTTGCATTTCAGATTCGTTTGATATTTAAGAGATCCAACATTTTAGCACATTTTTATGTATTACTACAGCGCCTAGAATAAATGGTGTGGAAATCTGTTATCCAAACATCGCAAAATATTTGTATCCTTTAAATGTGCAATGAAGCTTAAATCCAAAGTGAAGCTCCAAAGCAAACTCTGGGATATATTTTTAAAATTTAATATAAACATCGTATTATTGCAGCATCTACGAGCCGTTAATTCCCAAACTGGCTCAACCGATCCCAGCAATCTGATTGGCTAAAACTGATATTTATATAATAGATAATTATATTTATTTTCTTATGAAGTAGTGTAATGTAAAATAGAATGCAATTATAATAACCTAAATGGATTTATTTTGTTAAATTTGATCAAAATCACAGTAAAGTAATCCAAAATATTAATATTAACAAAGGATCTGATTGCTGAGATCGGATGAGCCAATTTGGGAATTAACGGCTCGTGCAGCATCTAGATCGAATCATCTTGGCTTTTTAGAAAATATCTTGCAGATGTCACTGTGATTGGTTTTTTTTTCATTTCAGCATCGTTAGATATTTAAGGGATCCTACATTTTAGCTCATTTTTAAGTATTACTGGAATAGGGTATTTCCACACTGTATATTCTACACTGTAAAAAATATCGTGAAAAATTACCTCTGTTTATAAAGGCTATCTATTTTCTGACCAATGAAAACGCAACATAAGCGCCCATGTGTCGTTCTCATTGCACAGAAAATAGATAGCCTTTAAAAACGGAGGTAATTTTTCACGATATTTTTAACAGTGTAGACGCTGTAATTTCTGAGTCTGGACGAAATAGTCTTGGAGTTTTAGAAAATATCTTGCAGATGTCAATGTGATCGGTTTTATGAATTTCAGCATCGTTTTATATTTTAGGGATCCAACATTTTAGCACATTTTTATGTGTTACTACAGCGCCTAGAACAAATAGTGTGAAAATCCAAACAACGCAATATCCGTGATATCGAAACAACGCAAAAAAATTGCATCCTTTAAATGTGCAATGAAGCTTAAATCGAAAGAGCCGATCGCAGCGACATCTGGGATATATTTTTAAAATTTAATATAAACATCGTATTATTAGAACGTCTAGATCGAATCGTCTTGTATTTTTAGAAAATATGCAGATGTCAATGTAATCAGTTTTTTTGCATTTCAGCATCGTTTGATATTTAAGGGATCCAACATTTTACCACATTTTTAAGTATTACTGGAATAGCCGATTTCCGCACATTATATTCTAGGAGCTGTAATTACTGCGTCTAGACAAAATCGTCTTGGATTTTTAGAAAATATCATGCAGATGTCAATGTAATCAGTTTTTTTTGCATTTCAGCATCGTTTGATATTTAAGGGATCCAACATTTTAGCACATTTTTAAGTATTACTGGGATAGCCGATTTCCACACTATATATTCTAGGCGCTGTAATTACTGCGTCTAGACAAAATCGTTAAGGAGTTTTAGGAAATATCTTGCAGATGTCACTGTGATCGGTTTTTTTTCATTTCAGCATTGTTAGATATATAAGGGATCCTACATTTTAACTCATTTTTAAGTATTACTGGGATAGGGGATTTCCACACTGTATATTCTAGACGCTGTAATTTCTGAGTCTAGACGAAATAGTCTTGGAGTTTTAGAAAATATCTTGCAGATGTCAATGTGATCGGTTTTTGCATTTCAGCATCGTTTGATATTTAAGGGATCTTACATTTTAGCTCATTTTTAAGTATTACTGGATAGGGTATTTCCACACAGTATGTTCTACACTGTCAAAAATTTCGTGAAAAGTTACCTCTGTTTTTAAAGGCTATCTATTTTCTGACCAATGAGAACGCTACATAAGCGCCCATGTGTCGTTCTCATTGGACAGAAAATAGAAAGCCTTTAAACACGGAGGTAAATTTTCATGATATTTTTAACAGTGTAGACTAAGCTTAAATCGAAAGAGCCGATCGCAGCGACATCTGGGATATATTTTTAAAATTTAATATAAACATCGTATTATTAGAACGTCTAGATCGAATCGTCTTGGATTTTTAGAAAATATCATGCAGATGTCAATGTAATCAGTTTTTTTGCATTTCAGCATCGTTTGATATTTAAGGGATCCAACATTTTAGCACATTTTTAAGTATTACTGGGATAGCCGATTTCCACACACATATTCTAGGCGCTGTAATTACTGCGTCTAGACGAAATCGTCTTGGAGTTTTAGGAAATATCTTGCAGATGTCACTGTGATCGGTTTTTTCATTTCAGCATCGTTAGATATTTAAGGGATCCTACATTTTAACTCATTTTTAAGTATTACTGGGATAGGGGATTTCCACACTGTATATTCTAGACGCTGTAATTTCTGAGTCTAGACGAAATAGTCTTGGAGTTTTAGAAAATATCTTACAGATGTCAATGTGATCGGTTTTTGCATTTCAGCATTGTTTGATATTTAAGGGATCCATCATTTTAGCACATTATTATGTATTACTACAGCGCCTAGAATAAATGGTGTTGAAATCTGTTATCCAAACATCGCAAAAAAATTTGTATCCTTTAAATGTGCAATGAAGCTTAAATCCAAAGTGAAGATCGCTGCAAACTCTGGGATATATTTTTAAAATTTAATATAAACATCGTATAGCAGCATCTAGATCGAATCATCTTGGATTTTTAGAAAATATCTTGCAGATGTCACTGTGATCGGGTTTTTTTTCATTTCAGCATCGTTAGATATTTAAGGGATCCTACATTTTAGCTCATTTTTAAGTATTACTGGGATAGGGTATTTCCACACTGTATATTCTACACTGTCAAAAATATCATGAAAAATTACCTCTGTTTATAAAGGCTATCTATTTTCTGACCAATGAGAACGCTACATAAGCGCCCATGTGTCGTTCTCATTGGGCAGAAAATAGATAACCTTTAAAAACGGAGGTAAATTTTCACGATATTTTTAACAGTGTAGACGCTGTAATTTCTGAGTCTAGACGAAATAGTCTTGGAGTTTTAGGAAATATCTCGCAGATGTCAATGTGATCGGTTTTTTGAATTTCAGCATCGTTTGATATTTAAGGGATCCATCATTTTAGCACATATTTATGTGTTACTACAGCGCCTAGAACAAATAGTGTGGAAATCTGTTATCCAAACAGCGCAAAAAAATTGTATCCTTTAAATGTGCAATGAAGCTTAAATCGAAAGAGCCGATCGCAGCGACATCTTGGATATATTTTTAAAATTTAATATAAAAATCGTATTATTAGAACGTCTAGATCGAATCGTCTTGGATTTTTAGAAAATATCATGCAGATGTCAATGTAATCAGTTTTTTTGCATTTGAGCATCGTTTGATATTTAAGGGATCCAACATTTTAGCACATTTTTAAGTATTACTGGGATAGCCGATTTCCACACTTTATATTCTAGGAGCTGTAATTGCTGCGTCTAGACAAAATCGTCTTGGAGTTTCAGAAAATATTTTGCAGATGTCACTATGATCGGTTTTTTGGGACTTCAGCATCGTATGATATTTAAGGGATCCAATATTTTACCAGTTTTTTAAATATTACTGGGATAACCGATTTCCACACTGTATTTTCTAGACACTGTGGTGGTAATAAATATTATTCCAGTGCAGGGATTCAGATAGAATTTTCGCTGTTAGAGAAAGAAGATTGACCAATCAGAAGCTCTCATTTTTTGCGAACTTTTCTTGTTTGTAAAAATACAGGTACACTGTTAAAAATCTGCAAATTTGACTGCCTAGTCACTCCACCGCTTTTATAGAATATCTCTATTCTGACCAATTAGAATGTTCCATAATATCGTCAAGTAAACGTTTTCTATAAAAGCGGGGGGAGTGTTATGCAGTAAAAGCTACATATTCTTAACAGTGTACAGTGCCTAGAATAAATAGCGTGGAAATCTGTTATTCAAAAGCGCAAAAAAATTGTTTCCTTTAAATGTGCAATGAAGCTTAAATAAAAAGAGTCGATCACAGCGACATCTGGGATATATTTTTAAAATTTAATGTAAACATCATATTATTACAGCGTCTAGATCGAATCGTCTTGGATTTTTAGAAAATATCTTGCAGATGTCACTGTGATCGGTTTTTTGCATTTTAGCATCGCCTGATATTTAAGGGATCGAACATTTTAGCACATTTTTAAGTATTACTGGGATAGCCGATTTCCACACTATATATTCTAGACGCTGCAATTACTGCATTTAGACAAAATCTTCTTGGAGTTTTAGAAAATATCTTGCAGATGTTACTGTGATCGGTTTTTTGTATTTCAGCATCGTTCTATATTTAAGAGATCCAACATTTAACCACATGTTTAAGTATTATTGGGATAGCCGATTTCCACACTATATATTCTAGGCGCTGTAATTACTGCGTCTAGACAAAATCGTCTTGGGGTTTTAGAAAATATCTTGCAGATGTCAATGTGATCGGTTTTTTTTCATTTCAGCATCGTTTGATATTTAAGGGTTCCAACATTTAACACATTTTTAAGTATTACTGGGATAGCCGATGTCCACACTATATATTCTAGGAGCTGTAATTACTGCGTCTAGACAAAATCGTCTTGGAGTTTTAGAAAATATCTTGCAGATTTCAGTGTGATCGGTTTTTTCCATTTCAGCATCGTTTGATATTTAAGGAATCCAACATTTTAGCACATTTTTAAGTATTACTGGGATAGCCGATTTCCACACTTTATATTCTAGGAGCTGTAATTACTGCGTCTAGACAAAATCGTCTTGGAGTTTCAGAAAATATCTTGCAAATGTCACTGTGATCGGTTTTTTGCATTTCAGCATCGTTTCATATTTAAGGGATCCAACATTTTAGCACATGCTTAAGTATTACTGGGATAGCCGATTTCCGCACTATATATTCTAGGCTCTATAATTACTGCGTCTAGACAAAATCGTCTTGGAGTTTTAGGAAATATCTTGCAGATGTCACTGTGATCGGTTTTTTTTTCATTTCAGCATCGTTAGATATTTAAGGGATCCTACATTTTAGCTCATTTTTAAGTATTACTGGGATAGGGGATTTCCACACTGTATATTCTACACTGTTAAAAATATCGTGAAAAATTACCTCTGTTTATAAAGGCTATCTATTTTCTGACCAATGAGAACGCTACATAAGCGCCCATGTGTCGTTCTCATTGGACAGAAAATAGATAGCCTTTAAAAACGAAGGTAATTTTTCAGGATATTTTTAACAGTGTAGACGCTGAAATTTCTGAGTCTACACGAAATAGTCTTGGAGTTTTCAAAAATATCTTGCAGATGTCAATGTGATCGGTTTTTTGAATTTCAGCATCGTTTGATATTTAAGGGATCCAACATTTTAGCACATTTTTATGTGTTACTACAGCGCCTAGAACAAATAGTGTGGAAATCTGTTATCCAAACAGCACAAAAAAATTGCATCCTTTAAATGTGCAATGAAGCTTAAATCGAAAGAGCCGATCGCAGCGACATCTGGGATATATTTTTAAAATTTAATATAAACATCGTATTATTAGAACGTCTAGATTGAATCGTCTTGGATTTTTAGAAAATATCATGCAGATGTCAATGTAATCAGTTTTTTTGCATTTCAGCATCGTTTGATATTTAAGGGATCCAACATTTTAGCACATTTTTAAGTATTACTGGGATAGCCGATTTCCACAGTATATATTCTAGACGCTGAAATTACTGCGTCTAGACCAAATCGACTTACAGTTTTAGAAAATATCTTGCAGATGTCACTGTAATTGGCTCTTTGGACTTCAGCATCGTTTGATATTTAAGGGATCCAATATTTTACGAGTTTTATAAGTATTACTGGGATAACAGATTTCCACACTGTATTTTCTAGACACTGTGGTGGTAATAAATATTATTCCAGTGCCGGGATTCAGATAGAATTTTCGCTGCTAGAGAAAGAAGATTCACCAATCAGAAGCTCTCACTTTTGCGATCATTTCCCAGTTTGTAAAAATACAGGTAAACAGTTAAAAATCTGCAAATTTCACTGCATAGTCACTCCTCCGCTTTTATAGAATATCTCTATTCTGAACAATGAGAATGCTCCATAATATCGTCAAGTAAACGTTTTCTATAAAGCGGTCGAGTGGTTATGCAGTAAAAGCTACATATTCTTAACAGTGTACAGCGCCTAGAATAAGTAGCGTGGAAATATGTTGTCCAAAGAGCTCTAAAAATTTGCATTGCTTAAATGTGCAGTGATGCTGAAATCTAAAGAGCCGATCGCAGCGACATCTGCGGTATACTTTAAAATTCAGAGAAAACATCTGGACAAAAGAGTCTTGGATTTTTAGAAAATATCCTGCAGATGATCAAATGATTTTTATGTTAATAAAAACTTATATGGTTGTTTTCGAACGACCACTAAAAAGGTGCTTCGCACCAAAAGTTTCAACAAGGACAAACATTTTTAATGTAGGACAACTTATATTTTAACCTTTGTAACCACTCTCTGTAAACATTGTACCGTAGGGATTCAAGGGATCCAACATTTTACCACTTTTTTAAGTATTGCTGGGATAACCGATTTCCACACTATTTATTCTAGACGCTGTAATTACTGCATCTAGACCAAATCGCGTTGGAAATTTAGAAAATATCTTGCAGATGTCACTGTGATCGGCTCTTTGCATTTCAGCTTCCAACATTTTAGCAAGGGATCCAACATTTTACCACTTTTTTAAGTATTGCTGGGATAACCGATTTCCACACTATTTATTCTAGACGCTGTAATTACTGCGTCTAGAGCAAATCGTCTTAGAGTTTCAGAAAATATCTTGCAGATGTCACTGTGATCGGCTCTTTGGATTTCAGCATCGTTTGATATTTAAGGGATCCAATATTTTACCAGTTTTTTAAGTATTACTGGGATAGCCGATTTCCATGCTGTATATTCTAGACGCTGTAGTGCTAATAAATATTGTGCCAGTACCGGGATTCAGATAGATTTTTCGCTGTTAGCGAGAGAAGATTGACCAATCAGAAGCTCTCATTTTTGCGAAATTTTCCTTGTTTGTACAAATACAGGTACACTGTTAAAAATCTGCAAATTTGGCTGCATAGTCACTCCACCGCTTTTATAGAATATCTCTATTCTGACCAATGAGAATGCTCCATAATATCGTCAAGTAAGCGTTTTCTATAAAAGCGGAGGAGTGGATATGCAGTAAAAGCTATGTATTCTTAACAGTGTACAGCGCCTAGAATAAATAGTGTGGAAATCTGTTATGCAAACAGCGCAAAAAATGTTTATCCCATAAATGTGCAATAATGCTCATATCCAAAGAGCCGATTGCTGCGACATGTGTGATATATTTTCAAATTTTCATGTAAACATCGTACTATTACAGCGTCTAGATCAAATCGTCTTGGATTTTTAGTAAATACCTTGCAAATGTCACTGTGATCGGCTCTTTGGATTTCAGCATCATTTGATATTTAAGGGATCAACTATTTTAGCACATTTTTAAAGTATTGCTCATTTTTAAGTATTTTCTTGAACTCCAAGAATATCAAAGCGATGGAGTGGCAATGCAGTAAAAGCTACATATCTTTAAGAGTGTACAGCGTCTAGAATATGTGTGTGGAAATCTGTTATCCAAACAGCGCAAAAAATTTGTATCCTTTAAATATGCAATGATGCTGAAATCCAAAGAGCAGATCGCAGCGACATCAGCGATATATTTACAGTTTTTAATATAAACATCGTATTATTAAATCGTGTAGAACAAATCGTCTTGGAGTTTTGTCAATATCTACCAGATGTCACTGTAACCGGTTTTTTGCATTTAAGTATCGTTTCTTATTTAAGGGATACAACAAATACACATTTTTAAGTATTAGTAGGATAGCCGATGACCACACTATATATTCTAGGCGCTGTAATCTAGACCAAATCCTCTTGGGGTTTTAGAAAATATCTTGCATATGTCACTGTGATCGGTTTTTTGTATTTCAGCATCGTTTTATATTTAAGAGATCCAACATTTTAGCACATTTTTAAGTGTTACTGGGATAGCCGATATCCACACTATATATTCTAGGCGCTGCAATTACTGCGTCTAGACAAAATCGTCTTGGAGATTTAGAAAATATATTGCAGGTGTCACTGTGATCGGTTTTTTGCATTTCAGCATCGTTTGATATTTAAGGGTTCCAACATTTTAGCACATTTTTAAGTATTACTGGGATAGCCGATTTCCACACTTTATATTCTAGGAGCTGTAATTACTGCGTCCAGACAAAATCGTCTTGGAGTTTCAGAAAATATCTTGCAGATGTCACTGTGATCGGTTTTTTGCATTTCAGCATCGTTTGATATTTAAAGGATCCAACATTTTAGCACATTTTTAAGTATTACTGGTATAGCCGATTTCCACAGTATATATTCTAGACGCTGAAATTACTGCGTCTAGACCAAATCGACTTACAGTTTTAGAAAATATCTTGCAGATGTCACTGTAATTGGCTCTTTGGACTTCAGCATCGTTTGATATTTAAGGGATCCAATATTTTACGAGTTTTATAAGTATTACTGGGATAACCGATTTCCACACTGTATTTTCTAGACACTGTGGTGGTAATAAATATTATTCCAGTGCCGGGATTCAGATAGAATTTTCGCTGCTAGAGAAAGAAGATTGACCAATCAGAAGCTCTCACTTTTGCGATCATTTCCCAGTTTGTAAAAATACAGGTAAACAGTTAAAAATCTGCAAATTTCACTGCATAGTCACTCCTCCGCTTTTATAGAATATCTCTATTCTGAACAATGAGAATGCTCCATAATATCGTCAAGTAAACGTTTTCTATAAAGCGGTCGAGTGGTTATGCAGTAAAAGCTACATATTCTTAACAGTGTACAGCGCCTAGAATAAGTAGCGTGGAAATATGTTGTCCAAAGAGCTCTAAAAATTTGCATTGCTTAAATGTGCAGTGATGCTGAAATCTAAAGAGCCGATCGCAGCGACATCTGCGGTATACTTTAAAATTCAGAGAAAACATCTGGACAAAAGAGTCTTGGATTTTTAGAAAATATCCTGCAGATGATCAAATGATTTTTATGTTAATAAAAACTTATATGGTTGTTTTCGAACGACCACTAAAAAGGTGCTTCGCACCAAAAGTTTCAACAAGGACAAACATTTTTAATGTAGGACAACTTATATTTTAACCTTTGTAACCACTCTCTGTAAACATTGTACCGTAGGGATTCAAGGGATCCAACATTTTACCACTTTTTTAAGTATTGCTGGGATAACCGATTTCCACACTATTTATTCTAGACGCTGTAATTACTGCATCTAGACCAAATCGCGTTGGAAATTTAGAAAATATCTTGCAGATGTCACTGTGATCGGCTCTTTGCATTTCAGCTTCCAACATTTTAGCAAGGGATCCAACATTTTACCACTTTTTTAAGTATTGCTGGGATAACCGATTTCCACACTATTTATTCTAGACGCTGTAATTACTGCGTCTAGAGCAAATCGTCTTAGAGTTTCAGAAAATATCTTGCAGATGTCACTGTGATCGGCTCTTTGGATTTCAGCATCGTTTGATATTTAAGGGATCCAATATTTTACCAGTTTTTTAAGTATTACTGGGATAGCCGATTTCCATGCTGTATATTCTAGACGCTGTAGTGCTAATAAATATTGTGCCAGTACCGGGATTCAGATAGATTTTTCGCTGTTAGCGAGAGAAGATTGACCAATCAGAAGCTCTCATTTTTGCGAAATTTTCCTTGTTTGTACAAATACAGGTACACTGTTAAAAATCTGCAAATTTGGCTGCATAGTCACTCCACCGCTTTTATAGAATATCTCTATTATGACCAATGAGAATGCTCCATAATATCGTCAAGTGCGACATTTCTATTTCCACTAGACTTCTGTTCTAACGTTCTTCAGAACCTGTTCTACCGTTCTGATTGGCTGGCCCGATTCAGATGAAGTGGCTAAACGTCCGAGCACCGTTTGCATATATTCGGATGTTTGTTTTCAGCTATTTCGTTTCTGATGCTACATAAGTTTGATTTGAATAAATTATTTTCCATTTTTAAATGAGGAAACTGCTATTTTCTACTTGAAAGTATTCAAAAATACCTGCATAAAACAAACCTCCGTCATTTCCATACTAAAACTGTTTTTTTTTTCAAACCTTTTAAGATTAAGACTGTTTCATAATTTTTAAATGTTATTTATATTAAAAATTATAAAATAAAATACATAATTTATATTAAAAACGCTTGTCACTTATAAAACACTGCAATTGCAGGAGAATTTGCATATCTAAACCATGAAAAAATATAAAACCAGGGTTATTTTTGATTTATTTATTTTTGTAACCCTGATACTAAAAATAACCCTGAAAAGTATTCTTTTTTTAGCACTGAATATGGAATTTTTAAATATGTTTCATGGAGGTATAGGAGGATTCAGTTGCAAATTCAGGGGACAGTTAAAAGGTATTCCCCCCCCCCCCCAAAAGAAAAAAGTTTATGATTTTATATTTTTTCATGATTTAGATATGCAAATTCTCCCTGAAACTGCAACGTTTTATAAGTGAAAATGCGTTTTTATTATAAATTATAATTTTTTTAATAATTTTTAATATAAATAACATTCAAAATTTATGAAACAGTCTTTATGACTCTATCTTAAAAGGTTTGGAAAAAAATGGTTTTAGTATGGAAATGACGGAGGTTTGTTTTATACACGTATTTTTGAATACTTTCAAGTAGAAAATAGCAGTTTCATCATCTAAAAATGAAAAATAATTTATACAAATCAAACTTATCTAGCATCAGAAACGAAATAGCTGAAAACAAATATCCGAATATGTGCAAACGATGCTCGGGCGTATGGCCACTTCATCTGGAGCTGGCCAGCCAATCAGAACGGCTCCGAAGGACGCTAGAACAGAAGTCTAGTGGAATTAGAAATGTCGCTCGTCAAGTAAGCGTTTTCTATAAAAGCGGAGGAGTGGATATGCAGTAAAAGCTATGTATTCTTAACAGTGTACAGCGCCTAGAATAAATAGTGTGGAAATCTGTTATGCAAACAGCGCAAAAAATGTTTATCCCATAAATGTGCAATAATGCTCATATCCAAAGAGCCGATTGCTGCGACATGTGTGATATATTTTCAAATTTTCATGTAAACATCGTACTATTACAGCGTCTAGATCAAATCGTCTTGGATTTTTAGTAAATACCTTGCAAATGTCACTGTGATCGGCTCTTTGGATTTCAGCATCATTTGATATTTAAGGGATCAACTATTTTAGCACATTTTTAAAGTATTGCTCATTTTTAAGAATTTTCTTGAACTCCAAGAATATCAAAGCGATGGAGTGGCAATGCAGTAAAAGCTACATATCTTTAAGAGTGTACAGCGTCTAGAATATGTGTGTGGAAATCTGTTATCCAAACAGCGCAAAAAATTTGTATCCTTTAAATATGCAATGATGCTGAAATCCAAAGAGCAGATCGCAGCGACATCAGCGATATATTTACAGTTTTTAATATAAACATCGTATTATTAAATCGTGTAGAACAAATCGTCTTGGAGTTTTGTCAATATCTACCAGATGTCACTGTAATCGGTTTTTTGCATTTAAGTATCGAATAAGAATTTAAGGGATACAACAAATACACATTTTTAAGTATTAGTAGGATAGCCGATGACCACACTATATATTCTAGGCGCTGTAATCTAGACCAAATCCTCTTGGGGTTTTAGAAAATATCTTGCATATGTCACTGTGATCGGTTTTTTGTATTTCAGCATCGTTTTATATTTAAGAGATCCAACATTTTAGCACATTTTTAAGTGTTACTGGGATAGCCGATATCCACACTATATATTCTAGGCGCTGCAATTACTGCGTCTAGACAAAATCGTCTTGGAGATTTAGAAAATATATTGCAGGTGTCACTGTGATCGGTTTTTTGCATTTCAGCATCGTTTGATATTTAAGGGTTCCAACATTTTAGCACATTTTTAAGTATTACTGGGATAGCCGATTTCCACTCTTTATATTCTAGGAGCTGTAATTACTGCGTCTAGACAAAATCGTCTTGGAGTTTTAGGAAATATCTTGCAGATGTCACTGTGATCGGTTTTTTTTTCATTTCAGCATCGTTAGATATTTAAGGGATCCTACATTTTAACTCATTTTTAAGTATTACTGGGATAGGGGCTTTCCACACTGTATATTCTAGACGCTGTAATTTCTGAGTCTAGCCGAAATAGTCTTGGAGTTTTAGAAAATATCTTGCAGATGTCAATGTGATCCGTTTTTTGCATTTCAGATTCGTTTGATATTTAAGAGATCCAACATTTTAGCACATTTTTATGTATTACTACAGCGCCTAGAATAAATGGTGTGGAAATCTGTTATCCAAACATCGCAAAATATTTGTATCCTTTAAATGTGCAATGAAGCTTAAATCCAAAGTGAAGCTCCAAAGCAAACTCTGGGATATATTTTTAAAATTTAATATAAACATCGTATTATTGCAGCATCTACGAGCCGTTAATTCCCAAATTGGCTCAACCGATCCCAGCAATCTGATTGGCTAAAACTGATATTTATATAATAGATAATTATATTTATTTTCTTATGAAGTAGTGTAATGTAAAATAGAATGCAATTATAATAACCTAAATGGATTTATTTTGTTAAATTTGATCAAAATCACAGTAAAGTAATCCAAAATATTAATATTAACAAAGGATCTGATTGCTGAGATCGGATGAGCCAATTTGGGAATTAACGGCTCGTGCAGCATCTAGATCGAATCATCTTGGCTTTTTAGAAAATATCTTGCAGATGTCACTGTGATTGGTTTTTTTTTCATTTCAGCATCGTTAGATATTTAAGGGATCCTACATTTTAGCTCATTTTTAAGTATTACTGGAATAGGGTATTTCCACACTGTATATTCTACACTGTAAAAAATATCGTGAAAAATTACCTCTGTTTATAAAGGCTATCTATTTTCTGACCAATGAAAACGCAACATAAGCGCCCATGTGTCGTTCTCATTGCACAGAAAATAGATAGCCTTTAAAAACGGAGGTAATTTTTCACGATATTTTTAACAGTGTAGACGCTGTAATTTCTGAGTCTGGACGAAATAGTCTTGGAGTTTTAGAAAATATCTTGCAGATGTCAATGTGATCGGTTTTATGAATTTCAGCATCGTTTGATATTTAAGGGATCCAACATTTTAGCACATTTTTATGTGTTACTACAGCGCCTAGAACAAATAGTGTGGAAATCCAAACAACGCAATATCCGTGATATCCAAACAACGCAAAAAAATTGCATCCTTTAAATGTGCAATGAAGCTTAAATCGAAAGAGCCGATCGCAGCGACATCTGGGATATATTTTTAAAATTTAATATAAACATCGTATTATTAGAACGTCTAGATCGAATCGTCTTGTATTTTTAGAAAATATGCAGATGTCAATGTAATCAGTTTTTTTGCATTTCAGCATCGTTTGATATTTAAGGGATCCAACATTTTACCACATTTTTAAGTATTACTGGAATAGCCGATTTCCGCACATTATATTCTAGGAGCTGTAATTACTGCGTCTAGACAAAATCGTCTTGGATTTTTAGAAAATATCATGCAGATGTCAATGTAATCAGTTTTTTTTGCATTTCAGCATCGTTTGATATTTAAGGGATCCAACATTTTAGCAAATTTTTAAGTATTACTGGGATAGCCGATTTCCACACTATATATTCTAGGCGCTGTAATTACTGCGTCTAGACAAAATCGTTAAGGAGTTTTAGGAAATATCTTGCAGATGTCACTGTGATCGGTTTTTTTTCATTTCAGCATTGTTAGATATATAAGGGATCCTACATTTTAACTCATTTTTAAGTATTACTGGGATAGGGGATTTCCCCACTGTATATTCTAGACGCTGTAATTTCTGAGTCTAGACGAAATAGTCTTGGAGTTTTAGAAAATATCTTGCAGATGTCAATGTGATCGGTTTTTGCATTTCAGCATCGTTTGATATTTAAGGGATCTTACATTTTAGCTCATTTTTAAGTATTACTGGATAGGGTATTTCCACACAGTATGTTCTACACTGTCAAAAATTTCGTGAAAAATTACCTCTGTTTTTAAAGGCTATCTATTTTCTGACCAACGAGAACGCTACATAAGCGCCCATGTGTCGTTCTCATTGGACAGAAAATAGATAGCCTTTAAAAACGGAGGTAAATTTTCATGATATTTTTAACAGTGTAGACTAAGCTTAAATCGAAAGAGCCGATCGCAGCGACATCTGGGATATATTTTTAAAATTTAATATAAACATCGTATTATTAGAACGTCTAGATCGAATCGTCTTGGATTTTTAGAAAATATCATGCAGATGTCAATGTAATCAGTTTTTTTGCATTTCAGCATCGTTTGATATTTAAGGGATCCAACATTTTAGCACATTTTTAAGTATTACTGGGATAGCCGATTTCCACACACATATTCTAGGCGCTGTAATTACTGCGTCTAGACGAAATCGTCTTGGAGTTTTAGGAAATATCTTGCAGATGTCACTGTGATCGGTTTTTTCATTTCAGCATCGTTAGATATTTAAGGGATCCTACATTTTAACTCATTTTTAAGTATTACTGGGATAGGGGATTTCCACACTGTATATTCTAGACGCTGTAATTTCTGAGTCTAGACGAAATAGTCTTGGAGTTTTAGAAAATATCTTACAGATGTCAATGTGATCGGTTTTTGCATTTCAGCATTGTTTGATATTTAAGGGATCCAACATTTTAGCACATTATTATGTATTACTACAGCGCCTAGAATAAATGGTGTTGAAATCTGTTATCCAAACATCGCAAAAAAATTTGTATCCTTTAAATGTGCAATGAAGCTTAAATCCAAAGTGAAGATCGCTGCAAACTCTGGGATATATTTTTAAAATTTAATATAAACATCGTATAGCAGCATCTAGATCGAATCATCTTGGATTTTTAGAAAATATCTTGCAGATGTCACTGTGATCGGGTTTTTTTTCATTTCAGCATCGTTAGATATTTAAGGGATCCTACATTTTAGCTCATTTTTAAGTATTACTGGGATAGGGTATTTCCACACTGTATATTCTACACTGTCAAAAATATCATGAAAAATTACCTCTGTTTATAAAGGCTATCTATTTTCTGACCAATGAGAACGCTACATAAGCGCCCATGTGTCGTTCTCATTGGGCAGAAAATAGATAACCTTTAAAAACGGAGGTAAATTTTCACGATATTTTTAACAGTGTAGACGCTGTAATTTCTGAGTCTAGACGAAATAGTCTTGGAGTTTTAGAAAATATCTCGCAGATGTCAATGTGATCGGTTTTTTGAATTTCAGCATCGTTTGATATTTAAGGGATCCATCATTTTAGCACATATTTATGTGTTACTACAGCGCCTAGAACAAATAGTGTGGAAATCTGTTATCCAAACAGCGCAAAAAAATTGTATCCTTTAAATGTGCAATGAAGCTTAAATCGAAAGAGCCGATCGCAGCGACATCTTGGATATATTTTTAAAATTTAATATAAAAATCGTATTATTAGAACGTCTAGATCGAATCGTCTTGGATTTTTAGAAAATATCATGCAGATGTCAATGTAATCAGTTTTTTTGCATTTGAGCATCGTTTGATATTTAAGGGATCCAACATTTTAGCACATTTTTAAGTATTACTGGGATAGCCGATTTCCACACTTTATATTCTAGGAGCTGTAATTGCTGCGTCTAGACAAAATCGTCTTGGAGTTTCAGAAAATATTTTGCAGATGTCACTATGATCGGTTTTTTGGGACTTCAGCATCGTATGATATTTAAGGGATCCAATATTTTACCAGTTTTTTAAATATTACTGGGATAACCGATTTCCACACTGTATTTTCTAGACACTGTGGTGGTAATAAATATTATTCCAGTGCAGGGATTCAGATAGAATTTTCGCTGTTAGAGAAAGAAGATTGACCAATCAGAAGCTCTCATTTTTTGCGAACTTTTCTTGTTTGTAAAAATACAGGTACACTGTTAAAAATCTGCAAATTTGACTGCCTAGTCACTCCACCGCTTTTATAGAATATCTCTATTCTGACCAATTAGAATGTTCCATAATATCGTCAAGTAAACGTTTTCTATAAAAGCGGGGGGAGTGTTATGCAGTAAAAGCTACATATTCTTAACAGTGTACAGTGCCTAGAATAAATAGCGTGGAAATCTGTTATTCAAAAGCGCAAAAAAATTGTTTCCTTTAAATGTGCAATGAAGCTTAAATAAAAAGAGTCGATCACAGCGACATCTGGGATATATTTTTAAAATTTAATGTAAACATCATATTATTACAGCGTCTAGATCGAATCGTCTTGGATTTTTAGAAAATATCTTGCAGATGTCACTGTGATCGGTTTTTTGCATTTTAGCATCGCCTGATATTTAAGGGATCGAACATTTTAGCACATTTTTAAGTATTACTGGGATAGCCGATTTCCACACTATATATTCTAGACGCTGCAATTACTGCATTTAGACAAAATCTTCTTGGAGTTTTAGAAAATATCTTGCAGATGTTACTGTGATCGGTTTTTTGTATTTCAGCATCGTTTTATATTTAAGAGATCCAACATTTAACCACATTTTTAAGTATTACTGGGATAGCCGATTTCCACACTATATATTCTAGGCGCTGTAATTACTGCGTCTAGACAAAATCGTCTTGGAGTTTTAGAAAATATCTTGCAGATGTCAATGTGATCGGTTTTTTTTCATTTCAGCATCGTTTGATATTTAAGGGTTCCAACATTTAACACATTTTTAAGTATTACTGGGATAGCCGATGTCCACACTATATATTCTAGGAGCTGTAATTACTGCGTCTAGACAAAATCGTCTTGGAGTTTTAGAAAATATCTTGCAGATGTCAGTGTGATCGGTTTTTTCCATTTCAGCATCGTTTGATATTTAAGGAATCCAACATTTTAGCACATTTTTAAGTATTACTGGAATAGCCGATTTCCACACTTTATATTCTAGGAGCTGTAATTACTGCGTCTAGACAAAATCGTCTTGGAGTTTCAGAAAATATCTTGCAAATGTCACTGTGATCGGTTTTTTGCATTTCAGCATCGTTTCATATTTAAGGGATCCAACATTTTAGCACATGCTTAAGTATTACTGGGATAGCCGATTTCCGCACTATATATTCTAGGCGCTGTAATTACTCCATCTAGACAAAATCGTCTTGGAGTTTTAGGAAATATCTTGCAGATGTCACTGTGATCGTTTTTTTTTTCATTTCAGCATCGTTAAATATTTAAGGGATCCTACATTTTAGCTCATTTTTAAGTATTACTGGGATAGGGGATTTCCACACTGTATATTCTACACTGTTAAAAATATCGTGAAAAATTACCTCTGTTTATAAAGGCTATCTATTTTCTGACCAATGAGAACGCTACATAAGTGCCCATGTGTCGTTCTCATTGGACAGAAAATAGATAGCCTTTAAAAACGAAAGTAATTTTTCAGGATATTTTTAACAGTGTAGACGCTTAAATTTCTGAGTCTACACGAAATAGTCTTGGAGTTTTAGAAAATATCTTGCAGATGTCAATGTGGTCGGTTTTTTGAATTTCAGCATCGTTTGATATTTATGTGATTCAACATTTTAGCACATTTTTATGTGTTACTACAGCGCCTAGAACAAATAGTGTGGAAATCTGTTATCCAAACAGCACAAAAAAATTGCATCCTTTAAATGTGCAATGAAGCTTAAATCGAAAGAGCCGATCGCAGCGACATCTCGGATATATTTTTTAAATTTAATATAAACATCGTATTATTAGAACATCTAGATCGAATCGTCTTGGATTTTTAGAAAATATCATGCAGATGTCAATGTAATCAGTTTTTTTGCATTTCAGCATCGTTTGATATTTAAGGGATCCAACATTTTAGCACATTTTTAAGTATTACTGGGATAGCCGATTTCCACACTTTATATTCTAGGAGCTGTAATTACTGCGTCCAGACAAAATCGTCTTGGAGTTTCAGAAAATATCTTGCAGATGTCACTGTGATCGGTTTTTTGCATTTCAGCATCGTTTGATATTTAAAGGATCCAACATTTTAGCTCATTTTTAAGTATTACTGGGATAGCCGATTTCCACAGTATATATTCTAGACGCTGAAATTACTGCGTCTAGACCAAATTGACTTACAGTTTTAGAAAATATCTTGCAGATGTCACTGTAATTGGTTCTTTGGACTTCAGCATCGTTTGATATTTAAGGGATCCAATATTTTACCAGTTTTATAAGTATTACTGGGATAACCGATTTCCACACTGTATTTTCTAGACACTGTGGTGGTAATAAATATTATTCCAGTGCCGGGATTCAGATAGAATTTTCGCTGCTAGAGAAAGAAGATTGACCAATCAGAAGCTCTCATTTTTGCTAACTTTTCCTTGTTTGTACAAAAACAGGTACACTGTTAAAAATCTGCAAATTTGACTGCATAGTCACTCCACCGCTTTTATAGAATATCTCTATTCTGACCAATGAGAATACTCCATAATATCGTCAAGTAAACGTTTTCTATAAAAGCGGTGGAGTGGATATGCAGTAAAAGCTACATATTCTTAACAGTGTACGGCGCCTAGAATAAACAGTGTGGAAATCTGTTATCCAAACAGCGCAAAAAATGTTTATCCCATAAATGCGCAATAATGCTGATATCAAAAGAGCCGATTGCTGCGACATGTTTGATATATTTTCAAATTTTCATGTAAACATCGTACTATTACAGCGTCTAGATCTTCGTCTTGGATTTTTAGTAAATACCTTGCAGATGTCACTGTGATCGGCTCTTTGGATTTCAGCATCATTTGACATTTAAGCGATCAACCATTTTAGCACATTTTTAAAGTATTGCTCATTTTTAAGAATTTTCTGAAACTCCAAGAATATCAAAGCGGTGGAGTGGCTATGCAGTAAAAGCTACATATCTTTAAGAGTGTACAGCGCCTAGAATGTGTAGTGTGGAAATCTGTTATCCAAACAGCGCAAAAAATTTGTATCCTTTAAATGTGCAATGATGCTGAAATCCAAAGAGCAGATCGCAACGACATCAGCGATATATTTTCAAATTTTAATATAAACATCGTATTATTAAATCGTGTAGAACAAATCGTCTTGGAGTTTTGTCAATATCTACCAGATGTCACTGTAATCGGTTTTTTGCATTTCAGTGTCGTTTCTTATTTAAGGGATACAACAAATACATATTTTTAAGTATTAGTAGGATAGCCGATGACCACACTATATATTCTAGGCGCTGTAATTACTGCATCTAGACCAAATCGTCTTGGGGTTTTAGAAAATATCTTGCATATGTCACTGTGATCGGTTTTTTGTATTTCAGCATCGTTTGATATTTAAGGGATCCAACATTTTAGCACATTTTTAAGTATTACTGGGATAGCCGATTTCCGCAGTATAAGGAAAGGGCATGTTTACAAACAAACACTTCTATCAACCAATCTACCAACTACATTTTTGCTATAAACATGATTGCAGGAATATTCTTGGCGGCGTAGGCCAATCATATCAGAGACGAGTTAAACGTAGACCAATCAAATTTCCCTAGCTCAGGTAGAACAGGTAGGAGTCATAAAGAACGGACGTGTTTTCTTGCTGAACCAACAGTAATTCAACCAACAGTGACGTCAACTGCCCTTTCCTTATATAATCTAGACGCTGTAATTACTGCGTCTAGGCCAAATCGGCTTAGAGTTTTAGAAAATATCTTGCAGATGTCACTGTGATTGGCTCTTTGGACTTCAGCATCGTTTGATATTTAAGGGATCCAATATTTTACCAGTTTTATAAGTATTACTGGGATAAACGATTTCCACACTGTATTTTCTAGACACTGTGGTGCTAATAAATATTATTCCAGTGCCGGGATTCAGATAGATTTTTCGCTGTTAGCGAAAGAAGATTGACCAATCAGAAGCTCTCACTTTTGCGAACATTTCCCAGTTTGTAAAAATACAGGTAAACAGTTAAAAATCTGCAAATTTCACTGCATAGTCACTCCTCCGCTTTTATAGAATATCTCTATTCTGAACAATGAGAATGCTCCATAATATCGTCAAGTAAACGTTTTCTATAAAGCGGTCGAGTGGTTATGCAGTAAAAGCTACATATTCTTAACAGTGTACAGCGCCTAGAATAAGTAACGTGGAAATATGTTGTCCAAAGAGCTCTAAAAATTTGCATTGCTTAAATGTGCAATGATGCTGAAATCTAAAGAGCCGATCGCAGCGACATCTGCGGTATACTTTAAAATTCAGAGAAAACATCTGGACAAAATCGTCTTGGATTTTTAGAAAATATCCTGCAGATGATCAAATGATTTTTATGTTAATAAAAACTTATATGGTTGTTTTCGAACGACCACTGAAAAGGTGCTTCGCACCAAAAGTTTCAACAAGGACACACATTTTTAATGTAGGACAACTTATATTTTAACCTTTGTAACCACTCTCTGTAAACATTGTACCGTAGGGATTTAAGGGATCCAACATTTTACCACTTTTTTAAGTATTGCTGGGATAACCGATTTCCACACTATTTATTCTAGACGCTGTAATTACTGCATCTAGACCAAATCGTGTTGGAAATTTAGAAAATATCTTGCAGATGTCACTGTGATCGGCTCTTTGCATTTCAGCTTCCAACATTTTAGCAAGGGATCCAACGAGCCGTTAATTCCCAAATTGGCTCAGCCGATCTCAGCAATCTGATTCTTCGTTAATATTAATATTTTGGATTACTTTACTGTGATTTTGATCAAATTTAACAAAATAAATCAATTTAAGTCATTATAATTGCATTCTATTTTACATTGCACTACTTCATAAGAAAATAAATATAATTTTCTACTATATAAATATCAGTTTTAGCCGATCAGATTGCTTGTCTCGGCTGAGCCAATTTGGGAATTAACGGCTCGTAGGGATCCAACATTTTACCACTTTTTTAAGTATTGCTGGGATAACCGATTTCCACACTATTTATTCTAGACGCTGTAATTACTGCGTCTAGAGTAAATCGTCTTAGAGTTTTAGAAAATATCTTGCAGATGTCACTGTGATCGGCTCTTTGGATTTCAGCATCGTTTGATATTTAAGGGATCCAATATTTTACCAGTTTTTTAAGTATTACTGGGATAGCCGATTTCCATGCTGTATATTCTAGACGCTGTAGTGCTAATATATATTTTGCCAGTACCGGGATTCAGATAGATTTTTCGCTGTTAGCGAGAGAAGATTGACCAATCAAAAGCTCTCATTTTTGCGAAATTTTCCTTGTTTGTACAAATACAGGTACACTGTTAAAAATCTGCAAATTTGGCTGCATAGTCACTCCACCGCTTTTATAGAATAATATATCAACTAAGTGGTTTTAAGCGCGCATTTTTCTTCATTTCCTTTTTATAACAGACGTTATATAGGACTTTTGTATTCCTTAATAATATTACAGGTGTATGTTTTCTTGGGACCTCAAGATAATAAAATGTGCTTATTTTTGAGTGAGAAAGTCTTCTATACGAATATTGTGGTGCCAAAAAATAAGCACCTCTATGCACCATGAAGCTGGGGCCGACCAAACATTCTCCTAATGCTGTTTCAATATAAGCACTGCCATAAATTCCAGTGCAACTACACAAGAGCAACGCTATAGAAATTCTAGAGAGTTCTGGAGAACATGTTACAGAAAATCGAGTATAATATTTATAGCTCAACTTCTAATATAACGAGGTAGAACCTGTCGAACTTCGACAAAGTAAAATGTTTAAGAAGGAACTGTTAAATTGGTTAGTCTAACTCTCAAACAAATATTATTTTAACCTAAAATTAACAAAATACTACTTTTATAAAACTCAGTTGTCCAGAGTCGCATTCTACAGGGAAAATTTTTTTGTTCTTACCTCTATTTTGAAAATATCTTCATAGTACCTTTCTACAGCAAATTTTAAATAAAAAAAATATGAAGATTATTGATTCTGATTGGTTCTGAATTTCCCCTATGGAATGCGACCCCTGTTTGTCTGAATTAAACTTTAATTGCATGTGTAATCAGTAAAATATAATAAAAAACAGTTATTATGATGAAGTTGTCAATTAAGTCTCTTATGCTTCGTTTTATGCCGAATCAAAAAGATAAAATTTATTCTAGTTTGATAAAATCAGATTCTGCAAAATCTAAACCCGACATCAATTTCACCTACTCATAATTCACATATGAACTTCTCATATCCGTATTCACCATGTTTAAAAAAGTGGTATTTTAATATGATCATTTTAAATTGATTTTTTAACTCAATGTCAACAACATATTTACATGTGATCAGTCGCACTCTTAACTTTAAATACTAATCTCAATACCGAAGAGTAAAAATTGCCGTAATTTTTATTTTTTAGACACATTTGTGTTTTAGTATTATCTACGAGATTCATTGTTTTCTTTTAAATATGACGTAATTTTCGTGTACTTAAAGCCTTTTGCCTAGTGTCTCAAAATTAGTATCAGCATACTCACGCAGAAAAAAAAAAAAAAATATGGAAACTTGTAAGGGAAAATGTGTGTTTTCAAATGCAGTATGTCACTTTCCATTCAAAATATCTTGGTGCAATAATGGGATTTTGCGCCACTTAACCTTATACAACAAAATTTAAATCATAGAAAAAAAATATGTTTTTTTAATTTTTATCAAAAAATATCATGAACCTCAAATAAACCTCATTATTCTTCCAATTCGCAATAATGAAAGCTATCTAATTACGATCATTTTTGAAGAAATTTCATAAAATATTTTTATGAAATGAGATTTTTATTAAATAAGGTGGAGTAATAAAAAAAAAAAAAAACGGCTAGTGTGGGCACGTATACAAAAGAACAGCTTTTAATAAAAAAAAAATATTAGTAAAATTCGTTCAGAAGGAAGCTCAGGGCAGATGATTAAAAAACAGCCTTGTGTAATAAATTTATAGTAGAGTGAGTGTCTTAAAGAATATCAGTAAAATTTTATTAGTCAAGTGAATTTTGGAAAAAAACGTGGGGTGGGGGAACCTGATATTATTTTAAACCTCATTGTTTGCTTGTATAACTCTACGAAGCGAATTCATCCAGGCGATAATCATCAAATTTTTTAATATATGTCACTATTTTTTGAAGAAAGGCTTCCAAACTGAGCATGCACATTGTATGCCACTACTCACACCACTAAAGACACTGTACAGTTTTGTAAAACATTACGCTTTGACAGCCTGTGATTTCGATTAAGTTATTTTTAAAAGAAGTTTTTTCACCTGTGAAGAATTTCAAAGCAACTTCGGTGAAATGATGTACTTTTACAAAACTTATTTCAGTTTTAAGAATTAAAAAAACACGCTTTTTTATAAAATGACGTCATTTGCATCCGCCCAAGCAGTCCACTTTTATGACACAGTCTTAAACAACATGTGTAGAAAAGTATGCATATGACTTCATTATCGCCGAATAATACACAAACACAACAAAAAGCAATATCGTCATTCAAGAAGCTCGGTAAAAAAATCGGGTATTTAATGTTACATATGCACTTTAATGTTTCATATGCACTTGTTTTTGTTTATAATAGCGCCATGTTTTATCAGAAATGATTTTTTCGAAATTCATTGTTTTTGTTTATAATAGCGCCATGTTTTATCAGAAATCATTATCAGAAATCACTTTTTCGAAATTCAGAAAATATTATTACACACGAATAAAAAATAAAACAAAGACAGAAAACATGAAATGCACATGACATGAAAACATTCTTTCGGCTTTCTGATACGAAAAAAGTAATTGTGAAGGAAAGTCACACAATTATTTAAAACACATTTTCGTAAAGAGAAAGTTTTATATCGTTTGTAAAATATTTTTGCTATATACTAAGAAACATTTAATTGATGAATAGAAACGAAATAAAACCAAAATTCACCGGATTCAGACGGTATTTTTGACATAGCATGAATTTTAATTTCAAATTTTATAAGGAAATGGCAACAAAAAAGTACAATAATCTACTATTTTCCCTTTACTTTTAATAGAAATGGAGTACTTCTGTTGCCACAATTACAAAATTGGTACTAAAAACTTAAAAAAAAATTAATATCTCAAAAATAAATTGAGATACAGCTTTCGAACAAATAGCATCTAAAAGTACATTTTTTCCCTTATACGACGGTATAAAAACTGAAAATGTGCGATGTGTAGAAGTTTAAAAATTTTCAGTAGCGAAAATTCATTTCAAATTTGAAAGTGTTGCCATTTGCAGAGTGACGTATGCGTTACGCACAGATAAGTTTGTCCTTTATAATATTGATAGAAACTTTGCGTGCAATTTCATTTCATTGCAAAATTTGATTTCATTGCATTTCATTGAAACATTTCAGTGCAATTGCAGCAGAATAGAACAGACCAACCCTATCAGAACAAGATAAATTCTATAGCGCCTTCTAGAGCATTCTACAGCAAATCCTACATAATATTTATAGATCTTTCACAATTGCTCATACAACAGAAACACTGTTTTAAATTTCACAGAAACCACACTTCCAACAACCTTTCAACGTGCTATGAGGACAAATTCCTGATCGATAGAGGTGTTCCCCTGTGCCAGGTAAGTAAAATATACATAAACAATAAATATAAGGCCTTAGGCAGAAAAATATTCGGAAGGAGATTTGTGGCTGACACTCCTTATCTTAGTAACGTTTTTCAAATTTGTTTTCTACTTATTTAGAGACAAATGTGTATAAAGTTATGTTCAATTTTGAACAAGCAAAGCTTCGCTGGCTTTGTTTGCCAGTTTTTCAGAAACAAAATTCGAGGAGTTGTAGGCCTTCGCAGCACCCATGGGAAGAACGACAGTCCGGGATAAGACTAAAGCGAACCTTGAATTTTTGTAATTTTTTATTTTGACCAAGATTAAATTAAAAATGTTATAAATTAAAATATTTTTTTAATACGAACAAACAAATTAACTGTTTATTTATAAAGTTATTATATTATCCTAAAGATAACTTTAAAGAATGCGATTTATAGTTTACTAAATATTTGATTGAATAGTTTTGAAAGCTTTGAATGTGGTCAAAATTTAATTTAATATGATGCATAAAATGACACTAAAGTTTGTTTGTTTGTAGTAGGTAATCTCTAGAACTACCGATTCCAAAAGTAATGGTATATGATATCAAAATGATGGTGTTAGTCCCTGTTCCAACTTAGGCCATATTTTATGTCCATACTATTACCCGAAAAGGGGGGTGCAGGAGCAAAAAAAGTTCTAAAAATGCGATTTTTGAGTTACTGAAGGGCTGAGAAATATGAAATGTGGATAGTTACTTATAAGATGTAAATGATCTCTAAGAACATTTCCTAAAAAATTCAATACTTAAAAGGGGGGAAAATGCACAAAAGACATTCAAAATGGCGATTTCTACGCAATCTCAGGAAGTACCAAACCGAATACAAAAATAATAGTGTCAAAAGGATGGTGACAGCCCTTGCTGCAACATAGGCTATATTTTATGTCGGTGGCCTCAAAGCGGGTGCAGGAGCAAAAATGGTTCTAAAAATGCGATTTTTGTAATTACTGAAGGGCCTAGAAACATGAAATTTGTCATGGTAGTTACTTATTAGGTATAAATAATCACTAAGAACATGTCGTAAAAAAAAATCGAAATTTAAAAGGGGGGTGATAATGTGTGAAAACGTTCTAAATAACGATTTCTACACA
This sequence comes from Maratus speciosus, assembly GCA_963932465.1. Classification (NCBI taxonomy): domain Eukaryota; kingdom Metazoa; phylum Arthropoda; class Arachnida; order Araneae; family Salticidae; genus Maratus; species Maratus speciosus. The sequence goes on from OZ010786.1 coordinate 687,405,583, forward strand.
TTCTCAAAAAGTATCAAACCGATTTCAAAAGTAATAGTTGGAAATTGATGGTGACAACCCTTACTCCCCATAGACTTTACCCCATAGACTCTATTTTATGTCGGTGTCACTACAACCTAGGTGTTGTAGGAACAAAAAATGTTCTAAATTACAATTTTTGTCTTACTGATGGGCCTCGAAGCATGAAATTTGGCATAGTAGTTACTTATTATATATAAATGATTTCAAAGAACATTTCTTAAACAATTCGAAATTTAAAAAGGTTGAAAATGTGCAAAAAGCGTTCTAAAAAACGTTCTGAATGGAGATTTCTATGCAATCTCATGACGTACAAAACCAATTTCAAAAGCAATGGTTGGAAATTGATAGTGACAGCCCTTGCTCCAACACAGGCTGTATTTCATGTCGGTGTCACTACCACCTGAGGGTTGCAGGAGCAAAAAACATTCTAGATTGGGTTTTTTGGGATACTGCAGCGGCTAGCAACTTAAAATTTGGCATGGTGATTACTTATAAGATGTAAATGCTCTCTAAGAACAATTTTTAAACAATTCGAAATTTAAAAGGGATGAAAATGCACGAAAAGCATTCTAAAATTTTCTAAATTGCGATTTCTACGCAATCTCAGAAAATACCAAACAGATTTCAAAAGTAATGGTTGCAAATTGATGGTGACAATATAGGCTGTATTTAAAGTTGTTGTCAGTACCACTTGTAGGTTGCAGGAGCAAAAAAAATTCTAAACTGCATTTTTTTGTGATACTGACCTTTTAAAATTTGGCATGGTAATTATTACTTAAAAGATGCAAACGCTTTCTAAGAACCGTCGAAAGAAAATTCCAAATTTAAAAGGATGGAGTGAGCGAAAAGCATTCTAAATTGCAATTTCTATCCAATCACAGGAAATATTAAACCGGTTACAACAGTAATAGTCGTGAATCCATGGTGACAGTCACTGATCCAGTCATAGACTATATTTTATGCCGGTCCCACTATCACTTGGGGTTGGAAGGAACAACAAACCTTCTAAAAAAGACTTTAAAAACTTTCTAAATTATGTATTCTATGGGATATTAGGAAATACCAAACCGATTTCAAAATTAATGTTGTCAAATTAATGGTGGCAGTCTCTGTGTCAACACAAGCATTGTGCATTGTGCAACTACCACCAGAGAGGTGGAGTTAAGAAAGACCGGTAGGAAAGAAGCTTGGAATTTGACGTACTAAGAACAGTTTCTAAAAAAAATTATGAATGAATACAGAAATAAGCATAAAAGCTTCTAAATACTTTCTAAACTATCATTTATTTAGAATTAGTTTTTGTTGTTCTTATTAATTTAAGTCTCATTTCTATCAAATTTTATCTAATTTAGCGAAACTGTGGCTTAATTAATAAGTATACTTTAGGCATATGTAATTTAGGTACCTAAAAGTATAATTTTTTCTAATAAAAATTATCTTGGCCTATTTCAACTATTACGCGACCTAAGCTGCGGGTTCTGCTTTTTATATGTATGTCAGTTGAGATTAGTTAGCAATGAGATGCTGTGAGCGAGTTCCCACGAGAATAGCTCTGACGTAAGATATCCAACCCAAAAAGAATATGCTGATGCATATTCTTTTAGAGGAAATGTGGCCTGGGAAGAGAATGTTAAAATTCACACCAGAGTTCGATTTGGCGTTGGCCTGGACAGACGGTCCAGCCAAGTTCTCATACCTCCGACATAATGGCTGATAGATTTCAGCAAAAGTCCGTCTTCCTCCTAAAATTGTAAGTGTTAATAGTATGTAAATTGTGTTGAAGTCTTTAACATTAATCTAGATCAATATTGAACTTTTATCATTACATGTATTGAGTCTATCCCTTTTTCCCCATGTATATTTGTAAATTTTATATAATGCCCATAATTTTTAATTGTGTTTTTTCTTTGAAAACAGTGTTAAGTTTTTAGCATCAATAAGCCTGGTTGGAAGTACAGATGTCTGTTTGTACTATACTATCGTTTCCCACGTCACGAATTACGTTTCAGTGATTTCTTTCAATTATACCCCAATAAATTCTAAGCCTGAATGTCAAGGTGAATATCAATTTCAGCTTTGCTTTGTGGATGAGTATTGTACTACCCTACTATAGAACTATGCATAGAAAAATGTAGAAACAACCTTATAGAGCATTATATATGAAACAATAAAACGCTTTTAAAGTTTAACTTAAACTTAAATTTAAAAAATTTCAATTAAAATCCTTCTTCTAACTTTAAATCTCATTTTAAAACCAGTTTTACCCCTTGTAACTTTGAGCCCCACCAGTGGCTGACAGGTTCTGCTCTCGAAGCTGGTAGGTGCTGGGTTCAAACACAATCGCGCCCGTCGGCTTAACCGTTTCGGAGTTTTCGTGGTTTTCTTCGAAACCTTGGATTTTCCATGCGTTTGTTTGTCTTATTATTTGTTTGTCTTGTTGTCTTTGCATTTGTTTGTCTTATTACTTTCAGATATCCAGACCTGCCAACTTTTGAAAATGAGAAATCGTATCACAGAATATTGAAATTAATCTGGAGGTTGGTTGGTTGGTTTTTCGTGTTTCGGAGCCATCTTTTGACATTCGTAAAAGGAATAAGGTTTCAGTCTTTCAACACAATATAGTAAATTTTTTCCTCTGAAAATTTTAATACGACATTTAAAGTTTTTTCTCGTTTTGCAGCATTTTTTTAGCCCAGTGATGTAAATTTTGACGAAATTCTCGAATTTTTGTCCCCGCGACCATTTCAGGATATTCACAATTTTTCCCCCACAATCGTAATTCACATTTTCTATCACGATTCTTTGTTGAAATCTGCACCTTTTAACATGAACTTTTGACGAATTTTGTGTTTTTACCACACAAAATTGAAATGTTTAATAATAAATAGTACAAATCGTGCGATTTTGAACACTATTTCAAATCTTGCCCCTGAAAGATCACCCCCCCCCCCCACCCCCCTCCAGATATTCTTAAAATGGCATCCCTGTTTCTAAGGAAGGGAATTCCTGTATAAATATTTACAGAAACACGATTCACTTGTGGTTGATATACATAAAGAGGGTTTTATGTTAAGAAGTTTGTTTTGCAGCCCAGGAGCATTTTTTAATGTCCGAATTTTCGGATTAATGACAAATTTTTTTAAACTTTCGGAAATGAATACTTTGAAATTTTGGAACAGAATCATTCCTGCAAAATATGCTGCGCGGGATAAAAATCGCAATTAGAAACAAAAAATGCGTTTTTTTTTGTTTTTTGCAAAAAATCGTAGTTTAAGACCGATTTTCGTAGCATCGTAGTTTATAGGTCCAAATCGTAGCAACTACGATTTTTTCGTAGCAGTTGGCAGGTCTGGATATCATTTTCTGTCGATCTTTAAGAATAAAATAGCGGAGTTGCAAATTTTGTAGCCATGTGGCGGTTAGCTGATTTCCGGGCTGACCAAACCCAGTTCTGTCATCTGAACCCGGACAATCAATCAACAACGCATTAAAGATATGTTCCTCCTAATTTTTCAACTGTGCTCTCTGCTGGAAAATATGACAAACCCCGAGATATTAGCTAATGCGCACTCGAAAAAAGGGAGATTTTGCAGATTTGAGATGCGTGCTAAACCTATGACCCTGTAACTCGTAAAACCAGCGACGTGAGCGACTCGAGGTACCTATCAGACTGTACGATGGAGCACAAAATAAATGAGTTCGATTCACCAAGAGGTTCCCGGGTCTAAATTATTTCTCCACAAGTTCTGTCAACCCCAAGATGTCCTTATATTAATGCCGGCTATACGGTCATCTGCCGGGAAATAAACTGGTCACGATCCTTTACAAGTTGCGGAATGACGATATATTACACACATATATATATAATGCTCTAGAGAACATTTATAGAAAGCTATACAGAAAGCTACAGAGGATTTCCCATAAGATTCTAAAAAAATCCACGGAATTCTGCTGACTTTTGACCTGTTTATCAATTAAATTTTCTACCGAATTTCTATACAGTCCTGGCATAATTTTTATAGAGCATCTTCTGGTTCAACAGCCAGTGCAATCACAAGACATCAGAGCAACAGAAATTCTGAAAAGTTATGTAGAACAGGCGATAGAAAATCCTATATTGATCTTTCACAATTTATGACCCAACACAAACAGTCTTCAGTGCAATCACACCCAAAATAATTCTTCCAAGAGCTGGGATAATTTCATTTTCGTGGCAGTATCCTGATTGACCAAGACATTGGGTGTGTGTGGGGTAAGTATTAATGATATACATAATACATAATATACATACATACATAATAATATACATAAACAGTAAAATGGCAGTACCCACAGAAATATTTCAGAAGTAGATTTGTGGTCTGGAAATTTTATTCTTATTAACTTATTCTTTTTTTTTTTAAACTAATTTAATAGAGGCAAATGTGTTGATGACACAGTTATTTTGAATGAGCGAAGCTTCGCCCACTTTACTAGTCAGTTTTTTCCTATCAAAATTATAATTAAAGTAGCTAGGGTGTGGGTGTTCCATTGCTTCAGGCAGCTTTACGTCAGCTGGTTATATCGTTGAACATATCGTTCACCCGCAAGAAAAGTGACACATCTAGCAAAAATTCAATTCATTTTTTGTTTTATTCTACTAATAGGTCTGCCATAGGTGTGTCTTGCTGCACAAACAGTTTCATAAGTGTAGTTATATGGGAAATGCCTTTTACGCTATATGTCCATTTGTGACCACAGAACAGGGGTAGATTGTGTGGGGAGATAAAATGACCCAATGACCCTTTCCAAACCTCATCCTACGTCTTCATTCTTAAGGGTTTTATGCTTTTATGCACGTTTTTACTCCTGCATCCATAGCCAAGTGCTGCAATTTCATCTTATAGTAAATGTATGCAAATTTTCTCTTTCCTCTTCTGTGAAATGCACTTTTGTCGAGATGTGTCACTTTTCTTGAGGGTGAGCGATATTATTTGATGCAAAAGATTGAAGTTTGAAACATCTAGAACAATGCATAGTAATATGTAATAATCATAATATTTATTATAATCATTTATGTAATAATTATAATTATGTAATTATCTCAAATTTTATTTATGTCTGTTTTTGCAAAGAAAACAATTCAGAAATTTTCTACTGAAATTCTAAGCAGTCCTGTAGCATGTATTATAGAATATCCTGTATAACGTTTATAGAAGATCTTGTTGTTTCAGCAGAGATATTGCTTCAATTTCAATGGATCTACACCAGATCAGAACAATAGAAATTGTACAGAGTCATCTTGAATGAGCTATAGACAATCCTATATAATAACAAAATCTTGCACAACTGCTTTAAATGCAACCACGCCAAAAAAGAACATTCTAACAACATCAAAACAACAGAAAGCCTCGTAGAGCGTACTTCTGAATATACTAAATAATATTAATAGATTTTTCAGAAATGCTGATCTAACAGAAACATGGCATTAAATTTCCATGCAATCACAGCCCATACAACCCCTCTGCTTGTAAAGAGAGGTTTATACTTGGGCGGTTTCCTGGTAGATCAAAGCATTTCCCTGTGCCAGGTAAGTATAAATAAAATACAGGGGTGATATATAGATACATAAATATTCCAACAGAAAATATCGCAGTAAGGGATTTGTGGGCTCAAAATTATTAATATATTTTAAGCATCAAAATTATTATACTGTAATATTTAAAACTAGCAGACCCGCTCGGCATTGCCCGGGGCCTGTAAATAATACCTTAAACAAAACTCAAGTTTGTATTATTTTATATCTATTGAAATTCTTTTAAATAAACCTAATTTTGGAGGTCCAAATGTTCCCATCAAACTTCATTCCGAACGAACCTATAACCTGGATCCCCGCTTCCTAAAGCAGCATGTACTGGAAGCATGTCCCGGAGACAATCAGCTGAGTGAGCCAAACTGCGTAGTAACCAAACCATTAGAATAGAAAAATAATGCATCATTAATATTAGAAAAAGCTGGTAACTGAAGTCCAAGATAAAATTTGTAATACAGAAAGTAGCTGCATTGAAAAATGCATGACGCACGAAAAATTCAAGGGATCCCGGATCCCTATGAAACCCTAGGGTAGTAAGTTGAAAGAACCAAATCCCGTTGAAATTGGGTCCTTAGAATCCGACGAAAGAATGCGCCACCAAGCGGATGGAGATGTCTCCTCACCAAGTAAATTTCATGAATCACTTTTAACATTAACACAATATTCAATAAACGGAAGAAACTCCTCATCTAAAGTTAGCTTTAAAGTAACGCGATTTTTAATTTGCGGCTGTAGTGAGTAAACGTAAGTTGATGCTGAAAAAGGAGATTAATGTTCGAAAAAAGTGGTAGCTGAGGTATAAATAAAGACCGGGTCCTCGGGGTTGGGTGTAAGAAAATATTTTAGTAGTTTTAAAGTAGCCGGAGGACGCTGAAACTATGTTAATGAAAATTATAAACAGAATTGGATAGATTTTAAAGATGCTGCAACAAAGGCCCCAAGAAGGATATTAATATTCAAAATTGGTGGTGCCTGAAGTCTGAGAAATTTTTTTGTCATTCATGTAGTAGCAAGAGGACTTAAGAAGTTGTACCGTTTTTAAGGGACCTATAAGAAAGGTCCCAAGGAGGGACAACTGACATTAAAGAACAGGGCCCTACATGAAAACTTGTTAAAAGGTGTAAGTTCCTAGCACTTTAGATCTTCAATTAGTCAAAATTAGGTATAGAGTATGAATTAATCATTAGAATAAAATTTCAAAGAAATGCGCAAAAAATGGTGGGAAATGCATAAAACAGGGCCCTAGGGTCCCACTAAAAATAACAGGGTGTTGGTCCGGGGAGAAGACTCAATTTTTAAATTTTGCATTGAGAATGCGAGAAAATTAGGTGGTAAAAAATGCATGCTGCACAAAAAGTTCCAGGGGTTACACTAGAATTTTAACTGGAATAAAGAAACGGGAGAATAACTAAATGGAAAAAGGATTCTAAAAATGAAGAGCTGATTAAGAGAACAATTTATGGTGCAAAAACTTGAAGGGCCCCCAAGGGGTCAGGGACTTGAGTGGTTATGTTTTTGGGTATAAAGATACTTTTTAGAAGATTTTAAAGTAATCAGAGGAACTATGTTAAAGAATTCGGATCATTTTTAAAGAAGCTGCCCCAAGGGCCCCAGGAAGGGGATTAATATTCAAAATTGGTGGTAGCTGAAGCCTAAAATTTTTTTGTCATTCATGTAGTAGCAGGAAGAGCACCTAAGAAGTTGTTAGAAAAAAAAGCTAGTGAATCGGACTATTTTTAAGACTCTTTTCTGACATAAGTTTTAATTCATTTTTGTTTGGAAACGCATAAAACTAGAAGGTATTTCTATTCAGAAACTATGTCATCGTACTGTTTTTTCCGCATCGTTAAACACAGTAGATCTTTCAGAAAATGCTGTCAAAGTTGGCATTTTGAACAAAACTTCCGAACGAAAGAAGAAAATCCAGTCAGGAAGGGGAGAAAAATGACGTGTCGCGTGATCAAAATCGCTTATAACTCGATAGGTAATTTAGTAATCCAAAAAATGGAAAACACAGTTCAATTCCAAATCGCTTCCATGATCAGGCTTTCCAATTTTATATCTTTCCGTTAAAAAATGAATTTGTAAATGTGTCAAATTGCTTTGCGCTTGTTGAGCAGAGCAGTTGAGAAACAGCCTTAAGTGAGCTATAACATGGGGCCCAAAAGGGTCCAACTAATAGTTAAGAGCAAGTTCCTAACATGGAAATATGTTAAAACGTTTTAGTATAGTTTTAATTCACAATTAGTTCAATTAGTCAAAATTAAACATATAATATTGGTTAGAATAACCTTTTAAAGAAATGCACAAAACATTGAGTAAATGCTTTAAAAAAGGCCCTAGGGCCCCAATGAAAATATGAAGGTGAAGATTCCACAAAACTTTAAAATCATGCACTGAGAGGGTGAGAAAATTAAGGGGTGAAATATGCATGGCGTACAAAAATTTCAAGAGCCCTGGACCGGACCGGACCGTAGAGATTTCAAAATTATTGGAGGGTCTCAGACAGTGGCGGAGACAAGGGGGGGGGGGGTGTCTTCATTCCCTGGAACAGGGAATTAATTTTCTAAGTGATGAATACAAAAATAATAAAACCTGCTACGACAAAATTACAAATAACTGCTGAAAGTTTCCGTTTTATACAGGTTTTCGTCTACCTAAGGAGGTAAAAATTCGAAGTATTCCTTTCTATAGGACCATGAAATGTTTTCCATTAGACAAGATTTTGTTATAGACAAGTTCCGTTTACCCAGGCTAACCTTATATCCATACAGTAAAACCTTTGTAAAAGCAACCGTAAGCGACCGAAACAATATTCCGTTTAAGACAGGTTTCTGGCTAATTAAGTAAAATTGTACGGCAACCTTTCTTTCTGGAGTATGAACAGATTCCTTTTAAGACAGGATTATGCTATAGACAGATTCCGTTTTGACAGGTTTTACTCTACATATATCATAAATATCTGTATATCTAATAATAAAAGACAAGATCGCTGTTTGTGTGCGTTATTCCCGATGGCTAGGAAAATCTACTGCCCGCAGAAGTCTGACAATTTATACGAGAATAGTTCAATGCAGTTATGGATGACCCTGAGGCTCACATTTTTAATTTTTTGATAATTGGCAGAAATATTAATTAAAAACTCATCAAAAAGAGACTTTTTTTTTTTTTTTTTTTTTTTTAAATTGGCGGAGACGCGCTCGTGCATAACCAGAAGAAAAACTAAATACATTTAGTGGGATTTTACAAGGAAAGAAAAACTAAATGCATTTAATTTCTTTTGACGTTTTGTTTTAATGCCCGTGCAGTTTAAAATACGGAAAAACGGATGACTTATTCTTATAGTTCGTACTTTTACGCCGCAGTCAGTTAAAAAAGAATATAGTTTACTATAAGAATAATATTGAACTCTTAGAACTACTAAGAATATACTCTTTAAAAAATTTTTTCAAAAAGAGATTTCTCTGTCGACTTTTTCTCCCTTTCGCCAAACGATTCAGAGCTCAATTTTAGAGCTAGAATTAGAGAACCCTCAGAGCTTAATTTTAGAGCTATCTATTCACAAAAAATACGTATTTAAAGCTAAGATCTTCTTCTCGTCGCCCGTGCAGTCGGTTTTCTAAAAGACTAATTTTTAATTCTTTAAGGGTGTATTCCTATCCAAACTGGTTATTTTCTGATTTTTTTTTAAATTCATTTTTGCTCTCAAGCACATCAAAATGCCAAAGAAACTACATAATGTGCCGTGCTTGTCGATTTTCTGATAAATGCAGGAAATGTTGTAAAAAATGCTGCCAAAGTTGGCGTTTTGAACCGAATTTTCCGAAGCGGGAGATTCGCGAATGAAAAAAATGGTCATACTGAGAAAATAATTGTTTAAAAATCAAATTCTAATGAATTGAGAGAAAAATGAAATCACACGGCCTCTTATAGATCTCTTTAAAAATCACCTTAGCCAGTTTCATGTTTTTACTTTTGAAAGTGAGACTGAAAATGTCTCAAAAAATTTTGAGCTGTTGAGGGTGAAAAAATATTTTTTCGAATATATACACTCTTAAACAGTTTCGCGACCGCAGGTCACTTCGCGCCTCACCGTGACAATCTTTTTACAGCATTTCGACAGACTGGATTTCACATCTATTACAAAAATTTCGTAATGTTTGAACAAATAGAAGTATTTAAAAAAAATCTTAAAAAATTTCGACGATAAAGCTAAAAAACGGTTTCAGCACGGTGTTGCTTGGCTTCGGCACACGTTTTCACTGTTAAATAAGCATATTTTTTATGCAATTTTTATAAGGTACTCGGATACATTTATATTTATAATATATTAAAATTTTGGATAGTTTGGACGACGAGAACTATTTTTTTTTTGTTGTTGTTATGTTACAGAACCCGACGCGAAAACAAGAAAAACTAGTCGGATGTGACAATCCTAAAACTTTCTTCTATCTCATGCATGTTAATACTTCAAAATTCGTTATCACGGGGCCAGAATTAAATGGCAATCTATGCTCATCTTCATCATAAGGATTCTAAAGATGTCCATTAAACTGAGTGCGTTTTAAAAGGAGCATCTTTGAAACAAACAATTGAATTTTGGCATCCACCCTCTTAGATGTCTGCAAGAAAAGTTTTCAGCTCAAAGAGCATAAAAGCCACATTTGATGCGCTGTATACACCCAAGCCTAAAAAAAGATCTATTTATGTGAATGTGTAACAGAATATGAAAGCTGATTAAATTTCATGTATTAATTTTTGAGACAGAACAATTGCGGAAATCGTGAAAAACGGAGCATAGCAGCGCCACCTATTGTGCGATTTACACAAAAACGTAATAAAGAACAACATATATCAACGTCTAACTAAATTTGAAGTTGATGAAAATTTGTGCATTAGTTTTTAAGATAGAGACATTGCGAAAATCATGAAAAATTCTGTATCGCAGCGTGGCCAATTTACAACAAAAGTAATCAGCACCATTTTATATCACGGACTAACCTAATCTGAAGTTTGATGAAAATATGTGCATTTGTTTTTGAGAAAGAGCTATTGCAGAAATCGTGAAAAATGCAGCACAGCAGCGATACCTGTTAGACGATTTACACGAAAACATAATCAGCACGAAATAATATCAAGATATAATAACAAGATAAAGTTTGATGAAAATCTGATCATTAGTTCTTGAGATATAGCTATTGCGGAATTCGTGAATAATGCATCATAGCAGCACTGTCTATTGAGCAATTTACATCAAAAATTAATCAGCACCAAACAATATCAAGGACTAACAGAATCTGATGTTTTATGAAAATCTGTGCATTAGTTCTTGAGATATAGGACGATTTGCATCAACAACTATTCAGCACCAATTTATATCGGGGACTAATTGAACCTAGAGTTATTAAATTCCGTGCATTTGTCTTGTGATAGAAATCCCCAAAAAATTGTATCACATACAGAGAAACTCACAGACAGATTCACAGATAAACATGTTTTTCGGGATCTGTGGCCGCTAAAAAGTGTAAATAGGTCGAAAACCGGAATTCGAAATTTTTTTTTAATCCAATACTTACTTCTTGCAAAGATAGAAGAAAGTAAAAAGGGCGAAGAAAATATATTTATTTTAGAAGTAGATATCAATATTTTTTACACGAAGTTTTTACATGGGCTGAGAAATGGTCATATTTATAACTATAAAATTTTTAAAGAGTTCGGACCAAAATAAAAAAAAATATATGAAAACGACCGTATATGAAAAACAGAAAATGACTTCTTACGAGTGCTTTTAGAATTAAAAGTCAATATTTTTTGGAGGTTTTTTCATAAAAAAATATAAATTCGAACAAAATCCGATTAAAAGTATTTTACTTATTTGTGCTTATTATTGTTATTATTATTATTATTTGTGCTTATTTTGTTATTATCACAGGTCCGGACAACGTCTTGCGGGTCAGCTAGTCTATAATAATAAGGAAAGAAGTTTCTCTGTCTGTCGGCTATGTTCTGAAAAAACCGTTGCACGCAGAGCTACAAAATTCGGCTCTTTGCATTTAGTTATGCCCGATTTCGGATTTTTTGATTAGACTTTTTCAATATAATTTTTAATGCAATTTTAAACGTTTTTTTACGGTTCGAGGCGATTTTTTTAAAATTATTAAAATAAATCCGATTTCGATTCGGAATTCGTACAGCGATTTTTGAATTTTTCGCAAATGTTTGCATGCGACTTTTAGCGTTATTTCGTGTTTCGCAGCGATTTTTTTTATATTGATAAAAGGAATTCGGTTTCAAATTTTTAGCATTATACAGTAAATTTTGGCCTCCGAAATTTTTGAATTTTTAATGCAAATTTTTGCGATTTTTCGCAACAAGTTTTGACCCGCGTGAAAGATTTCTGGTTAAAATGTTTTAGAGCATTTTATAGGAATTTTCGGCCTTTCCGACTTTTGGAATTTTTAGCGCTTTTTAATGCAATTTTCAGCGATTTTCAGCCTTCTGCAGTGACCTTTTTTACATTGGTAAAATGAATTCGGTTTTAAACTTTTAGCCTAATGTAGTAGACTTTGTTCACCTATACTGCATTATATTGCATTTTGTATACTATAATTTTGTGACGCGCGCGTTCCGCCTTATCCTCTCTTATTCCGACTCTCTTGCGGGAATCAGGTTTAAAAAAATTCGAAAATTGAAACCGACAAATTTAAAAGGGAAATTGCACAAATTAAAGATACCGAAAAGTGGGGAAGGACGGCGCGGGGTTCTGAAGCTACCGAACGACCTCTGCTGCGTCGAGCTTATTATTAGAGTTTTGATTGTTATTGTGATTTTATGCATTCCGTGAAAATTTTTTGACATTCGTGAAAGAATTCTGGTTAATGTTTTTATTGTGTTCTCAGCGATTTTTGAATTTTTAATGCTCTTTTTGCGGGTTTTTTTTCGTATTCCGTAGCGATTTTTTGACTTTCATAATATTTTTTCAGTTTCAAACCCTCAGCCTTATATAGCAAATTTTCTCCTTTCCGCGATTTCTGATAAGAAATAAAAAATCCGCATTTTAACATAATTTTTAGCGTTTTTACACATTCCATGCCTTTTTTATTACATTTATAAAAGAAATTTGTTTCAAACTTGTTAAAAGCTGTAGTATTTTTTTTTCTCTGCGATTTTTGATTTTTATCGATTTTCAATGCGATGTTTAGCATTCCGATTCTACCTTTTGACATTCGTAAAAGGAATTGGATGTCAAACTTTTAACCCAATATAATAAATGTTGTTATATTTTCAATAAAGTTTATTTGAAATTCGTACAGCGAATTTTTGAATTTTTCGCGAATTTTTATGCATTGTTGAGAGATTTTTCGCATTCAGCGGCCATTTTTTTACATTCGTAAAAGGAATCCTGTTTTCGCCCATGTCATCACCGTGTCTTTTAGCCCATAATAAAAATTTTTTTGTCATATGCGGTTTTTGAATTTTTAGCGATTTTTTGAGTTTTTTCGTGATTTTCTACAAGTTTTCCAAATTTGTAAAAGGAATCCGGTTATCTTCTAGCCCAAATAGTAAAGTTTGTTTTCTTTTCATTTAAATTTATTTGGAATTCGTGCAGCCTTTTTTTTTAATTTTTCGCGAATTTTTATTACGATTGTTTGAGTTTTTTCGTGTTTCGTATTATTTTTCGACGGACCGGACGACGCCGGGCATGTCAGCTAGTTAGTGTATAAATGTATAATATAAATGCTACAGGGATGCGCACGAAAAAAACGGCTCTGCTGTGTTTGCCATGAATGCGCATGTACAGATAGATACTTACATATGAACATCGAAAAGTTTGAAAATATCACGAAAATCGAATCAAATGTCAGTCCAAAACGGCACGGAAAAAAATGGCCTTGCCCGGGTTTACAAAAAAATTTTAGACCCCTTACTCAGCCTGATATTAATGAAAGAAAATGGGCCTGAGAAAGGGTTTCTTGCTCGGCCCGAATAAGAAAAACTGAATATGTACTGTTTAATGTTACCAGATCCTGGTAAATCGTCATTTACTACAGAGAGACCGCTTGATAGATTTGATCTATTTTAATAAATATGAGCTTTATGCATCATTTAGAGACAAAGAATTTCTCCCTTTATATTCTATGCTTTGGAGACACTGACACTGGTGATTCTTCCTGCCTGGCTTCTAGTTTCATCATTTGCAACAAAACTTAACTCCTCTACCCCCTCTCTCCTGAATCCTTCAAAGCTCGTAAATTAGTGCCACTTTCTTTGTAGGTTCGGGCAACAGCGAACCATCTTATCTGTGCTCTGCTCTAATCAGATCATATCGGACACCATTTATTGTCCTTTACAGGGGCGCGCCGACCCAGTGTGCAAAGTGTGCACCGCACACAGGCGCCAGAATAGTAAAGGCGCCAAATATTTTAGGCGAGGCTGAAAAATTTGAAAAACTTTTAACCAATTTAAATTGATTAAAGCGGTATTTAAATCGAAAGTACGTCATTTCTAACACATTTATGAGTTCATGGCCAAAGTACAGATATCAGCCATGGAAAATAATCAGCCGGCACCAAGAACGAGCACAGAAGAAGGAGGCAAAACAACCAGGGAGGAGGTAGCCACCGGGACCCAAACCAAGCCCAGCAGGGACTACGCGGAAGCGGTCAAGGTGGCTAAATCAACCCTGATTATCCAAACAAAGAGCGAAGCGAACAAAGAAGAGTTGGAGAAGAAGATATTCGAAGTGACAACAGAGTTGCACAGTGGAGTGAAGAAAGTAAGAAGAGTTAACAAAGGGCTCAAGATGTTTTGTGACAATGAAGATCAAGCAAGGAAAATAACAGAGAAAATCAAAAGTAACGAAGAAGTTAGTAACGAAGTCCAAGTCTTAACAGCGACGATAAAGAAGAAGAGTGTCATAATATTCAAAATCCCAAGATACGTACAAGAAGATATAATAAAGGAGAGACTGATGACGATGCTAGGACTGGACGGGCATGGCGGAAGCGAAGCAGTCACTCTGGCTAGGCAGGTGGGATCCCAGAGCGGGTGGAAGAACCAACGGGTCCTACTCCCCGAGGCCTTGGCAGACCGACTGCTGAGAGCAGGCTCGGTGTGCCTGGGACTCAGGGAATGCCCAATTCGGGCATACATCAGCGTAACGAGATGTCACAGATGCCTAGAATATGACCATCTAGCGGCAAACTGTGACAGGGCCCAGCGGTGCTCGATCTGTGCGGGATCGCATCTGTACACGGAGTGCAAGAGCAAAAATCGAAGATGCCACGCATGTTCCAGTTACAATGCAGCAAACAAGGGCTACGCAGTCTCATACAAGAATACCAACCATCAGGCAAACTCACCGGACTGCACGATCTATCGGACTCTCTTTCGGATCAGGAAGTTGCAATCAGATATGGGCAGGACGTTATTTCAGGAAGGGTGAGGATTACAAGCATTAGAGGGGTGGAAAGGGTATCTTGGACACCTAACCACGACTACTCACAGAGGATATTCAAAACCAGCTCATGGCAGACAGTTAGACGCAGATAGTAACACGGCGCTCCAGGTGCACCACCAAAGCACACACTCACCTTTCCACACACAACACCACACACACAGAATTATAGCACACAACAAGAAAGCAACATCACCCAGACTTTGGATTCAAGAACCTTAAGTAAGAAACAGTAGTTTATGTATTAAATGTTTTATGTATTTTTATGTTTATATTTAAAAAAAAAATGGCCTAGGTTTCCTACCGCCACAAAAAAATTATAAAATGCACAATTTGTCTTTGTCCTTTGAGTGTGTTCGGTAGCCGTGTAGCAACAGCTGGCCACGGCCCTTAACAGGAGCCCCGCATCAGATGAAATGCATCCACTTTACCGGCCGAGCAAGCTACACACAATGGCAAATCAAGAAGCGGCACCCGCCTCCGGCACATCTCCGTCCGTCCATGTGTTGTCAAGTGCACAAAAGATAAAAATGAATAATAAGGTAAGTTCATATCAAGTTTTTCTGCTAACCAATTTTAGAGTTAAGCAAGCCATTTCCCAGTAGCAAGATTTCCAATTTAGTAAAATTTTGGCCTAGGGCGCTCTAGCTTCCCCCATCCAAATCTAACTTTTAAGCATATTGCTTCCTGCTCAGTTCCCCCTGTGTTACCGGGGGAGGCAACCCCCACACTTCTATCCCTTTTTGCCTCCAAGCGTGGAGGGGGTGCAGGGAAGGGAATCTAGTCCTATAGCAGCGAAAGCCATGCGCCGGTACTGCGGGACACCGGGCAAGCACCCGTACCAAGCAGCCTCGAAAGAGGTTAGCGAGGTGGGGTGGGCTAGGGACGGAGACACGGATTGGCACCCTCGCAACGCCTATTCTCCAACCATTTGTAAAATTAAAACCTCTCCCATCCTTCTCTTCTTCTAGGCTGGTCACACGTGGCGCAAGCCAGGGGCGTGAGCTAGAAGGGACTCAACGACCGGTCGCCCGGAAAGAAATTCTCTCCAGGGGACACGTGTGCGAGCAAGCACTTCTATCTTTCTACTAGCAGTGGTGGACAGCGATCAGCCAGGGACGGGGGTATGAAATGAAACCCGGCCTGCTACCCAACTGGGCAGGGTCCACAGCTGCATCTTTCTCTACCCATCTATTGCAATAAAATCTTAAGCATCCGCCGGTAACGCAGTCTATCGTTCGGCTCCCCTACTAATGGTATTCCCGTAATTTTTTTTTTTTTTTCATTTATTTATTTTTTTATTTTTTATTTATTTTTTTTTTCATTTAATTCCGCTTAAGAGGCCCTAGACCAGGTTAGCAATCCTATTATCCCTGTAAGGAGGCAAGTTTATAGTAGAACTCAAGCATCGCGTACCACGGGCTCTATATTCCTAAGTGGGAGTTAGACAATATACCAAAGTGTGAGAGGCTGTGGGTTCGAGCCCGGGTCACGACAGAATCCCTCAAATATGTGCCTGGCCCCCACCATGTATTATTAATTAAGTTTCACCAAGTCCTCATCTCAGTTTCGCGCAGTTATAAACTAAGCTAAGGCCAGCCACTCCCAGCATTTAGTAAATCGGAGGGTATTAACGACATAGGTCTCCCTAGTCAAGGGAATGGCCCACTACTCAGCACAATTTTTATCAGTCCCCATAGATTTGCATCAGGTTTTAATCTTAGGAATCAGTACCTTTTAGATTAGCCACCCTCAGTTTTCGGATCTTAAAGATTATCTAGAACTCATTAAAGTATTAATAATGTATGAATGAATAATGTATGTCTAACAATAGTTTCTCTTACAGGTTCTCCCTCGGCCCCCCTGGATGAGTGGCTCGCCGCACATCCGGGGGAGCCTCTAGTCCCCCCTTTTTTTTATGGTTTTTTTTTATTTCTTTTGACAGTTCGCCTCTTTATTAGGTGCAATTGGACATTGTCCGCACGAGCTACCGGACCCGCTCCAAAGGATAGCCTACGGAGCCAGTTTTTCCCCGGTGGGGTACGGTAGAAAGGCGAAATCCCGTCTCCCTCTGCAGCGTTTCGTCTGCCTTGCATTTTGGCCCAAAATTTTCCCTTCTCTGGCAGCCCCTAGCTTCTCGGCATGTTTTTAACCTAGTTCTTCTAATTACAGTTCTCTTTTAGTGTTTTTCTCAAGTAGAGCATTTTTACGTCGTGTATCTTCCCTCAAAATTCCCCCCCCCCCCCCTGCTAGGTAGCTGCCAACATTTAGACACAAAATTTTCCAGCCCTATTCCGCTTCGCACGACGAGTAAGTGGTGTGCGGCGCCAAATAAAGATTTACATAGAGCACTCCTCAAACTAGAAACAACGGCCTAGCTCAAACAGTCGGCCTACGTACTTGTCGGGATCTCCGCTGGTGGGTGGACGCCTGCGGCGATCTGGCGTCTGTACTTCTACAGCGCCCCGCTGAACCAGAAAACAAACCCGTAAACCTGGGTCCTCAAGCCCGGGAGGGAGGGTCTGGTCAGTGGTCTCTGAGTCTCTGAGTTCATTTTTACTTAAAAGATACGAAATTTGCAGATGCTCGTCAGCGGCGTAACTTTAGGGCTAGGGGCGGAGAGAGTCTCAAACCAAAAGGCGCCACAGTGTCGAAAGGTAACGGTCGTAAGGCGCCACGGAAGGCTTAAGGGTGCCGTCAAGCGCCTAAAATAAATTAAAAAAAGCTAGAAACATAAAAAGTTCGGAAGGGCGACCGCGAATGCTCCTTTTGACATCCCTGCTCTGGATCAGGCCTGTCCAGCTTTTCAGAAAGCAGGGGCGCACTACAGTTCGTGGCAAACATGGAAGGTTCCATTATTCAAATAACTGAAAATATATAACTCTTCTACCTTACTGTAGTACTGGTAGTGATACACATACTGACGATATAAAAAAGGGTAGTATATTACTATATTGCACAGTAGTAAAGCAACATACGCCTCCAGAAGGTTATGCATGTAAAAGTAATGTATGTACCCATGTAAAAGTAAATTGCCAAAAAAGCACAAACCAATCACAGCAATCGGCTACATTATAACAAAAACTGTACTAAAATAGAGCCGAAATTAGCCTTTTTTGCACACGGGACAAACATGGATTTTTGCGCCCCCCCCCCCCCTCTCTTCCGCAAAGTATATTTACAACAAGAATTTTACTAATTTTCTAATAGCCGACTTATTTTTAAAATTTAAAATATGCAATCATAAAATACGTAATACTGAGCTACATAATCTACAATGGCGGATCCAAGGGGGAGGTCACGGGGGTCATGACCCTCCTCTGAACACCAACAAAAATATTCTAAAGATCATTTTAAAAATGAAATGTACAGTAGAGTTCCGATTATCCGAGTTCCACTTAACTGAGTTTCCGCTTTAACCGAGTTATTTTCTTCTGATGGACTGGTGGCTTTCATTATTATGAAACAGACATTATAAATGAAGTGTTATGTGAAGATGAAAGAGCCATTTTTCCCCCATTCTGACCAGAAAATCAGAGTTCTAACATTTTACGGCTGCTCTTTTATCTTGACCTAACACTTCACTTATAATGGCTGTTTCATAATAATGAAAGACATCAGTCCATCAGAAGAAAATGATCCATTCCAAAGGTATAATCCTTCATTGGGCGCCCCTTCGTTCTGGCGCCCGGGGCACTTGCCCCCTATGCCTCACCCCCTTAGTTTCGGCCCTGACTAAATAAATAAAATAGGATGTAGTTCAAAATGCAATACATTTAAAAAAAAGAAATGAAAAACGTCATTCAATTCCAAACAAATTTAATAATTTAGCTTATCATTGTATGGAACGCATAAAATCGAACCCATGAGCATGTAAGAATGTTTCATGTCATTTAAAGTCGGGAAACATGTTTTTGGAGAACAACCTCAAAATGAATTAAGTTTTACTGAAATTTTAATTGTATATTTTATAGATTTGCTTCGAACAAAGAATAATCGGTCAAGAGCGAGTTTCACTCGCGTACAGAGTTCATACAATAAATTTGTTAATTACTAACTGCAATCTTACAAAATATAGTTGTTAAACAAATAATAAGACTGCAAATAATTTGAAATTATTTTATTAAATATTTTTCAATAATTGCCTACAGTAATTGAAATCAATTGAAATGAAAAACGCTGACTATGTATTATTTTGATCCGTTTTACCTAAAACAAAGACCTTGTACAAAGTTTAATCTTGCCATTGTGCCAAGTGCGCTTCGAAAGGAGGTCGCAAAGTTGCATGGCCATTTTGGCCTGTGCCACATTTTTAGATAGGTTTTTAATTAATATCTCGGCTAATTACCGACAATTCTTTTGGAAAATCATTATCGACAATTCTTAGACGATTTCGCGTCGATAGGTACCTCGAACTCCCCCGCTGAGCGCCCGCCAAATAAAGTTTATGTATAACGGAAAACTGCGATTTTCTGAAAAACTCTATGACCTAGGATTATCGCTATAGTTTTCCTGCAAGATTTAAATAAATTCCAACTACTACTAATTTTTTCGTAATTTTATTTTCAGTAGATTCGGAAATAGGGGGGGGGGGGGAACATAATTTTGCCATACGTTTTCGACGAATTTCTGAAAATATAATAGTACATGAAAAATCGGATAACGCGAAATGATATAGCGGTCCGGACAGTTATACTATGCAATTTAATACATTTTTTTTCTTTTAACACGAAACAAAAATCGTTTAACACGAGAAAAATTCGCTTTCGAGCTAGTTAGTTTGAGTTGAAATTGGTGAATTTTGTGTTAAAACCACTGAATTTTGGGTGAAAATCAGAGAATTTCGTTATGTTTTATTAGCACAATGGTTGAGAAATCGATGCGAAAACGATTTTGCTTCAAATGAAGATGAGGCTGCTTAATGCAGTTGATGAAAAAGAAGAACGAAAAGAGAAATCTACAAAGAGTTTGGCATTGCCAATTCTACTTTATCAACAATAATAAAAAAACAGTGATCCCATTACGTTAATGTTTGAGCTCAGTATATTTAAGCCAGAGAGAAAACGTATGAGAACTGCTAAGCACGAAGATTTAGAGACAGCTTTGCTTATTTGGTTCAAACAAGCTCAAAATGCTGAAAAAGACACAAAAAAATGATATTTGACCCCCCCCCCCCCAAAAAAAAAAAATATATATATATATATATATATATATATATATATTTTTACTTGCTTTTTATCCTAATGGATGCAACTTACTAGTAGTTTAACAGGAAATCGAAGTAAAATTTGTCAACGTCGAAAAAATTTGCGAGTTTTGTTCTTTCTTTACGAATCTTTTAATGCGAAAAAATTTTTCGGTCCCCTCAGTTTCGTGTTAAACGTATTTCACTGTATATTTTTGAGTCCTGTGTTAAGAGCTTGTTCAAACGATACGCCCCCCCCCCCCCCTTTGATGATAAATTTATATGATTTTATATCTTTAACTCGATTTTGTCTGAAGTATGAACCCGCTCACTGTGTGAAAATGGGAGAGAAGCTGCTAATTGTTCAGATTTGTTTTCTAAATTTATTTCATGATTTTTGGAAAATTGCATGGGGTAGTAATGAACAAATAAAAACTTTAAAATGACCTCTATTTACTGATGAAAAAATGAGTTAAGAGGGGGAGAACTATTCTTAACAAAACTGTTTCTGAACGAAACTCTGTTAAACAACCTACCCATAGTCAGTATATATTAGTCATTAGCCATATATTAGTATATATTAGTCAAGGGGTGGCAGACTTAAGCAAGGATCTAAGATATTTTCTGAAATTACTATTCGAAAATAGTGGTAAGTACACTTTCGAAATTTTTATATTAAAAGTAATATTTATCCCAGGGGTCCGTCAAAAATTCGCATCTAAAACGGTAGAAAACGGTATGGTTTTAAATATTTGATCCCATCCTCCAATTTTTTTTTTATCGCCTCCCTCTACCCCCCACCCTGAAATTTGATGCTTCCTACTTTTTACCGACTTCCGACCTTTCCGACTTTTCTTCCGACTTTTTTACCGACCGAAAAAAGGAGGAGGTTATCAATTCGACGCGTATGTATGTTTTTTTTTTTTTTTTTTTTTTTTTTATGTATGTTCACCGATTGTTCCGGAACTATTTGTCCGATTTATGTGATTTTGGTTTTAATTGAAAGAGGATACTCTCGAATTGGTACCACTTCCGTTTCATCGAAATTGGTTGAGTAGTTTTTTAGTAATTCAACAAAAACCAATAAAATAAAGGATTTTTCGCAAATTATCTTTCATTATTGTAACCGGTTTTTCATTGATAAGCATAAAGCTATGTATTCATATGCGTTATCGCCAGACTTGGCGCCATTTGGTGAAATATCGCCAAATTTGGCGACCAAAATAAGTTGCCATAAATGAAGCCAACTTGGCTGTAACTGACCAATTTGGCGATATTCCCATTCAAATTCACTAATGGATCTTCTCCAATATGTTTCTTCACAATTTCTAGTCGACAGTCATATTTACAATTCTCAATTGCCAACCATTATTTAAAATGCTAAATAATACAGAAGCAAACTAAATTAATACATGAAAACATCTGAATTGTATCAAGAAATGAGAACATGTAAATTTTAATCAGATTGCACGATAAAAGCAAAAAGTGCGCGATACTAACAGCAAATATGGTTTAAAGGAAATGCGAATATCATAAGTTGCTTCCGAAAGTTCTATGTTTTGCAGTACTATACTCACGCCAATTAGTATGCAGACCGATGACACTTTAACCAAGACTATTAAATGAGCATGACGATGAATTTCTAATCTTCCGTAATCAAGGCCATAGTTAAGGCTAACGTGAAACAGAAAAGATATCAATACAACATACAATGTGGTTTAATATAAATGTGGGTATCATAAAATGTTTATTTCAGAAAAATGCTTCGATGCACCAAATCATATTAGCTCAGAAACGCCAATTGGCAGTGGACCCAATAACGGTAGATTACTTAATAGTTTTAAAATCTCCACTGCCCAACGTATTGCAAATGATGATGCAATAAGAAACTCAAATGCCTAAGTGAGTTAAATTGTTTTTGTCAAAAAAGATGAAATACATAACAACCAAAATTAAACAAAATGTCGTCAGGATGCAATGAGTTCTCGATTTCTCCATCAGAATCTTTAGATTTGGTGGAATTTTAAGCAAATAATTTAAATTATGAATAAAAGTACCACACTGCAATGCTTAGCATACATTTAAGCACATTGGCATTACATATACATTATACATTACATATTGGCACTTGCATAATATCTCCATATAAGGAAACATTAATGCCACAAAAAATAAATTATTTTTAAATTCTTGAAGCCTCAAATGAATTATACGTAATGAATACGTAATGAATACGTAATGAATACGTGATGAATACGTAAATTCTCTTTTGACACTATATGAATTTCACCAATGACCAGCCATTTGAGGAAACGCCATTTGAGACTTTCACGCTGTAGTCTTTTAAGGATCATTTTTTTGATAAATCATTGGGTGGCTCCTGGTGCACAGGGGCGCGCCAGAAGTATCCGGCGCCTGTGTGCAGAACTTCACTTAGCTCCCCATATACCCAAACCCTTCCTCCCTACACCCCCCACCCCCCCCCCCCCCCCCAAAAAAAAAATCAATAACTATAAATACATACCTGCCAAGCCAACCTTCCGGGGTTTTCTCCAGGTCAAATAAACAAATTTTGAATTTGAAATTTTGTTTAATGAAGTGTGCCTTGTTTCTATGGGGTTCTTTTTTATTTTATTTAATAAATTAAATTTCTTGTTCAAAATATTTTTGTTTGACTTTAAAAATAAGGAATGTTGACAGCTATGTAAATAACGGACATCCCTAAAAAATGGGTGCTTCAGCTGCTTGCTACTTCCCACCACAATGGCATACCTCCTAAGAAATTAGCTTTTACCATCTCTCCCCGAATTTTTAAGCGTTCTTCTTTATTTATATTTGTACTTAAAGCAGTTCAAACAAACTTTAATTAAGAAATATAAATGTGTTCAAATAATTAATGGTAGCACCATGACACGAGGAAAGGGGTGCTCGTAATACAGTAAATATACATAAAGGTAAAAAAATATTTTCTCTAATTACGGAGCGAATTATAATTTTTTTATTGTAAGATGCGATTTAAACAATTACCACACGTACATCATAATTAGGGGTGCATTTTTAAATGTTTCCCCCGTCCTAGAGCGATTGGTTTTATATTAGCAAATATAGAACCGCTATGCTGCTTATATAATAATTGTCAAAACGTATCTTTATCTTGTCACATGCTTAACCCTTCCTTCTTTTTCGGATTTTTTTGTCTTTTTGATTTCAATTATAATTTTTTTGTTGTTGTTGTTGCTGAAAATTAATACAGTGAAACTTCTTTTAAAGGCCACTCCTATTCAAAGGCCACCTCTATTAAGGGCCAATATTTTTAGGAACGAAAATTTTCCTCATAGACATAATGCTAAATTTACTTCTATTAGGGGCCGCACCTACCCCTCATAAAGGCCATTTTTTTCACATGTGCCTTAAATCTTAAACAGGTGTATTGAATTTCTGAACCAAAAGGTAAGAGTTCAGCAGACAACTGCACTTGCAACAAAGAAGGCAGGGGGAGATGGGGAGGATTTAGAAACACAATGAAGGACGACAAACATGTGTTCCTCACACTTTGTTAGACCTTTCAAGCTGTAGGGGTTGGGTTGGAGGGAAAACTTGACCCTTTGTTGTGGGCCCACAAAGGATAACAGGTTATCTAGAAAAACTGATTCCACATTTACTAAAACTGTGAATGCATATTGAAGCACAATTTTTGCACTTGTGTGTAAAAACGCTAGCATAAATAAATGAACTAATATCTCATTCTAAGGCATCAATAAATTATGCAAATTTAAGTAATTTGTTCCATAAAGTAAAAAAATCATGAGAAACCAAAATTGTCTGTGAAAAAATTATTTAAAGTAAACAAAATTCAATAGAAAATGTTTTCAATATAGAGTTTGAAAATGTTAATAAACCGTTTTTTCACCTACATGAGATTTTTACTGTTGTATGTTCGATGGAGAATGCTTTATACCTGATTCATATTTTGATAGTTTTATAAATTGGATCCATTTGCCATCTTACTGAAGGGACTGTCTAAAAAAATTAATTTGAAAAATACAGCATTATAAAAATCATACAGAAGGGCAAAATACATGTCGCAAACGCTGCATAACATCGCAAGAAAAGAAAATTCTTTTCATGCAAAAATAATTGCCTTATTTGTGATAGTCTGTCCGTATGAAACAAAATTTTATTCATTATAATAGAAATTAAATTTCATCTGTATAATAATTATAAAATTTATTTTTTCGCGTGCCAGAGAAATTGTCTTACGTGCCAACTCTAGCACGCGTGCCATAGGTTCGCCAACCCTGTCCTAGGTCATATAGTTTTCCAGAAAATCGCAATTTTCCGTTATACATAAACTTTACTTTGCGGGCGCTCAGTGAGGAAATTAGGGGGAGTTCGAGGTACTCATCGTCACGAAATCATCCAAGGATTGCTGATAATAATTTTCAAAAAGGATATTGGATAATTAGCAGATATTAATTAATAACCTTTCTAGATAAAGGCATCACAGATCAAGGCGGCGATGCAACTTTGCAACATCCTTTCAAGGCGCATTTGTCACAATGTCAACTTTAAACTTTGTACAAGGTCTTTGTTTTAGGTAAAGCGAATCATAGCGATAAATAGTCACCCTTTTTCACTCCAATTGAATTCAATTATTGATAAATATTTAATAGAACAATGGCAAGTTTTTTACAAAGTCAACGCTTAAATTTATTGTACGGAACTTTTTGTACGCGAGTGAAACTCGCACTTGACCGATTATTCTTTGTTCAAAGCAAATCTAATAAATACAATTGAAATTTCCATGAAACGTAATTCAGTTTGAAGTTGTTCTAAAAAATATTTTTACCTCTTGAACAACATGAAACTTTCTTACATATTCATGGGCTCGTTTTTATGCGTAAAAGCATAAAATGATAGGCGTGACTATTAAATTGGTTTGGAATCGAATGGCGCTTTTAATTTTTTTTTAAGCATTGCATTTTAAATTATATCCTGTTTTACTTATTTATTGTTTCAGTTATATGTAGCCGATTAATTTGTGCTTTTTTCGGTAATTTACATGGGAACCGTGCATAACCTGGGGCTTATGTTGCTTTATCATTGTGCAATACAATTACATTCACATGTATAGGGGGGAAAAAACCTTTCCTCCTTCAAAATTACGTGTTATATTCTATTTCAAATCATTTTAATGCTATTTTGATCAAAATGAAGGGAAAACAGAAATCATGTTTTTCTATTTCAAATTAATTACATTCATATTTATGTCGGCGACGTGTTGATACGGCGCCACTGAAGAGACTGAACGATGAATTTGCTTTCAATTCGATTTTCTTTTGTGACAGTAGGGTAATTTTTTATTGGCTTTTTTTTTCTAATATTTAGATATCATATCTAACCTGAAAAGAATATTTTCTGTTTTTAGCCAACGAGCATCAGTTTCAGGTTTTTTGTCTTCTATTGCGTACGAGTATAAAAGACACGTTAGTGGTTTTTCTATTTATTTTGTATCATGAACATTGCTTTGTATCATGAACATTGCCCCTGCTAAGGTTCTGCTCTGCAGATTTACGAAGTCAATTTCATTTGTAAGTAGATATAATTGCCATGTATAGTTATTCTGATAGAAAGCAATCAAGCAGTGTTTCCCCTTTTTTGTATAAAAGCACCGAATCTTTCCGATAACTGTGTCAAATTTTTAATCTAATCTGATTTTCAGGGACTCACCACAAAAGATTGCTAATCAGAAGAAATCGATTATAGTTTAAGATATGCACCTTTTATAGGAAATTGAAAAACATTAGTCCATTTTTCAGCAAATAAATATTAATTTCGGTAAATTTCATTTTATTTTTTTTCTTAAAAATGCGTATCTGCAAACTATCCTTTTTTGTGTTAACACTATTTCCGAATCATAATCCTTACCATATTTAATCGAAGAATTCTGCAATTAATTAGCATTAAAATTAGGCAAAGATTACTATTTAAAAGGAGTGATAACTAGAAAGTGAAATAGTTGACAGCCAAGTATATGCTGATAGATATTATTTAATTTTTACTTTCTTCTATCTTTAGAAGAGGAAAGTATTGGATTCAGGAAAATTTTCAAATTCCGGTTTTCGACGGATTTGCACGTTTTAGGGGTCAGAGAACCCGAAAAAACATGTTTTTACAAAATGTCTGTCTGTGAGTCTGTCTGTGTGTGACACACATTTTGTGGGCGCTCTAGCTCAAGAACTAAAGCACGGAATTTAATAAAAATTTATATTCAGGTAGTCCCTGATCAGAGTTGGGCAAAATACATCGAAAAGTCATTTTCGATACAAAATACATTAGTTTTAGAACCTAAAATACAAAATACTTTTCGAATTTTAAAATATCCAAATACAAAATACATGTATTTTCAAAATACATTGAAAATACAAAATACATTTAAAATTTTAAGAGTTTGGGCATAAGGTTACAGGTCTGCACCGGCCGTGCCTGGTAGGTCAATTTTCATTCAGAACACTCTGATCGAGCCGGACCTGGATTTCACTCTTTCCGGGTCAGGCACGGGTTTTATGTTTTTCTGAAGGCTTGGGCCGGTCAGGACCTCGACATCATTCTTTCCGGTCCGGGCCTGACTTCTTTTTTTACTGGCTGAATCGAGGCTTAGTCCCTTGGGGATGAGCATCTTATACAGAATTTTTAATCTTTTATCATCTGTTTTTCATAACAGAAAATTTGGCCTAATTGGATCAAGAAAACGTCCTGATAAAATATGGCAAAATTTACAATAAAAAAGAACTGGTGGGGATAATCAAGATTCTCAACTTCATTCTCCATAGAGGTCTGCACTGTCCAAAATTTTTTTCAAGCTCGGTCCCGACCCAACACGTATGAAAATGTTTGGCCCGTCCCTGCCCGGTCTGGCCTATGCAAAAATCAGTAAAATCTGGCACGGCCCAACAGTTTTTGCACAAAATGTATATTTTTAAAAATCGCCATTATTCTACAATTAAATTGCTAAATTTATTATTTTTAAAGAATAGTACATACAGTATCTCTAGGCAATGAAGTTAAAGCACAGAAAAAGAAACTGTGAAAAAGAACCTGCCTAAGACGAATCATGTGTAAAACTGAAAAATGTGTTGATCCATGCAAAATGAATATAATAACACGCGCGAAAAGAATACATTTACAACAAACTATGTACCTGCTAAGAACGAAACCTGTCTATAACGGATATTCTCCTTTCCTGTCGATTTAGTCTTGGAAGATTTTATGCTATAGCATTTTTCATATATTTAAGTCTCCACACCATGGAATGTGGATTAGATTTTACATGATAACTAAGATTTTTCCATACAAATACAGATACATTTAAAAGATAAATATCGCAGTCCAGCATGTTTTCTTAAAAATGAAAAGTATAAACATGAAAAAAAGCTAAAATAACTATTTTTTGTCAGAATTCCTCATACGAGACGATTTTTAACCATATTGGCGTAAAAATCAATATTTTGTTGAAATTCAGTTGGACCGGGTTATTCAAGGTTTTGTACGAGCTGGGATCGGGCCGAACTTTTAGCTTTTATACCAGGCTGTGCCAATATTTATTTATTTATTTTTTTTTTTTGTACAGGACGGGACGGGCTAAAAAGATTTTTCTACGGGTTGGGCTCGGGCCGAGACCTGTTATTTCGGGCCGTGTATGTTTGCGTAGTAACAGTTGGACAAAACAATAGTTTTTTTCATTTTAAACAATATAGTGAAGTTTATTTTTAAAATAGGTTAACAAACCAGCGATGTAGTGGAGGATATACGGAGATATACGCCGTATACCACCTGGATTATTTTTAAGAAGCTCTGTACACTCTCTGTTTAATCAATAAAGTTACAGCGCCTACCTCTGTTTTCACAGCCTAAGAGAGACTGCTCAGATGAGAGATCCCCCCCCCCCCCTCCCGACAACTCTTATTAAGGATTTTAAAAGTGCAATTTTTTCAGCTGGAACTGAATCCGAAGGAAACCGTGACTTTTTTCTTACGATTTCAGCACTGTTTCAAACCCATCCCGCAAGTGTCAACTAGAACAGACCAGAACTCGAATTAGGGTCAAACCAACTCGAACCCGACCCACAATGAAAGAATGAGCTTCCACCTGACCCAAACGGCATCTCTGGTTGATGTGCGTTCGGGTAAAATCTGGTTACTTACTTGGTGCAGAACAGTAATTCACGTTCATTTTACTTAATTCCCTTAGCTATTTAATATCGCTCATTTTGACGTGCAGTACACGATGAATGATATATTAAAATTTCGTGATGATAGCTTCATTTTTACGAAAGTTAATGCTTATAAAACCAAAACAAGGTTTATAAGTATTGTCCTGTTGAAATCGAAACGTTATCACCTTCAAACTAAACCCTTTCTAAAAAAAAAAAAAAAAAAAAGTAGAGGAAGAGTGAGCGAGATCGTAGCATCAGTTCAAGAGTTATGCATGGATATACACGAATTGCATAACCCCCTTTGTTGGAAGTCTGTATATATAGATAGATAGATAATCCATTAATGCCTCGATCACTGCAACTCAAATATGAGTGCTTCACATGAATAAAAAATAAGAAATAATTTAAAGAGAAATATAAAATAAACAACATGCTAAATGTTTTTGTTTAAGACCTAGGAATATCATAATATGCGGAAATGACACCAAATAATGTTTTTTCTTATTTTTTTCTTTTAGTAGTGAGCTTTAGCAGGGGCGCGCCTGTGTTGTTCGGCGCCTGTGTGCAAAATTTCAGCTTGTGCCCTATATTGCTCGATGAAAAACTACCGTTTCATAAAAATCTATAAGCGATAACAAATGAAATCCTACAAAATTTATTATAAGTTTAATATATAAATAAATAATATAGAAATAGCTTTATATATATATAGGGCAGCGATCAGAAAGATATAAAGACAAAGGGTGCTAAGAATAACCGGGCTCGACTAGGCTGCCATAAGTTGATGACCTAGGCTACGTATAATGGACGATCCCTATCTTCGGAAAATTGTTTACACACTGGAAAAAAAATCACTGTATCTTTACAGCAAAAAATGCTGGCAATATGGGTGCCAGCAAATTTTGCTGTCAATTTACAGCAGTTTTGTTTTTCTCGGGTAAACAGCAAACTTGTAAATTTACAGCACTTTTACAATTAATTTTATAGTAATTTTGTTTTTTAGATTTTACAAAAAATTGTATTTTTTCAGCATATTTTGCTGTTAATTTTACAGCACTTTTAACAAGATAACAGTAATTTTTTAAGCCTTTATTATTATTTATTTTATATCGAAATAAAATTAAAACTTGCTAAAAAGTGCATTTAATGTCACAAATATAAAAAGATGTTAATACGATGTTGTTACATAATAAAATAGTTTTTAAAAACTTAAAAACCTCAAAGATTTCATGCCAAGCGCTTTCAATCACTATCGCTATTCGATTATTAGGTGATCGAATGCGCTCGGCATGAAATCTTGGAAGTTTCTAAAAACTATTTTATTATGTAACAACATCTTATTAACATATTTTTATATTTGTGACATTAAATGCACCTTTTTAGCAAGTTTTAATTTTATTTCGATATAGTTTTCAAGGTGAATGCCACATTCCAACGGTATGTTTTTTTTTCATATATACATTTTGTATTCCTTTTATTTATTATTATTATTATTTGTAGAAATGCGTTTGCATCCCCCGCCAGCCCTGCAATGTTTGTTTACTTTGAATTTTTCTTTTTTGTCTACTATGAGACATCTTTTAAAAACTAAGAGCACTATAAGTGTTATCTTTATGTCTACTTATATCATTGTTTTAATAACATTGTTATATAATAAATTCTGTTATACATGTGTAAGATACAAATTTAGCATCACCATAAAGCAAAATAATAAATAAAATAAGAAAATACACCGAAAAAAGCAATAAATCGGAAATTTCAATCTATTGTAACTCATTGTAAAGAATTTCCCTTATGTGAATTTCAAATATACTGCGTATAACATACATGGGGAACATTCAAAATATCGAATTTCAGCATCTAGTGCTAATTACTTTTTATTGTCAATTTTGAAGCATTGACATGTATGAGATAGAAGAAAGTTTTGTGATGGCCACAACATACTAGTTTTATTTTGCTAAATAAAAAAAATGCTTTAAATTTTGCAAATAATGTACGATATATAAATATGCAGATTGGAGTGACAGGGGGGGGGGGAGGGGAAAAGGTACGGTTGTTAGTAGCGGTACCGCAAAATACTAGGGCTCCGGTACTTTTTTGTTAGAAATTAAGCCCTGATCGTCAGTATGTCTATCGCTACCAATACTACAATAAGATACAAGTGTTACATATTTTCAATCATTTGAATAATGGAGTCCATCCATATTTGCCACCAGCTGCAATGCGCATCCTGTTTTCGGAAAGGTTGGAAAAGCCTGATCTAGAGCAGGGATGCCAAACACGGTATTCGCGGTTTCCTTTCCGAATTTGTAAAGTTTCTAGCTCCTTTTTTTTTAATGTATTTCAGTCGCTTGAAGGCGCCGTTAAAACTTATATGGAGTCCTTCGGCCATTAACATTCAACTTATCTTTCGAAACCTTGGCGCCTTTCGGCCTGAGACTCCCCCCCCCCCCCCATCCCTCCTAAAGCTACGCCGCTGAAAAACATCTGCAAATTATATATATTTTTAAAATAAAAATAAATTCATAAATGTATCAGAAATAAACCACTTTCGAGTTTAATAAATTTAAATTAAATAAAAAAAATTCAAATATTTCAGCTTCGCCTAAAATATTTGGCGCCTTTAGTATTCTGGCGCCTGTGTGCGGTGCACACTTTGCACACTGGGTCGGCGCGCCCCTGCTGGTGCATGTAAAATCCGTCGTGGGTGCGAAGTCTTTGAAGTTACCTATGAATTATACCTTTGAGGTGCCTTGCCAGGTGGAAGGTCTCGTCATCTGACCAAGCTTCTAAATTACGAGATCAACATGAGTAGCAATGCGCAGGCAGGGGTGCAGAATATGTCCGATCCGGCGATCTAGGATCGGGGGAAATTTTAACCACCTGGGGAAATTTTGCAGAAACATATACAATTGACTTTGATTTTAACAACGAATTCCATAATTCCCTGAGATAGAAAAATTTCACTACAAATAAAAAGATCCGTATGGTGACCTTCACAAAATCGATCTCAGAATAATGTGTACCGTATATAGATGATTCTGTTCTGCATTTTCCAAAAACTTAAGGTATTCAGTTCCGAACATTTAAAAAAAATCGGTCATCAATTTGAAAATTCAGACATAAAAATTCCGCGAATTTTGTTCAAGAATTACGGAGAAAACGCGAATTTCGTCACAAGATCTCAAAATAACCGCAAATTTCGTCAAAAGATCGCGAAAGAACCGCAACTTTTGTCAAAAAATCGTAAAAGAACCGCAAGTTACTTCAAGAGATCGCGAAATGAACAAAAATTTTGAAAAAAGATCACGAAATGAACGCAAATTTTGAAAAAAGAACACGAAATAAACGCACATTTCGTCAAAAGATCGCGAAAAAACCGTAAGTTTTGTCAAGAGATCACGAAACAACCGCGAATTTCGTCAAAGGAACGCGAAAGAACCGCAAGTTACGTCAAAAGACCGCGAAATGAACGCAAATTTTGTCAAAAGATTGCAAAATAAACGCACATTTCGTCAAAAGATCGCGAAAAAACCGCGAAAGTTTCGTCAAAAGATCACGAAAGAACCACAAGTTACATTAAAAGACCGCGAAATGACGCAAATTTTGTCAAAAGATCGTAAAATAAACGCACATTCCGTCAAAAGATCGCGAAAAACCGTAAGTTTCGTCAAAAGAGCGCGAAATGAACGCAAATTTTGTTAAAATATTGCGAAATGAACACACATTTCGTCAAAAGGTCGCAAAAAAATAGTAAGTTTCGCCAAAAGATCACGAAACAACCGCGAATTTCGTCAAAGGAACGCGAAAGAACCACAAGTTATGACAAAAGACCGCGAAATAAACGCAAATTTTGTCAAAAGATCGCAAAATAAACGCACGTTTCGTCAAAAGATCGCGAAATCACCGTAAGTTTCGTCAAAAGATCACGAAACAACCGAGAATTTCGTCTCAACGGAACGCGAAAAAAACCGCAAATTTGGTTAAAAGATCGCAAAATAACCACAGATTTCGTCAAAAAATCGCAAAAAACATCAAATTTCGTCAAAAGGAGCGAAATAACCAAAAAACTAGTCAAAAGATTGCAAAATAACAGCGAATTTCGCCAAAAGATCGCGAAATAACCGCAAATTTTGTTAAAAGATCGCTAAAAATGCAAGTTTCGTCAAAAGATCGCGAAAGAACCGCAAGTTTCGGCAAAAGATCGCTAAAAAACGCAAATTTCGTCAGAAGATTGCAAAAAAACCACAAATTTCGGCAAAAGATTGCGAAATAACCGAGATTTTCGTCAAAACTTGGTGAAATAACCGCGAATTTTGTCAAAGGAACGCAAAAAACCCGCAAATTTCGTCAAAAGATCGCGAAATGAATACAAATTTCGTAAAAAGTTCGCAAAAAGAACTGCGAATTCTATCAAAAGATGGAAAAAACCGCGAATTTCGTCAAAGAATCGCGTTTCTCGTCAAAAGAGTGCGAAATAACCGCGAATTTCGTCAAAAAGAAGGCAAAATAACCGCAAAACTAGTCAAAAGATCGCGAAATAACCACAAATTTCGTCAAAAGATCGCTAAAAAACGCAAATTTCGTCAGAAGATCACGAAAGCACGCGAATTTCGTCAAAAGGCCAAAACAAAACCATAGTGCTGGGAGTGGATTTTCCCCCTTTTCCCCACTCTGCTGTAACCTTTCAGAAAATTTGCTGTGAATTTCAGAAATTTTTTCACTCCGAATCACCCCTGCCATATATACTCGCTCATAAATTGAGAAATATTGGAAAAATAAATTTTCTATACATACGATAATACAGCATTTACCTATAGCATACCATAAAATTTTGGGGAAATCTTCATGCGGATTGAGGGGAAATGTCGGGAGTAGAAACATTTTCTGCACCCCTGTGCGCAGGTGCTAAAAACAAGATATAACCGGCATAAAAAAGTTCTTAATTAAGGCATTGCCGATAGGAAAACAAACTACGCGCTAATCAGGTTTACTGCCGCTACGCGGCGACTAGGCGGTCACCCACGCTGATGCCAAGTATAAAACCCGTTCTTCTAGAGCAACGGAAGATAGGAGCCTGGTCATCGGTTAAGGAGTGAGAAAGATAAGTAATTGGGTCTCCCTTCTTTATTTCACAGAGAATTTTTAGTAAGCAAAAGAACTTTTTATTGTCAGTTTCCAAAGTTCTATATTTTTTTATGCGAGCAGCACCTCTTGTCGTGCTACCCACGTCGAAATAGAGAAACAAAAATATTTATCTGAAGAAGGATAAATGTAATATATATAAAAAATTGTCACATAAAACCTGTGTTATGAATGTACACACAAATCTAGACAGATGTATTTACTTATCAAAATAACATCTTTAAAATTTTCTTTGAAAGTCTGTAATTTCCTCTAAAACAATCATGCAAAAATCGTAACTCGAAATAACTAAAAAGTGAAAAATAAACTTTTTTACCAAAAATAAAACAGACTTCGAAAACTAATGCAAAGTAAAAAATAATTTTTTTACATAATAGTTAATAAGAAATTAAATTAAGACCATTGTATTTACCATGCGTATTATTATATTTATATACATTAATTTGATTTTTTTGGAGTCGGTGCTAGCCAAGCCATGTTAAAAATTAAAATTTTTATCCTATACAAATTTTAACAAGATTCAGCAAATACGTTGCGGAAAAAAATTCCATTCTCAGTCAACTCTGACAGCATCCTGCTTTTGAAAATATGTGCTTGGCTACGATTTTTTTTACATAATAGCCTGTATAAACGCACTAATTTTATAATAACCCTTAATTGTGCACACATAATTATAGCTAATCTCACTTGAAAATGCATGTTATAAAAATCACATTAAATGTTTAAAAAATTGTAAAATTAAAATTTTTTAACTAAATAATAAATCGTAAAGAAACTCGTAGATATTTGGTGTCTGTTGGATGATTATACTTAACTTCGTTTGGCTGGCACCGACTCCAAAAAGTCAAATTAATGTACATAAATATAATAATACGCATGGTAAATACAATGCTCTTCATTTAATTCCTTATTAACTATTGTGTAAAAAAATTATCTTTTACCTTGCAGTAGTTTTTGAAGTCGGTTTTATTTTTGGTAAAAAAGTTTATTAAATTTTTTATTATGTATTATGAACTATCTGAAAGTTCCAAACGGTTCATCAGTTTTCTTAATTTAACAAATTCGATTCAACAAAGTTTTTCTTTTCCCTTTTTAAAATAGATTTTTTTATAAAACAAAAACTTGCGGATCGATTTATATAAAATTTAGATATTATTAAACAGCGTTTAAAGATAGGGCTATATGCATAACTTTAAAAGCTCTAAATGGTGTATTAAAAAAAAAAAAAAATTGACGGCGTTCCAAAGAATCCTAGTATAAAAATCCTTTGTGGTTTCGAAAGACTAGCCACAAAACGTGTAAATCAAGCAAAAAAAAAAGTAAGTCGGAAATTTTCACTATTCCAATACATTCTTCTCATGTATTAGAAGAATGTAAAAACAAATCAGCCTAGTATCAGCCTTTTCAATCAGTCTTTTTTTAGTATATATCTACAAAAGAACAAATTTTATAATAATCTGACACGTAAAATGGCACCGAATAAAATTGTTTAAATGTAATTTTTTTCTTTTTAGATAATGCGCGTGTGTTTTAATAACAGCTCCCAAATACGCAAGATTTTTTAAACCTTCCACTAATAAATTATAAGGGGCACATTTTTTCGATTATGGTGCTTTTCGAAATAATGTATATAAAATTTAAAATATGTATTAATGCAAAAATATAAATGAAAAACTTAGGTAATTTTTGACACAAGTTGAATTATTATTATTAACAAAGGCACGAATTCTTCGTATAAAGTAGTTTTAAGATTAAAACACTTAGGTAAAATATCAAACCTTGAAGCTTTTAGTATAGAGCAGAAAAAATATGAAAGCTCTTGCATTCGTAAAAAGAAAGCACTTATAAAATATTCAAAAAAAAGTAGGAATAATTCTAATGAAAAATTTTCAAAATCATAAATTTAATTTTTTTTCATAGTCAAATCGTTCCTTTAAAAGTTCATTGTAGCAATTTTCTTATGGTTACTGTCTAATGTAGTTTTTACGAAATTCATAGAATTAATGAAACAGACGAATTTTTAAGAAATCTCATTTCGATATTTTTAAATAAATCTACTAGACTAGAAAAAAAATTGAGCCTCTTATATTTGTGGTCAATGGGCAACTGTGTGTAATCGAGCGCTGCACCTATGCAAGTCTGAAAGCTCTCTCTTTCTTCTTCCGGTCTATCACAATACATGTTTGTTTGTTTTATTCCTTGTGATTTCTACAGCAACATTAAGTTATATAAAAGTTATTTTTGTAACTAATCAGCATGAATACGTTTGCTGTAGCTAAAGAACATATTCATCAATTTCCTTAAATCAGCAATTGTCGAAGACTCTGTTTATGTTAACTTCCAGAACAGAATTTGAAAACTAATCAAAACAGACAGTCATGCATTTCCTTTTAGTGAACCGCAGTTTTACTCTGGTGCGGTTAGGCAGATGTCAGACGAGCGATTTTGAAAATCAGCATTTTCGACGCTCTCTCTTGAGAGCATACGAATCTTCTGGTCTGTTCAGACGAGCGCCCACAAATCGTTGCGGTAAAAATTCCGAAAAGCTGCACGTCGAGGCTCGGCGTTTCCCACTAGCGTCTCGGTGTAGCTCCGCTCCATATGGAGATCGTAGTGACTGGATTCAACTAAGTCCAATCGAAGCTAGATTTGGCGAAGTATTGCTAGTTTCGTGAAGCATAAATGTTATATCAAAAACAATTTACTAGAAATTTTGAACACAGATAGAACCTGAATGATGCTTATTATATATTCCGATTTCAGAAATTTCAACTTGTGGATTCCAAAGATTTCGCCTCCCTCCCCCCCCCCCCTCACGGAAAAATAACATTTTTGGTAATGTGTCTTGTCTTCTAATTGTCATAAATACTTGCATTTTGTAGGCAGGCACATTCTGAATAGAATCATACTTAAATTAAAAAAATTCTAAAAAATATATATACCTTTGTTTCAGAATTAAAACAGTCATAGACACTAGAAATTTTGAATGAACATATAACCTTAATAGTGATGCTCAAATGCTCCAATTGCAATTTTAATGAGTGGGGTCCAAAGAATGTTTTCCCCCTCCCCTGACGAAAAAGTAACACTTTTGTTTATGACCCTTCAAATTTTTTTAGCATGTATACTATTAAGGATTTACCTGCATACAAAATTTAAAATACCTTTGACTATTCGAAGTCACATCACCAAAAAGTTTTTTTTTTAATCAAGGAGGGGGGTCTTTAGATTATCTTCTCTTAAAGTTTTCAATAAAGTAACACTTAAACAGGATTACTATTCAAAATGTACCTGCCTGCAAAATGCCGGTATCAATGTCAATCTAAAGAATAAAATTGCATTTTTGGGAGCGAGGGGGGGGGGGGGGGGGAGTTGATATCCAAGAGCCTAAAATGCAGGCATGAAAATGGGAAATAGGAAAAAAGGAGGAAAATCTTTTCGGTCAATATGATGGCGCCAAACTTTTAAAATTTAGACACATTTTAACAGTTATTTATGGGATAAAATGAAATATAATTGTACGTTGTTATTTTCTTTTCATAGCTTAGAAAGCATTAAAAACAAATTTAAACTTTTAAATCAAAAGTGTTGCATAAATAGAAGAAAATATTCTATTCCAAAAAGAACAATATGAAACTTCCTTTTTCTTTTAAAGTCTAAAAAACTTTCACTCTGGAGAGATACTTTAATCAAATTTATTTACACGACTTTCATATGATTATAATATAAGCTTCCCTTTGATTTGATAGATCTGTTGCACAGCAATTCAGGAAAAAAAAAAAAAAAAAAAAAAAAAAAAAAAACCCTCCAAGGATTTTAGTTAGACAAAATGCTGATTATTAAATTTTCAAGATTCTCCCCCCCCCCTCCCCCACCTTATATGCTTCCAATATTTTCTTTGCATTTTTGCATCAATCCAGAAAATGACCAAAATTATTTTTAGAAAGGTGGAATTCCACCTTTAGGAGGAACACTTTCATGCCTGAAAATGGTATCATTTTTGAGAAGTGTTTACTGTACCTTAATAGAAGAAATATGCGATTTTATTGAATTTTTATTTGTAGGTACCACGGCTCACATAATATTGTGAGAAAATTTTAGGAAAGAATTTTTCTAGTGTTTAATAATGCACAAGAAATTAAAATCCTATCTTCCAACCTACAAAGATCATGCCGCATACAATTGTTTTTGCCGTTTATCTAAAAACATGCTAATTTGCCCTGTTAAAGATTACCCAATTACGGAAGATTAAATTATAGCATTTTAACTATTTTTAACACAATCAACTGATTGATAAATAAATAATGAGAGTAGAATTCTAGTATAGAAATAGTAGAATGTGTAGAATTGTAGTAGTGAAAATCTGTGAGTATGAAATTATCGCTGTATTATCCGCCATCGCATCTTCGCTCAAAAAAACAACATCTAACCTAAACAGACTTTTCAACGACAGCGCGAGCGAGCGCCTGTGCTTCCTCTGAAATACTGCAACCCCAAAAATAACTAGCGCCAATTCCTCAGCCAAGAGGTAGGAGAAAAATCACCATAGGGAGCGGAGCTACACCGAGACGCTAGTGCGTTTCCCCCAACTCGCTGGGAGCTGGTGACGTGCTCAAGTCTTTTGTTTCTTCTATGTTGTCCAGACGAACCGAAGTTTTGACGCTGGCTTTAAGTTTCTTTATCAGTGATTCGTAAGTTGTTGGTTCTGGTTGCGTATCGAATTTTTTCGCTAGAATTTAAAATGGATTTAATACACGTAGATTAACTAATTTTTGAAATACAAAAGTGTTCAATATAGTTGGACACCTCATGCTTACATTATATAAAGATAAAAATTAAAATATAATAACTTGGTTAAAGGCATCCCTGATTTACAAAAAAAAAAAAAAATCAGAAAAATCTAAAGAAGATTAGGAAGTTATCGATAAATTATATGAATTAATTTTGTTTCATATAAACAAACAAGTTGGAAATTGCTCGTCAAACGTGGTAAATGAGGTGCATTCGTAATATAAATAGTTTTATAAATATTTTTTGCACCGAATTGTACTGATTGTATATTTGAGTGCATTTTATAAGTGCATATAAATTTCATTCTGTTCGAAAGACTGTAACATCATTAAAATACACTTGCAATAATTTTTTCCCATTGGCCGTAATGTAACGGAAGATTTTGACTGTCTCTGTCATTAATCTATACATCCGATTTACATAAAATTTGAAACGACTCGACAAGATTTTGCAAAAATTATATATTTAAAATTTCAGACCATTCGGAAGGCTGTAACATTAAAATGCACTTGCAATATTTTTTTCCCATTGGCCGTAATCTGACGAAAAACTTTTGACTATCACTGTCATTAAACTATACATCCGATTTTCATAAAATTTGAAAAGACTCGACAAACTTTTGCAACAATTATATATTCAAAATTTCAGGCTATTGTTTTTGCTCTGTTATATGCGGACAGACGGACTGAACGACGACTATAGGTGCTACGTATTTATATAATTACGAACGCACCTAAAAAATCATTTAAAATTATGCTAATGTTGCAAGTTAACGTTTTATAAGAAAAGTATTTAAATAGTAAAGTATTATTATAAGGAAAAACTGAATGTAATCTTTATCAAATACTACTAATAATAATACTATTTTGTCCTAGTATGTATACTAAATTAAATTCATGGATAATTGCAGGGGTTTTTCTTTGCGAGGTAGGGGGCGAAGGAGGCATTTTGCGAAAAGTAAATGCTAAAGTTTTCGTTTTGGGGGAACTTGTTTTTTTACAAATTACAGATTTTTAAACCTAACAATGTTAAAATAATTAATTAATAGCATGTTTTTATGGAATATAATTTTGTGAAAGGGCCTGTTTTATAATTACGATTTTTGAGAAGCCTGTTTTATTAAATGGATTTTTGTGACGGGGACCTAAATAGACAGCAAATGTTGCATTTCTTAATAATAATGAATTCTTAATAATAATTCTTTGAAATTAAAATCATTACAAGTTATATCTGGTTTTGAAAATCCAGCATGGGAAAGGAGACAGCAAAACAGAGCCTCTGTGGTCATATCCGGTACCGGTTCTATTTACTGCGAGCATGTAGTTTTAAAAATACTGTAATTTATTTTTTATTTTTTTAGTTCACAGGCTATCAAAGCTTGAGAACTAATGTGCCCGCCGGTTCTGTTACGTACATACATACGTACGTAACGCGATAACTCTTGATGGAAATATCCGATTTGCTTCAATTTTTTTTTCTAGTTTCATTCTGATAAGGCGCTAGTAGTAGGAAATGGAGAGTTCACCTGCAACAGGCGCAATTGCGCATTCCGCAATCAGCGTGCGATCGATGATCATACTCATCTTTCTCTCAATCATGACAGTTATTAATATTGCTGCTCCGTTTAACACTTTGCTAGAATGTTGTATGAATATCAAGAATTAAAATATCAAAATGGTTTCGTTTAGAAACACTTGTTTATTTATAACATGCTGTTATTTTCTCTAAAATTTACTTGAAAAGATGTGTGTATACGAATACGTTTTTAATAAATATACATGTTTTCCACGCTATTAAGAATAAGTGTTTAAAAAATACGTGTCTAAGGAAGTATATGTGTTATAAGGTATATATAACTATATATATATCCCATTCTATATGTTTGAATGAATCTAAGCATATTTAAAAAAATTGTGTATTAAGATAAAAATGTTTAATTAAAAGCACTTATCCGTGTCTACACATATCTATATCCAT
This sequence comes from Maratus speciosus, assembly GCA_963932465.1. Classification (NCBI taxonomy): domain Eukaryota; kingdom Metazoa; phylum Arthropoda; class Arachnida; order Araneae; family Salticidae; genus Maratus; species Maratus speciosus. The sequence continues at coordinate 687,445,946 of OZ010786.1, forward strand.
AAAGTTAAATGCTTATATATAGGTTCTTGTGTAAAAATATATATGTATAAAATTTACTAGTTTAAAAAAAAAATTGCAAAAAGTTTTACACAGGTAATAAGAATAATAATAAAAAAAAAGTTTGACAAAGGTTTAACAAAGTTAAAAAAAAAAAAACTTTTAATAAATTTAAAAAAAAAGTTTTAACAAATTAAAAAATAAGTTTTAACAAATTAAAACAAAGTTTTAGCAAAAAAAAAAAAAAGTTTTAACAAATTTAAAAAAAAAAAGTTTTAACAAATTAAAAAAAAAAAAGTTTTACAAAAAGAAAATTTAAATATGTTTTTAAAAAATTCTGAAAGAATAAAAAAGTTTTACAAAATTAAAAAAAAAAGTTTTAAATATGTTTTTAAAAAATTCTGGAAGATTAGAAAAACTATACATTAAGCAAAATTATTTACAATGAGCATAGCTATATATATATATATATATATATATATATATATTGTATATGTGTATATGTATATCTGTGTATATGTTTGAATATACGTGTTACACATATCTAACAATATGTTAGGAAGGTTTGTGTAGAAGTTATAAATAAGCACTCATATAAAAAATCAATATTTTTTTATTTTAACAAAGCAATTTACAGAAAGTATATTTACAAAAAGATATATTTACATAAAAACATTTTCTTGATAATTCTACATCATATTAACAATTTTCATCACTGATACAATCTTGATTAATTTTATAATGTCCATAGGCAAAACTTGATATTCCATCATCTAGCAAGTAACGCTTATCATCAAAAGGATTTAAGCTAATTTTATTCTGTATTAATGTATATAGGTGATGGTTATCTTGAGCGATCCTTGTCTGCTTCTCCATGCTAGTTTTCACCTGTTGTAGGCATTCTAAATAATCTTGATGCTTGATTTTCAGTCGAACAACATGTGTAGACACACCCTTAGCCCGCTTCTTTTCTTCACTCGAAGATTTCAGGGAGTACATTTTGGATTTTAGACCAACGAACTCAAGGGCCAAATCTCCATTGAGCTCATCCTTGAACTTGCCAATCACCTTCTTATTGATATCCGAGTAGAGTGAATGATGCTTTGGATAGTCTGAGAAATCAAATAGCCCTGCATTATGTTCCATAACATCAAAAATATTTTTTGTTTTAATATGGTAGCACAGTGAATCCGTTTCTGTGAATAATAGCTTTGCATCATCTTTAAATGTTTTCTTTATAAAATTATAGTGAAAATCATACATTAAGAGCTTCGAAAGCTCTAAGATGCAGAAACCTACATAGAGAGGACGATTCATCAAAATAGTAGTTTTAAGCCTTTCTACGGCACTCAGGTCTTCGTTATATGTTTTGAATGCTTTGAATGTTGGTGAGGCCACCAATTTCTTTGCTCTTTTTTCATTATTGCAAAGCACAATATTCCGCCTCTTTCTTAAATTTTCCATGGTTTTTCCGAATACAGAGTTGTTCATTAATTTAAAAAACTCTTTTTCAGAAGAGGATTTTGCTTTCTTTCTTTTCTCTGTATTAAAATTAATATAGCTCTGCAGCCAGGGTGCCTATTTGAATTGAAGAGCTTTATGCACAGCTGTCAGTTTTAATCCAAGTTGCAAATAATATTTCAGATTTCGGTAATGAGTGACATAATTCTGCTTATCTTGAAGATTTGGGATAAGTTTAAGAGTGCCTTTAATTTTTTTATTTCCAAGCATCCTCTTCGCAGTAGGTGACAACATCTCTTCATTCACAGTCAGGCGTTCCGGGGCCAGTGGATATTCGTTATGAAATTTATGAAGCTTCTTAGGGTATTTAAGGTCCACCTCTAAAATATATCCAATTTCAGAATCATCAGATAGAGAAAGAATCCACTCTTCTGTAATATGACTTGTCACACACCATTGAAACCCTCCGTATGGTAGATATTGGGACATAGCCCATCCATAAAGATTGTTCGCATCCCAATCCATGATGAAGCTGGGTGCTTCATTTTCCCTAAAATCGGGCGTATTGGGGATGTTCGCTAAGGCGTGTCTATGACTAATCATACTGATACCACCACGTATTCCATTTTCAATCATTAACAACATATCAATGTCCGTTAACAATTCTAGAGGTGTTTCACACATTTTCAAGGATGCTTGCCATGCGAGCGAAGGTCCTGTATATAAATGGCAAGGATCGATATCATAATACTGTTGGCACAGTCTACGAAAACTTTGGAAAACATCAGCTAGTAATAAAATATCTGTTTTTACATACAGATCGTGATATTCACCTAGATTCTGAATATCAAAGGTTTTCCACACGTTCAAGGCATGTTGATAGTCTTCATCTTTAATAGCTTCATCCGTGAGACTGTTATAAAATGCTGCAGGCGGGGGTAGTTCCTTTTCATCGAATTTTTCAAAAGAGGTGAAGTAGTCATAAGGGTATACCCCTTTTCTTGTAAGCATATGCAAATTAATATTTTCAGGGAAATTTTCTTCAAGTATGATGTCTCAGGATTAAGGTTTCTAACAAGCTTTTCTAAGGAGTGAGTTAAAAACTGGAATGAATCTAAAAAGATCATCAGTATAGGACTTGTTGGCTTTCTTAACTTGAAGGTTATATAATTTTCCATAGAGGAAGCAATCACATCAATTTCATGATCTTTAAATTTACCAATCTTACTCATTAGATGATGCCCATCATAGTTTTTTAGATTATGGAATATAACAGGAATTGTTTTACATTGTTTGTAGTTTAGATATCAGCTTGCATGGCAGCTCCTCTGTATGCACCCGTCACGTGGTCATGGTCACGAACACGTTCTTCACATAATGCTTGCTTACAAATAAAACAAAATTCCGCTTCCTGAAAAGCTTTTTCTTGTGCAGGTGAAAGCTTCATAGGTTCGATATTTAATAACTTTCGTCCTAATACATCTTCAATCTTCAGCATCTGTTTTAAAAAATGGTCTACACAGTCTTTGCCACGATAAACTTTCGCTTTCCACACACATCTCCCATTAGGTCCAACAACAACATAAGCATACCCACATGGAAAATGATAAGTTGTTTTTTCAGTATAGGATGGTGTGGTAGAGGATGCAGTCGGCGCAATAGGTATAAGAAGACTCTCAAAGTCAGCATACACAACATATGGTATGGGATGCTGTAGATGTATTCCAGTGAAAGATAACATATTCTCGTCTTCTTCTGGTAAGAGTATCCTTTGTGCAACATGTCGAGAACAATATTTGATATGCTTATCCAATAGGTCTTGACTTGAAAACCGGTGTAAACATCGATAGCAGTAAAAAACAACCCCATTATGATGTGTCAGATCTCCTAAAAGTCTTGAAAAGCTTCTAATTAGGCAATAGTGTTGCTTTTCACAATCACTAACTAATAATAAGTTGATAACATCAAGATTTTGTTTCTCAGATATATACAGTGGACAAACTTCATCCTCTTCATATCCAAACACATTAATCCGTAAATTGTTGAGCTGTTCGATAATAGGGACCTTCTGAAGAGCAACAGGGCATTCAACATTACCAAGCTGGATATCACTCTCATAAGGGATATAATGAGAAACACGTTCAGGATTTTTTGAACAATGTAAGTTCAGCTTAAATGCCAAAAGACACCACACTAAGCACTTGTTATCTTCGTTTTGAATATTCAACACTGCTTTTTTATCATTCAATTTCTTAGGTAAAGCAATATATGAACTTGCAGCAAGAGGATGATATTTAGCAATCTTGAGTTCTAAATGTTGAATGTTTCTAAGCTTCCACCCGGAACCTCTTTGCACAAATTCTTCAAAGGATTTTAATATTTTAGAGAATCCTTCTTCAATGTGTTGCATAATAGTTTCTTCAGTAAGTTCTGTAAAACATTGACATCGAAAATACGATTGAATCTCTTCCATCTCCTCGTTATCAGTCATACGTTCAAGTACTATTTTTTCCACCATATACCATTTAATGGCACGTTTAGTCTGAACTTCCTGTGTTAAGCGTTCTTGAATTTCAGCTTGTAAGTGGGTATGAAACACAGTTAAATCACTTTCTTCACGTTCATCAGGATAAAGCATGATAGTTTTAAACACATTAAGCACATCTGATTGATTCTGCTTCAGTTTTTTAGACATTACATTAGATGAAATCATTTTCCGTTTCACACTCACAAGAGGTACATGGGAGTGTTGGGTGCGTATATGCTGTTTCAGCTCATAATTTCGTCCACACATTTTATCACATTCACGGCAAGAGAATTTTGAACTCTCATGTGATCTTATATGTTGTGTCAAATTGTCGTTTCGTGTAAAAACTTGATCACATTTGTTGCACTTAAATGTAGATCTTTCATTGTGAGTTTTCAAATGTCTTCTCAAATCAGATCTGCGACTAAAAGACTTCTGACATACTTCACACGTATACACCTTATCATTAAAGTGTATCTTCATATGTTGATTCAGGTTAGAAATAGTTGAAAACATCACATCACAAGTTTAACATGCAAACATCTTCTTGTCAACAGTTAAAGTCATGAAAGGTTCTTCAGATGTTATATGAACATCCAGAGAATTAGACGATTGATTGTTCTTCGATGAAAAAGCTTGAGAATGCTCATCACGCTTAAAAGTTGTTGCTTCATCATTGATATGAGTCTTAGAATGTCTTTTCAAATCGGATCTACGGCTAAAAGACTTCTGACATACTTCACATTTGAAAAACTTTCCACCTGAATGTATCTTCAAATGCTGATTCAGGTTAGAAATAGTTGAAAATGTCTTATTACAACTAAGACAAGTAAAATTCTTCTTCACAGGCGAACTTTCCAAAGGCATGGCTTCGTCTGAAGGCATAACAGCATCCATGATAAATTAATAAGAAAAAATATTTAACTCCTAACGGAAAACAACAATCTTCACGAATAAATTACTGTAAAAGCAGAGAGCACAAAAGACACGTCTGATCGCTAGTAGAACAAATCATCAAATGATGCAGATCAAAAATTTCACCGCTATTTATACTCCACAGGTGTTCACCCCGAGGCAACAAAAGTTGCCGACACTTTCCGCATCAGCAAACACAAATTGTTTTATCATCAAATCGGTTCTAAGAGTCGTGATTCGTTCGAAACATCGTATCTGGTTTGCAACCACCGATCGCTCAATGATTTCCGAAACCAATCAAGGTTCTTAACATCGACCAGTGATTGGTTCTTGAACTCAATCGTTAAAACTAAATTAAAATCAAGGTTCTAAAAGACAATCATCAACCAGTCATTGCTTCTCAAACTCAAGTATCATCACAGTAGCAAGTCAAGACTGATTATCATGGAATCTACAAATTAAAAAATTATTTTAATTTAGGAAATCCATTTCATTAAAAAATTATCTTCATTTAACAACAGATTTGTTCTAATTTTCTCTCACGGCTTGGCGAGAACCAGATGAAAGATTGAGAAGGATGCCAACTAGACAAAAAAAAACTTAACGACAACAAACATTTAAATACGCAACCTTCATTAAAACATTTAAAAAAAACTAATTTTATAAATTATCATGTACAACTACTCGCTAAAAATATTATTATTAAAAAAGTCTCTATCAAAATCATGTTTACATAATTAAAAACGACCGATTAAAAAGAAAATGTTCAATCCCCTTCAGAAGATTACCGGTTTTATACTTTCAAAATCATCGAGCCCAAATACATTCTAGCAAGTTCCAAGAACTTCATACAAGCAACAAAACTGCTGACTAAGCTCACTAATAACAAATCACATGACTGCTAATCACGAATCAGAAATGAGGATGATGACATCTTATGACAATACCTCTACCCAGCGTAATATCCTCCCCCTGTGAACAGGGAGCATGTCGAAGCATGTACCGTCTTGCTGGCGCCAGATGATTGACAGGTGGGTGGAGGAATGTCTGGAATGCAGACACACGGCGGTGCCCACCTGCTCCTGACGCAGGTCATGTGATCTGCTCAGCCAATCAAAAGCGTGTAGGTGGCACTCCCGTCACCTTCGTGCATGACGTCATAACCGGTTTTATACTGAATCATACGCCATTTCTTCGGAGGTTGTGGATGAGAACGGACGTACAAAGACGATGCTCTGCGGTAAGTAGTTTTAAATGTCTAGGTTAAGGATTGTTTTAAGAAACTTTGCTTTTTCATGTTATTTCAAACTACATTTTCAAATAACAAGTGTCTTTAATCACTTTTTAGAAGAATAAGTTTAACTTTCTCATAAAAAGTACTACCACAAAAACTTTTAAGGAATGTCTTTTAAAGACTATCTTGTTAATTCAAGTTCAAATTCAATAAAAATTTTAAAATAATGTTTATATCCTAATATATGAACTAATCTCTAATTAAGGAATCTCTCTTCCACAACAAAAACATCTACTTCAAATTTTAAAGTCTAGCTAAAAAAAAAATACAATCATCACGTTAAAGAACTCGGTGAAAATTATATAAAACTTAAAACAAGCTCTATTTGAAATATAATATTAATTGTTGTTAACTCAAAAATCCTATATCAACAAAAATGAACCATTATAAAATTGATAAATCGATCTTACACTTAGCTAAAAAAAAATACAATTATCACGTTAAAGAACTCGGTGAAAATTATATAAAACTTAAAACAAACTCTATTTGAAATATAATATTAATTGTTGTTAACTCAAAAATCCTATATCAACAAAAATGAACCATTATAAAATTAATAAACCGATCTTACACTTAAAATAGCTACTTCAATTTTTAAGTTTATTTTAGAAAATACAATCATCTTGCTAAAAAACACGTCGCCAATTAAATACAACTGTTTAAACAGACTCATCAGGAAATAAAATATTAATTGTTACTAACTTATTTAAAAACCAAATCTTATGTCAATGAAAGAAATCTAATAATTAATTATTCTCTAATTAATATAAATAATTCAATCTCTCTAACATAAAGTATCTACAATTTCAAAGATTATCTTTAAAAAAAAAACAATCATCTTTGTTAAAGTACACGCCAAAAATTAAATAAAACTGTTAAAACAAAATCATTAAATATATATATATATATATATATATATATATATGTATATATATATATAAATATATATATTAATTGTTATTTACTCATTAATAAAATTAATCTTACATCAACAAAATCTAAAAAATTAACCATTCTACAATTAATATGATTAACTCAATCAGCTACACTGAAAATACCTACTTCAAATTAAAAAGTCTATCTAAAAAATACATTCATCTTGTTAAAACACAGACATTACACTTGTACTTCAAACAAACAGAGTGCGCAAAAACTCACCACTCCACCCTCAACTCAAACAAACCTAAGTCCCATCTCGTATAGTGGCTAGCACGCTGGAGTCCTGTCCAGAAGATAGCAGGATCGAACCCCGTCGTGGGAGAGTCGAAAAATGTTTCTTTTTAACCCAAAGTCAGCAAAAATCTCGATAGATGGCGCCTCTGAAAGAAAAAAACCCGAAGCAAAATAATATTTAAAGCTTTAAAAATAAAATGGGGCGAAAATAGGGGGTATGCATTAGTAGAAAGGAAAAAGCCGGTTCTGCCCCAGCAGGAGGAGCAAGGATGAGTGACAGGTGGGCCGAGCCGAGTGATTGACAGGTGAGATAATCCTATCTCACCTGTCAATCAAATTGGTGACAGTCTGACGTCTGTCGCCACGCCCCCTACACCTGCTGAAGCAGAACTGTCTTTTTCCTTCTACTAATGCATACCCCTATTTTCGCCCCGTTTTATTTTTAAAGCCTTAAATATTATTTTGCTTCGGTTTTTTTTCTTTCAGAGGCGCCATCTATCGAGATTTTTGCTGACTTTGGGTTAAAAAGAAGCATTTTTCGAAACTCCCACGACGGGGTTCGATCCTGCTATCTTCTGGACAGGACTCCAGCGTGCTAGCCACTATACGAGATGGGACTTAGGCTTGTTTGAGTTGAGGGTGGAGTGGTGAGTTTTTGCGCATTCTGTTTGTTTGAAGTACAAGTGTAATGTCTGTGTTTTAACAAGATAAATGTATTTTTTAGATAGACTTTTTAATTTGAAGTAGGTATTTTCAATGTAGCTGATTGAGTTAATCATATTAATTGTAGAATGGTTAATTTTTTAGATTTTGTTGATGTAAGATTAATTTTATTAATGAGTAAATAACAATTAATATATATATATATATATATATATTTAATGATTTTGTTTTAACAGTTTTATTTAATTTTTGGCGTGTACTTTAACAAAGATAATTTTTTTTTAAAGATAATCTTTGAAATTGTAGATACTTTATGTTAGAGAGATTGAATTATTTATATTAATTAGAGAATAATTAATTATTAGATTTCTTTCATTGACATAAGATTTGGTTTTTAAATGAGTTAGTAACAATTAATATTTTATTTCCTGATGAGTCTGTTTAAACAGTTGTATTTAATTGGCGACGTGTTTTTTAGCAAGATGATTGTATTTTCTAAAATAAACTTAAAAATTGAAGTAGCTATTTTAAGTGTAAGATCGGTTTATTAATTTTATAATGGTTCATTTTTGTTGATATAGGATTTTTGAGTTAACAATTAATATTATATTTCAAATAGAGCTTGTTTTAAGTTTTATATAATTTTCACCGAGTTCTTTAACGTGATAATTGTATTTTTTTTTAGCTAAGTGTAAGATCGATTTATTAATTTTATAATGGTTCATTTTTGTTGATATAGGATTTTTGAGTTAACAACAATTAATATTATATTTCAAATAGAGCTTGTTTTAAGTTTTATATAATTTTCACCGAGTTCTTTAACGTGATGATTGTATTTTTTTTTTAGCTAGACTTTAAAATTTGAAGTAGATCTTTTTGTTGTGGAAGAGAGATTCCTTAATTAGAGATTAGTTCATATATTAGGATATAATCATTATTTTAAAATTTTTATTGAATTTGAACTTGAATTAACAAGATAGTCTTTAAAAGACATTCCTTAAAAGTTTTTGTGGTAGTACTTTTTATGAGAAAGTTAAACTTATTCTTCTAAAAAGTGATTAAAGACACTTGTTATTTGAAAATGTAGTTTGAAATAACATGCAAAAGCAAAGTTTCTTAAAACAATCCTTAACCTAGACATTTAAAACTACTTACCGCAGAGCATCGTCTTTGTACGTCCGTTCTCATCCACAACCTCCGAAGAAATGGCGTATGATTCAGTATAAAACCGGTTATGACGTCATGCACGAAGGTGACGGGAGCGCCCCCTACACGCTTTTGATTGGCTGAGCAGATCACATGACCTGCGTCAGGAGCAGGTGGGCACCGCCGTGTGTCTGCATTCCAGACATTCCCCCCACCCACCTGTCAATCATCTGGCGCCAGCAAGACGGTACATGCTTCGACATGCTCCCTGTTCACAGGGGGTGAGTCTGATTTGAAAGTAATCTTCTGAAGGGGATTGAACATTTTCTTTTTAATCGGTCGTTTTCAATTATGTAAACATGATTTTGATAGAGACTTTTTTAATAATAATATTTTTAGCGAGTAGTTGTACATGATAATTTATAAAATTAGTCTTTTTTAAATGTTTTAATGAAGGTTGCGTATTTAAATGTTTGTTGTCGTTAAGTTTTATTTTGTCTAGCTGGCATCCTTCTCAATCTTTCATCTGGTTCTCGCCAAGCCGTGAGAGAAAGTTAGAACAAATCTGTTGTTAAATGAAGATAATTTTTTAATGAAATGGATTTCCTAAATTAAAATAATTTTTTAATTTGTAGATTCCATGATAATCAGTCTTGACTTGCTACTGTGATGATACTTGAGTTTGAGAAGCAATGACTGGTTGATGATTGTCTTTTAGAACCTTGATTTTAATTTAGTTTTAACGACTGAGTTCAAGAACCAATCACTGGTCGATGTTAAGAACCTTGATTGGTTTCGGAAATCATTGAGCGATCGGTGGTTGCAAACCAGATACGATGTTTCGCACGAATCACGACTCCTCTTAGAACCGATTTGATGATAAAACAATTTGTGTTTGCTGATGCGGAAAGTGTCGGCAACTTTTGTTGCCTCGGGGTGAACACCTGTGGAGTATAAATAGCGGTGAAACTTTTGATCTGCATCATTTGATGATTTGTTCTACTAGCGATCAGACGTGTCTTTAGTGCTCTCTGCTTTTACAGTAACTTATTCGTGAAGATTGTTGTTTTCCGTTAGGAGTTAAATCTTTTTTCTTATTAATTTATCATGGATGCTGTTATGCCTTTAGACGAAGCCATGCCTTTGGAAAGTTCTGTGCCTGTGAAGAAGAATTTTACTTGTCTTAGTTGTAATAAGACATTTTCAACTATTTCTAACCTGAATCAGCATTTGAAGATACATTCAGGTGGAAAGTTTTTCAAATGTGAAGTATGTCAGAAGTCTTTTAGCCGTAGATCCGATTTGAAAAGACATTCTAAGACTCATATCAATGATGAAGCAACAACTTTTAAGCGTGATGAGCATTCTCAAGCTTTTTCATCGAAGAACAATCAATCGTCTAATTCTCTGGATGTTGATATAACATCTGAAGAACCTTTCATGCCTTTAACTGTCGACAAGAAGATGTTTGCATGTTCAACTTGTGATGTGATGTTTTCAACCATTTCTAACCTGAATCAACATATGAAGATACACTTTAATGATAAGGTGTATACGTGTGAAGTATGTCAGAAGTCTTTTAGTCGCAGATCTGATTTGAGAAGACATTTGAAAACTCACAATGAAAGATCTACATTTAAGTGCAACACATGTGATCAAGTTTTTACACGAAAGGACAATTTGACACAACATATAAGATCACATGAGAGTTCAAAATTCTCTTGCCGTGAATGTGATAAAATGTTCGGACGAAATTATGAGCTGAAACAGCATATACGCACCCAACACTCCCATGTACCTCTTGTGAGTGTGAAACGGAAAAGGATTTCATCTAATGTAAAGTCTAAAAAACTGAAGCAGAATCAATCAGATGTGCTTAATGTGTTTAAAACTATCATGCTTTATCCTGATGAACGTGAAGAAAGTGATTTAACTGTGTTTCATACCCACTTACAAGCTGAAATTCAAGAACGCTTAACACAGGAAGTTCAGACTAAACGTGCCATTAAATGGTATATGGTGGAAAAAATAGTACTTGAACGTATGACTGATAACGAGGAGATGGAAGAGATTCAATCGTATTTTCGATGTCAATGTTTTACAGAACTTACTGAAGAAACTATTATGCAACACATTGAAGAAGGATTCTCTAAAATATTAAAATCCTTTGAAGAATTTGTGCAAAGAGGTTCCGGGTGGAAGCTTAGAAACATTCAACATTTAGAACTCAAGATTGCTAAATATCATCCTCTTGCTGTAAGTTCATATATTGCTTTACTTAAGAAATTGAATGATAAAAAAGCAGTGTTGAATATTCAAAACGAAGATAACAAGTGCTTAGTGTGGTGTCTTTTGACATTTAAGCTGAACTTACATTGTTCAAAAAATCCTGAACGTGTTTCTCATTATATCCCTTATGAGAGTGATATCCAGCTTGGTAATGTTGAATGCCCTGTTGCCCTGCAGAAGGTCCCTATTATCGAACAGCTCAACAATTTACGGATTAATGTGTTTGGATATGAAGAGGATGAAGTTTGTCCACTGTATATATCTGAGAAACAAAATCTTGATGTTATCAACTTATTATTAGTTAGTGATGGTGAAAAGCAATTAGGAGCTTTTCAAGACTTTTAGGAGATCTGACACATCATAATGGGGTTGTTTTTTACTGCTATCGATGTTTACACCGGTTTTCAAGTCAAGACCTATTGGATAAGCATATCAAATATTGTTCTCGACATGTTGCACAAAGGATACTCTTACCAGAAGAAGACGAGAATATGTTATCTTTCACTGGAATACATCTACAGCATCCCATACCATATGTTGTGTATGCTGACTTTGAGAGTCTTCTTATACCTATTGCGCCGACTGCATCCTCTACCACACCATCCTATACTGAAAAAACAACTTATCATTTTCCATGTGGGTATGCTTATGTTGTTGTTGGACCTAATGGGAGATGTGTGTGGAAAGCGAAAGTTTATCGTGGCAAAGACTGTGTAGACCATTTTTTAAAACAGATGCTGAAGATTGAAGATGTATTAGGACGAAAGTTATTAAATATCGAACCTATGAAGCTTTCACCTGCACAAGAAAAAGCTTTTCAGGAAGCGGAATTTTGTTTTATTTGTAAGCAAGCATTATGTGAAGAACGTGTTCGTGACCATGACCACGTGACGGGTGCATACAGAGGAGCTGCCCATGCAAGCTGCAATCTAAACTACAAACAATGTAAAACAATTCCTGTTATATTCCATAATCTAAAAAACTATGATGGGCATCATCTCATGAGTAAGATTGGTAAATTTAAATATCATGAAATTGATGTGATTGCTTCCTCTATGGAAAATTATATAACCTTCAAGTTAAGAAAGCCAACAAGTCCTATACAGATGATCTTTTTAGATTCATTCCAGTTTTTAACTCACTCCTTAGAAAAGCTTGTTAGAAACCTTAATCCTGAGCAATTCATCATACTTGAAGAAAATTTCCCTGAAAATACTAATTTGCATATGCTTACAAGAAAAGGGGTATACCCTTATGACTACTTCACCTCTTTTGAAAAATTCGATGAAAAGGAACTACCCCCGCCTGCAGCATTTTATAACAGTCTCACGGATGAAGCTATTAAAGATGAAGACTATCAACATGCCTTGAACGTGTGGAAAACCTTTGATATTCAGAATCTAGGTGAATATCACGATCTGTATGTAAAAACAGATATTTTATTACTAGCTGATGTTTTCCAAAATTTTCGTAGACTGTGCCAACAGTATTTTGATATCGATCCTTGCCATTTATATACAGGACCTTCGCTCGCATGGCAAGCATCCTTGAAAATGTGTGAAACACCTCTAGAATTGTTAACGGACATTGATATGTTGTTAATGATTGAAAATGGAATACGTGGTGGTATCAGTATGATTAGTCATAGACACGCCTTAGCGAACATCCCCAATACGCCCGATTTTACGGAGGGTTTCAATGGTGTGTGACAAGTCATATTACAGAAGAGTGAATTCTTTCTCTATCTGATGATTCTGAAATTGGATATATTTTAGAGGTGGACCTTAAATACCCTAAGAAGCTTCATAAATTTCATAACGAATATCCGCTGGCCCCGGAACGCCTGACTGTGAATGAAGAGATGTTGTCACCTACTGCGAAGAGGATGCTTGGAAATAAAAAATTTAAAGGCACTCCTAAACTCATCCCAAATCTTCAAGATAAGCAGGATTATGTCACTCATTACCGAAATCTGAAATATTATTTGCAACTTGGATTAAAACTGACAGCTGTGCATAAAGATCTTCAATTCAAATAGGCACCCTGGCTGCAGAGCTATATTAATTTTAATACAGAGAAAAGAAAGAAAGCAAAATCCTCCTCTGAAAAAGAGTTGTTTAAATTAATGAACAACTCTGTATTCGGAAAAACCATGGAAAATTTAAGAAAGAGGCGGAATATTGTGCTTTGCAATAATGAAAAAAGAGCAAAGAAATTGGTTGCCTCACCAACATTCAAAGCATTCAAAACATATAACAAAGACCTGAGTGCCGTAGAAAGGCTTAAAACTACTATTTTGATGAATCGTCCTCTCTATGTAGGTTTCTGCATTTTTGAGCTTTCGAAGCTCTTAATGTATGATTTTCACTATAATTTTATAAAGAAATCATTTAAAGATGATGCAAAGCTATTATTCACAGATACGGATTCACTGTGCTACCATATTAAAACAAAAAATATTTTTGATGTTATGGAACATAATGCAGGGCTATTTGATTTCTCAGACTATCCAAAGCATCATTCACTCTACTCGGATATCAATAAGAAGGTGATTGGCAAGTTCAAGGATGAGCTCAATGGAGATTTGGCCCTTGAGTTCGTTGGTCTAAAATCCAAAATGTACTCCCTGAAATCTTCGAGTGACGAAAAGAAGCGGGCTAAGGGTGTGTCTACACATGTTGTTCGACTGAAAATCAAGCATCAAGATTATTTAGAATGCCTACAACAGGTGAAAACTAGCATGGAGAAGCAGACAAGAATCGCTCAAGATAACCATCACCTATATACATTAATTCAGAATAAAATTAGCTTAAATCCTTTTGATGATAAGCGTTACTTGCTAGATGATGGAATATCAAGTTTTGCCTATGGGCATTAAAAATTAATCAAGATTGAATCAGTGATGAAAATTGTTAATATGATGTAGAATTATCAAGAAAATGTTTTTATGTAAATATACTTTCTGTAAATTGCTTTGTTAAAATAAAAAAATATTGATTTTTTATATGAGTGCTTATTTATAACTTCTACACAAACCTTCCTAACATATTGTTAGATATGTGTAACACGTATATTCAAACATATACACAGATATACATATACACAGATATACATATACACATATACACTATATATATATATATATATATATATATATATATATATATATATGTATATAGCTGTGCTCATTGTAAATAATTTTGCTTAATGTATAGTTTTTCTAATCTTCCAGAATTTTTTAAAAACATATTTAAAACTTTTTTTTTTTAATTTTGTAAAACTTTTTTATTCTTTCAGAATTTTTTAAAAACATATTTAAATTTTTTTTTTGTAAAACTATTTTTTTTTTCATTTGTTAAAACTTTTTGTAAAACTTTTTTTTTATTAAATTTGTTTAAACTTTTTTTTTTTTTTTTGCTAAAACTTTGTTTTAATTTGTTAAAACTTATTTTTTAAATTTATTAAAAGTTTTTTTTTTTTTTTTTTTTTAAACTTTGTTAAACCTTTATCAAACTTTTTTTTAATTATTATTCTTATTACCTGTGTAAAACTTTTTGCAATTTTTTTTTAAACTAGTAAACTTTATACATATATATTTTTACACAAGAACCTATATATAAGCATTTAACTTTATGGATATAGATATTCGTAGACACGGATAAGTGCTTTTAATTAAACATTTTTATCTTAATACACAATTTTTTAAATATGCTTAGATTCATTCAAACATATAGAATGGGATATATATATAGTTATATATACCTTATAACACATATACTTCCTTAGACACGTATTTTTTGAACACTTATTCTTAATAGCGTGGAAAACATGTATATTTATTAAAAACGTATTCGTATACACACATCTTTTCAAGTAAATTTTAGAGAAAATAACAGCATGTTATAAATAAACAAGTGTTTCTAAACGAAACAATTTTGATATTTTAATTCTTGATATTCATACAACATTCTAGCAAAGTGTTAAACGGAGCAGCAACATAATATTAATAACTGTCATGATTGAGAGAAAGATGAGTATGAGCATCGATCGCACGCTGATTGCGCACTGATTGCGGAATGCGCAATTGCGCCTGTTGCAGGTGAACTCTCCATTTCCTACTACTGGTGCTTCCCTGATTAGTTTTGGGGATTCATTGGTTAAGTATAAAGGGAGACAACGTGGGGCTAATTCCAACTTTAATTTAGATAAATGTTTTTTTTATGCAGATTTATCCGATTTGCTTGAAAAAATTTGTCTACGTTCATTCCGATAAAGCTCTCCTCTGATTAGTTTTGGGGGTTCATTGGTTAATTATAAAGTTGGAAAGGAGGGGGGGGGGTGTCTAGACTCCCCTTTAATTTAGATAAATGGGTTTTTCATGCAGAATTATTCGATTTGCTCCAAATTTCGTATACCGGTTTATTATGTTAAGGAGCTTCTCTGATTAGAGTTGGAGGTTCATTAGTTAAGTATAAATCGGGAAGAGAGGACTAGTCCCCCGCCTCCTTTAAATTAGATAAATATGTTTTCATGCAGAATTATTCGATTTGCTCCAAATTTAGTACACCAGTTTATTATGTGAAGGAACTACCTTGATTAGGTTGGGAGGTTTATTGGTTAAATATAAAGGGGGGTAACGGGGGATAGTTCCCCTTTAATGTAGATAAATGGGTTTTTCATGCAGAATTATTCGATTTGATTCAAATCTGATATACCGGTTCAAATCTGATAAACCTCGTTAAAAGGAAATCTATCTTCTTTGCTATTTTTGAAGCAAATATAGTTAAGTTTGGTAAAGTGGCCGTTCCAAATTAAATTAAAACAATTTAATTGTTTTAATTCCAAATTAAAACCATTAATATATAATTCATTATATATTAATGGTAGTTTCTACACAATCTCATGAAATACCAAACCGATTTAAAAAATAATGGCGTCAAAATGATGGTGAAAATCCTTGCTCCAACATAGGCTATGTTTTATGTCGGTGCCACTACCCCAAAGGGGCTGCAGGAGAAAAACGTTCTAAATTGCGGTTTTTGCGTGACGGAAGGATAAGATAAATTTCTTTCCTTCCTTATATCCTTTATATTATTTTATAATATTCTTTCCTTTCCCTCCCCCCCCTTTTTTTTTGTAAAATTTTGTGTACAGCAAAGTTAATTTTCTACCGATTACTTAAAATAGGATGAACCTAGTACCGTCTGTGTATATTTCTTTTTTCTAATTTCTTGAATAACTAATATAAAATTACAAAATCATTTATTTCATGCAGAAGATCCATTTTGCTTATTGAAAACATCGAATGGAAATCATTCTGTTGCGGCGATAAATAATGTCGTCTGCTCTGTGTGGCGTGAACGTTTCATAGATCGCTCGTCTGACCGGGATAGCGCAGGTGTTTATTTTTCTTGTTGAAACCACAAGCGTTCAAAAAGTCGTTCGTCTGACATTTGTCTAAACATCGCAGTTTGAAAATTGGAAAAAATGTATTTTGAGTATTTTCAAAATACATTGTAAAACCGTCAGAAAATACATTACAAAAATACATTGATCTTACCGGTTTAAAATACAAAATACAAATGTATTTTGAAAATGTATTTCAAATACCTGTATTTTCGATATTGCTCAACTCTGTCTGCAATGATCTCCTGGCGTCCGTGGGAGAGATTTCGAACCTTTCTTTCGAAGGAAATAAAAAGATTTTTCATAAATCGATTTTTCGTGGATTTTTTGACTTCCTGAATCCGTACCGGAATAATTTTTAGAATTTCTGAAAAGGGGATTTTTTTTGCATCTGGCTGTGCAATTTTCGAGCTGTTAGCCCCAGTAGAATTTAAGATACAGTCCTTTTTAAAAAGGTCTAGTACATTTATCAACCTTGCATCTCTGTAAATCTATTAACCCTTCCCCATCTCTTCGAGTTTTCGAAGAAGTTGTCTACGGTTTCAAAAAAATATATGCTCTTGTTGAATTATGAATACTTTTGCATTCTTTTAATTTGGGCTTTTTAATTAATTTCTCAACTAATTATTAGAGATTTAAAATTCTGAAACTTACGTGCAGGGTGCACCAGGAGAGACTTTTGACTATCCTCGCAAAAAGTTTGAGCCTCGTACGTGCCGTAGATTCTTCTAGCCATCGCACACACACTCACAGACAGAGCGAAGCTTTGTTTTATTAGTATAGATATTTTTAATTTAGAACTTCGATTCATTGCACGAAAATTGGAAATTCGAAAAATAAAAAAATCTGATAGAGAAGGAAGGGTTAACAGTTTGACAAGATAAAGATACACTTAGCTTCTTAAAATGTAAACGTCGAGACGAATGTGCATTTTTCATAACAATTGTTATATAGCCAGAATAGGGGTTCTATATTTGCTGTTACAAAATCAAATGTTCCGGGACTGGAATATTTTCGATTGCACCCCTAATTATGATCAACGTGCGGTAATTGTTTAAGGCGCATCTTAATTGATGTTACCTTATTTTAAAAGAAATAAAAGTACTATAACGCGCTCCGGTGTATTACAACGTCATAATTTGAGAAAATATTTTTCTACTTTTATGTGTATTTGCCGTATTACGAGCACCCCTTTCTTTGTGTCATAGTCCTACCAATGATTAATTCAACAGAACTATATTTTCAAATTAAGTTTATTTGAACTGTTTTAAGTATAAATATAAATAAAGATCAGATCTTAAAAATTACGGAAGTGATGCAGGTAAAAGAAGCTCATTTACTTAGGAGGTATACCATTGTGGGGAGAGGGAGCAAACAGCTGAAGCACCGACCTTTTAGGAATGTCCGTTATTTGCATTGCTGCCAACATTCCTTGTTTTTAATTCAAACAACAATATTTTTAACCAGAAATTTAATTTAATAAATGAAATAAAAAAGAACCTTGTAGAAACAAGAAACATTTCATTAAATAAATTTTCTGGTTCCAAATTCATTTATTTGATTTGGAGAAAACCGCTGGAAAGTTGGTTTGGCAGCTATGCATTTATACTAAAAAAAGTATAAAGTTTGTATTTTCTTTCTTTTTTCTTTTTTTTTTGATGGGGGGGGGGGGGTTAGGAATATGGGGCGCCAACTGAAGTTCTGCACACAGGCGCCGAATAATGCTGGCGCGCCCCTGGTCCTTTAAAAACATGAATTTATTGTCCTATGACGCCGAATCAGAAAAACAAATTCTTCTCGAAAAGTGTGCCCTGCCCAGTATCCAAAGAAGGAAGAAAACCCCGCCTTGGAAGGGTGCTTAGTTTTTTCCACATACGCCAGGCTATAATTTTCGAGTTCTTTTACTTGCTTACACAGAATAAAAGTAAACAGCAAATTTAGAAAAAGAACAATTATCCATCGAAAACATTATACGCTAAAAACTTTTGTAAATTATATGAAATTCCAAAATCTGAGTTTTTTTCTATGTCAGTTGGCGTAAAAAAATATAGCCCATCTGAAAAAATTATTGGAGGGGCCCAAGCCCCACGAGCCCATATAACTCTACGCCTATGGTGTCAACTCAACTTCGATGTGTGTGTGTCACAAAAATTACAGCAATATGTATGTGCTCAAGAATATAACAGAAGCCTTTCCGTTTAATTAGAAAAATAAGAAGAAAAAATGCTGCGCGATGAAAAAGAAGCCTGTTTTTTGTGTTTTTTTTCCTTCTCGCCTCAAAGGCATCCCCAGTGCTTACACAAGTCTGTGATAAGTGCCTGAATTTTGTAGGAGCCCTCACTGTGTGAAATATGTTAACGCGTATTTGTGTCTTCAAAGACAAACGAATCAAGTGAGTCATTTGCATTTAAAAATACACTGCAAAAAAATTGTGTGCATTTCCCGCAAGAACGAACGTAAACGTATCTATCTGCTAAGTGTTTTTTTTTCTCAGTGAGTGCTCAAAGTACGCCTCTACATTTTCACGTGCGAGATAACTCCCAATTCAAAAGTGTGAGAAAAGCCTTATCAGTTAAAAGAAAGAAAAACCTGCAAAAAACGAAACTGAAAAGAACGTCCGAGCGAGTCAGCGATTGAATCACGATTCTCACTCTCATTTCTATTTATTCAGCCAACCTCCTCAAAATTCTCAAAAGTGTGTTGATTTTTTTTTCTTTCCTCCATACTACAACGAGTTTGTGAAATTGCTCAATTTTGTGAAAATGCTAGTGTGCGCGTTTGTTGAGTCATTCTAATCAAAGGAGTCAATCAAAAAATCATTCAAATGACTCCTGAAGTTGTGCTCCATAAATTCTCCGTTGTACACAAATAAAAAAAAAGATTCATAGAGAGTCACATAAATATGCACTAATGAAAACAAAAGTTCTCAATTAAAAAAACATGAAAGTGCATTAGTAAAAAAAAAGGAAAAAAAAAAGTTTCAATAGTGCTAGATTTACTTAAAATGGCACATTTTTAGAGTACGAAAGCATATTTTCATTCCTCCCATTTATTTGCTTTCCTTTCGACTAATTTTCTTTTCAGTTAATTCTGGAAACGTTGTTTTAAAATTTTCAAAGTTGTTTCGTTCCATTTTTATGCTTTCTTACTCCATAAGTACTCACAAGTACTTCATAATTGATTTTATTAATATTATTGTGTTTTTGTACAGGATACGAAAACACAGTGATATTGCTATTTTTGATATTTTGTGTTGTCTATTATAATATTTATAAATACAATATAAGTAGTTTTTTTTCCCATTGCATTGAATGTTCCAATATCTTTAGTTATTATGATATACATTCACCTTTGCTTAACTTTTAATGCATATTAAAATATATTAAATTTTTTTTTCTCTCAAAAAGAGTTAACGAAGATTATATTTTGTCCCATATATTTTTTTCTAGTTCTCCTTTCGGCTTGAAAATATTTTAATTTGAGAAATTTTTTTTAATTTCTGTCCTTTTAGAGAAACAAGGACAGATAGCAAGTTTTTTTTTTCTCTGTTAAAAAGGATAAAATAAGTTTTTATTTCAGTTGTGATTATTATACTATGTTATTTCATTATTTTGTTTCATTTACATTTTTATCTGTTATATGTGTGTTATATTTAGATATGTATGCAGAATTTCAGTAACAATTTTTGATTAGAGAATTTGTGTTAGGTAAACCGTTGACCATGTCCGCTAAACAAGTTCAAATCAACATTAACCAATTTGATGGAGATCCGGATTTGCTTAAATTCTTTTTTTAACCAAATTAGGTCGGTTGCTAAAATTAACAAATACAGCCCTAAGACTACCATTGCTGTACTTGTAGGGAAGTTAATTGGTCCCGCTCAAAAATTTTATGCTCAGAATCCGGAAATTCAAAAAATTAATGATCTAGATACGCTTGAAAAAGAATTTGCCGCATTTTTCTCACCTCCGAGCAAGTGCGTGGCTGGCGTTGAACTTTCGAGCTTATCTCTTCTGCCAGCGGAGTCAATTAAAAATTTAGCTCACCGATTAAACATGTTAGCCGCAGCTGTCTATTCAGATATTAAAGACGAAAATGCCCGTAACACGATTAAACTTATGAAATTTATGGAAGCTGTGCCAGCTAACATACGAATAAAGTTACAAGAAGAAGGCGTCAATGAATATCGTGCTGCTGTTGAAAGAGCACAGACGTTACACGAAATTCTGCATAACGAAAAGATTCTACATTCCATACCCTCTGTCAGTAAATCTCAAAATAACACTGAAGAACAATTGAAAGAACTCTCGGAAAAAATTAATGCGTTAACACTCGCACCGCCTGGACCCAAAACTGAAACTAAAAAAAATGACATGCAAGATAGCCCAAAGTATAATGAAAATGCGATGCGCTATAGGAAAAATTTCAAAACGCGAAATTTCCCAGAACGTTTTTCCCCTCACAAATTTCCACAAAGAAAAGTTGTAACTTGTCAACTATGTTTCCGCAATGGCCACCAGGCCCATCAGTGTTTTAAATGGAAAAGAGTTAATACACAGAGAAGGGAAAATTTTAACAGACGCAACAATTACCAGGCTCAGGAAAACTAGAACAGAGACACAATTTTTATGCTGATGATTTTGTGTCTCAACCATGTGACTTAACATCAGCAAAATTTCCTATTGACCCTACATTACCAAAGATCTCTAAAGAAAGATTAGTTAATTCAACCGGGTCACAAACTTCAGATCACATTAAAATCGCAAGAAACATCACTACTCAAACAGAAAATGAAGGCGATGACAATGTTCACATTATTTGTAGTGTTAATACGCATTCTCCATCACTCCCTCTTGTAAAGGCCACTATTGCAAACCATAAAATCACCCTATTGGCTGACTCTGGAAGTAGCATTTCGTTACTTTCACAAAATTTATTTAATGAACTTAAACCTGTATTAAAATACAAGAGACTATCAACAGCCATAAATATTAAAACCGTCAATTCGGATGTTTCTTTTTCTTCATGTATTAGAGCATCCATTAAGTTAGAAAAAGAATCCTTCTCGCACCACTTTTATATAGTGGATATTCCTGAATCCTCCAGTTTTGAAGGCATTCTTGGTTTTGATTTCATTAGTAAATTTAACATTATCATTGATACTTTCAATAAATGCATTCACATTAACAACAACTTGACTATTCCACTAGAAACATCACACACTAAGTCCAAAGTCAGTGAAAGCAATCAATGTAACACCTTATGTGATGTAGTGACAAATCAAAAAGTTTTCTTAACCCGTAAAATCATTCTAGAACCCCAAGACCAAACATGGTGCTCAGTTTACACAAACAATAATATCAAACATGACATAAACTATCTATTTGAATATTTGGCAGATAAAAAAGAAGTAATAGGTCATGATGCCATTATTCAAATGGATAAGAAATCTAAACGCAAAAAGAAGCCTGCACAATTAAATCATTTCTTTTCTATTTCACTTAAAAATAATTCTGACACTACCATTCATCTCCCTAAACACACAAAAATTGGACATTTATCTGAAGTTGAGGAAATTCTTGACTACCCCTCTGATAATTTGGACAAGCATCATAACTCTGAACAACACTTCCTAAATTTTATCAAGGCATCTAATGAAACATTAAAAAAGAGGAAAGAGGATTTGTCAGCTACCGATTTTGATCTTACACATTTAAGTTCTAATGAAGCAAATACAATGACTACATTATTACTTAATTATTACCGTGCCTTTTCAAAATCATTAAATACACTTGGACATACTGATAAGATTGTACCTGATTTGAAATTTATTAATGACTACCCTATAAAAACTCTTCCATTCCCCCTTCCTCAATCTTTGCAAAAAGGTACTTTAGAACAAATTAAAGATCTGCTTGATGCCAAAATTATTGAACGCCACTGTTCAGAATGGGCTTGCCCCATGCTTTTAGTCAAAAAGAAACCAGACGGAACTGGTAAACAAAAATTTCGTGTCGCCTTAGATCTTCGAATGGTCAATACTGTGATTCAAGGATCATCTTACCCTCTACCTAAAATTCAAACCATCATTTCAAATCTTTCTCAGTATCGATATTTTTCTTCTCTTGACTTTCATCAGGCATATCATCAAATTGATTTGCCAGCAAAATTCCAAAATCAGTTGACATTTACTACTATGTTCGGTTCTTTTAGATATAAGAGATTAGTGTTCGGATTAAAAAACAGTGCTTCTATTTTCCAAGCTTTAATGGACTCTTTGCTTGATGAATTACAATTAGATGGTGTATATACATATCAGGATGATTTCATTGTAGGTGCAAACTCTTTTGATGAAATGTGTAATAAATTAAAAAAAAATTCTCTCTATCCTAACCAAATATAACTTGACCCTGTCTCCTAGCAAGTGTACTTTTCATAAATCTAGTATTGACTATTTGGGATTTCATGTAGAAAATCAGTCTGTTTCCCCAATTCAGTCAAATATCATAAAAATAACATCTTTTCCCACACCTACAACTAAACGTCAACTAAAAAGACTCATTGGTGTCATTACATTTTATAAGAGTCTAATTCCATCCTTTTCTGAGTTAGTACAACCACTGATAAACATAACTACTCCAAAAGTTAAATTTAAATGGACAGTTAAACATCAAAAAATCATGGACACAATACAGAAAATTTTCTTTAATTCTCCCATGGTTAGATTACCTGATTGGAACAAGACATTTTATTTAAATACAGATGCGTCAAATGTTGCTATTTCTGGTGTTTTATTACAAGAACATGATCAACAACTTTTACCAGTAGCATATTTTTCTAAATCTCTTAAGCCATCAGAAAAAAAATACCCTGCACTTAAATTAGAACTCATGGCAATTTATAAATCTGTAACCGCTTTCAAATATTATTTATATAACAGACAATTTGTAATTCTTTCTGACAGTAAACCCTTAGAAAAATATAACAAGACTACTAATCCAGCTGATATTATCTCTCGTTGGCTCATGGAGCTTTCAGAATACTCATACACTTTTAAACATATCCCTGGTAAGAAAAATGTTCTTGCTGACTATTTATCTCGCTGTACTTTTGAAAACAATCAACAAACTCTGGATACTAACCCTGAACTTATCCATGACCCTCAACCATTACCTATTGTTGACTATGATACACCAGACAGTAATAATTCATGTTCAAGTGCCACTAAGAAATATGTAAACTATCTTGTATCTGGTAAACAAACAAATCCAGATCCTTTATTAGAAATTTCAAATGAAACTTTCTGCACTGAACAAAAAAATGACACCACCTTGTCCACTGTTTACAAAGATATTCTAAAGAAAGGACCTTCTCAAAAATATCCTAATTACTTCATACACCCTGATTCGAAAGTTTTAATGTTAAAAAAAGAAAACAATCTTAACAACACTTTTTTATATCACATTGTTGTTCCTAACTCTCTTAAAAGCAAAGTTTTAACAATCTCTCATTTATCTCACTTTGGTTTTAATAAAACCTATGAGTTCCTATCATCAAGATACTTTTGGAAAGGCTTGTATGTTGACACCTTAAACTTTGTAGCTTCATGTGTCAAATGTCTTCAATGTAAACATCATCAAACTCCTCCTGCACCCTTACAATCCACCTACACGCCCAGATATCCTGGCCATACTATTAGTACAGATCTCGTTGGACCTTTTTCTAATGGTAAACATATTTTAACTATTACAGATCACTTTTCAAGACATGTTGAACTTTTTCCACTTAATGATACATCTGCAGCTAAAGTCGTTAAATGTTTATTCTCTTACATAACCACCTTTGGGAGACCTTCTGTTGTCTTATCAGACTTAGGACCCCAATATACATCTCAAATATACAACATTTTTAATGATACTCTAGGTATTAAGGTACTTCACAGCTCTGTTTCGAGGCCACAAAGCAATGCTCTTTCGGAGAGAATAAATAAATCTATCAAATACTCTGTTAATATACTTTTGCAAGAAGGTCACTCATTTGAAAATGCAATATTTATACACAAGTCGCTCTATAATGGTTCAAAACATTCAACTACATTATTCACTCCTAATCTTCTCCACTTTGGACGTGAACTTTCATTAATTTTTGACACTTTTGATCAGAATAGCAATCAACCTTTTCTAGATAAACATACTGAAATACATAAACTACTTGAAGATTTACACAAAATATATGACAAGGCTTACAATAACATTAAAACAGCACAGGATAAAAGATATAAACATTACGGTCAAAAAGCTAAATTAAGAACCATTTTTCTCAAAGATATTGTGTACTTAAAATCTGTTGATAAATTCAAACCTAAATACACTGGACCATACATTGTAACTTTCAAACATTCACCTGTGTCATTCTCAATCAAGAGGTTGTATGCTGCTGATAATACAACATTTCGTGTACACATTGATAGGTTAATTCTTGCACCACCTAGATATGGACATTTATTCGATGCTACAAGTCACTTAAACAATCACAACTTCCCTAATGTTTATCAACCACATACATATAATTTAAGAAACAGAAAATAATATACTTTTGATTACATTTTTATTATGACATGTATTGTGAAGCTAAGTGTACAACCAGAGGCCTAGGTTGTATGTATGTTGCTTACAACAGATCTTTGACAACATTATGGCTAACCCATGACTGTTTGCTTCGAAGATCTCTTGTGAACAATATTTTGAATCACTTTACACTCTTTTCATTTTACTGTACACTTTTATGTTATTTATATACACTTAACTATTATTTACAGTTTAACATTTATTTTACATTTCATTCTTTTACGATTACATTTCAGGTAACAGTGATAACTAACACATTTAATAATTGCAGTTATTTAAAAGAAAATTTTTTTCCCATGTAATTTGATAACATTTTCTTGGCAACCAGTTAGTTACTTTCTAAGTATATGACTTGTGCATTATTTAACCTGATTATGACTTTTTCATTTTTTATGTCTCTCTTCACTCTAGGATTGTCTACCCCTTTTTGATTTGATATATATGTGAAATATATATCTATTTTTTTTATTTTTTAATTCTCCCTTTCGAATGTTTTGTTCCCGTTCAAAATTATTGCCCTTAGGGTCCAAAACTTCATTGTGTTGAGAGACAACCCCTTGGAATTGGTGTTCCAATTCACAAAAAATCAATTTTTGCTTGTAAGCCGACGTATGCTCCTTTAGAGGACCGCTAGCGTCTTCGGAGGAGCAGGGATTCATATAAGCGGGCGCTGTATGAGTCTCAAAACTCCTTCCTCATATAAGGCTGAAGCCCTAAGCCGACGCCATAATACTTGTGGTCTACACAAGATTCAGGGTGACACCTTTTTCATGGGCGTGCTTCAGGCACCTCTTTTTTTTTTGTCGTCCTATGCTGCATGCATAAACATTACATTTTTTTTAATCATGTCCAATTTCTTTTAAGTCATATTACAATTACTTATTAGTCTACAATTACACATTTCACTTATTATTATTTACTCTATACTTCTAGTGTTGCATTTGTGTTTATATATTATATTTTTTATTGTTAGTACTTGTGCTTTTTCATAAAATGATCTGAATCAGGATCAATATTTTGATGATGTGCAGCCAATGGTCTAGTTACATGCTGCTTAAATATTTGCTGTCAGAGTCGACTCAGTTAAAAAAAATATACCATGGTATGCAAATTTGAAGAAAATTTTACTGAAGGTGGAGATCCATAAGCTTAATTTAAAAAAAATATTAATTCATAAAATCTCTTAGGACTGTTGAACTATTGATGAAAGAGATTTTTTTTGTTTTCATGACAGCAACTTGTTTTTTTTAAAAAAAAAAACTTTTATGTTTTGAAAATATATTTATATGTGTAACTATTTTTCTTGCTGTTTTGCCCATGCACACGGGTCAACAAAAGTTTTTTTTTTTTTTGCGGTGTCCCAGGTGATATATATAACGATTATCTCGTTATATATGTTTACATTCCGTCCCCCCCCCCTCCAGCAGTTTCAATTAAAATTCTGTTTAAGAATTTATTTATTTTAGTGCAATATAGTCAAACAGTGCAGCCCCTAAATTAAATTCAACATTTAAAAACTAAAGCGATTGTATTAATGGCCCTGCACATTTAAATTAAATTATTCTAGTTACTCATCTCTTTAATAAAATAAAATCAGTGAATCACTCTCCATTTTCACTTTCTGATTCTTTCACACATACGTTTTAACCTTGTACAAAATTCGTTACGGCTGTCTGTTAGTTTCAAAAGCATTTTAACTTCGGTCATTTCCTTATTTGGTCATGAATATAACTCATCATTTAAAATCACTTTACATGCAGTCTATTTATTAGAATTATCTTCGCTTCACACCCTTTTGTTCAGATGTATGGCAATTCTGCATTTTTGTGGTAAAGCGGTTCATCTTTGATCTAACATCTGGTCTAGAAAAATACATTCTCATGCTTTTTTAGCCTAACGAATTCGGTCTGTTACTATGCCCTTTCCAGATAACATTTTTTTATTTTTTTTTAGCCAAGCTGTATCAATGTACAGATTAGTCTCCGTCTATCATGACTCAGGAATGTATGCAGCCCACAATCTGCCCCCCCCCTACACAATTAATATGGTAGAAGCCTACCGTATGTTTTTGGCGAACATACCAGCCAATGTTTCTCTTTGCCTCCTGTGCATGGCGCAAAAATACTTTTAGATTGGCGATATTGTAGTCCGCCAAGTAAGAAAGTTGTAACGGTATATTCGACATTGCTGCCCTATCTCTAGCCTCGTGATGACGTCTTAAAAGAGGCTCCTTATCGCTTTCCCCCCTGTACCTCTCCCTTCGACTTTCAGCATGAAATAAAGGAAAAGTTCGTTCTACGAAATGGAGTTTTTTTTTAATAGGACCTGGTGTTTATTTCACTGCCTTGTCAACACAAACGGCCGTCTCTTCACTAGCAAAAAAGTCTTCATAAGCAGATCGCAGTTACATCTGCGATATATTTTCAAATTTTAATATAAACATCGTATTATTACCGCGTATAGACCAAATCGTCTTGGAGTTTTCGTCAATATCTATCAGATGTCACTGTAATCGGTTTTTTGCATTTCAGTATCGTTTGTTATTTAAGGGATACAACATTTAACACATTTTAAGTATTAATGGGATAGCCGATTTCCACACTATATATTCTAGATGCTGTAATTTCTGCGTCTAGACCAAATCGTGTTGGAGTTTCAGAAAATATCTTGCAGATGTCACTGTGATCGGTTTTTTGCATTTCAGCATCGTTTGATATTTAAATGATCCAACATTTTAGCTTATTTTTAAGTATTACTACAGCGCCTAGAATAAATAGTGTGGAAATCTGTTATCCAAACAGCGCAAAACATTTGTATCCTTTAAATGTGCAATGAAGCTTAAATCCAAAGAGCCGATGGAAGCGACATCTGGGATATATTTTTAAATTTTAATATAAACATCGCATTATTACTGCGTCTAGATCAAATTGTCTTGGATTTTTAGAAAATATCTTGCAGATGTCACTGCGATAGGTTTTTTGCATTTCAGCATCGTTTGATATTTAAGGGATCCAACAATTAAGCACATTTTTAAGTATTACTGCGACAGCCGATTTCCACACAATATATTCTAGTCGCTGTAATTACTACGTCTAGACCAAATCGTGTTGGAGTTTCAGAAAATATCTTGCAGATGTCACTGTGATCGGTTTTTTGCATTTTAGCATTTGTGATATTTAAGGGATGGAACGTTTTAGCACATTTTTAAGTATTACTGGGATAGCTGATTTCCAAACCATATATTCTAGACGCTGCAATTATTGCGTCTAGAGGAAATCGTGTTGGAGTTATAGAAAATATATTGCAGATGTCACTCTGATCGGTTTTTTCCATTTCAGCATCCTTTGATATATAAGGGATCCAACATTTTAGCACATTTTTAAGTATTACTGAGATAGCCGATTTCAACACTCTATATTATAGACGCTATAATTACTGTGTCTAGACCAAATCGTCTTGGAGTTTTAGAAAATATCTCGCAGATGTCACTCTGATTGTTTTTTTTTGCATTTCAATATCGTTTGATATTTAAGAGATCCAACATTTTAGCACATTTTTAAGTATTACTGGGATAGCCGATTTTCAAACCATATATTCTAGACGCTGCAATTATTGCGTCTAGAGGAAATCGTGTTGGAGTTATAGAAAATATATTGCAGATGTTACTCTGATCGTTTTTTTCCATTTCAGCATCGTTTGATATATAAGGGATCCAACATTTTAGCACATTTTTAAGTATTACTGGGATAGCCGATTTCAACACTCTATATTATAGACGCTATAATTACTGTGTCTCGACCAAATCGTCTTGGAGTTTTAGAAAATATCTCGCAGATGTCACTGTGATCGGTTTTTTTGCATTTCAGTATCGTTTGATATTTAAGGGATCCAACATTTTAGCGCATTTTTATGTATTACTGGGATAGCCGATTTCCACACTAAATATTCCAGACACTGTAATTACTACGTCGAGACCAAATCGTGTTGGAGTTTCAGAAAATAATTGCAGATGTCACTGTGATCGGTTTTTTTTGCATTTTAGCATCGTGTGATATTTAAGGGATCGACACATTTTTAAGTATTACTGGGATAGCCGATTTTCAAACCATACATTCTAGACGCTGCAATTATTGCGTCTAGAGGAAATCGTGTTGGAGTTATAGAAAATATATTGCAGATGTCACTCTGATCGGTTTTTTCCATTTCAGCATCGTTTGATATATAAGGGATCCAACATTTTAGCACATTTTTAAGTATTACTGGGATAGCCGATTTCAACACTCTATATTATAGACGCTATAATTACTGTGTCTAGACCAAGTCGTCTTGAAGTTTTAGAAAATATCTCGCAGATGTCACTGTGATCGTTTTTTTGCATTTCAGTATCGTTTGATATTTAAGGGATCCAACATTTTAGCGCTTTTTTATGTATTACTGGGATAGCCGATTTCCACACTAAATATTCCAGACATTGTAATTACTACGTCGAGACCAAATCGTGTTGGAGTTTTAGAAAATATCTTGCAGATGTCACTGTGATCGGTTTTTTGCATTTAAGCATCGTTTGATATTTAAGGGATTCAACATTTTAGGAATTTTTATGTATTACTGGGATATCCGACTTCCGCACTAAATATTCCAGACACTTTAATTACTGCGTCGAGACGAAATCATGTTGGAGTTTTAGAAAATATCTCGCAGATGTCACTGTGATCGGTTTTTTGCATTTTAGCATCGTGTGATATTTAAGGGATCCAACATTTTCGTACGCAGTAATTACAGCGTCTAGAATATATAGTGTGGAAATCGGCTATCCCAATAATACTTAAAAAATTGCTAAAATGTTGTATCCCTTAAATATCAACATTTTGACGAGCAATTTCCAACTTGTTTTTTCGGAACAAGAATAAAGATTTTAACATAAGGGTAATTCCAAACCAATGTTATCATTTTTAGTATTCTGTATTTACCGGAAGTAGGAAATGTTTTTTTTCTGATTGTATTAAACCCATATGTATATATTTAATTTGTAATGTATTTTATAAAATTTTAAACAGTCAAAATCCATTATGAACTTAACTTTCTTTTATGCGTTCGTAACCATTCAATGTTTGTCTGTTAGAGGTAAGAGTACTTATTTTTCATAACCACCGTCAGATTTGTGAAAGTCTGTTTCTGAAATCCCTGTGAATGAGAATACATTTTTGTTATAATAAATTGTACGTTATTTTATACGTAATACAGATAAAAAATTAATGTATGCGAAAAACATGGCAGCTCCTGTTTGTCTGTTACAATACCCTATTTTTAATCAGAATTATTTATATTAAATAATGTATTCATAATATTAATATATCTTCTATTATCCTATGCTAATTGTAGCCATCTTTAAATGACATAATTATTTTATACATAAGATCAGGCCATTTTCTTTTCCAGGACTTTTTGTCTGCTGCAATAGAATTGCCCATCTATATATATATTACGCTAATGTACGTGGCACAGAAATCGCGATTATTTGTTATTGTTCAAACGCCTGAGAAACGCATCTCATTGGGTATTGTGTAAAAGTCATTTGGCAGGATTTTGGCGGAGGTCAATCCGGTTTATTCACTTACGTTTCACGTTTATTTATTTACGTCTCTCTTTCGCTACAGAACTTCACAATATCGTTAGAAATGCCCGTAAAAGATTTCGGCGAATGCTTAAAGCGAACAAGAAGCCGTATTAAGAAAATTGAAATAGATTGGATGGAGAACGGCGTCAAACACAGAGCATAAGCGATCGCCAAAATAGCCTTAATAACCGTCGCTTGGGCGAACGCGTTGCTTCTGAAATCCAAATTACTGATTTAAACGTTCCGGAGCATAACTATGGGTATATAGATGACACATGTGCCAAATAAATATTATTCGGTGTTTTTTTTTTTATGAAGCCCACTCTAGTGTTATAGTTTTCAATGACAGTCCCGGCACAGTTTCTGCCTGGGCAACGCCGGGCGGGTCAGCTAGTATTTAAGAACAGCTAGTATTTAAGTGAACAGGAAAAACATAATGAAAAATTATTAAAGCTATTTTTTTGGTTTCTAAATGGATTTCTCATTGTATTATCCTAAATTTATTAATATTTAACTATTAATTGATGTTTGGTTTTTTTATAGTGTAGGGGGGAGACCAGGGTACAGTGAACCTAAGTACACAGTGGACCACCCCTTATATTTTAGTTATTTTAAAATTTTTAAAGCTTTTCTTTTAGGCTAATTGATAACAGCACTGGATTGATTACTTATAGCCTTCAGACCACATTGTTAGCTCAGAATGAACCCTTTTATCCTGACTGGCTGTTTTGAGCTCCCAAAAGTAAAATTTTTCATCATCATACTTTTCTTTATTGAGTAATTAAAGGTTATGGATAAATAAGATAAAACAACTTTTTTGGAAAGATAAGACACTGGTCTTTATTTAATTTAAATTTTATATGCTTAAAAGAAAACTTTAAATAACATTTTTATGAGTATGTATTGAACTTCAACATGGGGTATAGTGGACCGCCCACTGCTGGGGTACAGTGGACCGCCCACTGCTGGGGTACAGTGGTCCGCAATGAATACTGCTCCTATAATGAAGAATTTTCAAAATATTTAATAATTGCTTATTCTCTATAAATAGTTTTAAAAGAGCTATTTAACTATAAAATAAAGTAAGCAAAGAAAAATGACAATTTATTTAACCCAACAATGCATAGTGTAGTCATTTGGCACACTTTAAATTTCATGTTATATGTTGTTCAGATTATAATGTAGCCATCTGATGCTTTAGTTTTCTCCTAAATTATGAATAGCAGTTAATGTATGATTTTTAAAATAAGTTTTCTTGTTCAACATAGCAATTTTTTTTTTGGGGGGGGGGGGGGGGGGGGGAGAGAAATTAAAATCATGCATTGTAGAGTTAACATAGTAAGAAATATTTTGTTTTGTATTTACTGCCTTTGTAAAATATAACTGTAGCCTTATAGATGACCTCACTGGATTGGTTATTTATAGCATCATAGCACATGGTTAGCTCATAATGAACTATTTTATCCTGGCTATTTTGAGTTTCTAATAAATTTTTCATCATATTTGTCTTAATGTTTGCTGATTTTTTTGTACTTAATTAATAACTTATTTACAACCACTCCTGTATCTTATATTGTTATTTTCAAAATATAATAATTTTTTTGATAATTCTTTAGTTTTATGTTTTTTTGTTTCAAAATGCTACTTGCAAATTTGTATTATTATATTTTGGAGGTAAAAGGGAAATAAAAAAGAATGATTAATTATAAGTAGATTTATATTGTATTTTAGACAATAACTAATAGTGGACCACTGTGCCCCGGTAGGTGGACCGGTGTACCCCGCTTCCGGGGTACACTGGTCCACTTTACGAGTGTATATAATTTTTTTTTTTGAAGAATGTATTGGAAACTATGTTCTGCAAAAATTATGAGGCTTGAAGAAAGGTTTAAAGAATATTCACAAATATTTTCAGGTAGATTGGTCTCTCTATTAAAGAGAAAAAAAATGTTAACTGCAAAAGTGGACCACTGTACCCTGGTCTCTCCTACTCTTTCTTTTTTTAGTTTTTCTACCTTTTTTTAGCCTTTGAAATGTTTCATAATTGCCTTTTCACAACATTTCAGCCTATTTTGGTGTGCATGCATCGGCATATCGTTCAATCTATTGTTTCAACTTCCATAGGATTCCAATAAACCAAAGGTTTTGGTTAATACCTGTGTTACATTTACATATTTGCCGATTTTCATCAGGTATTATTGTACTAAAAAATGGGGCATTCATGCATGCCTCTTTCTTGATATTGGCTAAACAATCATAATATATCAAATGTAAATTTCCAGCTGGGCAAAAAATGTCCGGACTAAGGTTCGAACCAGGGATCTATCGGCTGAAGCCGCCAATGCTCTACCCTCGGAGCTAACCTTATTGATGATAGCATCTGGTCTGAAATCGGGTTCAGCTCAACAGAATAAATGGCAGGTAATGGAACTCCAGAAATCGCTGGATATGCAATGACACTAGATTATAGACGTGTGTCATTACGTATCCAGCGATTTCTGGAGCTCCATTACCTACGATTTATTCTATTGAGCTGAACTAGATTTCGGATCCGATGCAATAATCAATAAGGTTAGCTGGATGAAAAAGTTACACCGATTCGCAGGGCCCGACTTAGGTTACAGGGAGGCCCCAGGGCAAGAATAATTGTGGGGCTCCCCTTCTATCTGCAGAATTTTTTGTGAATAATGTGGAAGTGGCTAGTATTAAACTTCATACATATTGTATGTATGCATAAATTCTGTACCGGTACTCTCACATCTGTATGCAGGATATCACAAAAAGAGGGTCACAACTTTAAGAAAAAATACTAGTAGGATAATAAGTAGAAAAAGCGATAGATTGGTTGACACGAGAATTTCTTTGCAAACCTTTACCTTGCTTATCTACGTACGTTATATCTAAAAGAAAATGCTCCAAATGGATCATAATGAATGGTTTTAACTTGCCACTCTACGAGGAAAACGTTAATAAAGAATTTCGTTTGAAAACAATAGAATACTAGTTGTCATATTAAAATTGAAATAATTGGTTTTCTAATGATATAGCTTGGTTTTTTGCATGGTTGGAGGGTGTACTGGAAGCAGATAGGGGAATATGTTTCAAAATGTATGGATTTTGGTCACTTTTGACTAATTTTAATCATTCGGTACCTTTTAATAAAAATCCTTATTACTCTTATGGGGAGCCCCCCCCCTGAAAAGGGGGGGGGGCAGCTGCCCCGCATGCCCCTGCATAAGTTGGGCCCTGCCGGGATAGCTCAGAGGTTAGAGCATTGGCGGCTTCAACCGAGAGATGGTCCGGACATTTTTCGCCCAGTTGGAAATTTTACATTTGATATGATTTATTTACCAATTAAGTAATTGTGTTAATCTAGTGAATCATAATATAGTTACTAAGAAATGATTTAATTCAATATATAAAATACATTTACCATTGTTTCTAAAGCAACTTCGCCATTTCCATTTTCTGAGCAGTGCTGTCCCATAAAAATCTAGTACAGTCGAACTTCCCCTATTGAAGGAAGTTTTCTACTTAACGAAATTTTCTGCTGAACCTTGACTCTGAACACAATGAACATGTAAATTAATCTCCCTATTACGAAAAACATATTCTATATACCGAAGTTTATTCCACTTTTGTGTGTACAGCAATCGAATGTTGCTGTTGTGACGTAGGTAGGAATTTATTTCAGCGAACTGTATGAAAATGAAATTATTTATTGAATCATTTCCATTCACAAGAAGAAATTTAAAAAGCCTTCGATACAAGAAGGGGATTCCAATTTCACGAAAATGTTAGATGAATTATTCGGATACTTAAAAAAAGTGAATTTTTTTTATGAAAAGTGTATTTTTTATGAAAAAACATCTAACAAACAAATATTAGACATTTTAAAAGTTAAGGATGTGAAATACTGAGAAACAGAGAAGTGACGCCACGCTTCAGTTTTTGTTTACCTCTCTTTATTATGATTTTTTTAGACATTCTAATAAATTTTTTCTCATGTGTCTTCACATTGCATAAAATATAATAATTACTGCCTGAATTAAAATACATTTTCCCAATATTTCCCTTTTATGGGTTTTTTCATTGAATGCATATCTATTTTATTATACAAATTTCATGAATTTGAGTTGATTTGTTTAACGAATTTTCGTCATAACGAAGTACTTGAGTGTAACGATGAGACTTCTTTAAATAGAAGTCTCACTATATTTCTAAAAACACAATTCTCATAAAAGCACCTGAGCCAAAACGTTCATAATGCTTACTCTCAAAGAAAATCTAAAGTTCATCTTAAAAAATCTTCTGTACCCTTACAATCTGAAGGGGGAATGGCGCCACTCAGGGTTATGCTACCACTCCACCTAGTTTAACTAACGGCGGTTTGAGATAGTGAATGCGCCTGCACTAGAGCAATCAACATTAGAAACAGTGACTAGAGTGAGAGTGATTTTGTTGTACGTCGTTCGTTTGTTCTAGTGAAAAGTTTAGTTTTCACCTAGTTGCTTCTTATTTCGGAGCTTCCAATGAGTAGAGGTAAACACCTTTTATTGTAACATTAGGTACTTAAGATATTACCCGTCATCTACATGCATTCCCCGACATTTTGTTGAACAAGTTCGGTTCTTCTTTCGGCTTTTCTGGAGGATTTCCGCTATATAGTGTCCTCTCGGGGTCATGCCGCCCCCATCGCAAAGGGTGACTTTTCCAATTTAAGTTACGCCATTTAAACTTAGCACATTAATAAATCTAGCTTAAGGAACATCGTAATTATTCATTATTCTGCTAAATTATTGCCTTCTAAATATTTTCAGTAGGTTATGTGTTTCCTAGTATCCATTTTATGTATTGACTAAGTCATTAAAGAGTAGCGTCATGACTCCGATACA
Organism: Maratus speciosus; assembly: GCA_963932465.1. Taxonomy (NCBI): domain Eukaryota; kingdom Metazoa; phylum Arthropoda; class Arachnida; order Araneae; family Salticidae; genus Maratus; species Maratus speciosus. Next base: position 687,481,956 of record OZ010786.1, read on the forward strand.
GTGGCGGAATGACCCTAGTATCCTGAGTAATACCGCCACTGTACAGAAGTTGAAAGAAAAATTTTTTATGTGTGCTTACTTTACAGTTATGATTACGGTTCAACTTATACAGTTACTAAAGATCATGATTCAGCTTTAGAATTTTTACTTTAAAAAAATAAACATTTTTTTGAGGTGAAAAAATTTAAATTCCCTTAAGGTGTCGCCATTCCCCCGGTCTCCCCTACCCTTTAAAACTACAAAAAGTTCAAGAAATTCAACCAAGGTTTCGTACGATTGAACAAATGACAGAGAATAGGAAGCGATGGATCGCTTATTGAAAATTCCCTTAAAATGAATTTATGAATGAATAATAAAATGGTAAAAACATTAAATGTTGTAGTGTCATCTGAAACGTACCTTCGCACATCAATTGTATAATTGTAATCTGTCAGGAAGCGGTTTAAGAATGGATTACAGAAGCCCCATCGTTACATAAAAAAAACTAGGTTGAGTTAAATAAGTGTTAAAAAAGAACTCTCGCAAAACTTTAAGTAACTACATTAGAGGTAAAAGATTTCAAATTTAATATTGTAAATTAAATAAAAGTTTTCAATGCAAAAAAAGTTATTTAAACTAGTTTAAAGTTTAACTTATGATTACCCCTTTAGTGCGCAGCTTTGCATATATGTAAACAGCGTTTTGAATTTAAGATTTTTTTATTCGTATATTCCTAATTCACACCAGTAAATTAAAATAGCGATATCTGCTTTCATCCATAACAGACATTCCGTATTTAAATAAAACGAAATGAACCAGTGAAATTTTCTGGTGTCAAGTCAGATTATCTGGACTATGCAATTTCTAGGACGTATTCTATCATGGGAAATAATCTGTTCAAGGGTTTAAGTTTTATAAAATAATTATATAAAATAAGGTATTTGGAGACATACTTTTTAAAATATTGACTCATTTGGAATATTTTAGAGTAAAACAGCCACAAGACAGTAGTTCTTACTTATAGTGCAGATGTGCAACAGAAAAAAAGATTGGCGTATTATATGAGAAATGTATCTCTGATTTTTTTTTTCATTATTTTTCCTGCGTAATAAACCTTTTTAGAGAATATATGAGGACATCAGAAGCCAAGGGGTACAAGTGACAAAATTTCAATTTGGAGTAAATTGAGTTCAAAGATGATTGACGTTTAAAGCTGAACATCAATAATAATTGACAGAATTGAAATAGGAAACTGCTGCTTGTCTCACGGTGGCCTTTGAACTCTTATTTCAATAAATGTGAAAAAAGTAGAGTGCAATTTATAATTATTCAATATTGATCATTATTCGGCAAAAGTAGTTGATCTCAAAAACACAACACATAATTAGAAAATCACTTGTATTTCTTTACCTGAAAAGAAAAAGGTCGTCTGTGCACTCAGTTCAATTTTGTCACTTATACCCTTTGGCTTCTGGGGTCCTCATATATTTTTTTTCGAAACAAAATAAAAAATCGCGTATTTAAGGGTTAAGTATGTTTTTACTCCAACATACTTAACCCTTATCGTAGTTATACCCATTTATCATAGTTATAAAGTTACGTAAAAGTTAAAAACATTTTTAAATTTACTTAAAAGATGATAAAATACTAAAAGCATGTGAAGGTGGTATGTTTACATAATAGGCCCAGAGACTTTTCGACACGCACACGAGCTCATTTTCCAGGGAGGAAAAAATTGAGTGGAAGCGAAAACATACACCGAAAAATAAAACAAAATACAGTAAAACCTCTATGTGCGACCACCTCTCTGAACGACCCTTTTCATGGAACGAAATTTATTCCCATAGGCTCAATACTCATTTCACCTCCATTCAGAGACCATCCCAGATGAACTTCCTCCATAAGTGACCTATTTCTTTCAAGAAAATTCCGTTTTTTCCGGGTTACTTGGGGAAGGTTTTATTAGAAAAATAATTCCGGAGAGCGCATTATTCCTCAAACTTCTAAACAAAGTTTAGAATTTTTACTATCCCGGTAACTTTTAAGTGTTTAAACTCCTTTGTGCGCATTTAGACAATGAATTTAACTCTGATGACAGATTAAGAATGATGGTCCATAAACTCTCCTGCGCTATTCTGTCCTGAAACTCTCAAAGAAATAGATAAATTACTGAAATCGTCATTATTGGTTGCTGTCCAAAAAAGAAACTTGCATTTATTGACTGAACTTCGAAAGGATTGGGAAATAAGTTATAAAAGATAAAACCGTAAAATCAAAGCAAACGTCAATGCAGTCATTTTTTAAAACTCTGCAGTCATTAATTTATGTCATTAACTTTTGTTTTGATACCTAAATGTTAATATTTTTTTCCTAATGTGAAAAATAATTAAGTTTAGTAACCTCAATTGTTACTAAACCTCAACCCTTAACCTCAAATTTTCAACCATTAAAATCTAGATTTAAACATGACCTCTATGAACAAACCATCTCTCGGAGCAGCCCATTTTTATTGGAACGGAACGGGGTCGCTTTAGGGAGGTTTTACGGTAATGCTACGCATTTGGCAAGCGAAGTCAATCTATTGCTGTAGAAAGAAGGGGAGGGGGGGGGGGTGAAAATGAAGCTAAATGATTAAGTGCTGATCCTCTTGAAATACCGAACATGATGAGAAATGACGTCGTTGCATGCACTCGTATTAGGTTCGTTCGTAGTTCTATGAATGCGTAGCACCCAGGGTCGTCCGTACGTCTGTCTCTCCGCATAGAGCAGCGAGAAAACGACCCAACCGAATGGTTTCAAATTTATTGCTTCAGAATTGAATGAAAATCGAATCAAAACTGAAAAGATATGAATAAAAGTTTTCTTCATTCTATTCAATCCTATCACACGGTCATGAATTCAGTGATATCCCAAGATAGGTCATGATTCTATGGGTTGCCATGGCGATCCCGTTCTATTGAAGAGGCAGTCCTATTACAGTGCTACCTCGATTATCCGAGCTCATTGGGACCGTTAGTACCTCGGATATCGGAAATCTCGGTTAATAGAAACTGTGTGTAAAAACTCGCCGTGCTTGCGAATTTAACATCTCTTAAAATAAAAAGAAACAATAGAACTTCTTTTAAATAATAAAAATAAATATATGTAAAATTGTGTTTCACAGCTTAACAAACTTAAAAAGGAAATCAACTACTAGCAGTCAATTTTAAAAAGGAAATTGGAAAAAATTACGAAAGTTCACACGGCACTGGAAACAAAGCATTGTTCGCTGTTGACTTCTCAGGGTCCAATGTTTCTTGGGAGTTGGGGGCTTTTGGGGGCAGAAGAGCCTTTATAGCACGGACAGTGAACAAAAAAGTGTGGTCATTTTCAAGGCTCATTCCAAAAAAAAAAATCGGACTTTGTTATCGGCTCGGTTAACAGAAACTTCGATTAATCGAAGTAATCAAGGTTACACAATAAGGTAAACATAATAAATTTTGTGTTCATTCCTTTTTGCATAAGATAGGACACCGAGATCTGAATATTTACAAAACGAGTTACAGTATACGAACGCACATCATTGGCCATGTTTGACGTACCATTTCAGACCATTTACGCTCGCGTTCATTCATTAACAATTCATTAGCATTAACCTTTAACTGATATTACAGTCTCTCAGACCACGGCTTTTTTTAATTCTTATTGTTTAACTTGCAATTTTCAGTTTAACCCTTAAATGCCTGATTTTTCAAAAATCATTGTAATGTTTTTCGGCTTTCATTTTTTAAATAAATCATGGGAAAAATACTTTAAAAAATCATATTTTGTTTTAAGTACGGTTAACGGCTAAAAAGCAGCTTGTTATTCATCGACAATACGGGTCTTTAATTGAAAAAATAATTTTACTTGATAAAGTTCTATAATATTAAACACACAAGAATTTTAGGAACTATAATAAGAAATAAATTTTACTTGCTCACTGCAGGTCAAAATAGGGTATTTGGCAAGCTCACAAACAAAACAAAACAAAACGAACATGTAGCAACCATTGAAAAAAATAAATCTATCTTTACTCTTAAACAGCACAAGGGTTGCCATCTACATGTTGAAAATCTGATTTAATGTTTTCAGAATGTATTTTATTGGCATCATTAGACATTATAGCTTCAATATTATTCTAATAGTATTTTAGAGCCTAAATTGGGTATGTTACCGAAAAGCAACACCCGGCATTTAAGGGTTAACTACAAACACTACCGAAATTTTGTTCCGTCTGGAACATTAGTACTATCACCAAAGACTTTTGAATAGGTGAATTTTGATTATAACTGCCCTGTACAAAAAGTTTAGTACAAAAACATCATCCTACGAGTTAATCGCGGCTTTTATTCATCTTTCGATGGAGCGCTATCACAGACCGCTTCACACTAGTTATGTGAGAACAGTTAAAGGTTAAAACTAAGGTTTTTTAAAACACATTTTATAAGCAATCGGTGTTTTTCTTAAGATTAAAGGTGGGCTTTAGTCTTCAGTTTGAAATAAATAACGGTTGACTTTGAGCATGTAGGTTTCGAGCACCATGCAACATTAAATTGAGGTTACGAGTTTTTCTTTCAGATTTTTTCTTTTTCTTTTTTCTTGCTGTTCATCTGATTTTTTATTATAAATAAACAAGCTTTAGTACAATAACAGATCTCATGTTCATTTATAATCACAATTTCTACCCATGCCATCCATATCAATGGGGCAATGGTGTCATTGCAGGAAGCTACCTCGGAAAGTAGATTCAGCCGTTTAAGTTTTGTCTCAGATATGACTTTCATTGTACAATTCTGTAATCGGAATCTATCAAAATGGATGCTTTCCCCCCAAAAAAACCTGACACTTCCCTACCTAGGACAAAATTATAACTTTTCTTAAAAGAGCACCGAATTTTGTTTTAATGCTTGGTAAGTTTATTTAATTTAAAGTTTTTTGTAATATCAAATGTTTTGCGATAATTTTCTTGGATGCGGTCATAGTATATCGCCAAAATGTCACAACACCATAGCAAATAAGTTGTGATGCAATGGATAGTGGAAGTAGGGCACAAAGTATACGAACGTGAGAACTTTCTTCCTTGCTGCTGATGCAAGATCAGAAGGTATTATCTGATTTTTATCCCACCCCACCTCCCCGCTGTTCTCAATAGCCACTAAAGGTATAGCGTTCAAATCTTATACAGTTTAATAATTGTAAAAACCATAATAAAATAGGGAATTTCAGGCCTATGTGCATTTGGAAGATATTGTTTGAGGTGATGCAGATGCTCTGCTGAAGAAAATGGCTCTTTTTAGATTTTGTAATGAAGATGTTCGCTTAAAATTCCTTCCTAAATAATCTTAAGTTAATTTATAATTTTTTAATGTGGTCAAGAGAAAACCCATTCTATTATTTTATTTAATCAACTGAAGATTTTATTTTTATGCAAGTCATTTGTCTACACTACACTCGTTTCATTCCGAGACTGGTAAGAATTTAAATTTCATATTTAAGTATTGCGCGGCAGCGCAATACTTATTTATTTCCAGTGTCACTTCTCAATGTTAATTTAACATAGAAAAGCCTATGGAGCTGATAACTTTTTCATTTTTTCTTCTCACCTTTTTGTCCCTGATGCCACAAATTTTTTATTCTTTTCTAATTCTAATAATATATTCACAATTCTAAATTCAAAGTGTAAAAATATTTGGCTGACGTCAGGGTCAAAACGGATCATAAAATGCCTTTGCCTATAGGTGGATTATATTCTAGAGTGTATCATGGGTTAATTTTTATTTACATTATTCAAATATTTTTCCTAATAATTCCAAATTTGGCTTTTTTACATTAAGAGTCAACGGACATTTTCTAATAAAATTTAACATTTTCTCTTCATTGTTGTAAATAATTCAAAAGCCGTAATAATAATTTGTCTATTTTTAGTTGAATGATTTTCACGTGAAACATGAAACTGAAAGTTTTTAGAATTAAAATGAAGATGAATATGGCGTCATAGGGAAATAAAAATGACATTTTCAAGCAGATTTTTTAAGTTCTGATTGTAATTTTTGACCAAACTACAACAACCTGCATTACTGCACTAGTGTAACATTTTGAATTATACATAGGTAAATTGCATCACAAATTGTGATGCGATATCGCATGAATCAAAGGCTGATGATGATATACCCTCCATTAATTTTGAAATGTGTTCGTCTGAACGCAGCAGTTATTAAAAAATTTGACCTATTAAACAAAAACCTAATTTGCAGAAAAAATTAAAAAAACAAAATATATATATTTCATTCAATTATTTCTACATTTAATGTTAAATTTTTTTAACAAATAAGTTAAACCAATTAAACATTAAAAAATAAAAATGAGATTCCTACAATATAATACTTTAAACACCTGTATACGTAGATTCCGTTCAAATAAAATTGAAATAAATCTTAGACTTTTTCCATTTTTAAGTTGTAAATATTTGTACTGCAGATTTTGCATTATGTTTATGACGATTGTAGATAATATGATAAGGTACATGCAAAATACAAAACTTTTAAAAAGTCTAAGATTTATTTCGATTTCATTTGAACGGAATCTAAGTATATAGGTGTTTAAAGTATTATATTGTAGGAATTTCATTTTTATTTTTTAATGTTTAATTGGTTTAACTTATTTGTTACAAAAATTTAACATTAAATGTAGAACGAATTGAATGAAATATTTTAATATCTGCCCCTTCTCGGGCTTAAACAATTTAGGAAATAAATTTTGTTTTTTTAATTTGTTCTGAAAATTAGGTTTTTCTTTAATTAATATATATATATACTGTTTGATTAGGGTTATGGCTATTCGCTTAAAATTTCACAACTATAAAATTCTGTACAATCTAAAAGATTACCATATTTAACACCCCAAAAGATATCAATAATTTTTTCAGCTTTTTGTTTTCTTTTGTCTTTCCAATTCGCAACGTTTCTGCAGTATAGCAGTGAAAAAAAATTGTTTTGAATTTTTTTGGCTTATCCTAGTAGAATTGAACTTTTTAAAAAGAAAATATTGGCAGACTTATAAGGAAAGGAGTCAGGAAAATTTCATAATAAGATATTTTATAGACTCAAATCCTCGAAATTTCTTTCTGAACAGAAGAGCTGCCAAATCAAAGGCCAGCTTATCTTATGAGCATCTCAATGAATTTTGTTTCCAGAGGTCATTTTTTTTTTATTTTTTTCAGTGATGTATTTTTTGAACAAAGATTACTTTGATGTGAATGGAGATTTTACTTTCCCTTTTAGAAAAGGGGGTGGAAATCTTAAACAGTCAAACGATCTATTTTGATGTACGCTTTTAACAAACTATCTTTCATTCTTTTTGAATCCATGCCTAACCTACCTGTTTATGGAGGATTTCAATATTTTCCAAGTTACAAAAAGTAAATGATATGAGCAATTTTATTTCATATTATTGTGTGTTAAATCTATTAATTGTATATATTGTCTGTTAAAACGAGTCTAAATTATTGAAATGCTGATTTTGTTTACTATAAAATGCTTGACAGGAAAGTAAATAAGTACTTTACCTCGAATTTGGATATCTTTGTTTTAATTTCTCCACTGTTTTTCTGCCTGGCTTACTGATCATGTCACTGCTCTATAGTTGCAGTACAGAGTGTGGACACGTTTCAAATTTGAATTTTTAAAGTTACCCAATTTCTCTTTTCTTGTAGATTCTTTTGTGACATGGCACAGGTTGTTTTTAGGGCCTTTCTCACCTCCCTCTTTAAACTGTGAAGTGTTAAATTTTCTGAGTCTTATACTTTCCTTCCAATATAAAGTTTTTAATGGCTCTTTTAAAGGTAAAATAGCAAGCGAGTCGAACACTACTGCTACCTTTGTAATAGGGTACTTTCATGATGGTGTTGTTTCTTCTTTTTATCCCTCCAAAACTCTTTGTTCCAAGATATTTTTTAATTTTAAAGATGCCTTGTTTTCTCTCTTTTTCAGGATAACTCTACCATGCTGATAGAAGCAGCCAAGGGTGGTCACACGGCCGTTGTGCAGTTGCTGCTGGACTATCCAAACAGCCTGTTCTCTTCTCCTCCCCCACCCCCGACATGGCGCAGATGGCCAACTCTTCCGTAGAAACAATCGAAGTGAGTGAACTTTGTGTATTGGCTTGGGGGAATATTTCATTCCTTTTAACCCGGGAGAACTCGCTGCATGAGATTTTCTCTCAGTCGTACTTTTTTAAGACTCTTATTTAAATCATTTTTCATTTTAATTAAAATTTCAAAATGTTTTTCAATTATTTTACCTATTTTGTGAATAAAAGTACTAAGCGAACCAAAAAAAAGTTGATATTAATGAATGTAAAGTAAAAGAAAAGCAATTGGGCATTCTCACTAGCGAGTTCTCCCGGGTTGAATAATGCTTCGGCATCAGTACCTTATTTCACTCATTTTCTTTTACCCCATTAAAATGCACCTTTTAAAATCGGATGCATCAATGAAGGTACAGATTATTTTTAGCCTACGGTATGCTGTTTCTTTCTCCCAGCTTATTTTGTGCAGTCTCCAAAAAATAACGTTACCTTACAGAAGCCAGCCGTAAAACAGAGCAGTACGATTCAATACTCTATAGACATTTTTTAAACTTCTAAGCATCGCACATTTTCGATTTTTATACCGTCGTTTTGAAAAAAAAAAAACAACTTTTAAATGCAACTTGTTTGAAAAGGGCATCTCCATTTATTTTTGTAGTTTTTGGAGCCGTTTGCTTAATATTGGCAACGGAAGGACTCCATTTCTGTGGAAAGCAAAGGAAAAATAGTGGTAAAATACAAATTATATATTTTTGGTTGTCATTTTTTCATCATAACCGAATGAAAATGTAATTAAAATACGTGCTGCTTTGAAAAAAATATAAACGAATGATTTCTGTTAAAACAGGGAGCTATTATAAACTATATTTAATTTTCAGTATCTATATTAATGTTACAAACAAATGAAGGCCTATGAATCATTACAGCCGTTTTTGTCGAATTTCTTTAATGACGGCATCTGTTTGATGCACTTGTATTATTTCGCGATATTGACGCATAGCTGCCAACTTGTACGGATTTTTCCTACCACTAAAATTTAACAGAAATTTCTGTCTTATTTAATTATCAACGGTCATTACAATTCGGCGATTGAATTAGGCAAATTTTTCTATTAAATTTTAGTGGTAGCAAAAATCCGTACATGTTGGCAGCTATGTTGACGTCCTATGCATACTTTACTGTAGATGTTTAAGAGTAGATCGTTAATGTGGAATTCTTAAGCGGATGCGAATGACGTCATTTTACATAAAATAAAAGCGTGTGCAGTAAGTCTTAAAATTGAAATATGTTTTGTATTACTTATATATATTTATCGGGGGCGACACTAAATTCTGAAAAAGCAGAATTCCTGTTTTCTAGTTTATTGTTCTGTTTCTTTTTTAAGAACAAGAAAGAAATTTTGAAAAAAATTTTAAACTATCTCTGGGCTCTAAATGATTTTCCCAACGTATCACCGTACATTTATTAATATTTAACTGTTATTTGTTAAGAGTTTTAAAAAATACTGCAATCTCTTCATTTTTTGCTTTCTTCTATCTTTACAAGAAAAAAGTATTGGAGTCGGGAACGTTCTCAAATTCCGGTTTCCAACGGATTTAAATGTTTTTAGAGGTCAAAGATCTCGAAAAAAAAAATGTTTTTACAAAATAGCTGTCTGTGGTTCTGTATGAGACACAAAAATTTTGTGGGCGCTCTCTCTCAAGAACTAATGCACGGAATTGAATAAAACTTTAGATTCAGTGAGCCCCTGATATTAAATAGGTGCTAATCTCTTGCTGTCAATCGCTTAATATAGGTGGCGTTGCTCCGTCTTATTCAGGATTTCGGCAGTTGCTCTATCTCGAGAACTCACGCACCGATTCTCATCCAACAGCAGATTCATTTATACCTGGATATAATGGAGTGCTGATGACGTTTTGCTGTCAATCGCTCAACAGCTGGCGGTGCTAGGCGACATTTTTTTAGATTTTATGATAGCTCTGTTGAAACAACTCATGTAGGGAATTGAATCGAACTTAATATTGTGTTACACTTTCACATAAATAGATCCTTTAAAATCCTCATGGTGTCCCTAGGTTATTTAATTTTGACACTTTGATGGCGTATTTTGAAGTATTAACATGCATCCGACGGAAGAAAATTTTGGGATTGGCACACCCGACAAGTTTTTTTTTTTTTTACTATTTAGCCTTTAAAATGTTTCATTATTGCCATTTCACGACATTTCGGCCTATTTTGGCAAGCCTTTATCATTCAATCTATTGTTTCAACTCCCATGCGATTGTACGAATGACAGACAATAGCCTGGAATGGGCTCATTCAAAATTGCCTTAAAATGAATTTATTAAGTAGTAAAAATATTAAGCGTAGGAAACATCTTTGCACATCATTTGTATAATTCTAATCTGTCATGAAGCAGGTTGAAAATGGATTTAACCCCATTGACGTACGAAAACAAGGTTAAGTGAATAAGGATATCAATAATCGGTCGAGTGCGAGTATCACACGTGTACAGAGGATTCCGTACAATAAATATATGAATTCGTAACAGGGCATTTCCTTACACACACATATATCATTAAAAGCTATATCTAGGCTTTAAAACCGATGCCGCATAGAGTACGCCTCCCGTGTCTTTATGTATGTCTGTTGGATTCCAATGTAAATAAATCTCTTAACTAAATGAATCCCTAAAAGTTAAGTATTAAAATATCTATAAGCTATTAAAACTGCCCTCAATAACATTTCTTATTGTTAAAGCGAATATATTTCTAACTTAAATTCAATGACAGAAGAGTCATATATTTCACATTACTTTATTTTTATAAACTTCTTTCTAGAACAAAACAAAACTAACTGTTGCCAGATATTGAAACAATACAATTACAACCGGTTAAATAATTATGCAGGTGACTGATACATGGATGAAAGATAAAGTTAGTCATTACGTAACAATGTCCAAACCGTCCTTGTCTTTAAGGCTGTTCTCAAATCCAAAGATTCAACTTTCTGTCATAAGTTTTAATTCATTTTTGTTCGGAAACGCATGAAACTAGAAGGTGCTCTTATTCAGAAACTATGTAATAGAGTTGTTTTTTCCGTTTTCTTGTAAACGCAATAGATCTTTCAGAAAATACTGTCAAAGTTGGCATTTTGAACTGAACTTCCGAGCAAAACAAGAAAATCCAGTTAGTAAGGGGGAGGAAAAGGCCGTGTCACGTGATCAAAATCGCTTATAACTCAAAAAGGTAATGGATTGATCAAAAAATGGAGAAAACAGTTCGATTCCAAATCACTTCGAGGGTCAGGATTTCCAATTTTATATATTTCCGTTAAAAAATGAATTTGTAAATGTGTCAAGACGTTTTGCGCTTGTTAAGCAAAGCAGTTAAGAACACCCTTAAGGTGAATATACCGACCCTTTTTTTTCGAAAATCATTATCAACAATCCTTTTATACTTCTGTGACAATAGTGTACCTCCAGCGATCCTCAACTCCTTCGCTGAAGGCCCCACATCGAAATGTGTATGTAGTAACGGAAAAATGAGATTTTCACAAACTATCTGACCTAGGGTAATCGCTATAATTTTTCCTGCAAGGTTTAAATTAACTAATTACCCGTAATTTTTTCATAAATTTAGTTTCAGTGGATTCGAAAATAGAGGGGAGGGGGAACCTATTTTTGTATTGCATTTTCGACGCTATGTCTGAAAATATAATGCCTAAAATTAAAAGAAATGCATTTTTGATTTTTGCGTTACGAAAGCTTTCGCACGATATGCAAAGAATTTTTTTTTTTTTTTTTTTTCAAGTAACTTAAACTTTTACTAATGTGGTAGAAATTGTCACATAACTGAGACAGCTTCATTGAAAGATGAAGATAAGCCGCGATTAACTCATAGGATGGAGTTTTTGTACTAAACTTTCTGTACAGGACTATTATAATTCAAATTCATCTATGCAAAAGTCTCTGGTGATAGTACTCAAGTTCCAAACTTAACAAAATTTCGATAGTGTTTGTAGTTAAACTGAAAGTTACAAGTTAAACTATGAAAATTAAAAAACAGCGGTCTGTGTGACCGGTAACATCAGTTAGAGGTTAATTAGATCCTCCTAAATATATTTGTGAAGGGTTAATTAATCTATATTTAGGTGGGTCGATTGCCTTTGACTCCAGCGAATTTGAACTTCCCACGTTTCATAGTTTACGAGTAAAATGGCTGTAATAATTTAAATATTATGTAACAATTTCTATAAATTTCAAATTTAATCTTGTAAATTAACGTTTTAAATACCAAAAAAAAAAAAAAAAAAAAAAAAAAAAAAAAAAAAAAAAACTAGTTTAAAGTTTCATTTATGGTTAAGTATGTTTTACTCAAGCAATGACATTTATCACAGTTAGAAAGTTACATAAACATATTTAAATTTATTTACTTAAAAGTTGAAAAAATATTAAACATGCGTAAAGGTGTTGGGTTTACATAATGAACAGAGACCTTTCGAGGGGGATTATGACTGGAAGAGAAAACATACGTCGAAAAACAAAACAAAAAATAATGCAAGTGCAAGAAAAGCCACTCTATTGTTCTAGAAAGGGGAGGGGGGTGGGGGGGGGTTAGAAAAAATGAAGCTACATTTTCAGGTTTTGATCTTCCTGAAATATCTAGAATATTGAACCAAATCGTGGAACATTAAGAAATGATTCGTTGCACACACTATTATTTTTAATTAAAATCTCAATGGATTTACGGATTATGGAATAGTACTGTTTGGAAAAATTATATTGGCTTTATCGAAGTTTACCTTTATTTTCTTTTTGATGCAATATGGACAAAGCAGTACTTGGTTTATTGAACTTAATATCAAATATAGGCTCTTTTAGCTTTTCTCTGAATTTCAGCGATGTCCTACCAACATAGGATAAAACTTTTTGATGCTAAGTGGAATTGTGTAGACGCCTGCTTTATCACAATTTGGAATTGGATACATTTTTCTATGAACCCAATCCTAAGGGGGCTGGTCACTCAGCTTCCGATTTTCCCTCACTCATGTCAAGTCTCTGGGCATTGGATGCCATTCGTCTATTAAAATAGCTCCTCGGGGAAATTAATATTTTTAACTTCTATCTTTTGTGTACACTTCTTAAAAGAAGTCTCTTTTTTTCTGACTTCTCAAACTATTTCTGAAGTATAGGCTTCATTTTATAGGAAGTGTTAAAATCTTAGTCACAGTTCTCCCGCTTTTAACGCATAAAATTTTAAATTCAGCCTAGATTTTAGAAATAGTTTGAAAACTCAGAAAAAAAGAGACCTCCTTTAAGAAGAGTACTCAGAAAAAAAGATGTTAAAAATAGGAATTTCCCGAGAAGATATTTTAAAAAGACATCCAAAGTCCCCAGACTTAAGATGACGGAGGAAGATTCAGAAGCTGAGTGACCAGATCCCTTAAGCTTGATCGAGCAATTTGTTAATAATACATTGAGGAGGAAAACCATTATCAGTAGCAATTTGTTTAATTAAATCAATCTCTTTTTGTAGGTATTTATCGGAAGACATAACGTAAAGCCTGTAGGTAGCAATTTTATATGAAAATGGTGAGTTTTTGTCATATGAAATAGTGTTGCTACATCTGCATTGCTTCCTATCAACACTACGCTCCAATTTAATCTCATGACTCTGTTTCCTATCCATTTAATATCAAGAAAAAGTGTAAAATACCTTCTTTCTCAATTTCTAAAGTAAGCAATTTCTAACTCGTTTACCTTTTTAATAAAAATCCCTACCGGTTCGGCCTACTGGCGCAGCTAAATTTCGAAGTTAAGTACTCATTTCATCAACAAAAACTAAATGAAAATGAGAGATAAACCCAGTTTAACCCTTTTATCGGGCCGCTTTTGACGCGGTTTTAATTTCGTTTTTCAGTAAGAGCTGGTTTTATCAGAATCATGCTAATACGATATTTTTTTCTTCGACTGCTATGTTTTCTTAATTTGTATTGTGAGATTGAGTCCTATCAAAAACTTGTCAATATAAAAGCTGTAGATAATATTAAGAGGATGTATAATAAATCTAACCGGATTGGATATCTTGTGAAGTGACGACGTTATGAATATTTTTCTCCAATCCCTCCCTATTTGTTTTCGTTTTAATTTTTTTTTTGCGGTAAGAGTGGGTCCTATCAAAAACGTGTCAATATAAAAGTGGTAGATAATATAAAGAAAATTTATAATAAATTTAATTGGATTTGATATCTTGAGAATGGACGAAGTTACGAATTTTGTTTTTCCCTCAAACCCTATTTTTTTGTCCCTTGAGCTCATTTTTAATTTTATCAAATCTGTCATACATACAATTTTGGCCCTTTTTCTAGAAGTAATAACTTTAAACTGATTTGATATGTATTATAATTAAAAAGTTGAGGCTTTTTTCTCTTTTCACGCAACCTCTCCCTATTTACCACTCCTTGGACCCACTCCTTGGATTTTGCCCATTTGAAATCCCCGCCGAGATATTTGCCATCTCAGTGTTTTTGGTGAGTTTCAAGACGATCCATGTATAATTGCGACTTTTATCGAGCGCAACAAAATTTAGTACAAATATAAACTTTTTAGGTGGGGTGGTTTTTAGGTTTCTGGGGTCCTATAATGAAAAGTTAGAAAGGAACTTTTCAAAAATCGCACCATAGTAACGACTGCAATAATTAGTATTTCTTATGAAATCTACCCCAAAAACATATTTAAACTTTTCGTTAGAAGTTTGTTAAAGAAGTATGATTTTCAACGAGACAGATTTGAGTAAACGTTCAGAGAATACAAGCTTTAGAAGTATGTTACAAATTATTTGTAAAATGGATGCCTTAGTATAATTTGAATACGCAGAGCTTATCTTTTACGTCGCAGGAATACATTAAAAAAAAATTATTATAGCCCTTTTTGTGTATAATAAGAAAAGCTTTGAAAAATATTATTATAGTAAGTCGTTATCCTATCTAAGTTTACGCTAACTTTTTGCGATTTAACAAATATTGATTCGGATAAATCATTTTAAGCATGTAAAAAATAGAAAAAAGAAAATATATTGACTATAAAGTACTTTTTCGAGGCTGTAATAAACAGAAAATTTCATAATTCTTATGAATAGTATCAATTTTCTAATACAAATTTTAGAGAACTCTAGATTAACTTGGTAAAAAATCTATTTTCGAACGTCTCCAGGTTTTTTAATTAAAAGAAAATTGACTATGTTCATTTTGGCAGTGAACTCAATAGTGTCGTCTGTTGCGAATTCTATGAAAAATTTAAATTAACTCCTGTATTGGGAGATAGCATCCATGAATACGTTGAGTGCCACGGTGACTGACACTGAAGCGCTGAAAAATTACAATGTTTTAAGTAATTTTTAAGAAAGTATAATCCTGTAATAAATAAAAGGTAGGTAAATTTTTAAAAAATGTTCAGTAATTACTGAAAACAATATATATATATATATATATTTAGTTTTATATTATATTTTAGGCGTCAGCCATTGGGGAAAGACACGTTTTAAACGGAAAGTTCAGTGTCAGCCACCGGTGGCTGACGTGGCGCTTAACGTGTTAAAGCACTCTTTATAAGCAACATTGATTTTTGTGCGTGTTGCAGAACGGGGTGATACAAAAGGGTTAAAATTTTGTATATAGGTGCAGATTCCCAAACTCTTTAAGGAGCCAGTGGCTCCTAAACCCCCAAAATCCAGTCGCCACTTTGGCTTCTAACCAAAATCTAGTGGCCACATTGTGAAACAAACTCGTAAAACTCGTAAAGTGTTTATATGGAAAAAATTTAACCAAAAAAAAAAAAAAAAACTCTGAATTCAAAATGAAAAATAGTTTAATTAATAAATACAAATGAACAACAAATGTGTATATATAATGAATGAGCTTCGCAGCTGCTAAGCTTTGTAGTGGAGCGGACATAAGCAGAATTATAGTCGAACATAATGTTCGGCAAGAAAACAGTACATCCCATGGGCAGCGTTCACGGCGGTAAATGAGATCGCAAAGATTCCCTGACTTTTTGCCTCAATTTTTGAATTCCCAGACTTCCAGGAACTCTGTTCTGGTACAGTTTATTTATCAAGGTCATACTTGATCTCGGCCAGTGAAAAGAACAGGTGCTTTTCTATTTACAAAAGAAAAAAATATCAAATTTCCGCGATGGGGACAGGGAACACTGGAAATGGATCTCTGGTGACTAAGACACTGAAAGGCCACAGCAAAAAATTGAGTCACCACTTGGCGACTGGCGGCCGTAAATCTGCACATATAAATTTGCAAAATGGAACATAAGGCTAATTTCAGACGAACGTCTTTTTGCCCGCTTTTTCCTCTACATATCATCCCTACACAATGCTAGCGGCATTGTGTTGGTATGATATGTAGGGAAAACAGCGTGCAAAAAGATGTTCGTCTAACATTAGCCTAAGGATTCATATGAACGTGACGTTGTCATTCCAAACTTGGACATTCTAGTTAAAATTTTGTTTCATTTAGTAATTTATATTCTTTCGAATTTCCTGAATTGTTTTCGAATTTAATATAAAGACTAATTGACACACCGTTCAAAAAAAATTACAGATTAGTTTAATATGTTCGATTCACTTTAAACTATAAGGAAATCGGCAGGTTTTTTTCCGGGAATTTTGCGTCATGTCAATGACCCTGGTTCAAATCCAGGCTTGGGCACTTTTTTCACTTTGTTGTTTTACGTCTTTTAGTCAATTTGAATGAAAAAAAAATAATCACCATAAAATTTCAAATTATTAAAAATAGGCGTGCTCTACAAAATTTTCCACATATTATTTATTTATATATATATATATATATATATATATATATATATATACATACAGTAAAACCTCTTTTATCCGAAACTCCTGGTTAACCGAAATCAATTTTTAAGGCATTTTTTTACTATCACATTTCTTGAGTACAAAATCCCTTTTGAAAGCTTTTTTCCCTTTTTAACTATAATATTCCTTGTCTGCAAGCGGTCCTTTCCGAACTAAGGGTACATATTAATATTTTCGATCCCCTTAGAGTTCCTCTGAATTTAATTTGAGCTCCCGTAAGTTGCGGAGTGGAACGAAAAAACGAACAAGTTAGCCATTCTGAAGCTTTTGAATGTTTTGCAAAAGGTTTGGCATGGCTGGAGCAGCAGAAAGACTGTGATACTGGTGAACTAATAATATTAAACTCCGTGATAGAGCTTCAAAGTAACGGCAATCGAAACTGCGACGAACAAAACATTGTTTCAAACCCTTGTGATATATGTAAAAGATACTTAATTAAAAAATTATAATTCAGGTAATTTATTGTTTCTATTTTGCTATTGCTTTATTTTTACTAAGCACTTGTTACCATAATAAGAAATATTGCCTATATTTCTCCTTAATCTTAAAATTGAAGCAATCTCGATTATCCGAAAGAGGGTCGGTCCCAATTACTTCGGATAATCGAGGTTCTGCGTATATATATATATATATATACAGTATATATGCAAACCCAAGTACTTCCAATTAGGAGATCTGTTGCAAGAAAACAAACATTGTAGGAATTGAACTATAAAATTATAACGAATTGTAACAAGAATCAACAAGTTTGACTATTTAAAATGTGGGACAAAATAAACAAGAAACAAGCTTTAATTTCTAAACTTGATACTTTCTTTTTAAATGTTCTGTTATTTTTACTGACTTAACAGTTTCTTAACCTGGCAGGACGGGCGCGGGGTGTTTTGACACCCCGCGAATATATTTGTCTGCTGTCGGGGAGTGCTTTTAATTTATTGTTTGTTAATTTTTAAAATTAATGATAATTTAACTTTTCATTTTTCACGAGAAAGAGTGTATTTATCATGAATTTCGCTATCAGACAGAATTATAAAGTTTTTTTCCCGTATTTATGCCATTTAATATGTTTGGGGTGTGCTGACACTCCATGCCTCCTCTTATGTTACGTTTCACGGCGCGCGTCCAGCCGGGTTAAAAGTTCAAAATAATTCAAAACCAAAATAGAATCACAAACTAATCATACAATTTCTGTTCGATTTTTTATAAATATTTTCATTCGTGTGAAATAGTTTTCCAAATGTTAAATATTACTAAATATTATGCTTTTATGGATCAGCGAATGCAAGCTGCTAATGTTTTCTATTAAAGAAATTGAATTTCTTTGTGCAACAGAATTTCGTCCATGACATTGAAGAGGAAAACATGTAAATCCTCTTATGCAATCAAGCTCTCACGTCTGAGTTATCTATACGTGATTTATTAATAATATTTATATTATGTTATTATTAATGTGAATTATCTGTACTAATGAAAGAAAGTTTCTCTCTCTGCAATGGCTAGGGAAATCTACGGCACATACGAGGCTGAAAATTTTTGGAAAGATAGTCCAAAGCCTCTTCTAATGCACCTGTGACTCGGAGTTTTAAATTTCTAATAATTGAGTTAAGAATCGCAGCGGACTCTCATTAAAAACTCATCTCTGTGAGAAGGGAAAAAGACGCTGGCGCATGCGTAAAAGTCTCATTTACGCATCGGCAGAAATTGACTCTAAAAGAAATTTCGCGTCGATTTTGTAATTATTTATTCACTTACATCGGCCAGACCGCTTTGTAAAGTTAAAAATGGGAGACCTATTCTAAAATAGGGTACTCTTACGTCTGAAATGCCGCAATCAATTAAACAAAACATCGTAATTACGCCTTTTAAAAATAGACTTCAAATAGGGTCGTTTTTCCGAAAAACGTTTTTCTCCCTCCTTACAACGTCCCTCCAGGTCACAATTTGAGTTATCTACAAACCAAAAACATGTCCTTAAAGTTGAAACCTTCTTCTAATGGATAGTGTAATTAAAAAATAATTTTAATCTTTTCAAATACACTGGTGAAGGATTATGTAGTCCGATGTTTTTTCTACGCTAAAAGTCCCTAAACGTCCGTATTTTAACCTTCTTACTGCCGTGAACTGATATATCCGTCCACTAAGCTGAAGGTTTCACTGCAATTGAAACATTTTTTAAATTAATATAGTTCTACAAATATAATCCAGTTTGTAAAGATTAACGCATGATTAGCATTCTCAAGGGTTATATTCTTATGCATAATTAAATTTTTTATATCATGTTGAAAATATTATTTCCTTTTAGCATTTTTTAAAAATTACAGAGCAAACATTACAATTTTGTCCTTTTGCTCGGCGGTCAGGGGTGGGAGGGGGGGGGGGTAAAAATCTTTTTAGGCATCTCAATAGACCTGATTTGCTTCACCTGCAAAAATTTTGGAACGTTTGGACGGGTGAAATAATTTTTACGAAATAAAATGTGTGAAAATGTCGACGAAATCGATAAAAACACGAGTGTTTCTTCGGCGGTTTCATTCCATTTCGGTACGCATAAGCAGGGCCGTGCGAAGTGGGCAGTCGCCCCGGGCGCGAAAAGGGAAGGGGCGCCCATTTTATACTACAAACCTCTTTTTTACTTCTATTTTGTAAAAGAAAATGCCTATTTACATAGTGGGATTTTTTTCCCCTACGTACATTTTTCGTTTCAAAGTTATTGAATTGTCCTTTACCTCACACTAAAATACAAATTTATGAATAAGGACTTCTTTCTTTTCAAAACTTGTTTTGGGTCTTTGTCTTAATCTCATTAGTTAACCTTCTCTTTTCTGAGTCTCGTGCAAAAACATATCCTAGTCTCAAAATAGCACGGGTTTCTTTCTCGGAATAGGAAAGGGTTCCAAACTGTTATACTGTACTCTTAGATAAACATTTTTTTCTACACCCATTTTCCAGATCCCCTTTGACAAAATATTAAGTGCAATTAAAAGCGAAATATACATTCAGTAAAATTTTGTTTCTGTTTCTGCAATTTTCAATTTTGTGACACCTATCGCAAAGAAAAGTTTGGAAAGGAGGGGGGGGGGGGCGCCAAATTGAAACTTTACCCCCTGGCGCAGTTTTCTCATCGCACGCTGCTGCGCATAGGCTCCAAAAGTAAAATGATCCAGAAAATAAAATAGCATATACTTTCAATTCAATATTTTTTCAGGATTTTTGTATTTAAAAATATAAAATGAACAAAATGTAGTTAGATATAAAATCATACGCATTTAAGGTTCATTTAAAAATCATTCATCACGGACAGCGTCATGCAGATCAGCTAGTAAAAGAAATAAAGTTCCGATTTATTCTTAAATTGAAACCTTTTCCAAAGTGAGTCGTGTAGGAAGGTTTCAGAAATGAATTGTAATACTCTAGACAAAATTCTAGAGAACATAATTATGTGTACATGGCCCATGGTAAAAACATGAAAAGTTTACAGCCATGTCTCAATCAATTGTAATTTTTTTTTTTTAATTTAAAAACACCCTACTTGTAAAATAAAAAAAATTAATTAAATTTCAAAAATCAAAAAACCCGACAGCGTAAGAAGCGAACTAATTATTTCTCAATACTGTGAAACTATTTTTTATATTACTTACCCCCCCCCTTTTTTTTATTTAATTGTATGGATGACTTTTAAGTTGTCTTTAATGGTGAGTTCCTATCTACAAACACTGTTTTGATGAGGCCTATAGATGTCTATACAGGGTTAGAGTTGCAGTCAAGCTAGCGATCCTACCGACACAACTTCCAGATTGTGTAATATTTAAACGGAGCTTCTGACTGTAAAATAGTCAAGGAAACACCGTCTTCATTTTGAAAGACCTATCCAATGATAGCGCACTCGATAGGGTGCGTAAAAGATGTTTTTCGTCTCTACAGCTATTTTCTATTTTTAAGGCTGCCATTTTGAATTTATAAAAACAAAATCTAGCCTATAACCATTGGACGGTTAAGACGAATCTATAGAGACCTCATTCATTAAAATCCGTCTAGCCGTTGGGATGTTTCGAGGGTATAAAGAAATCCCCATATCCAGATACGCGTGAAACACAACCCTTCTTGGCAGTCGGGTAAAAAGAAAAAGGATAAGATATAAATTCTACTCACTCAAATAAGTTTCATTAACAGCTTATGGAATTTAAATATGTAATCTGGAATTCTGTGTAACATTATGAAATATAAATTTTAATACTTTAAAAAATTGACAAATTCATATCGGAGGATCAGAGTCTTCGTATAAAAAATTTCATTGATTTGAATGGGCTAATTTTCTGTTGAAATTGAACTGAAAGTTAGAATAATAAACTAATTGATACTATAATAAAAATAAATGCTTTACAAATATTTTTATACTTAACATCATAGATCATTGTATAAATTGTCAATAAGCAATTTTTCAATTTTTTCCTGTTAAAATCATAAAGAAATATTTGATTACAGAAATATCTGAATCAGATGGGATTCTATTTTTTTCGCTTCATAAGCATTCATCCAATCTAATCTTAGAGCAATGTTTTGTGCTTAATATTATGAAATGTAAAATGTAATCGACGTTACACCTATTCATATAAGAAATGCTTTATAAGATGCTTTCTGTATAAAATTTTGCTAAGTGCTTTAATGTGCCAAATACTATAATCTATATTCGTCGTCATACAGATATTACAGATGTTCTTAAAATGTTAAAATACTTAAGCTTATAATTTTTGCTGTCATAATATTCTACTGAAATAAAATGTTTTTTAGATGATGAAATTTTCTATTATTTTAAATCTCATATTTTGTTAATATTATGAAAGATAATATTTAAACAATGGTTTGAATTTATACGATGTTTAAATAGAACCTATTATTTATTATTAATTTGTTAATATAATTTTTTTTTTGCTTAAATGTACTAAATGTGATCTTTTTATATATAAAGTGTTGATGTTTTTTAAAACATGAATTTTTTTCCCTCTCTTAAAAACATGGCCTGTAAATTTTCTTTTTCTTAGTGTCAGAATGAAATTCTACTAAAATGAAATATTGTTTGAAGAGTTAATGACCACGTACGGGAGAGTGGGGAGGAATGGGACACTTTTTACAAAAACAAGAAAATCAACTTAGATACAAAAACAAAAATTTCAATTTATAAAATACAAAATGAAAACAATTTCTAAGTGTCGGGGATACATATACAGTCTAACAAAGATTGTAGGTTGATAATGTCTGTGCCACACTAATAAAATTCCAATATCTTCATCACTGGAAGGGAAATTCAGGATTGTCAATCACAGATGACATAAAAAATCAAAGTTCAATTTATTTACATTTTGAAGATAATGAATATATTACCAATGCTATAATTAATATATTGCCCTCTTAAAAAATATTTGCATGTTAACATTAATCTTACTTAAAAGGAGGAATTGGACTTGACCCCTCCCCCGCCCCCCTCACTATCTTCTTTTATGTTAAACTTCTTGTATGAGCAACAATACTGCTCTTAGGCTTTTAGTTTAAATTATGGATGATATACAGTATAAAGTTCCATAAATAGGGGAAACTATTACACGTACTCTTAAACAAGTCATTAATATACAGAAAGCATAAAAAGTATAGGAAGCAAATTTACTTTTGATTCTTGAAATAATATTTATCGTTATGCAATTGCAAGCTTATGCAGATCAGCAACTTTTTTCAACTGAAGATTGGGCTAGCGTTGCTTCATAAAGTGTGTGATGGATGAAATGTTTAGAATGATACATAAACAGAAAAACCTATTATCCCATTCCTCTCCCCTATGTATGTAATCATATGAGTATAAACTTCATCAATGTTAAGAAAAAAATATGTTAGAACTTCAGTATTGAAATAAAGACACGAAGGATGATTTTATAGTTTTCATTACCCGAAAGTCATTCGGATGAAATGGAAAAGTATTTGTAAGGCTCCCACTATTTACATATCTCTACCATACAACAAATATCTTTCTGAAAAAATTTCTAGCCTTTTGAAGTCTCATAATATCAGTACATCATTCAAGCCACAAAATGTTTTGAAAAATTTATTTTGTAAATCTAAACCTAAAATTCCCACCTTACTAAGAAGCGGTTCAATTTACAGTATACCATGTAAAGATTGCGACTCGGTATATATTGACGAAACTAGTCGCACTTGCGCCATTCGCCTTGCCGAACATAAACGTGCCTACAAATCTGGAAGCCTACAGTCTAAAATTGTACAGCATTCTTTAGATACCGACCCTATCCCAGATTTCGCAAATATGAAAGTTATCAGATCCGGTTGCAATAATGTTAAAAGTAGAGTTTTTCTGGAAGGTGTGTTCACTCGTAAGCAAACGTCGCCGATAAATGAATCATGTGCACTTCCACCTGAATACACAGCATTGTTTTGATATTTTTTATACTTTAATTTTAACTGCTAATAATTTTTAACTGTAAACATTATATATAGTTTTCTGTCATTTGAATGTTATTTATTGCACTGATGAGGAGCTAAAATTTAGCTCGAAACGTTTGATTTATAATTGTATTAAATGTATTTATGTAATTTTTACTTGTATGTCTGATGAGTTGTAATATATTTTTTATTTTTAAATCGTATATCAGACGTTTAAACAATGATTATTTTAATAGAAAAGTATTGTTGCAATTGTTTTAAAAATGAAATTAATTTTAATATAGGAATTTGTGTTATGTTACCTGTGTCATCTGTGCAATATTAAAAAACGAAAATTCTATTATATAGCTTTTATTCATATGTTTCTAATTCGATTCTTATAAAAAAAAAAAACATTTTATCTCAAGTTTAACCCTTTGTGACTTGACTCCGATTTGAAAAATATTTACTCAGACGTTACATCATTTTAAGCATGTTAAAGAAATTAAAAAATTGACTAAAACTTACTTTTTCTCAGAGCTGCAATAAACAGAAAATTCATTTTTCTCATAAATAGTGTCCATTTTTAATACGAAATTGTAAAGAATATAAACTTACCTTTGTAAAATATTTATTTTTGAACGCCTTTTTAATTTTATAAAATTCACGAAATGTATTTCAGCTTTAATGATGCAAAACTTCTCAAATGATAAAATTTTGGTATGAAACATGAACTCTGTTGAAAATGCTATTAACAATTTGTATAATGTGTTGAGAAGATAGCAGCAATAAATAAAATTGTCTTTTAAAGCTTGCTGTATACGTAACATTGATTTTAGGCTATGCTATAGATATGAAACGCGGTGATACAAAAGGGTTAACGAACGTTTTAAAATTTATTAGCTGTAAGTTATCTTTTTCAATCCCGTAGAGTTGGCAGGAAGAATTTTTTTCTTTAAGATAAGAAATGAGAAAGATAATGGAAGAAGAGATTCCTTTAAGAAATGAATGAATGAAATTGAAAATTTTAAAAAAAATATATTCAATCTGTTTAAATGCATTTTTCTCAAATTTTTAGCAGTTTATAGAGGAGAATGGTAATGAATGGGCCAATGTTTGGTTTGTAACTTTTTCTAATTTTTTTTTGGCTCAGAATTGGCTCTTTTACTTATTTTAGTTATTTTAGTTATTTGGTTACATAAAAAAGTCATAAAAATTGGATTAGAAAATGTCTATAATGAATGATAATAGAAAATAAAAATATAGGAATTTGGCCCATTCAGCCCCACCCATGGGGCTGAATGGGCCATTGAAGGTAATGGATGGGCCACTAAATGAATTCAATGAAAAAACATGGAATTAATCTTTTACTCACCAAATATGACAAAATGAATGGCACTTGACATGATATGATCAAAAGCACACTGAAATAGTAAGTACTAATGCACAAAGCTTATCAAAATTTATAAACATCAAAAGTGATATTATTAAATCACATAATTGTAGCAAAAAATGACAAAATGACATAAGAAAGAAAGAACATAAAAATAATCGATAATACACATTATGATTTAACGAAATTTATGTCACATGGCCTTGAAAACACGGCCTATCTAAACGAAAAATTTTATTTAATTAAAATTCAATTTCAAGTGGTAAAATTTCATTCAGCCTATTTCAACTATTTAGTGTAAATTTCTGGTATTATTTATTCTACCCATCAGATTCAGAATATAAACAATTATTCTAGTTTTATATCAAATGGGAAAATACTGGTAGGTGTGGTCAACAACTGGACAGTTCACCTTTATCATCTATACAATTTAACCTAATGTTTCTAATAAATAACTGATATTTCTTAGGGTGAAAATGTGCAAATTATCTTTTAGACATCACTATAAACCTATTCTAACTAGACAGTAATTTAATCTAAATCCATGACAGCCAGTTATGTTTCAAATTAAAGAGAAAATCAGATAAAAAGAAAGAAAAACCATTTTTTCATGATCAGGACAAAGGTGGCCCATTCAGCCCCACTTATATTTCTCGAATATATTTAGTTTTTTTAATACATTAAATTCAAATAACATCTAAATACATCCTAAAATTAGTTTACAGATATGCAAAGACATGCTAATACACATATCTGCAATGATACTTTAAATAAATAGATACTTTTTAGCTTATATACTTTACTGAAAAGGGAAAATTTTACTTTTCAATCAGATTCTTGACCATCCTACTCTAGTGGGAAAATGGCTTCTCCCAAACAATGGAAAATTTCATTACAATTAAACTGTAATTCCAGTGCAGATAATTGCAATTACAATTTGCCCAACTCTGGTACAAATCCCTTTATACTTAATATATAATACTTAACAGATTAAAATTAATTTTATAACAGATTTCAAATAGTTACTTAATATTGGATTTTAAGAAAATCTTGGAATTTTTAAAAGCAAGGAAAACTTAAAGAAACTTGTGCTACTTGCGTTTAAATATTCAGTTCTTTGAGAACAATGAACAAGTGTCTTTAACAGCAACTGTTGTATTGAGAGTAGGGATGTTAAAAGTACTATTCAGATATACTTTAGAAATAAATATTCAGTTTTGGTATAAAAATATCAAATTTGAAATTTTTTCAAAACTTGTTAACTTTTTATGTACGGTCTCATTTAATGTACTTCCTAATATAACTTTTATGTGGCATTGTATTGGTGATGGATAAATTAATGTGAACACCTTTCACCCCCCTCTCCCTAAGATGAACTCTTCAGAACTTGACTTAAATGGAAACATCACCTATCACGCAAGTTTTAGCGCATAATGTGTGTGAAGGTATCCATCTACTAGTAATCAAATTCCGAAAATCTAAAATGTATTCCACATCATAAAATCTGAACTTAATGGGAGCGTGATAACTTCCAAGGCGAATTGTCATCTTTT
This sequence comes from Maratus speciosus, assembly GCA_963932465.1. NCBI lineage: Eukaryota > Metazoa > Arthropoda > Arachnida > Araneae > Salticidae > Maratus > Maratus speciosus. Next base: position 687,508,301 of record OZ010786.1, read on the forward strand.
AAAACTTTCAGTTTGTCAAACTTATTCATTATAAACTGCAAACAATAATTATTCACAGAAAAAAGTTTCAGAGTTTAAAATCTTCAAATAATGGTGCACCAGGTACCATCATATAACTCTCTACAAATCCAACACTTATTATTAAACCTAACATTAGTTTACAGAAAAGATTCTATTCTTGTGTTAACTATATGTTATGAGTTCCTAACATCCTGGATGAATTCTCTATCAATTAAATTTGTGAATTGCAATCTACGTTCACGGGAAAGCTTCTATCCTTCAGCTCAATATCCTTGGTCACACATACATTTAGCGGGGCTGAAGATACGCCTACAAACAGTATACTCCTTTAACTTGTATAACTTGCAAAGAGGGTTAGTCAAGGAAGAGTTTGTTGATAAATTATCATTGTGATTACAACCATTTAACCGTTTAATAGAACTGTATACGAGTTGATAAAACAGCATAAATAATGAGAAAACATAATCTTTTTTCAGCTTTACGAAATGACGACTGCCAAATACAACAAGCCGTTATTATTAAAGGTAGTACATAAAAATACTAGCTCAAAATTTTAAGTTTGCCAGCAGTACTCTATCAACAAAATTCGTTCATTATGGATTGCAACTACCTTTGCTCACATAAAACCTCTTTTCCAGAGCTCAGAAATGGCATACCAGAAAACTTTCTATCTGTCAATCTCATTCATTATGAACTGTAAACAATCGGGGCTTATGTTCCAGAACTCAGCGTAGATATACTGGTTAACAGACAACCTGTTGTGTCAGATTCACTCATTAGTTATGAACATTAGTGACGTTTAACTAAAGTAACTATTCGAATGCTCGAAATCATAATGGTGTCTTATAATGTCTTAATCATAATGCTAATGGTGTCCCGTATAACATCTTAGATGTACTCTTCTATCAGGCGAATATTTACGATGCACCTCGAACAATATTATTTAAGAGACAAAGATTTGTTCCTCAGCTTAAAAACTTAATGATGCATCGGATAGTCTCTCAAATGAATTCCCTATTAAACTCATTAGGAACTGCACTCATCCTTTATTCACAGAAATGCATGCGTTCCAGTGTTCCAAACCTTCCGGAATGGTCATAACGGACGCCATGGATTCCAGAGATCCAGTAAAATGAATTATTTAAAAAAATCTCCATCCAATGTATCTGTTATTCAAAATAAGTTTAACCACAGAAATCGTTCTATTCTAGAACTCGTCTTTCTATATTGGTGCACAAGATAGCATACGATGTGCAGCTTCACATCCAGGACTCTTTTTTGTCGGACATAATTACTACAAATTCAGATTTATGTTTATTCACAGAAAAACCTCTAATCCAGAGTTCAGTATCCTTAGTATACATCAGGTAATGGTGTATGTTTATCGGCCGAAGCAGCTATCCAACTATAAGTCAAATGTAGAACATCTTTCACTTGTAAGTAGATGCAGCGAAGGAAATGTTCTTCGATGCAATCGCAATGTGAAATAAAAGTAAGCGGCCATCTGGACATTACAAGGAACCCTATACGAAATTTCAAAACATCATAAAGGTGTGTTTTTGCAGCAGAGAAGGGCGCACATTGGTGTTAACATGGATTGACTTCGTTGATACAATTAGTGGCTCAAAATCTTAAAACAATAGTGTAATAAATTCCAAAGTCTATTTCATATTAATCATCTCTAAATGGACTAAAAACTACGTTCACTCTCTGACTTAACATCTATTCAAGAGCTCGGAGACAATATGTTGCAAAAGATTACCTCCGAATCAAATTGTAGCATTCAGAAAAATTATTCAATTTTATTCACTATGAACCGAAAACAATGTTCATTCACAAAAGTGTATTCTATTACTGAACAGAAAAATTTACCATAATGATATACTAGATAACATATTAGTATTTATATACATAAGTGAATCCAACATTTCTTATAAACTGCAAACGATGTTGTTGTAGTTTTTTTTACATAAAAGTATATGTTATAAAGAGCTAAATAGTTTAGCGTAATGGTATAGCAGATGCCATCTTAAAGAAACCGTGAATACAGCATTCACTATAAATTGCAAAATGGCGTTCCTTCCCAAAAAGCATTTGTTCCAGAGCATCCTATAATCGAACAAAATGCACTTTTATTTTTAGAATTGTCTTTCGCACATTATAAAGTGCAAATTAAACTTATTCGCAGGAAAGCATCTAATCCAAAACTAAATGTGCTGATGAGTACAACGGATAATATAAAACTCACCAGATACTCGATGGAATGTATCTTCCTTTATGGAACACTCTGTCAAACGTATTCCGTCTGAACTTCAAACAAGATTTGCTCAGAAAATAAAAAGCATCTTTTCTAGAACTCAATACCTGTCATAAAAATGCACCACACAATCGATGACAAACTTTTATTTTCTGAACGCTCTGTGTATCAGTTAGGGCCAAATACCCTAATGGCTACACCAGACAATTGAAAAAATAGACAATCATTTTTAGAACTCTCTGTTAAGTATATACAGTCTGAATTTTCAACTACGTTTATTCAGAACAAAGCACTTTTACAAAATATCAATGTTTCGCCACAAAAGTGCATCACATAATCGACAAAATTTTTGGAAAACTCAAGTATACTTTTCTCATTATAAACTGCATTTATTCACAGAAACACATTTAATAAAAACTGTCCTGATGAGTACACCCTATAATCTAAAACTCGCCAGATACTCAACGGAATCTATCTTCATTTATGGAACGCTCTGTCAAACGTATTCCGTCTGAACTTCAAACAAGATTTGTTCAGAAAATAAAAAAGCATCTTTTCTAGAACTCAATATCCTGTCATAAAAGTACACCACACAATAGACGAAATGAACTTTCATTTTGTGAACTCTTTATTTTATCAGTCTTATTCATTATAAACTGACAACTGTGTTTATTCGCAGAAAAGGAACTGTGGCAATGGTAAATGTCCTGATTGGTTCACCAGTAAAATCTAAGAGGCTCTAGATGGTCGGAAAAATTAATCATTATTTGAATTCTCCATTACGTATATTCTGTATGAATTTTGAACTACGTTTATTCAGAACAAAGCCCCTTTTCCCAGATCTGAAAGCTTTACTACACAATCGACGAAATGAGTTTCTAAAAACACTTTGTCAAGCAGTTTTTCGCATTATAAAGTATAAACTGCATTTATTGACAGAAACACATCTAATAAAAACTTAAATGTCGAGATGGGTGTAGCAGACATTCAAAGAAATGTACTCTCATTTTTACCGTTTTCTATCTAACGTATTGATTATGAACTTTAAACTACGTTCTTACACAGACAATCATCTTTCACTGAGTTCAATGTCCCTATTGGTGAACTAAATAATCGACGAAATGCATTCTGAATTTTAGAACTTTTTATCAATCGTAATTATTACAAACTTTAAAATTCCGTTTATGCACAGAAAAACAATTATTCTAGCGCCCTATAGTGCACTAAAAAAATCGAGAAGACCTATCACTTTGACCTATTCATCAAGCAATTCATTCATCATTTTGAACTTTAAACTAAGTTTATTCAAAGAAAAGCAACTATTTGAAATAAATCAGAACTGTTCGACCCTAATGGTGTGTATAAGATGTGAAACTACCCTTTACAGAACTCTGTATCGATTAAACTTGTTGTGAACTGCAAACTACTTTTACTTATGGAGAAGTCTATTTCTGACTTTTTTAGTAACTCTTTAAATTAAATTAAATTAAATGATACATAGCTGAAATGAGAACAGGTTGTTTAGCCGCACAATGCTGCTAAATAGCAGCATTGTTGAAAGTTCTTGCAACAGATATTTTGTGATTGATTACTTACGGGAACATTTTCAAAGTGAATAACTGGTTCCAACAAAGCGTTAAGAGTTGAGTGTGCATCCTACCATTCTTGACTTGCTACTGCTTGTTTTTGGTTTTGCACATTGTGTTCAGACATCCTATTAATCGCAATAATTTTATTGGTTCATTCAGAGTGATCTATATGCTTTGATGTGTTTCCATGAGGACTGCCTTGAATAAGACTAATGTATCCCACCACAAATCTAGAGTGAAACATCTATCTAACAATCTGACACATCTACAGATCACCCGCGTAAGAACTTGATACTGCCTACTTCGATTCTACCATTAATCTTAGAGTTCCTGATACTGCTCTAAAATTGTGCGGGGTGCAGTGACAGAGTCCTCCCTTGATTGGATACATAACATAGTCTTTACATCTAAATTGCATTTCTTGATTAATGCGTCGTGTGACAAAAGATCAGTTCAACACTGCTGTATGTGTCCAATCGCGTTAAAGAGAACGAAACTGAAAGCTACCAGTTATTTTTTTTAGAAGATTTCTCGCATAAAGTCTTCATAGTGATCCTTGATTATAGAATTTATGTAGGACTCTCCACGCTGTTGTAAGATTGTTCTTCTTGCAATATGTTGCTTACGAAGACACTGAATTGAGCAATGAAAGATGGCACAAAAAAGTGAATGACGTGTGTTAAAGGACCAAAGCATCGGTTCACACTGCTGGATGTCTTTAAACATATCAACATAATCTAAAGAACACTGTACAGTTGGCTACATATTATATGCAAATTGCATGCCTAAAGATTTCCTATTCATTCTCTCGATCCTACCTTTCAATAAGTTTTCACATTGCTCTAAAAATGTGCTTGGCGCAGTGTCTTGCTTAGTAATACGTGAAATACGTGCACACTGAAAGAACACAGCCACAGCAGACAAACGGATGAATAAAATGTGTGCTTAAAAACAATACTACAGTTGACACTGCGGGATATGCCTAAGCAAGGTTTGAAGAACATATTAAAAACCACCGGTTATATGCAGATTTTTCTCATAAAGACTTCTTAATGACTGCCTCAATTCATCTTTTACGTTCCTCTGTAATGTATATCACATGCTCTTCTGACCCTTTGTCACTCAAGAACTCAGATTTGAGAAATATTTATTCAGATGTTAGCATCATTTTGCGCATGTAAATAAAAAAAAAGAGCATAAAAATAAACTATTGATTAAAAGGTACACTTTTTATCACATCTTTGATAAACAGAACTTTTTATACTTCTCATAAATATCGTCAAAATCTAACACAAAATTGTAAAGTGTACGAACTTACCTTTTTTATATAAAAAAAAAGGTTTATTTTTAGGCGTCTCCGTCCTTTTCATTTTACAAAATTTACAGAGGGCGATAGAAGCAATAAATAAAATAGTCTTATAAATCCCACAGTAAAAGTAACATTGTTTTTCGGGTATGTTGCAGATAGGCAACGCGGTGATGCAAATATTAACAACATATTAAGTACAAAGTTAATTTGTTATGGATGCGGTGTTCTACTCCGAAAAGCATGAAAACCTTGCATTGAAAAATCACAGGAAAAATAGTGCTGAATTACAGGTGTGTCAAAGGACAATGGGACAGTACACATTCCTGAATATGGCTAGCATGTTTTGTATGTGTGTGCTGCTTGTCATGCATGTATGCTGTAGAATAAAAATTTCATACTGTCTTTGTTCTTTTATGTAGAGCTGTTCATACTGTTCTAAGATTGTGCTTGGTACATCTTGCATTAGAATATCCCAGATAATAAAACGTTTTCGACTAATGCTTAAAGCGTATTATCCAGATTATATTTCCTTTTGAATGACAAAAGGCCAATGCCATAGTTCACACTGTTCAATGTGTCTAGCAACTTTTCAAGAACACTATGCTGAATGCTGCAGGTTGTTTTAAAATTGCCCTTTTAAAGACTTCAAATTGTCTATTTTGGCAGCGTTTTATAATAATGCCAGGTGGAGTGCATTGCCAATTATAAAATATGATCTTGCATTAGCAGATCACAGCAGAAAACGATTGCAGAATAGATTCATTTTTTAAACCCAGTTATATGGAGAATATTTCTTTTCAAATAATCAGTATGACAAAAAAGCAGCTGCTGGATATGTCCAAGCATAGTTTTATAAGTACTCTATTCATGTGATATAATTCGTCAGTACTCCTAATTATTCCGATTTTTTTCCACTTAGAGATTGTACGAAAGTGCTAATTTTCCTATTTTTATCAAATTACCAAAAGCAGTTGTGTAAGGAGAATGCATGTTCTGAACATTATTATTGATCTTCACTTTCATTTTTCAATCGCATTTTTCAGTTTTACATATAGCAACATACATTGGCATACATTGGCCATGGATTCTATAATACACATAAAATTTCATATTAGTTTCTCGCAACTAAAATATTAAAGCAGAATTTGGAATAATCATTTAAGCCCTAATAACCAGGTTCTATAATATTTCTGAAACCGACATCTCTCCTGCATTCCTCGACATGACTATAACAGATTTTGACTGGATATTATTGGCATGACTACACATTGACTACGACTATTATGCAAACTTAACACAGCTGTGATGTAACGGGGCATAAATCGTTTTCTTAGACGAAATGTACTCTTTAATTCTGTGAAAGCAGCAAGACAATTTCGAAACTTTCTTGGGAATCATAGAATCACATTATCTAGATTGTATCCTGAGTACCAAAATAAACATACCGCGTTTAACACAGCTCAATCACACTGCCCAGTGTCCAATCATGGAATCCAAAGAGCGATACTGACGTAAAATATTTCTCCAATGAATATTAATATACTTAACGTTAAAGTTGAATTAAACTGGCACAGAATGTCATATACACAGCTAAATGGCTATATTATAGCTATGTTCGGGAAAACAATTATTACATGTGAACTGATTTTAAGTTAAAAGGTTTTTAACTCGATATTTATGATTTATATCTGATTATGACACTGGCAGACAACTCCCATTGAAACCTATTAAGTTTCCCGCCGTTTTATTTAAGTGTTCACTTTATTTTATCCACCAGCTATACATTTTGTTCAGTAACAAAAAAATGTAATATTTTCAAGTTAACTTTATCAGGCACACTGTGTAAAAAGAAAAATCATTGGTAATAACTGCATAATTATTTTAATTGTTAATTTAAGAATTGTTTTTAAATTTTATGTGTAATGAAGTATACTGTGTTCATTTTTGTAATATTTGTACGAAAGATTACATAAAACGGTAATTTTATAGCTTTGATGCATGCATAAATGTACTAAATATAAAACTCCAATCACCATCCGGCATTAAACATATGGTGCTAACAAGGAATATCGCAATAACAAGCAATATTGCTTATTATATTAATGTTACTAATTTGATGTTATTTTATTTATATATTGTTATTTGCATGTTGTAACTGTCTGAAATCTGCAGTCAAGGGAAAAAAATTCAGCAGCGGAATAAAAGAGGGGGAAGGCGGGCGGTACAGACCATAAATTGAGACAACATAAGGAATATATTTGGTCTTTTTAACTGCGTAATTTTCGAATTCATATATTTATAAGGAGACTCTGTATCCTTTGAAATGTTTATGATTTTCATATTTTTTTAATTACTTTATGAAGGAAGTTGATTAAATCAAGGAAGAAATTAAATTCTTATGGTAAAATGTAATTGAAAAATTTAATAAATTGTGAAATCACTTTTCCTACAATTTTGAACTTTTTATGTATCATTTTTAATGATTTCTCGTATTATTTTATATAATGGACTGAGAAAAACAAATTTAAAGAACGCAACTCCGAATCATTTCAAGGAAAATGGATGCAGTAAAGTGTCTTTTACAAATATTTTTAACTGTAGGATGTTTAAGGCATTTCTTGAGTAGGGGAGAGAGAGTGGAGAGGAAGGGGACATTTTTTGCAAAAATAAGAAAATCAACATTGCTTGACACAAAAACGAAAATTTCAATTTAGAGAATATAAAATGAAACACTTCCTAATGTCCTTGAACAAGATAGAAACATAATTTGAAGAAACAATTTTATAATTAAAAAAAATTGCAATTTTCAAAATGCGTTCAATCCCTCCCCGCTAACAGGGAGGTATGGAGCAGCTATAAGCAAAGTATAAGGCACAAACAGTCTAGTGTCGGCTACATATACAGTCTAACAAAGATTGTGGATTAATAATATTTGTGCCACATTATCAAATTCCAGTACTTTCATCACTGGAAGGAAAATTCAGGATTCTCAGTCACAGATGACATAAAAAAATCATGAATTCAATTTATTTACATTTTGAAGTAAATGAATATATTATCAATGTTATAATAAAAATATTACCCTTTAAAAATATTTGCATATTAGCAGTTTACATTCATCTTATTAAAAAGGACTTATCCCATTCCCCCCTTTGCTGGCATGTCCCATTCCTCCCTCTACCTTTTTTTATGTTAAACTTCTTGTATAAACAAAAATGTTGCTTTTAGGATTAGATTATGGCTAGTATACAGTAGTCCATAAATAGGGAAATTATTATATCTACTGTTAAACAAGTCATTAATGTACAGAATGCATAAGAATGCATAAAGCATGAGGCAAATTTACTTTTGATTCTTGAAATAATCTTTTTCTTTATACAAACGCAAGTGCATCCGGATCAGCAACTTTTTTCAACTGAAGATTGGAATACCATTGCTTCATCTAATGTGTGATGGATGAAATGTTTCGAATGATACATAAAGAAAAAAACCTACTATCCCGTTCCACCCACTCTCCCCTATATACTACTTCCTTTTAAGCAAAAATTTGAAAATTGCTATTTTTCGCAAAAAGAAGCATACAGGGTCTCTTTAAAATGTCTGCATAATAAATTATATCCTATCAGCATTTTTTAAACATTCATGCAAAAGATACTTGTATAAAGGAATTGAATATAAAATTTCAAACAATTGGTATTAAATGCGCAATCCTAATGTTGTTTGTGGGTTAATGTTAACTTAATGTGGTTATATTATTTATACATTGTTCTAGAAAAAGGCCTGCAGTAAAAAATAACTACCCCCCCCCTCCCCCAAAAAAGCTACAGCTCCAAAAATGTCTGAAAAAATGTGCTGCAAAAAATATACTTCTACCCCCCCCCCCCCAAAAAAAAAAAAAAAAAAAAAAACTGCAGTTCTAGAAGAAAAAATCAGCAGAAAAATAATTCTGCTCAAAAAATCTATTACAAAAATATACAATTTTGTAAATTAACGATTGAAAAAACACGCAGTCGGCTACAAAAAGATTGCAGCATTAAGTCTGCCACAAAAAAATGCAACAAAGTCTGCTACAAAAAATGCAGCATAAAGTCTGCTACAAAAAATGCAGCATAAAGTCTGCTACAAAAAATGCAGCATAAAGTCTGCTACAAAAAATGCAGCATAAAGTCTGCTACAAAAATGGCAGCATAGTCTGCTATAAAAATGGCAGCATAAAGTCTGCTATAAAAATGGCAGCATAAAGTCTGCTATAAAAATGGCAGCATAAAGTCTGCTATAAAAATGGCAGCATAAAGTCTGCTATAAAAAAACGGCAGTATAAATGACTGCTTTAAAAAATGGCAGCATAAATGACTGCTTTAAAAAATGGCAGCATAAATGACTGCTTTAAAAAATGGCAGCATAAATGACTGCTTTAAAAAATGGCAGCATAAATGACTGCTTTAAAAAATGGCAGCATAAATGACTGCTACAAAAAAATGGCAGCATAAATGACTGCTACAAAAAAATGGCAGCATAAATGACTGCTACAAAAAAATGGCAGCATAAATGACTGCTACAAAAAAATGGCAGCATAAATGACTGCTACAAAAAAATGGCAGCATAAATGACTGCTACAAAAAAATGGCAGCATAAATGACTGCTACAAAAAAATGGCAGCATAAATGACTGCTACAAAAAAATGGCAGCATAAATGACTGCTACAAAAAAATGGCAGCATAAATGACTGCTACAAAAAATGGCAGCATAAATGACTGCTACAAAAAATGGCAGCATAAATGACTGCTACAAAAAAATGGCAGCATAAATGACTGCTACAAAAAAATGGCAGCATAAATGACTGCTACAAAAAAATGGCAGCATAAATGACTGCTACAAAAAAATGGCAGCATAAATGACTGCTACAAAAAAATGGCAGCATAAATGACTGCTACAAAAAAATGGCAGCATGAAAAGTCTGCTACAAAAAATCTGCAGCAATAAAATATGTTCACTCAAAAAAAAAACCCCAACAACTTTGCAAAAAAAAAAAAAAAAATTCAGCACCTTCTCCCTACCCACTTACAAAAAAATAATCTGCAGCAAAACAAAAATCTGTAGGAAAAATATAAGCAAAAAATCTGCAGAAAAGAAAATAGTTTATCAAACAGCTGACTGCATAATTTTTCAATCGTTAACTTAAAAATTGTTTTCAAACTGTGTGTATTTTTGTAATATTCGTGCAAAAAATTTATATGCTTAAATTTTTATGAATGCATACATATACAAAATAATAAAATATTTTGAAACTTATCGAGCGTTAAATGTACACTGCTAATGTTGTTTATAATTTCTGATACGTTAAATTGTCTTTTTAATGTTATTATGCTAATCTAAAAATGAAACAATTTTAGGATGTACTAAATAATATAACTTCAATCCCTAGCAGCACTCAATGTAAACTGCTGATACTCCTATTCGATTTAATTTATTTTTATTCTAATTACAAATATTTTTTTAAAAAATGAGATGCAGAAGAAAGAAATCTTAAACTTGTCAATTACTGTTAATTTATACATTCAGTTTTAATAAGGGAATCTGTACAAAGTTGTCGTATACTGTTTCTAATAATTAGCAACTTATATGCGTGTCACTTGTGTATGACAGTCAAGTTTTTGTACATTTTAAAATGTAATATTTGACATGGTATCTTTGCTCAACAAGAAAATTGGTACAGTGCGTTGAACATGAAAGCTTTCAAATGACCCAACTTGTGTCATTATGTACAATTTCTACTAATATGAAAGGTAAACTTTATCACATATTTTTCCATGGAAAAAACTTTACGAGAATGATAAATTTATTCATAAACGTTTTTGAAACATGTAAAGATGTGCTTAATAAAGCGCTTTAAAAAACTGTATGTACATTGCTCCTCATTTTTTTAAATTCTAAAATATAATTTTTACGTAAAACAAACTGAAGAAAAAAAGTGAAATTTAGCTAAAAAAAAAATTCTTTCAGAGCAATGGAAAGTTCTTAAGTTCTTAAATGTATATCCTATGTGTATTTGGGTCATTCTCGGATAAAGGAAAATTTTGGCTTTGAAAAAAATGATTAGATTCTATTATTTCAATTCCTGACTTTTAGCTCAAATTTTGTCAGATATTAAAATGAGTTTTTTGTTAAGGAATAGCAATGACTTTTTTTAAATGTCTAAAATTGTTACTGCTGTGTCCCTGAAATCGTAGATACAATACTCTTTGATAATGACCACGGTATATGGCATTTATAACGTTAAACCTATTTTAAGCTAAACTACAACAATTGAAAGCTTACTTATTATGAAAACAGTCTCAAGCTTTCTTTACAACTGATTCGTCAGAGTTAAATTATTGAATATGTATTTCAGAAATAAGGAATTTGGTAATGACACACATTAAATACACTGACTGCCATCTTGGAACAAAAAGCAGAGACTGAAGTAGTTCTTGAATAAGTAATGAAAACTAGACAATTACTTCTCGTCAGTACATGTGGAACTATACAGTTTCCATATCGAAACGACATCTAGTGGAGAAGAGAGTGAAACGTTACTGAGGAGCATGGTAATGACAACTAACGTTAAGGACACATTTTAAATAAGTATAATTAATGGAAGTGTTTTTTGTTGTCCAAAATGTCAAATGTATAAAAAATAGACATGAAATTTACCATCACTGCATTTTTTCCAAAGCTTTTCAAATCTTAAAAATAATTATTTCAATTAAAAATTAGAAGTTTCGGACAAGCCTTGGTAATGACATTTAGAACTTTACAAGTTTTTTTAGGTTTTTTTTTAATGCACAAGGTAGTGCTTTAACAAAAACGTTCATAAAAATTATTTAAACATTCATAGCTGACGTGATTAATTCAAGGACATAAAATTTCCATTTGTCTGAGAATGACCCCATTTATTTACTACTATTTTATAAAGCAAACTTTAATTTATTAAATTTGTCTTTCACGAGAATTTTTATTCATGGGGCAAGTTTTAAATATGTATCCTAAGTGTATTTATATACTATTTTTAAAAGCAAACTTTTTTTTAATTAAATGTCTTTCACGTGAATTTTTATTCACGAGAAAGTTTTAAATCTGTATCCTAAGTATATATATATCTATTTTAAAAAGAAAACTTTTTTATTAAATTTGTCTTTCATGGGATTTTTTTTTTTTGGTATATGTTGAATTTATATATAACTGCTCGATACTTTGTAAAAATGTATTAAATACTAAAATAGTGCTATTAATATATATATTAATTATATATTAATTATATTAATTATATATAATTATATTAATAATATAAATATTAAAATAGTGTTCTTTGTCATACTGTTTTTGAACATCGCATAATGTAATATTATAAAAGCAAAAGATAATTTTATTCAAATATTTTAAAATGATTCATTTTATGTAGTTATCTACAGTTTGTATTGTTATAAAAAGTAGGTTTCGTTTTATAACATTTTTCATATTTTGAAAATTTTGTAAAAAGTAAATGTTGTATAAATCTTAAAATGTACTACATATTATACTGCTTCTAATGATTTGTTATCTCTACCAAAACACTGCTTGTATTGCATGGTCTCAAAAACCTTTTTATTATTCCCAAATGAAACCTTAAAAAAAAAAAAAAAATTCAAAATACTAAGGCGACCCCCCCCCCCCCCCAAAAAAAAAAAAAAAAATGAAAACGTATGAATATTTTTATTTGAAAAACATTAAATCAGCACTATTGAAAAGCAATGTTTCATTTCTATGTTTCGAATGAAAAAGTCATTGCATAAAAAATTGTTACTTGAATCAATCAGTAAATAAAGAAAAAAAATGATCTACTGATAGTAGTCAGTATTTTGTTGAAGAGGCGAACAGGCGGGTTATAGAAATAAATTGTCCAATATTAAAAAAAAAAAAAAATTAGCTTCAGAAACAGTTTTCTGGGTAAAGTTCACCCAGCTTTTCATCCCTTCGGGGTCGATAAAATGAGTACGAAGCTTGCTTGATAACTTCAACATTAACGGTCTCGCCTTAGGATGACCACCTGACCTGGACATAGGCTTTACAGCACCTCAGGGCCCGGAGTGAAAAAAAAAACAGGGTTGAGCATTGTAGGTCCTGATGCTTAATGGATCGTAACACCGCAGATTTAGTTTATTTCATATTCAGCCATATTTACAATAAATGATAAGATTGCCATACTACACATACCATTAATCTTAATGATATGAAATATTAAAAAATGAAACCCTTCTATTCATTAATATTTCTTTCTTAGAATGCCTGGGGTTAGAATAGTATTCTAATTAGAAAAGAAGTTTTGTATAAGATTCATTTTGAAGCCTTCATAGTAAAATTCTAACGTATGGTTAAAGTATTGTTACAGTCAGTATTTGAGAGCAAAAACCAGTCTGTTGTGTTCTATTGATAAAATTCCAATTTCCCTCCATTAACTCTTTAACTTTCAATTTCCTATACTCAAGATTAATTTGGGCGAATTATTCCAAATGACTGTCCAAAATACTTTTGAGAGACATAAGCACTGGATACCCAACTTATGACTATTGGTTTCTTCAAATGGAATCCTCTTAAATTCTTTATGAATCCGAATTAAAAAATATTAATATACATTAAATAATATACATTGCGTTGCTTGTCTCGTCTAGTTTGCGTTTTTTTTTTTTTTTTTTTTTTTTTTTTTTGCTAAGAATTTGTCATTTTTTGAACAAAATTCTTTTCGTGTAGTTTTATACAATTTATACTATTATGAAAGCTTGATTAAATTCTTCTTCCGTGAGAAAATATTTTGTAAATGGCAAATTTATAAATTTTTGATGCATTTGAAATTGTAGTAATAATAATAATAATGTTACACATATAAGGAGCAGTCAGATGAAAACCGAACACACACCCAAGTGAGTATGTAAAATTTTGACCAAAAATAATTTCCAGAGCTTTTAAGACATTTATCCCACTGGAAGACGATCCATTCTAGTCTTGTAGAAAGAGATAACGGATCCAAAACCTCATCCGAAGTTACATCATCACTCGTTTCAATGAAACCGATGTCCCCGAATGTCTTTCTTCAAGGGGCCAAATCAGTGAGGCACGTCAGTGACATGCAGTGTTCGCCTGCGGCGATGAATTTCGCGTGTTCCATTACCCTCAGCCACCAAAAATCGAATCGCACCTCTCTGCTCTTCTTTGCTTGCCTCCATTTCCAATTATAAAGAATTTAAAAAGAGTACCTGTGATCTGCCATGATGCATTTCTACCAACCCTCGAGATGAAAGTATCGATAGGTTACAACTAACTTTTGCGAGGAATATTTTAGGGCGGGTGTTCCGTTTTCTTCGACTGCCTCTCCTCTATATAGCTTTGATACCACTTTATATATAGGGGAGAGTGGGGAAGAATAGGACACTTTTAAAAAAACATATAAAACTGAACTTTGACACACAAACAAAAATTCCAATAGATAGAATACAAAATGAAGCACTTTCTAATGTCCTTGAACAATATAGAAATGTAATTTCCAAAAACAATCTCATAATTAAAGAAATTGTAAACTTCAAAATGTGTCCCATACCTCCCCGCTAACAGGGAGGTTTGGGACAGCTATAAAACAATGTATGATAAGGCACAAATAGTCTAGTGTCGGCTATATATACAGTCTAACAAAGATTGTAGGTTGATAATATCTATGCTACACTATCAAATTCCAGTACCTTCATCACTGAAAGGAAAATTCAGGATTGTCGGTCAGAGATGACATTACAAAATCATCAGTTCAATTTGTTTACATTTTGGAGTAAATATGAATATATTATCAATGTTACCTTCTAAAAATATCTGCATATTAACAATTTACATTCATCTTATTAAAAAGAAGGAATTGGACTTGTCCCATTCCCCCTTTGCTGTCATGTCCCATTCCTCCCTCTATCTTCGTTTGTGTTAATCTTCTTGTATAAACAAAAATGCTGCTTTTAGGCATAGTTTAAATTATGGATAATATACAGTATAATGTTCCATAAATAAGGAAACTATTACATCTACGCATAAACAAGTCATTAATATACAGAAAGCATAATATATATGAAGCAAATTTACTTTTGATTCTTGAAAAAGTCTTTTTCTTTATACAATTGCAAGCTTATGCAGATCAGCAACTTTTTCCAACTGAAGATTGGCCTTCATCTAAAGTGTGATTGGTGAAATGTTTAGAATGAATACATAAAGAGAAAAACCTACTGTCCCATTCCACCCCACTCTCCCCTATTGTTTGCGTTGTTTATCACACAATTTTTTTAAGATTCCAAAACGCAATATATTTTTTTTGAAAAAGGGTGAAATTTTAGACAAGGAATTCGTTCAGTGCACTGATTATAAAAGTTGTTATATGATGCATTTTCATTTAATTTATAATTTGTATCCTTTGTATCCTAATAGTATAAGGATTTACTTACATTAAATTATACAAAAAAAAATTAAACGACAAAAGCGTGACGCACTTAAATTATTTTTAAAAAAGACGTTGGTTTCATTGGAAATAAAACAAATAATTTATTTTTGATTTTTATTTTATATATTTAAATTACTAAACTTAACTCTTCTTAGTTATTCTATAAATTTCAAAACGTTCTAACAGTTTTTCTAAAACTAAAACTTTTTAATAACATGTAGTTAAGTTTAGTATAAATAATCGTATTTATTTTGTAACAGTGACATATGCTAAATGTTTGATATTTCAATGTTTTACATATATAAATAAATACTGTTAACTTATATTCATTTTTATTATAAATATTTAAAATACTAAACTTTAGCTCCTGATAGTGAGAGTCCTATCAATTTCATTAGAAATGTTTTTAAAAATCTCTAAAATTTTCTAAATATACCGCTTAGTTAGGTGTAGAAAGTTTGTAATAAGTGTTTATATAGTAATTCAATTTTTACATATTTTTCAAAATTTACAGTAAAAACTTTACAGTAAAAATACAGTAAAAACTTTTCACTTTGCTAAACGCAGAGAGTAAAAAATTGCTCCGTTTATTAAATCTGGCACTTATAAAGTATATTAAGCTAAAAATTTAAACAAAATTTGTTTCATGTATTTTCTCATTCACCGACAAACGAAAGTAAAATTCTCAAGAAAATGTATTTCTTACGTCGTACATACAAGTTTTTGCTAATTTTAAATACATATGTAAAATGTTCTTTTATTTTCATACTCAGAAAATTAAAGATTAAAACTGCTGAAAAAAAACTCATTTTAACTGAAATGTCAAAGTTTAACCCATTCTTTTCTATAATAACTTTTCATTAACTTTTGCTTCGTACTTTCTCATAAATATCTTATACTAGTGATAAAACTTCGAAGAAACGAAAAAAAAAAATAGTTTTATTAGTTTCAGAATAAAAAAAAATGAACAAACGCATAGTTACCAAGAATGATCAAAAATTACATTTCATTAGATATTGATAAAACAGAAAACAGGAGTATGACTTTTAATATAGGAAAACTGGAAATTCAAAATTTAATTTTTTACAAAATATTTCTAAGCATTGATTCGTCATTTTACATTTTCTCTAAAGATTCAAAATCTTCAATCCCAATCAATATTAATCATACTTTATTATTTTATTTGCGACTCCCCCCCCCCCCCCCAACAACAACAACAACAAAAAAAAATAGTACCGCCAAACTGTAGGATTAAACGCCAAAAAATGCATGATTGTGGCGTCCCATTCACTTGACATCAGATACGTCTCACGTGTTTATTTCATCAAATGATTTTAAATTCGACGCTTATCTGCATTCTTAATGATGTTTTACTGATTTATTAGTTAATTCTTGAATTAAATTAACAATCACGTCATGATATTAAAAGAGGCATTGAAAAATGTTGATACAATAGACGTACAATACATGAGTACAATACAAACTTTTATCCGCCAGACAAGCGATATGGATAAATTAAGAAAAATAATGAAACAAATATATATTTTTTTCTGTTTTCATTAACATATTGTAAATTTTGTTTAAAGTTAATGATAGTTGACACCCTAGTGATTAAAACTTTTTTCTTCTTTTTTTTTTTTTTATATATATTTTACTGGCAACATTCTTCTATTTATTTATTGGAGTTAGTGATAGTTTTTAAAATTTTTATATGGAAAGTGGTCGACGGGTTAATGAAGTACCGCAAGTCCTTATGTTAGTTTTTGCACAATTTACCATAAATGTTATTGAGATAACGACTAGTTGTAATTCTTTAAAATGTTTATCCTACTGTAAACAAAATACCCTATTATCATTCGTTTTATATTATTACTATATAGGAATTTTTTCAAGTTTAAATCTATAAGTGAATAAAATATTTTAAATAAAAGCTGCAAAACTACATTTAAATAACATAATTGTTTTTAATTAAAAAATCATGTTGCATTTTTAAAGAGTATAGACTGTGTGAAATGATAGTATACCAATTATTTATGAGTGTGAAGCATATAGAAAGTTTAATGTATACTATTTTACTCAATTTAAAGGAATTGGTATATTAAAATCAACGAATTAGTCATTTTTATAAGATCGACCTGGTTCATTCGTTGTTTCGAATCGGTAAAAGTTTCAAAAGTATTCATTTTTAATGCATGTTATATTTTAATATTGATGCACAGAATTCTAGAATACATAGTACAGAACTTTTGAAGGTTACATTATAAATGCGATTCATGAATAATTTTTTGAATAGCATTTAATTTTTTTACAAATTTGAAGTTTTTAAATGTTAAAAGAATGTTATAACCTATAAAAAAAAATTCTAAAAATCTTAATATAAGTCTCGTCCGCGGAATTCTCTCAAGGGAGGGATCGGATTTCTTAGTTTTTGAAGAATTTACGAAAACGTTATGCTTAAAATTAAAATGACTAGATTAATTTGAACATGAATATTCTAATTGGTAAATAAATCATTTGAATTGTAATTTACCAACTGGGCGGAAAATGTCAAGATCAGAATTCGAACCAGATATCTCTTGGCTGAAGCTGCTAATGCTCTGCCAACTGAGCCATCCCGGACGAATCTGAAGGACCCAATTCACCCAGCTAACCCTATGGATTATAGCAACTGATCTGATAAAGGAATCCGTGCAACAGAATAATCGCAGTTAATGGAACTGCAGTAAACGCTGGATATGTAAACGGCACTAGATTAATTTTAACACCATTATTCTGATGGGTAAATAAATCATCAGTTATTGTAGTTTTCCAACTGTGCGAAAAATGACCAGACCAGGATTCGAACCAGTGACTTCTTATTAGCTTTTATATCTCTCTGTTATGCTTTTTCTTAAAGTGGATCTGGCAACACTGCATGGGACAGAGTATCGTTTTGCAAAATTAGCTACGCACGTGCCCCCCCCCCCCCTTTTTTTTAAGGCACGCGCATACTTTTGAAAAACAATATCTTCCATCCTTAGAGGTTTGTGTCTTTGAAGCCACCAAATTACCAATATTTTTCAAGCAAATTAAGCAACTTTCCTTATTGAATAACAAACTTTGCGATGCAATAAAAAGATTACTTTTCGCAACGTGTGGTGCATAACGACTTCCAAGCAGGCCCCTATTCTAAACTATAAAGAATATAGTTATATAAAATGCATTTCTAAGTTCGGAAATACTCATAAAACTGTAATTTCTGATTTAAAAAAAATTACAAAAATAGACCTAAAATTATACCCTTATAAAGGTACTTTTCCAGTATAGGGGCCTTGGCGAGATTTGGAAAATGGGCACGGCGAGAGCAATACATTTTCATGCATATTTTCTAGCAATCTATGCGCTGCTACATATTACGGAAACAATTTTTTTTTTAAATATTGATACAATTTATAATAAATAGACCATTCTTCTATTTTTATATACAAACATAAGTACATTGTATGCAAAAGACAACAATAATATATATAAATAAAATGTTTAAGTATGTGTGAATACATCATATTTACAAAGAAGCATATCACCAGGTTTGTTTTTACAGCTGTTTGTCATTCGGCACCAAATCTCCTTTTCTGAAGGCGTGCAAGCTCTTTTTGAAAATCGCTAAGGTCCCTATACTGGAAAAATACCGAATAAAGTTTATAAATTAAAGCTTGTTTTTGCGTTACTGTCATGTGATATCAGATTAAGTCTCCGGAATGAAAATAGTTTTAAATGTATTGTTTTTAATGACGTATAATTTTCAATATTTGCATTTCTCCAGTAATTATTTATTTTAAATTGTTTTTTACCCGACTGCCAAGAAGCGTTATGTGTTTGACGCGTATCTGGGTATGTGGATTTCTTTATACCCTCGAAACATCCCAACGGATGGATGGATTTTAATGAATGAGGTCTCTATCGATTTTTCTTAACCGTCCGATGGTTATAGGCTAGGTTTTCTTTTTATAAATTCAAAATGGCGATCGTAAAATACAAAATGGTGGTAGAGACGAAAAAAATTTTTCACGCACCCTATTGAGTGGCCTATCATGGGATAGGTTTTTTAAAATGAAGACGATGTTTCATTGACTGTGTTACAGTCAGAAGCTCCGTTTAAATGTTACACAACCTGGAAGAAGTTGTGTAGGTAGGATCTCTTACTTTACTGCAACTCTAACCTTCATAGACATCTATAGGCCTCGTCAAAACAGTGTTTATAGATAGGAACTAACAATTAAACACAACTTAAAAGTCATCAATAAAAGTAAATAGAAAAAATGGTGGTAGAGACGAAAGATAAATTTTACGCACCCTATTGAGTGGCCTATCATGGGATGGGATTTTTAAAATGAAGACTATGTTTCATTGCCTGTGTTACAGTCAGAAGCTCCGTTTAAATGCTACACAACCTGGAAGAAGTTGTGTAGGTAGGATCTCTTACTTTACTGCAACTCTAACCTTCATAGACATCTATAGGCCTCGTCAAAACAGTGTTTATAGATAGGAACTGACCATTAAACACAATTTAAAAGTTATCAATAAAAGTAAATAGAAAAAAATAGCTAAGTAATATAAGAAATAGTTTCACATTGATGAGAAATAATTAGTTCGCTTTTTACGCAGTTGGGTTTTTTGATTTTTTAAATTTAATTTTTACTTGTTCTCTTTTGCGATTCACGGGTATATACTTAATTTAAAAATGTTCGGCAATTAAGCTTTTTAAATATGATATATTATTCACGATTAAAAGTTTTTCACATATAATAATTTAATTATTTTAGGCACTTTAAATATTACGATATGGATCGTGTTCTTCCTTTCGGTTCGAGACTAAAAAAAATCGCCATTTTATCTTATGTGATGTCACAGGAATAATCTCTATCGTACTTATTGAATGAAGATGATTACAGAAAATTCCGTTTTCACTTAAGTATATAAATAATTTAGCATTTGTTTCCATCTAAAAGCCCCCCCCCCCCACCAGCAAAAAAAAAGGAATTTTTTCTTTCGGAGGCTATAAAAATCGCATTTTACATTGTTACGTCACGGGAATACTGTCCGTTTAATGTTTGAGCTTTTTACACTGGTGAAAACAATTAAAGGGACAAATGTTCTTCGTGCAATTAAAAAAAAAAAAACTAACGAAGCAAATAAAACCAAACTCTGCCAAAATATCATTCAATATAAGATCAATATATGGGAATAGAAAAATGGGCACAATCTGCACCCTAAATAAAGAAACTGGTCACATGTCCACCACAGCAGCTGACCGACACCCTGTTAGTCAGAGAAAAACATGTCTAATAGGGTGTACGATTGCCGGTAACAGCTACACAACTCTCGCATCGGCGTTTCATACTGTTTACCAGGGTCCTTATCAATCCCTGTTGCAACTGCATCCACTCTTGCACCAAGGCACCATAGAGCTCATCGATGGCCATTGGAGCTGGTGTTCGAGCTGCAATTGATCGTCCAAGGGCGTTCCATACGTGTTTGATAGGATTAAGTTCATTGGACATCGCAGGCCACTCCATTCGTTGAACATCCTCCGATTAGTGATATTCGCTCACCAACTGAGCCCTATGTGGACGCGCGTTATCGTCCATAAAGACGAAATTTCGTTCATATGCCCCGTTGAAAAGTCTCACATAGGGTGCAAGGATCTCGTCCCTGTACCGCTGACCTGTCAGAGTACCTCTATCAAACCCATGAAGGTCGGTATGTCCGTCTGGCATGATACCTACCCAGACCATCAGGCCACCTGTACCATAGTGATCCTTTTCGACATTCTTAGAGGGCCGATATCGACCCCCGGGTTCTCTCCAGATGAGAACACGTCTCGAGTCACTGTCCAGATTGAATAGCGACTCATCACTGAAGAGAACTCGCCTCCAACTATCCTCTGTCCAGGACAGGTATTCTCGGCACCATGTTAGATGGCGTTTTTTATGGTTCACAGTCAAAGGGATGCAGACTACAGGGCACCTGGCATACAGGCCACCTGCATTAAGTTTCTGGGTGACTGTTATTCGTGAAATGAATGTTCCTGTTGCATTATACAGGTGACGAGATAGTTGTGTCGCTGTCGCGGACCAATCCCTTTTGGCTAGAAGTCTCAAATAACGATCTTCAGCCGACGTTGTTGCCCTTTTGTGGCCTCGACCAGGTCGGCGGATCACTGTTCCTGTCTCACTGAACTGTTTCCACAGAGTGGACACCACATTTCTCGAAACACCGAGGTCATTACAACAGGTAGCCTGTGATTGGCCTGCCTCGAGTCTTCCAACAGTCCGCCATCTTGTGGCATCATCTAGACGATGATAACTAGCCATATTAACAATGGGTAAACAAAGAAATTAAAAAAACAAGGATTGGGTTATGCTAAGATGTTTCAAAACGTCCTTACGCTACAAGTGTCAGCGATCAAATGAGGTACCTCTGCACAAACGCGATCACAGCGCCACTGCCTTATAACGACACAGACCACTGCGTGGCAGGTGTGTCCGCGAGGGGCTTAATTATCATCTGATACCTTATTTGCGTATGGGAATAACTTATTTTGTTTAGTTTTTTTAAAAAACCGTTTGTCCCTTTAATTGTTTTCACCAGTGTACATATGACATAATAGTCACCTTTAAATGCGTTTCGAGTGATAATTATATTTTAAAGTTTTCGTATTTTATTAATATTTATGTGTAAACATATTGACGTAACTTTCCTTATTTTCTGCTTTTAACACGTGATCACTGAATTCTGATTTTAACATTTGCTTTCTGTTTCTTTGAAACCGAAAAGAACGTGCGTCTGAAAGTTTTTATTTAAACAAAAACACTTCCGTCAACCATTCTATTTTGAAATTCAATTTGCTGAAATTTGTCAATTCTCAATTAACTCTGTGCTTGATTTTAAAAATATTTAAGCATTTTTTTAATTAACTGTAATAATATAGATTTCAAACGATTAACACGCCTTCACTTTAAAACAATGTAAATAGTTCAGAGTTGGTTTCCGGCTAATATTCTCCCCCCCCCCCCCCCCTAAAAAAAAAGAAAAAAATTACTAATAAAAAATAACGAATAAAACTCATTTTTATCAGATATGTAATCGAAGTACGCCCTTAAGCACCAAAATAGTAAGAAGAATAAAAAAAAAAATTGTCACTAGTGAAATCCTTCGCGATTTCTTTGGCCTTTTGTCATGTGGCTAATACGAAAGTTTTCCTCCTCTTGTTAAATTTAAAACTTTATTATTTAATACTTATATTAATTTGAATTTATTAAATACATTAAAATTGATATTTTTAAATATATATATATATCATATAATATATAAAATCATGTGTGTGTGTTTTAATGGGAGGGGCAAGCAATCTAAAAATTTTATTAAATATAAAGATACTGTTAGTCTTTAATTAAAAATTGCCACCTATATTTTGCTTATCGGATAGTAAGATTTGTAACTCGGAAATTCCGGGTTGGGTCCCCTGGATTTATAACGATTAAATTTTCTTTGTTTTAAAACAACAGATCTCATCATTGGATGACTGACATTTTTCACCTATTTCTTCGCTTACAACAAAAGTTCAAGACATTATTTAGGGTCCCGCGAAATTTTCTAAAGATCATTGAATGAACATCGTACACATTTATTTTGTTAACATCGCCTTTTTCTCAACTGATAAGTAGCGTACAACGATGAATGATGCATCATTGGATAGGATTTTCTGCCCCCCCCCCCCCCCACAAGACATTGCATACTGAATTTTCGTTCTATTTCTAGGTTACGTATCATCCTACATGTTTCTGATGTCAACATCCCCTTTTTCTAGGCAAATGCAAAACTATGAATGGGGCATTCATAGGAAACGTTTCTGAACAGGCTTTTGTCATAGTGAAAACCTATTTCGTTAATAAGTTGTTTGATTAGTTAAAAAATTAGTTATTTATGAATTAATGAAAAATGTATGAGAAAATAAATTCAAATATTGCGATATAAAAGCATCGCACAGTTCTACTAGTAATATATTTTTAACCCGTTAACGCCCAGCGTCCTATAAATAAATCGGCTTCAGTTTGTCTCCATATACTAATCAGTTATTCAGACCTATTGTGTTTTTTGTGCACATGTATGGATCACAGCATTCCTTCCATTCCACTAGCTACCGGTATAGTAAAGTTAACGACATTTTTCTGATTCAGAAATAAGTCCCCTTTTTCCTACAAAGGGCTATAAATGTGTATTTAAGACCAGTACATACTACCACTACAAGAGTAGACAAAAGATTTCTTCCTGCACTCGTAATGGTAGGTCTTTTCTTTCTGATGAAAAAGCGTGTGTCTTTCGAAACATTTTGCATTAGCTACCTTTTTCATGGTCTTTTTCATAGGTGATTTTACTTTGGCATTACGAGAAAAACTTCAGAAATTCTTAATTTTCCATGTTATAAAGGTATTCTAAAAAATATTGGTTAAATAAAATTTTGAAACAATTTGGGCGTTAACGGATTAACCTTTCATTAAAAATTAAGAACGAATTTTTAAATATTGCACTAAAATAAACGCTTGTTAAACTCTGAAGTATTGGCGTGACATATGTAAGCTTCTGCTATGTAAACTCTTAAAACCGCATAATCAATCAAGACTAGAGTTTATCGGAGAAAATTTAAAAGCTTGTCTCACGCTGAAATTAGGCCTTGCTAAGAACCATATTCTGAAAAAAATTGAAGCTGAATTATTTTATTCGATTTTCAAATATAACAAAAGAAAAAATAAGTACGTGTATATAAATGATTTTTTTAAAATGTTCTTTTTTTACCCAAAATTATAAAGCATGTTTAGGTAGATTTCGTGTGAAATGCTACCTATTACATTCTCCCCTATGTTGGATTTTCGGAAAAATTTTTGCAGATCTACACCGATCATGACCCCTAGAACCCAAAACCCCACCACCCAGTAAAAAAAATTATATCTATCTATATCACTTTTTTATGGACACGATAACTTCCATAATTCTGCACAAATCTTTTCCAAATCGATACATAAAATCAAGGGGCATAAAAATCTTGGTCCGGTTCGTGAATGGGCGAAATCGAACCAAGGGGTTGGAAATAAGGATGGATTTTGTGAAAAAAGAAAAACCTCCATAACTTTTTAGTTATAATACGTATCGACTCAGTTTAATATTTTTATTACTTCTAAAAAAATGGCCAAAATTTTTGTATGACAGATTTGATAAAATAAAAAAAAATGGGCTCAAGGGGCGAAAAAAATAGGGTTTTGGGGAGAAAAAGATCTTCCATTCTCAAGATCAAATCCAATTAAATTTAGTGTAAATTGTCTTAATATTATCTACAACTTTTATTTTGACAATTGTTTGATAGGAACATTTCTTACCGCAAAAGAAAAATTAACGAAAACATAAAGAGGGGTTGAAGAGGAAAAATCCATATCTTCATCAATTGACAAGATAAATTGACGAATAAATCGGCGGATAAAGATCCGCTTAAATTTATTGCACATCTTCTGAATATTATCTACAACTTTTATAGTGACAACTTTTTGATAGGACCAATTCTTACAGCAAAAAGAAATTAAAAATACATAGAAGTTGAAGAAAGAAAGTTACTCAAATCCAAACAGCTTATTTTCTGAAATTAAAAATACATAGAAGTTGAAGAAAGAAAGTTACTCAAATCCAAACAGCTTATTTTCTGACTCATTTTTAAATTCATTTTTGCTTTCAAATGCACCCAATTGATAGGTTCACTTATTCAGAAACTATATAATGTGCCGTAAGGGTCGATATTTCGATAGTGGCATAATATATCTCAAAAAATGATGTCAAAGTAGGCATTTTGAACCGAATTTCCCGAAGCCATTGTATTGGAAACGGAAAATAGGGTCTTACTGGAAAAATAATTGTTTAATAAAGTTCCAATTAATTGAACGAAAAATAAAAACATAGGTGGCTTATAAATTTCTTTAAAAATCACGTCAACAAATTTCATGTTTTTCATTTTAAAAATAAATCTGAATGTGTGAGAAAATTTCGAGTTGTTGAGAGTGGAAAAATATTTTTTGAATACTGCCTTAATGTGGTTCGATAAAACCCAGCTCTTACATAAAAATGAAATTAAAAGCTCGCTCGTCAAAAGCGGACAGATAAAATTGTTAAAGTGGGTTTACCTCTAATCATGATTTAAGTTTTGTTGTTGAAATGAGTAGAACTTAGCCTCGAAATCTACCTGCGCCTATAGGCCGAGCCGGCAGGTATTTTTTTCATACGTGATTTATTTTGGCATTACAAGAAAAACTTCAGGCTTTCTTAATTTTCCATGTTATAAAGATATTCTAAAAAATGTCTGTATGCCGGTTAGATAAATTTTGAAACAATTTGGGCGTTAACCTTTCATTAAAAATTAAAAACGAATTTCTAAATATTGCATTAAAATAAACACTTGTTAAAATCTGTTGTTACTGGAGTGACATCTAAGCTTCTGCTATGTAAACTTTTTAAAATCGCATAATCAATCAAGACTAGAGTTTTTTGGAGAAAATTTAAAAGCATATCTTGCACTGAAATTAGGTCTTGCTAAGAACATATTCTGAAAAAATAGAAAGCTCAGCTATTTTATTCGATGTTCAAATATAACAAAAGAAAAAATGAGTAAGTGTATATAAATGATTTTTTTTTTAATTTTTTCTTTTTTTACCCAAAATTATAAAGCTTTTTTTTTTAAATATTGGGTCGTGGTTGAAAAAAAATTCTATTGATACATAAATTAATTTCTTGTTTAAAGAATAATTTAATTGAAATTTACTTTCATAAAAATAATTTAATTAAAGTTTGCAATGTAAGCAAAAGTTTATAGTCGAGAAAGTCGGAAAATAATAGATTGAAAATCATTGACATACATTTTCCCTACAATATGCGTTTTTATTTTAAGTTAGTATAACATATCATTATCAAAACTTAAGAAAAATGCAGTAGATTATATTGTTTCTAAACAAGCCTTTAAAAATGGAACATACCGTACAAATAGGCTATAGACAGCTTCAAACATTTTCTTATATTTTGGAAAATTCAGTTATAAACTTATAGCGGATTTTTAGTGTTTTTACGAAGTGTAATATTTAAAATTTACAAAAAAATAAATAAAAATAAAAGAAAGTTCTGCGTATACAAATTATACGGAGGCATGAATTTTATGTATTATTACACGTATTTAAACCAATATTTTTAAAGTTTGTACAACGCAAGTCTACTTCTTTTTTTCACTAATATAAATTTGAAATAATTTAAAGTTGATGTAATTCTGTAGAATTGATAAATGCTATTGTGATATTAAACACTTTTAAATTATTACACTACTCGGAACCGAAAATTGAAAGCTTGAAATAAACATTTTTAATGAAACAAAAACTGAATTGAAGTTAGTTTTTACTGTTTCAGAAGTGAACTCTAATTATTTTCTGCTCCTGAACCGAACCTTATTTATTTACTAACATTTTCCAACAAAGTTGAAAAGTTTTTTTTACTTCGATTTGCCTTGTCGTGCTTCAACAAATGTAAAATATACCCGTGTTATTGACATCGTGCACCTCCTTGAAAACTCCAGGAATTTTTCATTTTTATAAGAGCACTTAAAATGACTGGAATTTATTTACATGTAACTCCTAGAAATTGGGGGGGAAAAAAAAACTGGAAAATATTAAAGCTACGATATTTTACTTTTTTTACCGTCTATAATTTTGTGAATATCAAACATTAATAATTTTATTGGTTTTGAAGGAAAATTGCGTAAAATGTAATGACGCCATCATGCAGCAGTGTTAACATGCACAGAAATGGAATTTCCGTGCATGCGTAACCAGCACAGCTAAAACGAAAGATTGTGCGCGAGGGAGAGATTGAACTGGACAGCGATCGTTGAGTGTTGAAGTTTTGCTTACACTAATTTAATACGTCGGCCTATTTTAAAAGTTCCCGTTTAGTGTTGTTTTTCTTTATAATTTTATTCAGCGTAGAAAAATGCTAGTGCATAAGTAATGAAATTTCGATTCAAAACGAAAAATATAAGGACTGGTTACCATTTTTAAAGCAGAATGTTTAAGATGTAAGCGGTTTATAGACATCTGGGAATAGGGTTGAGTCAACTGTAACATCCCATTTTAAATCTATAAATATTAACTGAAAGCAGAATAAACTGTTGATAACACTTTGGCAATTCAACTCATCGTAATGTTACAGTGATGAAATCCGAAACGGTCCTACAGTCCCGACGGCAATCAGTAGGCAACTTTTTAAAAAAGTTGTTTTGCTTGTTTGTTGTCTTTTCAATAGAATATCTGGTAAAGAAACATAGAAAAGACACTAAACAATTCCCATTTCCCTTTTGTACGCAAAATCAAATCAAACTGAGAACTTCCATTACTTAGCAGTGAATTTGAAATTAAATTATGGAAGGAATTTAAACAAACAATTTAAGTTAATTTTTGCTTCTGATACATATCAATTGGATCATTATAAATCCAAGTGAGAAATCAACTTTCTCTCTTAAGCGTCACACTTTCAAGTTTTTACTATTTTAAAATTTAAAATAAGATTTTTGAAGATTCACATGGGATGGGAGGTTCCCTCCCATCCCATCTCTGTATAAACCCCATGTGTACTTCTAAAAAGATAACCAGGTCGTATTAAAGGCAAAGTAAACCTCATGGAAATTTTTTTAAGTCCGTGAAAACTCCTGGAATGAACTTTGTTAAAAAGGGTATGAATCTTGTTGATGTGTTGTTGAATTTGGCTACAGTAGGATGGCTATTGAAAATGAAGTGTATAGCATTTTAAAACCCGATAACAGGATCACTCAAGATATCCTTTACATCATAGGTTCCCAACCTTTTCTGGACTACCGTCCCCTTTACAAGAAAAAAAAAATTCAACGCCCCCTCTACCATAATAGTTAATTATACCGAATATTAAAATATTGTTGCATATTATCTATACTATTTTATCTGTCTCTCTGTTGAGAATCCCAAAGTAGAAATTAATTAAAACGACTATCAAATGTAGTAAAATATTGTTTATTTAAAATTAAAAAATAAATACAAAATCAATAAGAAAAAAAAAATGAATAAGATGGTTGAGACTGGTGGAGTTTAAGTTTGTGAATGTCGGGTTCCAATTTTGATAACATAAGGCGCAAATTGCAAAATTCAGCGATGTTCAGTCAATTACTTTTCCAGTAAATTAGCTAGCGCACTGAACTCACGCCCAGCCAAATATAATGAAGGAAAAAAATGTCTGTATTCCAGAGTAGAGAGTATACTGATTTGTGAAAGTCAGAACTCTTGGTATCCATTTCTCAATGTTACTTTCACTTCTTCTTGGTGCCTAATATCGCAAATTATCCACTCCACGATTTTTGAATATTTAGCGATTTTTAATGCGATTTTTTGTCTTTCATGAAAGATTGTGGTTACAATTATTTAGCCCGCTATAATAAAATTTTGTTCTTCGCGATTTTTGTCGTTTATTCGTGTTCCACGGCGATTTTTTGACATTCGTAAAAGAAATTCGATTTGGGCCCCCCAGCTCTAGGCTCGTTTGTATAGATTTTCATTTAAAAGTATATTTAAGATTTTTATCAAGGGCTCGGGTAACGCAGGGAGGGAGGGGGATCAGCTAGTGTTATATTATTTATCTAAAGAGGTAGGTATGCCACGGCCGCCCCCTATTTGCCTTTGAACCCTCTACCACCCCCCTGGAAGGTTCCAGCGCCCACTGGGATGGCGGTACCGCCCTCGTTGGGAACCTATGCTTTACATAATGGTCCATATGGAAATTTTGAACGCATTTTGATGAGGTTATGACACCTGAAACATAATTGAATTGATTTGCATCACTGATGTGGACACAACGTACTTTCTATATAAAGTACAGAGTAAGTTGAATTTTTAAAAAAATTGTTCAGTTGGATATCTCATTGTATGTGAAAATTAAATTTTGTAACTATTTTTTACTAGCGTTGTAAAGTGCATGATTTTTCATTTTTGTTAAATTCAATTATTAAAAAAAAATGAATTAACATACACTACTACTGGGCTGTAAATTTTTTTTCTAAGCCACATACAAAATTCAATCAGAAATTACGTATATTTTAAAGTACAGAAAATGAAAATATACATAACTACAATGTAGAAATGAACAGTACCCTCTGAACGCATGAGCACAGAACTTGGTTTTAAAAGAGGAACTGGGTCTAAAGCCAGAAGAAATAGCCTCTGAAAGAGCGAAAACCTGGAATGAACCAAAAAGGTTTTCTCACGGATACATTATATTTTAACAGAAATGGAACAATTACTTTAGGGTTCGAAGCTCTGGATTCACTCTTTTTTAGGGTTTCGTACTTAAAGAATAAAAACGGAACCGTTATAAGATCACTCCTGTGTCTGTTTGTCACAGCCATTTTACTCGTAAACTGTGGAAAGTTCAAATTGCAGCAGGTCATAAAGACCAACCTATTTACAGATTATTAAACATTTACAAATATTTTTAGGAAAAATGTAGAGGGGCTAATTAAGATACTTGTTTTTAAAAAAAACTCTCCTTTGTATATCGTGTGAAAGCTTTTGTAACGCTGAACTCAAAAATACGTTCTTTTTAATTTTAGGTATTATATTTTCAAAGATATCGTCAAAAATGTAGCGCCAAAAAATAGGTCCCCCCCCCCCCAATCTAATTACGAATCTACTGAAACTAAAATTATGAACAAATTAGAGGTAGTAGACGTTAATATAAACCTTGTAGGAAAATTATAGCGATGACCCTAGGTCACATAATTTTTGAGAAAATCTCATTTTACTGTTACACACAAATTTCGAATTACGGCCATTCAGCAAAAGTCTTGAGCAGTGCTGGAGGTACCTATCGTAGCAGAAGTAAGAAAGCATTGCTGATAATGATTTTCGAAAAAAATCGTCTGTAATGAGCCGAGATATTAATAATTACCCTGAACTCAAAGAAATTTGTATTTAAAGCATTTTTATATTTTTAATGCAAAATTGCATTCAGCTAATACAAAATTTTGAAAATTTCAACAGTATAATGACGTACAAAAAATATTTTTTGAGCAATAAAAAGGAAATTTTAGGTTCAGTTTATACAGACTAACATGAAACGCAAGTTTAGAAAATTTCATCAAAAAATATTTAAAGTTTTTGGGATATCGTGCGCATTATGCCCAAAAATGTCATTTGGAGAAAAATGACTGAAAAGCTGCGGAAACGCCGCTTCAGCTATTGAGCGGGTATCATTCTAAAAGCCATAACATCTGCGTTCTAATGGGAATTTCAAGGAAACAATTATATCAAAATGTTTAATAACTATAGAAGTTTAACATCTAAAAAAATTTTAATTTCTAATATTTTGAAGCTTTAAGAGTCCTGAGACCACTTAATTGGAATGAGTCGCATAAATATTACCCCTTAGTTACAACTAATTACATAAATACTATGGGATTCGCGACTACTTTGCATTAGGTAGATCTCTCAATACGCTTCGACTGACTTTAAAAGTTAATTACAAACTTATCTAGAAAAACGCAGCACGGACCAAGGTAGCGTTACAACTTTGCGACCTTCTTTCGAAGCGCGCTTAGCACAATGCCAAATTGAAACTTTGAACAAATGTTTTGTTTTAGCTACACTGTAGAAGGAAAAGGTTATTACTACGGTGAGTTTAGTTTAATGAAATACCAAATGACGTTTAAATAGGCACTGCTTTTATTGTCAGTACCGAATTAAGTTCATCATAAACAGATTAGGATAAGATTAAAAAATGAGTTATACAGAATATCTATATTTGTTATTATTTAGGTTCCATATCTCTTTGAACTTTCATGGTATATCCACAGACTTTGAGGGACCCTTTACACTTTTCTAGTATATACAGTTATACCCAAACCTAAGTTGTTTAGTTTTTTACAAAGTCTTGTATTCTTTTAGCAACGGTTTTTTTTTTTTTAATAATACAATTACTAATTCATATATTTATTCTAAGGAACCCTGTATACGCGAGTAATACTTGCACTTGACCGTTTATTTATTTTGCATATGAATCTATTTTTATTTTTTTAAATCTCGTTTACAAGATGAACGTTAAATGTATATGTAATATGTATATATATACGTATATATAATGTATATATATGTAATATACCTCTTATGTATATTACAAATGTGAATGTAGCTTTTTAGATGCTATTGTTGAAGGTCCTTTGTTATTGCTTGAATTGAGGTTATCGTTAATTATATTGATATTTTAAAGGGGCAGAAATTTTAGATCCCTATTGTTGTTACGAGGGCATTACAGGAGATTGTTACGAAGAAACACATGTATGAATTAGCCAATTAAATATTTTCTTATTTTATTTCAATTTGTTTTTTTCCCTTTAGTTTTTTCCCTTTTTCACTGTATACTTTAAAAGTTTTTTTAAGAATTCTCTAAAAAGATCTTCCTTGTCATGCCTAAATATTTCGTCTCTTAAGTCCTAAGAACATGTATATGTGGACTCTATTTTCCTCATAAAAACTACGCTGTTTGATTTTTTTTAAAAACTATTTTTACTTTACATCTATAGAGCTAATATTTCCTTGCTTTTAAAGGAAGGGGGGGGGGGGCAAATAGCAGCTACGATGCTTATTTTCTCATAAAATAAATTCTTATCTGGGTTTGCGAAGTAAAATTTTCAAAATTATTTAACTTGAATACTTTACAACCCCCCCCCCCCCCCCCAAAAAAAAAAAATGCACTTGTTTCAAGCCCTTTGTTATTGCGTGAATTCAGATTATCGTTAATTAGATTGATATTTTAAGGGGGAAGCAATTTTAGATCCCTATGTGTGAACTTAAACGAACAGTTGCTAAAGTATAAATTAAAACTAGTTGGATATGCTAATCCCAAAACTTTCTATATCATACATCCTAATATATCAAAAAGTAGTTATTTCAATATTGGTTAAATACCATACCAACTTTTTTCATCTTAAATTTCTACTTCAGTCGATTAATCGTAGTCAAAACGAGTTAATCTCAATGACATTTATTAAAATCAATGGTGTTCCGTTATTCTGTTGTACATCAGCTGTATACGAACAGCCGACTTAAGAGGATGCGACGTCCCCGTCACTGCAAGAGCCACTGATGGACATTAGAACCACGGTACTTAGAATACACGGTAGGGTTCACGAGCGAGATGCGCAGTAGATCGTCCAGTTCGTGACGTCACTGGCACCCATCGTTCAAGCACTCCCAGTGTATTTCCATTTATTCACATTGCTCTCTTCCTCTTTTCGTGACAATAAATGTTATTATTATTTTTTTCATATAATCATTTTATGTCTTATTTTTATTGTTAGTTTTTGAAAAGGATTTGACATTAAAATAAATAGCAACGCATTAATTTTCCTAGATATTCCAAATGATTTCCATTTTATCTTTTTTTAACAAATACTATAGCATGAAAACCATTTGCTGCACGCATGCAAAAGATCAGATAATTTTTGCATTTATTATTCAAGAGTATTTTCAATTTACTTTAAAGAAACAGATTTGTAAAAGAATTTAAAAGCAAAACAGCTTAATTTTAAACCAAACCGAATTGTAAGATATAAATCAGTTTCCACATAAAAATTTTCAGCTCTACTACTACTTTAGTATTACTTTTCACTAATGATATTGCTGAAAAATTAAAGAGAGAAGAATGAGATGTCGAGATACATGAAAAGAAATAAGCTTTTTCTTAAATAAAAATGAATGTGATCAGCAAGTTAAATCCAATCCTGATTTATTCCTTCTCTCTTAATAAGAACAATATACAGTCACTCGTATATCGCTGATAAATCATTCAGATATTAGATGAAATTATATAAGAAAATTAAACTAAATTAAATAAAAAAAATATATGTATATCAGCTGGTTAGGGGGGAAATTGTGCGATGTAGTACGTAAAAAATCAGAAATTTCTCGTTGTAAAGAAATTATGAAACAATATAAATTCCAGTTTTCTCAAAATTCTATTTTAAAAATAAAGTTGCATATTCAGAAGAGGTGTATGTAAGAGAACTTAAATATTCTTCGCCTAGTGAAATCGTTGTTAGAATTCCTGAAATTTATAGAAATTAGCTTTAGTTTTGAGTATTTATATAGTTAAATGTACTCAAAACTAAAGAAAAATAAAATAAACACTGTAGTTTTTTTTTTCCGATGAAATGTAAGGGTTTGTAAGCAATATGGGACCTTAAATCAAAAACTTATATCAGACTAATAAACAGGCATGTATCTAGAAGTTTCAAAAATGCATATTGTGGGAAAAAAAATATGTTGGTATAGCAATAGAATAAAAACTCAATTTTTATTTGAAAATATATTCCATAATTTTTATTTATTTTAAGGTATTGAGATAATCCATATAAAATAATATTCCACTCACAATTTGTAATTTAAATTTTTTCTGTTACTTGAGTGCGTACTAAAAATTTAAGGATGTATATATATATTATTTAAAAAAAATATATTTGATTGTTTAAAAATTTTTAACCGTAATATCGTAATATGACATCTATTTATTTTTTTTTTCAAATTTTGAATTTTATACAACCTAGTTTTTGTTTGACTTTGAGAGTTAGACAGTTTGATATTTACTGAACCGGAAGCCCAATACGTAGATTATAACTTAGATTTGACATCGTGTTAGTTAATCGCAGAATCTTGTGTGCGATGATTATTCTGTTCCTAAAGTTAAAAGTTGTACGGACCTATATTTATTAATATTTTGATACCGATTTTAACTTATTTTCTAATTATTTGTAAATAAAGTAAATTGTTGATTTTAAAACAAAAGTGGTTCTTTCTGAAATTGCGCTACCCTTTCTCACATAAGAGTGGACGTAACAATATGTTCTCTAGAAGACAATCTAGAAAGACTATTCTTCTGATATTTTCAATAATTTTATAATTTAAATTTCTGTATTAGTGTATACAAAAAAATTTAAAGAGTTTTTTTTTTTTTATTATTATTATTATCTATAAAACGTTATTTAAGCTATTACGGCTATTTAAGAAGTTTTTTTTTTTACTTTGATTGCTCGTTTTGTTATTACACATTTTTTAAAAAAATATTTATAAATTCGAAAAAATCTCAAGTATCAATTCAAAAAAGCTTTTCTTACATTTATCTAAAGTTGCCCTGAAAATGCCATTAATATTTTTCAATGACTGTGTTTTAAAGTACATAGTACTATAGAGTTTTTCAGAGTTATACGCGTAACTTTTAAAAACATTATTAGATCCGTTTTATGTTTTTAGAACATTAAATAGGGATTTAAAAAAATGTATAAAATTATAAATTTTAATACCATATAACTTTATGAGTGTATAATATATATATTTGAAAATATACAACATAGTTCTAAGTGCATTTTTTCCAAAGTTTTATGAATTGAAGCAAACATTTTCCGAGTTTTCTCAAAAGTATTTTGGATTAAAGCAAAATTGCAAAAATGTTATGAAAAGACGGTGTCTAAAATACTGAAATACAACAGAGCAGGTAAGAAAACTGCTTTTTTTACATATGTGTTTAAATAAAATAATGATAATTGCGTCGAAAGTTAATACTTCCACAAATAACCAAATGAAAACAGAAGATTTACGCTTTAGAAAACTCTAAAAAATAAAGACATGTACGTATATAAACTTTGAATTTGAAAAATGTTTAATTAGTAGATGTTCCAAGTGTCACGCACCTCAGTAATATCATACACTGGATATTAAACAAATGTTGAACATCTTTTTATGAAACGGAAAGCTTTATACAATGCGAAAAGTGCGTTACCCAAAACTGGACTTGGGTGCCAGTGACGTCAGAGGGAGAAACGAAACCTGCGCGTGGACCCTACCGAGTGTTCTACTTACCGTGATTAGAACTACAATAAAATCGAAAAAATTGCACAGAAACCGCTATTATAGCACCCCTTCCGGCGATAATTTTCCAAATTCAATGAGGAGCTGCGGCCATAGCCAAAACCATACACAAAAATAGGGTTCAATTCTGTGCTTAACATAAACGTTAAAACATACATATTTCTTAAAAGGTGTTAAAACAGATAAGATATTAGTTGATATAACTCTGAGATATTCAGAACGCACACGCGTTCATTTTCAAAGGGAAAAAATTGTATTAAATATTTATTTAAAATATAAAAAATTGTATACAATTTTTTTTAATATAAAAAATTGAATTAAATATTTATTTAAAATATAAAAAATTGCATAAAATTTATTTAAAATACAAAAAAAATTATAAAAATTTATTTAAAAAATAAAAAAATTGCATAAAAAATTTATTTAAAATATAAGAAAAATTGGATTAAAAATTTATATAAAATATAAAAACGTGTATTAGATATTTATTAAAATATAAAAATTGTGTAAATTTTTTAAATATAAAAAAATATAAAAAATTATTTAAAATATAAAAATTGTATAAAAATTTATTTAAAATATAAAAAATTGTATAAATAAATTTAATTAAAAAATAAAAAAATATTATAAAATTTATTTAAAAAATAAAAAAATTGTATAAAAATTTATTTAAAAAATCAAAAAATTGCATAAAAAATTTATTTAAAAAATTAAAAAATTGTATAAAAAATTTATTTAAAAAATTAAAAAATTGTATAATTTTTTTTAAAAAAATAAAAAAATTGTATAAAAAATTTATTTAAAAAATAAAAAAATTGTATAAAAAATTTATTTAAAAATAAAAAAATTGTATAAAAAATTTATTTAAAAAATAAAAAAATTGTATAAAAAATTTATTTAAAAAATAAAAAAATTGTATAAAAAATTTATTTAAAAAATAAAAAAATTGTATAAAAAATTTATTTAAAAATAAAAAAATTGTATAAAAAATTTATTTAAAAATAAAAAAATTGTATAAAAAATTTATTTAAAAATAAAAAAATTGTATAAAAAATTTATTTAAAAATAAAAAAATTGTATAAAAAATTTATTTAAAAATAAAAAAATTGTATAAAAAATTTATTTAAAAATAAAAAAATTGTATAAAAAATTTATTTAAAAAATAAAAAAATTGTATAAAAAATTTATTTAAAAAATAAAAAAATTGTATAAAAAAATTATTTAAAAAATAAAAAAATGTATAAAAAATTGTTTAAAAAATAAAAAAAATTGTATTAAAAATTTATTTAAAAATTTAAAAAAATTGTATAAAAATTTATTTAAAAATTTAAAAAAATTGTATAAAAATTTATTTAAAAAATAAAAAAAATTGTATAAATTTATTTAAAAAAATTGTATACAAATTTATTTAAAAAATAAAAAAAATTGTATAAATTTATTTAAAATTGTATACAAATTTATTTAAAAAATAAAAAAAATTGTATAAATTTATTTAAAATTGTATAAAAATTTATTTAAAAAATAAAAAAAAATGTATAAAAAATTTATTTAAAAAATAAAAAAAATGTATAAAAAATTTATTTAAAAAATAAAAAAAATTGTATAAAAAATTTATTTAAAAAATAAAAAAAAATGTATAAAAAATTTATTTAAAAAATAAAAAAAATTGTATAAAAAATTTATTTAAAAAAAAAGTATAAAAAATTTATTTAAAAAATAAAAAAAGTATAAAAAATTTATTTAAAAAATAAAAAAAAGTATAAAAAAATTATTTAAAAAATAAAAAAAATTGTATAAAAAATTTATTTAAAAAATAAAAAAAAATGTATAAAAAATTTATTTAAAAAATAAAAAATTGTATAAAAAATAAAAAAAATTTATAAAAATTTTATTTAAAAAATAAAATTTGTATAAATAATTATTTAAAATTAAAAAAAATGTATTAAAAAGTTATTTAAAATATAAAAATTGTGTTAAATATTTATTAAAATATAAAAAATTGTATAAAATTTATTTAAAAAAGTTATAAAAATTTATTTAAAAAGACAAAAAATTGTATAAAAATTATTTAAAAAATTAAAAAAATTGTATAAAAAATTAAAAAAATTGTATAAAATATTTATTAAAAAAATAAAATATATATATATATATAAAGTTATTTAAAAATAATAAAAAGTTATTTAAAAAATAAAAAAATTGCTAAAAAAATGTATTTAAAAAATAATAAATGTATATAAAATTTATTTAAAATTTAAGAAAAATTGTATTAAAAATTTATTTAATATATAAACACGTGTATTAGATATTTATTAAAACATAAAAATTGTGTAAAATTTTTAAATATAAAAAAATTATAAAAAATTATTTAAAATATAAAATTTGTATAAAAAAATATTTAAAATATAAAAAATTGTATAAAAATTTAATTAAAAGAAAAAAAAATTATAAAAATTTATTTAAAAAATAAAAAAATTGTATAAAAAATTTATTTAAAAAATTGTATAATTTTTTTAAAAAAATTAATAAGTTGTATAAAAAATTTATTTAAAAAATAAAAAATTGTACAATTTTTAAAAAAAAATAAAGTTGTATAAAAAATTTATTTAAAAAATTAAAAAATTGTATAATTTAAAAAAAAAATGAAAAAGTTGTATAAAAATTTATTTAAAAAATAAAAAAATTGTATAAAAAATTGTTTAAGAAATAAAAAAAAATTGTATTAAAAAATTTATTTAAAAAATAAAAAAAATTGTATAAATTTATTTAAAAAATAAAAAAAATTGTATAAATTTATTTAAAAAATAAAAAAAATTGTATAAAAAATTTATTTAAAAAATAAAAAAATTGTATAAAAATTTTGTTTAAAAAATAAAAAAATTGTATAAAAATTTTGTTTAAAAAAATAAAAAAAATGTATAAAAATTTTGTTTAAAAAAATAAAAAAATTGTATAAAAATTTTATTTAAAAAATAAAATTTGTATAAATAATTATTTAAAATTAAAAAAAAATGTATTAAAAAGTTATTTAAAATATAAAAAATTGTATTAAATATTTATTACAATAAAAAAAATTGTATAAAATTTATTTAAAAAAGTTATAAAAAATTTATTTAAAAAGCAAAAAAATTGTATAAAAAATTATTTAAAAAATAAAAAAAAATTGTATAAAAAAATTGTATAAAATATTTAAAAAATAATATATATATATATATATAAAGTTATTTTAAAATAATAAAAAGTTATTTGAAAAATAAAAAAAATGCTAAAAAAATTTATTTAAAAAATAAAAAATGTATATAAAATTTATTTAAAATTTAAGAAAAATTGTATTAAAAATTTATTTAAAATATAAAAACGTGTATTAGATATTTATTAAAATATAAAAAAAATTGTATAAATTTATTTAAAATATAAAAATTGTGTAATTTTTTTAAATATAAAAAAATTATAAAAACTTATTTAAAATATAAAAAAAATTATAAACAATTATTTAAAATATAAAAAAAATTATAAAATTTATTTAAAGTATAAAAAATTTGCTTAACAATTTACTTAAAATATACAAAATTGTGTAAAAGATTTGTATAAAAAATTATTTAAAATATAAAAAATGTACAAATTTATTTAACATATAAAAAATTGTAATAAATATTTATTAAAATATAAAAAAGCGTATACAATTTATTTAAAATATAAAAAATTGTATAATAAATTTATTTAAAATATAAAAATTGTATAAATTTATTTAAAATATTAAAAATTGTATAAATTTATTTAAAATATTAAAAATTGTATAAATTTATTTAAAATATTAAAAATTGTATAAATTTATTTAAAATATTAAAAATTGTATACATTTATTTAAAATATTAAAAATTGTACAAATTTATTTAAAATATTAAAAATTGTACAAATTTATTTAAAATATTAAAAATTGTACAAATTTATTTAAAATATTAAAAATTGTACAAATTTATTTAAAATATTAAAAATTGTACAAATTTATTTAAAATATTAAAAATTGTACAAATTTATTTAAAATATTAAAAATTGTACAAATTTATTTAAAATATTAAATTGTACAAATTTATTTAAAATATTAAAAATTGTACAAATTTATTTAAAATATTAAAAATTGTACAAATTTATTTAAAATATTAAAAATTGTACAAATTTATTTAAAATATTAAAAATTGTACAAATTTATTTAAAATATTAAAAATTGTACAAATTTATTTAAAATATTAAAAATTGTACAAATTTATTTAAAATATTAAAAATTGTAGAAATTTATTTAAAATATTAAAAATTGTACAAATTTATTTAAAATATTAAAAATTGTAGAAATTTATTTAAAATATTAAAAATTGTATAAATTTATTTAAAATATTAAAAATTGTACAAATTTATTTAAAATATTAAAAATTGTATAAATTTATTTAAAATATTAAAAATTGTACAAATTTATTTAAAATATTAAAAATTGTACAAATTTATTTAAAATATTAAAAATTGTACAAATTTATTTAAAATATTAAAAATTGTACAAATTTATTTAAAATATTAAAAATTGTACAAATTTATTTAAAATATTAAAAATTGTACAAATTTATTTAAAACATTAAAAATTGTACAAATTTATTTAAAACATTAAAAATTGTACAAATTTATTTAAAACATTAAAAATTGTACAAATTTATTTAAAATATTAAAAATTGTACAAATTTATTTAAAATATTAAAAATTGTACAAATTTATTTAAAACATTAAAAATTGTACAAATTTATTTAAAACACTAAAATTGTACAAATTTATTTAAAATATTAAAAATTGTACAAATTTATTTAAAATATTAAAAATTGTACAAATTTATTTAAAATATTAAAAATTGTACAAATTTATTTAAAATATTAAAAATTGTACAAATTTATTTAAAATATAAAAAATTGTATAAATATATTAAAATATGAAAAAAAGTATAAAATTAATTTAAAATATAAAAAGTTGTATAAAAATTTATTTAAAAAAATTGTATAAATTTAATTAAAAAATTGTATAAAAATTTTGTTTAAAAAATAAAAAAATGCATAAAAATTTTGTTTAAAAAATAAAAAAATTGCATAAAAATTTTATTTAAAAAATAAAAGAATTGTATAAAAAATTTATTTAAAAAAAAAAATATTGTATAAATAATTATTTAAAATTTTAAAAAATGTAATAAAAAATTATTTAAAATATAAAAAATTGTATTAAATATTTATTAAAATATAAAAAAAAAACCTGTATAAAATTTATTAAAAAAAATTATAAAAAATTTATTTAAAAAACAAAAAAATTGTATAAAAATTTATTAAAAAAATTAAAAAAATATATAAAAAATATAAAAAAATAAAAAAAATTGTATAAAATATTTATTTAAAAAATAAAAAAAATTATAAAAATTTATTTAAAAAATAAAAAAAATTGCATAAAAATTTTATTTAAAATATAAGAAAAATTGTATTAAAAATTTATATAAAATATAAAAACGTGTATTAGATATTTATTAAAATATAGAAATTGTGTAAAATTATTAAATATAAAAAAATTATAAAAAATTATTTAAAATATAAAATTTGTATAAAAATTTATTTAAAATATAAAAAATTGTGTAAAAATTTAATTAAAAAATAAAAAAAAATTGTATAAAAATTTATTTAAAAAATTAAAAAATTGTATAAAAAATTTATTTAAAAAATTGTATAATTTTTTTAAAAAAATAAAAAAATTGTATAAAAATTTATTTAAAAAATAAAAAATTGTATAAAAAATTGTTTAAAAAATAAAAAAAAAAATTGTATTAAAAAATTTATTTAAAAAATAAAAAAAAATGTATAAAAATTTATTTAAAAAATAAAAAAAATTGTATAAATTTATTTAAAAAAATTGTATAAATTTTTTTTAAAAAATAAAAAAAATTGTATAAAAAATTTATTTAAAAAATAAAAAAAATGTATAAAAATTTTATTAAAAAATAAAAAAATTGTATAAAAATTTTGTTTAAAAAAATTGTATAAAAATTTTGTTTAAAAAAATAAAAAAATTGTATAAAAATTTTATTTAAAAAATAAAATTTGTATAAATAATTATTTAAAATAAAAAAATGTATT
Source organism: Maratus speciosus (assembly GCA_963932465.1). Taxonomy (NCBI): domain Eukaryota; kingdom Metazoa; phylum Arthropoda; class Arachnida; order Araneae; family Salticidae; genus Maratus; species Maratus speciosus. Next base: position 687,550,112 of record OZ010786.1, read on the forward strand.
AAAAAGTTTTTTAAAATATAAAAAATTGTATTAAATATTTATTAAAATATAAAAAATTGTATAAAATTTATTTAAAAAAGTTATAAAAAATTTATTTAAAAAGAAAAAAAATTGTATAAAAAAATTATTTAAAAAATAAAAAAAAATTGTATAAAAAATATAAAAAATTTGTATAAAATATTTATTTAAAAAATAAAAAATATATATAAAAAGTTATTTAAAAAATAATAAAAAGTTATTTAAAAAATAAAAAAAAATGCTAAAAAAATTTATTTAAAAAATGTATATAAAATTTATTTGAAATTTAAGAAAAATAGTATTAAAAATTTATTTAAAATATAAAAACGTGTATTAGATATTTATTAAAATATAAAAAAATTGTATAAATTTATTTAAAATATAAAAATTGTGCAATTTTGTTAAATATAAAAAATTATAAAAATTTATTTAAAATATAAAAAAAAATTATAAACAATTTTTTTAAATATAAAAAAATTATAAAATTTATTTAAAATATAAAAAATTTGCTTAACAATTTATTTAAAATATACAAAATTGTGTAAAAGATTTGTATAAAAAATTATTTAAAATATAAAAAAAATGTGCAAATTTATTTAACATATAAAAAATTGTATTAAATATTTATTAAAATATAAGAAAGCGTATACAATGTATTTAAAATATAAAAAATTGTATAATAAATTTATTTAAAATATAAAAAATTGTATAATAAATTTATTTAAAATATAAAAATTGTATAAAGTTATTTAAAATATTAAAAATTGTATAAATTTATTTAAAATATAAAAAATTGTATAAATTTGTTTAACACATAAAAAATTGTATTTAATATTTATTAAAATATGAAAAAAGTATAAAATTAATCTAAAATATAAAAAATTGTATAAAAATTTATTTAAAATATATAAAAAATTTACTTAAAAATTTATTTAAAATATAAAAAAATTACTTAAAAATTTATTTAAAATATACAAAATTGTGTGAAAGATTTGTATACAAAATTATTTAAAATATAAAAAATTGTATTTAAAATTAAAAAAACTGTATTAAAAATTTATTTAAAATTAAAAAAATTGTATTAAATATTTATTAAAATATAAATAATTGTATAAATTTATTTAAAATATAAAAATGGTATAACTTTTTTTAAATATAAAAAAAAATATAAAAATTTCTTTAAAATATAAAAAAATATATAAAAATTTATTTAAAATATAAAAAAATTATAAAAAAATTGTATAAAAATTTATTTAAAATATAAAAAAATTGTATAAAAATTTATTTAAAATATAAAAAAATTGTATAAAAATTTATTTAAAATATAAAAAAATTGTATAAAAATTTATTTAAAATATTAAAAAAATTGTATAAAAATTTATTTAAAATATAAAAAAATTGTATAAAAATTTATTTAAAATATTAAAAAAATGGTATAAAAATTTATTTAAAACATAAAAAAATTGTATAAAAATTTATTTAAAATATAAAAAAATTCTATAAAAATTTATTTAAAATATTAAAAAAATTGTATAAAAATTTATTTAAAATATAAAAAAATTGTATAAAAATTTATTTAAAATATTAAAAAAATTGTATAAAAATTTATTTAAAATATAAAAAAATTGTATAAAAATTTATTTAAAATATTAAAAAAATTGTATAAAAATTTATTTAAAATATTAAAGAAATTGTATAAAAATTTATTTAAAATATAAAAAAATTGTATAAAAATTTATTTAAAATATTAAAAAAATTGTATAAAAATTTATTTAAAATATAAAAAAATTGTATAAAAATTTATTTAAAATATTAAAAAAATTGTATAAAAATTTATTTAAAATATTAAAGAAATTGTATAAAAATTTATTTAAAATATAAAAAAATTGTATAAAAATTTATTTAAAATATAAAAAAATTGTATAAAAATTTATTTAAAATATAAAAAAATTGTATAAAAATTTATTTAAAATATTAAAAACATTGTATAAAAATTTATTTAAAATATAAAAAAATTGTATAAAAATTTATTTAAAATATAAAAAAATTGTATAAAAATTTATTTAAAATATAAAAAATTGTATAAATTTATGTAACTGTATTTTTTATATTTATCAAAATATAAAAAAGTGTATACAATTTATTTAAAATATAAAAATTGTATAAAAATTTATTTAAAATATAAAAATTGTATAAAAATTTATTTAAAATATAAAAAATTGAATAAAAATTTTTTTTAAATATAAAAAATTGAATAAAAATTTTTTTTAAATATAAAAAATTGAATAAAATTTTTTTTTAAATATAAAAAATTGAATAAAAATTTATTTAAAATTTAAAAAATTGTATTAAATATTTATTCAAATTTAAAAAAAATGTATTAAATTATTCAAATTTTAAAAAATGTATTAAATATTTATTAAAATATAAAAAATTGTATAAATTTATTTAAAATATAAAAAATTGTATAAATTTATTTAAAATATAAAAAATTGTATAAATTTATGTAACTGTATTTTTTATATTTATTAAAATATAAAAAAGTGTATACAATTTATTTAAAATATAAAAATTGTATAAAAATTTATTTAAAATAGAAAAATTGTATAAAAATTTATTTAAAATATAAAAAATTGTATAAAAATTTATTTAAAATATAAAAAATTGAATAAAAATTTATTTAAAATATAAAAAATTGTATAAATTTATGTAACTGTATTTTTTATATTTATTAAAATATAAAAAAGTGTATACAATTTATTTAAAATATAAAAATTGTATAAAAATTTATTTAAAATAGAAAAATTGTATAAAAATTTATTTAAAATAGAAAAATTGTATAAAAATTTATTTAAAATAGAAAAATTGTATAAAAATTTATTTAAAATATAAAAAATTGTATAAAAATTTATTTAAAATATAAAAAAATGAATAAAAATTTATTTAAAATATAAAAAATTGTATTAAAAATTTATTTAAAATTTAAAAAATTGTATTAAATATTTATTCAAATTTTAAAAAAATGTACTAAATATTTATTCAAATTTTAAAAAATGTATTAAATATTTATTAAAATATAAAAAATTGTATAAATTTATTTAAAATATAAAAAATTGTATAAATTTATTTAAAATATAAAAAATTTTCTTTAAAATATAAAAAAATTATAAAAATTTGTTTAAAATATAAAAAAATTATAAAGTTTATTTGAAATATAAAAAATTTGCTTAAAAATTTATTTAAAATATACAAAATTGTGTAAAAGATTTGTAAAAAAAATATTTAAAATATAAAAAATTATATAAATTTATTTAACATATAAATAATTGTATTAAATATTTATTAAAATATAAAAAAATGTATAAATTTATTTAAAACATAAAAAATTGTATTAAATATTTATTTAAAATATAAAAAAATGTATGAATTTATTTAAAATATAAAAAATTGATTATAAATTTATTTACAATAAAAAAATTGTATATAAATTTATTTACAATAAAAAATTGTATATAAATTTATTTAAAATATAAAAAATTGTCTAAAAATTATTTAAAATATAAAAAATTGCATTAAATATTTATTTAAAATATAAAATAATGTATTTATTTAAAATACAAAAAATTGTATTAAATATTTATTTAAAATATAAAAATTGTATAAAAATTTATTTAAAATTTAAAAAATTGTATAAAAAATGTAAAATGTAAAAAATTGTATAAAAATTTATTTAAAATATAAAAAATTGTATAAAAAATTTATTTAAAATATAAAAAATTGTATAAAATAGTTATTTAAAATATAAAAATGTGTAAATTTTTTATTTAAAATATAAAACTTTGTATAAAACTCTTTAAAATATAAGAATATGTATAAAAAATATGAGAAAAAATTTAAAAAATCTTAAATCTATAAAAAAAATTAAATGTAAAAAATTATAAAAATATGTTTAATATAATTATAATAATTTGCATAAATTTATTAAACAGAGAAATTTCTATAAATTTATAAAAATTTACATTTATACAAATTACAATTATACAAATATAAATTAAATTTATATTCTCACCCATTACCCTCGCCACTCACCACTTACCAAGAGAATCTCCTACCTAGTTCGTGGCCCCACCAGTGGCTGAGAGGTTCTGCTCTCGAAGCTGGTAGACGGGAGGTGCTGGGTTCGATCCCAATCGCGCCCGTCGGCCTAATCGTTTGGAGTTTTCGTGGTTTTCTTCGAACCTTGGATTTCCAAGCGTTAATACGGGTTATGTTCCCTTAGAAAGACCCCCACGAAGGGCACTCCCCCCCTGGGCCTATATCCCTCGTGCAGATAATTGGCCGTCATAAATACAACCAACCAACCCTACCTAGTTCGCCAGAGGCTAGGGTGCCTATACATGAACTTCGACACTTTTTTGAAAGTTAGTCTAATGTAGAAGATTCTATTTTTGCATAAATGGATAGGGTGGAATCCTATGCTTATAATTCTAAGATTGCATTCAAAGGAGCCATCAAAAATATTTGAAAAATATTATCAAAAATATTAAAAGTGATAAATAATGAAGCTTGTGAAAAATGTTTGATTTAATGAAAAAAAAAAAGTACCAGTATTATTAATTAAAGTTTATGCGTCCAATCATTCATTGTGGAGTTAAACTTTTTTATTTATCTTTTTTTTTTTTTTTTTTTTTTTTTTTTTCTGAGAGAATATATGTAATTCGAATTTTTGGATATTTCGAACTTTTCTCTGGTCTCTTCAACTTCGAATGATCCACGTTTAACTGTATATAGAATCGTCTCAGAATTTTGTCGCGTTCTTTCAAATTTTATGAAAATTGAATCAAAACTGAAAAAGATATGAATAAGTTTTCTTCATTCTATTCAATCCTATCTTATGTCATGATAGGTCATGATTCTAAGTTGCACGGGTGATGACGTGAAGTCCTCTTATTTCCGTAGGACTGCATTGAATCTATAGAATCATAACAAATTTTGTATTCATGCCTCTTTGAATAAGCGGTGCAACAGCTATTGCACCAAGATCTGAATATTGATGAAACTAGTTGTAGTGCGAATGCACCTCATTTGCCACGTTGGACGTAGCATTTTAGACTTGTTATCACTGTGCCATGTGACTTTATTCCTTGGTGCAAGTAAATTGGGTGTGACCTTATTACTCTCTAAAACTTCTGGCGATACTTTGTGGTTTTAAAAAAAAAAGTATGCAAGTATTTCTATTTAAAACCCTATTTAATAACATTTTATTTCTAAAGTATTTTAATAAAATGTTCAACGTACAGTAGAACTCCAATTATCCGAATCCATTGGGACCGGACCCCGTTCGGAAATTGGATTTTTCTCGAAAAAAGGGTCATTTTAATTAATTACTGTATGTATGTTGAAAATGGGATAAAGAAAAAAAATTATTTTTAAAGAAAAAGAGATTTTAATTAATTAAATGAAAAGGCAACACTTTAATATGTTAAACGTACGGACAAGTGCTGTACATTAGTTCAGTATGTACGTAAATGAAAGTGATTGCTTACTGAGCATCTCGGTCAAAGTAAGCTGTTTGACAGTTTTCATACGTTTTTGGGCAGCCATTTTCGGGCATTCGCTTGATAGTGAGAAGTTGCATGGGATCACAATGGGTCACACTAGGTATCGTCACACTGACTAATCAAACCGAACAACGACGGGTGGGCCGGGCCGGCCACCTGGTGACGGACGACAGCCAATAATCGAACTGCACTATCATCCCAATAATGTTCGCCCTGAGCTTACACTATAGCTTCGCGGAGGGAAGGACAATAGCGTGGGTATACAGAATTATTTTGCGAATCGCAGTACGTTTCCGTCTTATTTTTTTTTTCTGAAATTCTGAAAGTGATTCGGATAATCAGCGATTCAGATAGTCGGCGTTCGTATAATTGGAGTTCTGCTGTAATTACAAATAATGCATCAAAATATCAAAATATAAATATGTTAGGTAATCGTTTATTCTAGCTTTTCCGTGATGTCGTTTCCCAAGACGGGTTGATTCTATTGCTATTTGTGTAATTTTATGCTAAATTCAGGAGTTTCTTAGAACGATAAAATCCATAACAGGAAGAGTCGGTGTCACTCCTCCTTTTTTCAAAAATAAATTAGTTAAATAATAAACTACAGTTTGACATTTTTGTGGCATTAACAAGCTTTAATCTGTAATAGTTAACTATAATTAATTAAATTTAAGTATAACTTTAACTATATTAATTAGAGTTAATGAATTAGTTAAATAATAATAAACTAGTTTGACATTTTTGGAGCACTAACAAACTTAAATAGTTATACTTAAACTTAATTATAGTTAAAGTTAACTTTAACTATATTAGTTAGGCTTAATAAATTAGTTAAATAATTATAAATTTGTTTGACATTTTTGTGGCGCTAACAAACTTGAATCTTAATTATAAATAAGTATAACTTTAACTATATTAGTTAGACTTTTGTGGAACTGTTTTGTGTTTAAAATTTTTGTGGCACTAACAAAACTTTCTTCTATATAAATCAAATCGTCTGCAACCAAAATTAAATGATAATCTGTTCCTTCTTGAGATGGAGCTAGAGCCTCATTCGTGAAAATTAAAGCATAAAAGCGACACCTGTTGGGTGGTATACACACAAGCCCAATAAGTATTTGTTTATGTCAAGGTCTAACAGAATAGAAAGTTTCATGGTAACTGAATCTAAAGTTTGATTAAAATCCGTGTATTAGTTCTTGAGATATAGCTATCGTGAAAAACGCTGCCTAGCAGCGCCATCTGTTGAGCAATCTGCACCAAATTAGATCAAGGCATAACTGAGTCTGAAGTTTGATGAAAATGTGTGCATTAGTCCTTGAGATATAGCAATTGCGGAAATTATGAACAATGCATCCTAGCAGCGCCACCTATAGGGCAATTTACACCAAAAAGTAATCGGTGCCCATTTATATCAGGGGCTAAGTTCTGAAATTTTATTAAATTATGTGCATTAGTTCTTGAGACAGAGTGCAATTTTTCAAGAATCGGATACTTTCTTCTTGTAAAGATAGAAGAAAGTAAAAAAAGATTGTCAGAATTACGCTAAATTTTGAACTCTAAACATTTTATTCTACAAGAGACTTTTATCTTACTTTGAATACGTCTGGATAGACAAATGCACAGACAATATCAATGACAACTTAATATCAATGAACGAAATGAACAACCAAAGATACAAAATAAATACAAATAATGTCGAAGGTGATGTATGAATATAAGTTATATTTGAGCATTTAAAAAAAAAAAAATCGAATTTAGCAATTTTTTTAAGTATGTTAATTCCTATGAAAGTTTCTTCAAAAATTTTTCTAATAAGTAAATTTAAAAAAGGTCTAAGGCTCAAATGGAAAAGTATATTGGTGTATAGTGGCTTATTATTATACGTGCTTTGCTTAAAGCTTTTCTTTTAGCAGTACAGAATTAGGCAATTTAATTAGGTTCTACTTCTTTGTGTTGAAATTTTCTATTTTTTTTAATTTTCTGCATTCCTCAAGTGTGTAGATCCATAAAGTGGTTTGCCATATTCAAATTCCTTATAAAACTTTTTGCTTGTTTTGAACGTAACGTTATGGTGAAACATTAAACTTGTTTTTTGCGAAACCCAGTTTCTGTTATTCAAACTGGGCGACCCTGTTTCTAGAAACTATTCGACCGACATCTTTCATTAAAAAAAAAAAAAAAAAAAAAAAAAAAAAAAAAAGATCGTTTTTTTTAAAAATTATACCACAGAAAAGTATAATTTTCATCGATTATTCTTCCGAGCTTGTAAGAGGTGAAAAAGTGAACTTTTTTGTTCATATGACCGCTAATTTGTCAAAAATTAGTTTTTATTTTAAACTAAATGTCAGTATAGGCTCCATAGAATTAAATGCTTTTTCATAATGGGGCGACCCAATGTTTTTCAGATGTATGTGACCGGTGAAAAAGGGTTGCCGATTGGAAGTTCACGGCGCGCACGCACAGGTATTCTCCGTCGAGCTTACCACAGAAAAGTATAATTTTCATTGATTATAATGAAGAGATGGATTTTTTTTTTTTTTTTTTTTTTTTTTTTTAACTGGAATAAATTATAATCAAGACTGGAGTAGCACAGTTGAAGGTTATTCCAACAGGGCGAAAAATGTCCAGAAAAGGGATCGTAAGCATTGGCACGGCAAGTAAGCTAAGATATCCAGGTACTTACAGTATTTTAATAAAAAGCCGAGGAAGTTCACCCAAATGCACGTTGTTTTTAAAAAAAGAAACATTCATTTTTTGCAATCTATCGCAGCAAAGGCAGAGTTATGATTGAGTTGACACACGTTGTTTTAAGCAGTAGAGATGAGGTTGCAATGTTGACAAAAACTAAAACTTAAACATCAACGTTTTTTTATAAAATAGCCTATCTCCCACTTGCCTCGTGGGTCTAGTTCACCCCAGCTTACCTTACATAACTTCATACATTTTTCGATGGCTCAATGGCAAGACGCGGACAGACAGACATTTTGTATAAATATGTTTTGGGGGATCTCTGACCCCTAAAATGTATAAGTCCGTCGAAAACCGCGAGTCGAAAAAAATGTCCCAGTTGTCATAAATCTCTTTAGCAACTTTGAAAAGTGTGTCGTGCGTTTATGGAAATGGGATGTAACTATGAATTCAATAATTGTACTTGAAATATAAAACCTATTTTGAACCAATACTTTCAATGCTTCTAGAAATCTTTCTCGTTAACCCTTAACTGCTGTTAGCCGTCTTACGTACCCCTTTTTTTTTCATTTTTCATAGTTTAACTTTTAATTTTCAGTTTCACTATAGATACTGGTTAAATTTTGTTTCTTTTGGACCCTAGTACCATCGCTAGAGACTTCTGAATCGGTGGATTTTAAGTATAACAGCTTTGTACATGAAGTGAAGTACAGAGATAGGATTTTATGAGTTAACTAGATAGTGCCCGTCAAGATTTCTAACGGTAAATGACTTGAATGTTTCATCAGAAAAGCTCTTGAATTTTTAATTAGTTGCTTTTAAATTAATTATTGAATGATGAATTACGTGATGAATTTCCATATTGCATAAGTGATTCCTATTTCTTTAAGGCGATAGATGGTGCTAACGTATTCAATGAAGTGAAAGAATTTTAAGTTTATAATTTGCAACCGTATTTGTAATTTGTAAATGTTTGTTTTTTATCAGAAATTTACCTAAAAATGCCGGGTAACGAATTTATTTTTACTTACTACGGCCTTTTTTGAAAAAATAACAATATTTATTTTCATTTTTTTTTTCTTTTTCAAACACGACGATTAAAAGTTGCCATGAATTTTATTTTTATCTGTCTCATTCTCTAAAAACCTAAATTTGAAACTTGATGCAGCTGACGATTTATAATATATATTTTTTATTACTTTAATTTTATTTTACATGTTTACACATTTTTTAAATATTAAACCTGGATATCAAGGTAATTTCTTTTATAGCTCTTATACGAATATTTTTCTTTCTTTCCGTTTTATTTTTTACGGAAAAGAATAAAAAATTTTTCTTTCTGACACACACATATATTATATATATATATATTCTTGATAATGGTCAGAAAATATTTCGAAAATTGTATATCAGCTGAATTTATTTAATTGATAATTACATGCAAAGTATTTTAGCTTAATATTTTAAATATAAATCATTATTTTTTCAAAATATTATTGAGTGTTAAATTTTATTTAATTATAAAGCATTCAAATAATAAAATTAAAATCCCAAAACTTCTCTTCCTAATAAAATATGTCATTACAGAAATGAATTATCGACAAAAATATTGCATTTTGCCAGGCTTGGGTTCGAACCTGCACCCGCTACAAAAATTCTGAGCTTTAGACTGTTGCGTTAACCCACTACGCTAGCGGGAACTCATTGCCGTTCCTTCTAAATTGAAGAGGTTCAAAACACAGTTGACGCATTTGAGTCTCGAATTTGAGATTTGATATTACAGAAATAGTTTTTCGTTTTAATATTTGATACCTTACTTTTTCAAAGACGCAGCTACAACTTAACATGCTAGTTTCCCAATCTATAAGACGGATATAACTTTTAGCCTCAGATCACTGTGTTTATCTCCTGTATGTAATATGACCAAAACAATATGGCACTCACGAAATAAAACGTATCTAACTCTTAATATTGACACAGTAAATTTTTGAATTTTTAATAATGCTGAAAGAGCCAAATAATATTAACTTTGTTAAAGAAAGAAAAGCTAGTTTACAGTAAGATCGAATAGCAGACGAACTTAAAACAATTTCTACCTGTGATGTGATAGTTCAACTGAGCGAGCATCTTTGCGCATGTGCAGCACGTCGCTCCAAAGGCAGACTTGCACTTATATACTGCGCATGCGCCACTGTAGAATTTTAATTTAAAATTAAGGCTTATTAATAAAATATTTGAACAAATAAATGTACAATAACAAATGTCTTTTATTTAAAAAAAGATTGGTGTAATTTCATGCAGTAGTTCCTTCTCACGGACTGTCGAAAGAAAACGCATAGCGTTTTAAATATATAGATGTAGTCTCTTATTCATCTTTAGATTAAGCGATCTCACAGTCGTTATGCGATAATTTTTTTCGCAGCTGTTAAGGGTTAAAAATATTAAATATTTAAAAATAAATGCATTCTAAATGCTTTCTAAATGTATAAATGTTTTAGACATCCTTTTAGCAGTCTGAATAAAAGTTAAAAACAATTATCTTTGATTTACCGTTCTGAAAACATATACTAAAAATTGCTATGAGATTTCGACCGATAGAAAAAATTGACCGGCCAATGATACTTTACGTACAACTAATAAATAGTATGGTTAATTTCAACACCACATTCCAGCAAAACTGTTTAATATTTGGCACTTGTTGCCAGTAATTTTGTTTATGTTTTTACCAGAGCGACGCCGGCGGAAAGACCGTGATTAACTGACAAAAACCTATCGCATAATCCTTTTTGTGTGTTTGGCTGTTGCTAAAATGAATTGATACTGAGTCTGTATCTCTATAAATATAGCAATGTAAATGGCACAGTGCGATTGAACATGCAAGCTACATCAATCGTTCGGAAACGCTGATAAATCTCGAGAGTATTGGCACACATACAAATAGAACAGAAATTGAGCACTCGCAATTTGGGGGGGGGGGGGAGAAGAAAGAAAACACTTTCATCAATCCAAATTACAATTTTCCTAACTTATGTTCATTTTCCTCTGATGTTTGAGATTTAACTGCTAAAAAACATAGAGAAACCCAAATCCTTCCACGAAAATATTTCATTTAGAAAAATAATGTGTGGGCTATTTAAATGATTGAGTTCACATGTTTTAAGCTTAAAATAATTAATATTTATGAGATGAAAAATATAAAGGGCCATGACTAAATCGAAAAGTAAATTTATAATTATAGAAAAATTACTTTATTTATTGTTATTTTTAATTAAACATTAAAATGTATATAAAAACACACAATTTTTTCGAAGAGGTGGGGGGGGGGGGGGGTCGCCAACATCTGTTTTGGCCTTTCAAGTTTTATGAATTAATTGTTTACAGTGGTTGCAAAAATAGAGATTCAAACACATTATCCCCATATCTCCAGTTTTCACGTATAAGTATGGTTTATGTAACAAATATTGTAAAAGGAATTTTTATCAAGATATTAAGACTTTAAGATTAAATTTTTAGTATGAAAATACCCATAAAAATACATAAATTTTGTTTCAAATTAAATCCCAATCAATTCTGCATACAAAATAATTAGTTATTATTCACACGACAAGTGTTTTCTAATAAACAGACGTTTATTAAAAGTCATTTTAATGAGAGAAAACATAACAAATTAAAAAGGAAGGAAGGTGTGACAAGCTAGAAATTACAAAATAATTAGGCTTGTAACTAAGACTTTTGGCTGAACATTTTTGAGCATGATTAGTACCCAAAGAACCCAGTCTGACATAAGTTTCAGCTGTCTGGTGCCAATACTTCCGAGTAAATAAAATTCAGAAGTTTTAACGAAATTTTTGAATAGCAAGAAAGGTAATGTTGCAAATAGCTATTACCAAAATGTAAAATTTAAACAATAATATTTGTATTGTACTATAGACAAAATTTCATCAGTTTTCAGTGATAAATTCCCGAGTAATAATGATTTTAAAGTTTTTTTTATTAATTTGTTTAAATCAAAAGAACTAATTAAAATTGCCACTTGAAAATATAATAGTTGAGGTAGAAAAATATGTCGCATAGGACATTAAAATTTCAAACTGAATTGGCCGTATAGCTTCCAAATTATAAGGAGAAATGTGTTGGCCCCAACAGAACTGTCTAGCTCTGGCACATATTAAAATGAAGCTATTTTTACATATTTATAAAGAATATAATTAAACAATGAAAACTTTATTAATTAATAACTTTTGAGATAATTCACCGATTCACACCATTCAAGCACCAATTTTTAGCAAATTACGAGAGACAGGGAATGATATAAGTCTCGATACGATTTAGTGATTTTTACCACTTTAAATTACTGCTGTTTTTGAAATGAAACAGAAGTACAATAATATCGTTTTGTTTTGAAACTTGTACACAGGATTGTTTGCAATACGATACTGGGATTTAATAGTTAATTTATTTTAAAGAAGTTAAAAATAAAAGATATTCTGAACACAAAAAATAGAGCTAGTACTAATAAAATATAAGTAGTTAATTTGAAAATAAAACTTACCTTCAAAAGAATGTTCTATTAGTTCATTAAACAACACGTACATACGTTACATTTTAATTCTAAACAACCAGATACAAGTTTCCAATGCTCAGCATTGGCGCCAGCCCCGGGTCGTTACGTCACATATGTGGGGGAATGAAATCGTGTCTGGCTTGATAGTCTTGAGAAGGCTTTGCCCAGCCCGAGTCTCGTAGATTTAAACTGGCGCGACCCAAGGTTATTAGACATAATGGTTGGCTCGTCACTAAGGACGCTGCTCCGCCCACTCTCGTTGCTATGAGGGGTCATACGTCACAAGAATCCCAGAAGGACATTTCCCTATCTGCCGTAGAATAAAATAAGAGTTTCAATTTATTAAAAATTGTACAAACTTTCATTTTTCAAATGCTAACACCCACATTTGATAGTTTATTTTACTTGGGTAAAATAACTAGGTAAAGCATGTAGTTTATACATTTTTTCTTAAATCTTCATTGAGTTCTGGGTTCAAAGTTTGAGGATGCGAAAGTTAAACTTACGTGGCAAATTTTAATTTATAGCTTCCCAAAAAATCATCCGATTGATTTTTTTTCCCTTTTTATTATGATGCAATGAGTGGGCCTAGACATAATCTAGGCATTTCTTTTATTCAAAAACACATATTTATAAAAATTATTATAAGTGCATATTTAAACATATTAAGGTATCCAACTCGGGCTTACCAGATTAGTCCATAGGTAAAAATCATATTTTAAATTGAAAATTCTAAATAGATCTTTTACATTTAAAAAATATATATATGTATATGTATATTGCCCACTGACAACACCAAAAAGCATTTTTATATTAAAAATATCAGGCGGTCGCCCCTCCCCCCTCGATCCGCCATTGCAGTAAAGCTACACTATACTGTAACGTAATACAACGCCGAGTTATCGCAAATGATATCTATAAACTGACTTTAAAAATATTTGCAATCATTAATCCCAAGAGAAGACACACTATTGGTACTGCGTAGCAGGTGGTTAAAATATTTTGGATATTCCTTGTAAAAATCTTTTAATCTGTATATAAATAGCTTCTAAATTCTCATAGGTAGCATTACCTTTCATCCAAAAGAAAAGGGACACAAAAAAAACACGACACAGAAGACGCTAGATTTGCATTTTTTTTGCTGTGACATAAAACTAGAGCACTTAGCACTGTAAAAGAGTTAACGGGTTACTTCACACACGCGTAAACACCCGTTCGTTCATGTTAATCCTATAAAAGATTTTTTTTTTTTTTTTTTTAAAGAGCTTGCATTTCAATATTTTTAAATGCGTTTTTTTTTTTGCATTAGGTAGCTCAGTTCAATTTGTACAAAAGCTGCTTTAAAGTTTTTCGATTTTTTTGCATTTTTTTTTTTTTAAATGAGAATACTGGCACTTTCGATATCGGTTCTGAAATTAAAAGTACCCTATTTAAAAAAAATATATATATATACATGTAAACAAAAAAGAATAAGTTGGAAATTACACGTCAAACATAGCCAATGAGGTACATTCGTACTCTAACTAGTTTTATAAATATTTTTTTGCATCGCATAATACTGTACTGAATGTCTATTTCAAGTGCACTTCAATGAAGTGCCTATCCATTTCATTCTGTTCGAAAGGCCGTCCCATCCTTCAAATGCACTGGAAATATTTTTTGCCGTCCTGTCACGGAAAACTTTTTAATGTCCCTGTCATTCACCTCGACATCCGATTTTCATACAATTTTGAAAGGACTCGACCCCATTTTGCAACCATTCTATATATTTAAAATTTCAGACTTTTCGGTTGGTTCATTTTTGATCTGTTCTATGCGGGCGGACCGACTACTATGGGTGTTACGTATTTATATAATTACGAACGCACCTAAAAACGTATAACAGATAGGTGGAATTAAGTAAATTGATTCCCCCCCCCCACCCCGATCTTTTGCCCAACTTCTGTGGGGGCAAAAGGACACACAAGTAGGGGGAGATGAGTTCAGCAGGAGGACTGAGGACGCGTGACCTCTTCCCAGATCTTGCTAGAGCCAAATAAGAGTCGGTATGACGTTCTCTGGGATTATAAGGAATTTTAAAGGGGTTTTTTTTCTTGCGGAAATATCGGGGAATGGTTCTAAAGCACGATTGGGAATTGGAAATTGGATAAGAGGTGAATGGAAATGTTTTTGGGGAAAAGATTTTAGAATTTTTTCTTTTCAAATGTTGAATGATTCATTAAAAGATATTGGTTTTTATTTATATTTTTCCTACTGTTCATTCAATTTGAATTGTTCAAACGCATTATCATTTTAAAGAAGTAAAATATTTATTTTCTATTGAAAAAAAAATATGTTCATAGTTATATTACACCTTACTCTTTTCTGAGGATATCAATAGGTCGTAGTGCTCAGATAAAGAAATAAATGAGAAATAATTAATCTTAAAAATGTCTATACAGTGGAATTTATAGTAATGATAGAGAAGAACAGTTAATCTGGAATAGGCATTCAATACAAAACACCCTAACTAGACGTAGAGGGAAAAAATCATTCATTTAGAAAAGGCTCTTTTAACGTGGAATCTCTCCGAACCCATTTACAGGTGAGAGACAGGTTGAGCACATGATTTAGAAGATAAATAAGAAATTAATTCATGAGTTTAAATATTAGCATGCATAACTTTAAAATGTGACTTATTCTGTAAACAATAAACATTTTACCGCTAAATATATTTCACGAAGCAAAAATGTAATATTCACGCTTGACAGAGCAAATGGACCCACAACTTTACCAAAAGTTCACCATCTCATTATTTCAATTATGATCTTTATATAATTATCTTATTAGAAAATAGAATCCTCATACTCATGTCATCAAACTGTAGATTGTTTAAAGTCCAATAACTCTGCCATTATCTCAATGATATGAAAATATTGCAATTCATGGAAAAACGAGGACAGATACTTTTTTCATCGCTATGAACCCTCCAGCCCCGCGCGACTTTTCCACAAATTCACTGCTTTCTAAGTATAAGTGCATAAGTGGAATGCTTCTGTAATACGGACTCACTCACGTCGTCCTTTAATCCTTTACGCGCCGACGGTGCTTTAAAGTACCCTTAAAATAACTCGTTATAAAGTTCATTTTATACATCGATGAGTAGTAATACGGTTTAGAATGAGTTATAGAAACATTATCATATTCCAAAAGCATTATTCGTTGAACAAAGCAAAAATATTTTTACAAGGATGATTTCTTTTCCATTGACATCTCTTCAGCTTTCTTGATGTTGAAAGATTGTGAGTGAAATCCTCCATTTGGAGTTGTTCTTACATTTCTATTTGTACATTTCCTAATTCTATAAAATACTAAAAAATGATTTCAAATAAAAGATTTGAGTGAAATTATAAATAGTGCACAAAATCCCTATAAATACAAGTTTAATTGAGAAAATCTTTCTTAAAATTTGTCAAATGATTGCATATCTAATGTAGTTTCAAAAATTCCCCAAAAATGCTTTAGAAGATGAATTCATAATTTAGGACATAAGAGTTAATGGCTCAAACGGGCACCTGACGTGGCGTCTTATACGTAAAAGGGCGTGAATTTAGTTACTTAATCACATGTGAAAAATGGGAATAAATAGTCGTCTGAAAACGTCTGGTGCAAAATATATGGGATACGAAGAACAGGTGTGTTGTATGTATTCTTCAATCCTGATCTATTCTTCTAAGCATGGATAGAAAACTTCATTAATATGGAATCTAAAAATTCTATATCCATTCCTTAACGGATTAGAACAATTTCATGTTCCATTTTGAACGATTTTGTAACTCGATCCTTTAAACATTTCTCGCTTCATAGTCATCCATTGGCAGCGAAGGAAACAAGGTGCTTGACGAATCTGCCTGTACAGGGTGATTCTAAAGTCACTCTACACTTTGTGATTAAACAGATTTTATTACACAATATACAATGGTACTGAAACTTATGTTTCAATACATGTCGAGACACAATCCCCAGACTGAAAAACTTCCTCAAACATCATCTCAGTAGTTGTGGTGAGAATCCGCTGTGTTACATGTTCAGTACTGCGGATCGCCCCCTGATAAACCTTTGATTTGATAAATCCCCCAGGCAAAAAAAAAATCTAAGGTTGCGTATAAACGCTTGGTTTGCCATCCTTCTACAATTTTTCAGGAAATCTTTTGTTCTGCACCCTTCTGCGGTCTATTCACAAAAGGATGAGGGGAATCAGCAATGGCTCAGGAGATAAGGAGCTCAACTGTACTGGACGGAAAGGTTCCTCTTTTGCAGGACATCAGTTCCTTTCCTTTTTAAAGTAATTAAAGATCAAAAACGCCGCTTGGCCGCAAGAAAAGACGCCAACACTACAACAGTTAGAATGGTCTATTCGTACCTTAAGGTTGCATTTAGAGAGGAATCCCTCTCATTCTAAGGAATAAAAATGTAGTACATTGGCCTTTATTTGCCAACCCTACTTGTGATTTTTAATATAAGGACAGGAGATTAAACAAAGCAAAGGCGATAAGATCAAACTGGAAGAAAGTTTTTCCCTCCTGCTAGATGCCCGTCATTTTCCTTGTAAAGCTATTAAAGATGAATAGCTCTGCCTGACCAGCACAAGGAGACCGCACACCAGAACAAAGAGACTGCGAATTGAATGATACATCTATCTGGACCATAAGGGTGTCAGGTCAGGAGAGCGGGGACCCCGCATCCTTGTTGAGGCGCGACCGGTAAAAGCCCGATTCAGATAATCCCGAACAATAAGGGTAAAATGGGGTGCTGCCCCATCCTGTTGGAAAACAACAGACAACTACCAGTATGCCGGAATTTATTGACTAGTGTCTTTATAGCTAACCTTGTGGTGCCTGGTTTCCTTAATCTACGTCTACCCGCACCTGTTCATACGTCATTCCACGAAGACGAGCAGAAACAGCGATTCGTTCTTCTTTGGTTAGCACTCTGTCGTATTACCTGGGGAAAAAATATTCAGTAAGTTTATCATTTGAAATGTAGAGTGATTTTAGAAACCCCTCTATTTTAATAGAGGGGTTTCTAAAATCACTAATAAATACCTAATAATGTAGATAAAATGCTCCTTTCAACAGGGATTATTTTTTTTTTCGTCACACTTTTTCAATTAAAATTCAAATAGTGTTACAAGACTGAAATAAATTTAAAAAGAAAAAATACTAAATGGAATTTTTTAAAATTTTGTGTGAAATATATTATTTGTAAAATTTATAGTCTACTTATAGACCAAGTGAATCTAATATATTTATTGAATGATATAGAAAATATTTTTGAAAACGATTAAGATAAAAGATATTTTTTATTTATAAAATTATATATTAATATATTTTCGAGAGATTCTCATGGATGCAGTAATGTTAAGGAAATAGAAATTGGGTTTGAATTATTTCTTAAAAGATTTATAGTTTTCATTAAAGATCGATCGAAGCAGGTTTTTAAGACCGAATCCGAATTTCAGTAATATTCCTATTTTCAGCCGAAAACGAAAATGTCCAATTTTTTTAAAGTAATTAATTTATACATAAATATAGAGAATTATTAATTATACGTGTCATTATACAAGCAGCCCGAGTTAAGCGCTCTATACCTCTGACCAAAACTTTTTATTTTCATATAAAATAAAATGCAATTCTTTTATCTATGACATAGAAGGATTTTCTAATTATATTAATTTCATCTCATTAAAAAATGTTTTAGATATACATACCTCGATTTATCTTTTTTAATGATTTTTCTAATTGATCATCTGATGTATTAAAACTTTCTCAAAGAGTATTCGAAACGCTTCTGCGGGTTTCAAACTAAAAAAATTCTATTACTGTTAAGTCTATACCTTTTTTAATGAGCACGTGAAAAGCGTCTTCAAAGTTGTCCTATAGGCATTGCTTTCTTTATAATTTGAACTCACACCTTCAATCAGTCATGATTGATCATTATAAACAGTTAATTTCACAGCAATCAATAAATAGTGTCTCACTTGAGCTGATATAGCTTAAATCAAAGGGGAATTTTGAAAATTTCTGAAGGAAGAAACGAGATTTTTGGAATACAAATAGTTTCGGTCCAGCCGAATCTTCGGTAGTATTTTCGCCGAAAACGAGAGCGAAAACTCATTTCGGGTATTTTTCATACACAAGTTTCAAATCTCTCATAAGTATTACTTTTTAAAGAAAATATATGTTTACAAAATTAAGAATTTTCTCGAATACTGGAAGGAAAAACAACGTTTAACAATGTAATTGAAAATTCATTTTACCTACAAATAATTATACTTAGCATGTACAATCGCGAAAATAAATTAATAAAATTGGTTTGATAAACATTTTTTTCAGCCTTTAGAATATTTAAATTACTTAGTAGGATTAACATGGTAGAAGATAAAGAATTAAATATTACGTTAGAACTAAAAAATATTCATATAATAGTTTTCTTGTCTTATATGTGAATTATCTGATAAAAATAGGGCAGAGTTATGAAAACGCAGAGTTTAAGATCTTAGGTGTGGCGTGTAGTATAAGGCACATTTATCAAACAATTCAATTTAAAAATAACAGTTTGAGTTTAAAACTTAAATAAGGAAATATATATGTACCTCCAGCCTTTGCTGGGAACTTGGCTGTATTAACGTATTACTAACATAACTGCTATATAATTACAGCAAAGAGTAAGCTTAAACTCTTCAGTTCAATCATCCTTCCATCACAATCTATGGAGTTGTTTCACACAAGATATACTTACTCAGTACATCAAACTGGAATAAAAATATGCATACAGTTACAGTTAAAAGAGTACTTTTACGATCGAAATGGAGAAAGGAAAACCGATTCGGAACGATATAACTTCCGAACAAACCACACGACAAACTGAGGGGGACAAAACTTTGTCCAGCATTATCGCATACCATCTACTAGGAGAAAATTTGATTTAATTAAAAAATAAAGATCAAAACATATTTTTAACCAGTGAGCGAAATATATTTGAATTATTTCGGATAGTTCAGTCTATTCATAGAATGAAGTGACACACTCTATGAAAGAAATCATTAAGATTGAAAAATATTTGCAATACTCAACGCTTTGTGGAATGTAATATGAATTATAAAAGGGAAAAACATAACCTGTCATATTCTACATTGTCAAAATGTTACATTTATTTCGTTATGGAACACTATGTATCGTTCATAAAGTCTGCATGTACTTTCTAAGTAATGCGTTCTCAATTTTGAAAAAAAAAAAAAAAAAAAACCCTTCTAAAGGTAATCTATTTTAAGAAAATATCAACGCAAATATCTTATTTAATTTGAATGAATCATTCAACCTGACTTAGGTTGGTTCGAACAGGTAAAGGCTTATACGAAAACAGGAGGGGTATGAAACTGTAGTAGCAATCTACCCTATTAAAATCCGTGTAACCTCAACAACTCGGAGACCGCTGGGCGCAAGGCTACGAAATTTGCCACACGGGCTGCTGGCAGGACACCTATGAACGATTCGGTTAGAAAATTCGAAAATTTTAATTGTTTTTTATTTTATGTTTTTGACGAATATTTGCTTTTTTTTTATGTTCAACCCGTCATCGCGCGAGTTCTAACCCGTTGTAAATGTTGATTGCAATGTAAGATATACATATTACATACGTCATGCTGCAATAGTAAGAAGCTGCAGCGGGTATTACGATCATTCTTTTACCTCGCATGCAAATAATTAGATTTTATTTAATTGCGATTTTTAATTTTTTTTTAAAATAAAACATGTTATCACAAACATCAACAAAATTTTTTATTCTATTGATTCCCTTATTCCAAAGATATTTTCTCGTCTGCTGCCATAGCAACATGATAAATCAAATTTCATAAAAAAAAAAAATTGCACAGTAGTAGAAACATATTTTTCTGAGAATAGTTTTAGAATTAAATTCATGAACTCCCGTACGTAGAACGGGTTAAACAGCTACTTAGCAAATAATTCCCGATATGTTGTTTCAATTAACCCTTTATCTAGTGGCGGTACTTATAAGTACCCTTAAAATAACTTGTTATAGAGTTCATTTAATACATCGGTGAGTTGTAATACAGTATAGAATGAGTTATAGATACATTACTTTATCTTGTTCCAAAAACATTATGGGTTACACAAAACAAAAATATTTTTAAAAGGATGATTTCTTTTGTCTTTGCCTCTTTTCAGCTTTCTTGGCGTTAGGGGGGGGGGGGTGAGGAATATTTCCATTCGGAAATATTTATGTTATAAGAAATATTGATACATTTCCTAATTCTACAAAATACAAAGAAAATATTTAAAATACTAGATTCGTTATCAATGAGTGCGCAAAATCCCTATCCATTGAAATTGAATGAATCCTTCTAAAATGTATTCTGTCAATCTTCTAATGTAGTTTAAACAATTCACGAAAAATGCTTTAGAAGATAAAATTTTCATGAATTCCTAATTCGGTAGATAAAGGGTTAAAATGCGAGGTCAGTCTGAAAACTATCTGACCTTGATTTTTCCCGCGTGCCATATGGGTTCTAAGTAACCCTGTGCCCATTGGAAGGAGACAGCTTATACTTTGTGCATGCTTGAACTTCCCCCCCCCCCCCCCCCTCATTCCCGTAAGCCAGTCCTTGCCTGCTGGCCGCCGAATGAGGTACTGTCGAACGTGTTCGTTGTATTTTGATGTCTCTCAAGATGACTGAACGGGTTGAGCTGCATCCAATTGTGTCAAAGCTGGGTGATTTTCAAAGCAAACCAATTCGTAAGATTCCTCGGGTGTCGTATGATTCATCCATGCTCCAGTTCATTCATCGCACTTGAATCCAACTTTCTTGTCGAAATATAGAATTCCAGCCGTTTGCCAACCTCCCTACTCTCCAGAAATGACTCCTGGTTGCTTCCGAAATGGAAGTCGCCATGGAAACGTTGGCGTTGTGACAGATGAGATGCTGAACGCGACGGCAGAGTTGAACACCATTCCAAAATGAGCCTCGCAGAAGTGTTTTCGGCAGGGGAAGGAACGGTGGCCAAAGTGTGTGGGGGCGCCTACAATGAATGGGATTAGGGTCGTAATCCCGTCAGGGATATATATATATTTGTCGGCCGAAGGTCGGATACTTTTCAGACAGGCCACGTGTCTATAAATTGTTTATATTCCTATGCTTTTTAGAAGATAACAAGCAAGTTTTAAAACGCTGTAGTAGATCCTATTTCAAAGATATGACTTATCCAAATTTCTTTCTTTTGAGTAAAGTTGAATTAAAATAATTTCATCTATAATTAGAAATAGTTTCGTCCGATAGGAATACATTATTCGGAAGATCTGTAGTATATTTTTTACTTGAACAACATTGACTTGTTTTAGAATATGGAATCCCGTTTAAATCTTGCATTGAAATGCAATTTTTCAAAAATGGTTGTGCTTACAAGTTTCAAAGGATGCGTGAGAAGCATTATTCCCATAAAATGATATAAACACATATAATTTATAATTGTATAAATATATACTTTACTAATTCTATATTTGATTAAAATATGAATTCCGTATTTTACTAAATAAGGTAAAAGGAAAAAAAAATAGCAATTATCTACTCATAGTCTCTTCTTTGACACATCTTTTAATATTTTTCATAGCCTTTTGATGAATTCCTGTCCATAAAGTATAATAGAGTTGAATTATTTCAGGTGACTCTGCCTATAGTTGAAATACACAGTATATAAGATATAAAATCTTTTAGTTGATATTGTAAACGCTTAACGTGTTCTATATCTGAGATATTTTCTGTGGTACTGCAGAATAATCTTAAATGCTATATATATAATGTTCTTTAAACACCTTACCTTTATATAACCTACCTAAATGTATATTATTTTCACTATGTTAGAGTTAATACAAGGGCAGTCCAAAAGTTTACGGAATTTCGTTATAACTCTTTGATACCAATATATAATTAGTTTACTACCATGACATTTTGTAACAAACTGCTAACGTTCCTTTTGTACGTGCAAGTTTTGAAAAGACTGAGGGAGGCAATCCGAAGAAAACGTCCCGCCCAATGGCAAAAACGATTGTCACTGCATCATGACAATGCACGTTCCCACACATCGATTATTGTGCAGGCATGGCTCGCAAAAAAAAAGAGCATTCCACGCCTTTACGAACCTTACTACTCAAATGATTCAGCACTATCCGATTTCTGGCTCTTCCCCAGGATCAAAATGGGCCTCAAAATAAACCGTTTTGACATACTTAGAAGACATAAAAACCAACAAGAAGGCTGAACTTGAGAAAATGCCGAAACAGGAGTTACATCGTTGTTTCCATCAATGGCAAGAGTGGTGGAGTAAGTGTCTGTGTTCTGACGGAGCCTACTTTGAAGCCTGTTAAGGAAATGAGTACCTATAGTGTGGTTAGAGTTACAACGGAATTCCGGGAACTTCTTGATTTCCCTTCGTAAAACAAAGTTTTATATAGTTTAATGCACTTTTTAATGCACCTTTCTCAGTAGTGCGGATTTTCAATCATTTGCAGAATTTATTCAGAGTGGTCACTCAGAGGAGTGCATCCCATAGAAGTTAAGATTGCAAGTCTCCCCCGCCGGTTTCAAAAACTCGAACATTCACTCACACTTTATCGTGGATACGTTAACCGCCTGGCTGCGCGGGTCCCGTTGTTTACTTATATGAATATTGAAGTAATCTTCCACATCGGTATTTTATGGTATGCTTTACTCTTAGAGGAACTTGATATCCTTTAAACTGTCCTGGGTTATATACACTATAGGGCCATGAATGGCTGGACACTTTCAAGTTTAGCCATTTTGTTGACCATTTAAAAATATCCTCCTGGGATTCTTCTGGAACTGCAGCATTATAAAGAATATGTGTGACCTCCTATTGATCAACGTTGATTGGATAAAGAGGACCATTAGGGAGCCAACAAGAAATAAAAGGAATATTTGGGTTCTCCCTGTAAAATAAAATGAATGAAATGAACTGACGCTACAGAATACAAACAGGTGGATATTGTACAATATATGTATTCATTTGTGTAAGCATTGCACTTACATTCATGGAGATACAGCGATTTTTTTAAGTTCAAAAAATTCTTGCATGTTTTTTGCTTACACTATGAAGGGTTTCCAACCCAATTGAACGCCCATTTCCGAAAACTTGTCAAAATGTAGCAGAAACAGTATATGCAATTGGAATATAAATATTTTAAATATTGGATGATATAGGAGCAGTTGTATCAAATGTTATGTTTAAATATCCGACAAAATGTCTAAAATATAAAGTGTCCGGTGATGAATGGCCATATAGTGCAAAATGAGCACTTTAAAACTCATTTCACACGACTACCTAAAAAGGATGTTGAATTAATTGACTGATGATATAATTTAATTTATAATTTTTCAAAAATGTACTCCACCTACAATTGTATAAATTTACATGAAAAAAAAGACATTATTCAATACATTGCTGTTGTTCTGTGAGAACGTCTGTTCAATATTTTAATTGTATAAGTTAGTCATTATTTAAGTCCAAATGTCTAGTTTTCGAGACGCTACTTTAAATATCAACACTGGATTGAAAATTCTAGACATGAAATGGATACTTATACTCAAATAAAAGCCTGTTTTGATATTGAGCCTGTATTGAAGTGTAAACCCTTCCATCAGGACAGAATGAGCTAAAGTCACCTTATGTTTGTGACACTTGCAACAAAGTGTTTTTCTGAAAGTATGTGCGAATTAGACAATTTAGAGAAAAAGACTTTAACTCTGACGATTGCGAAAATTTTTTTTTTGAAAAGAGTTATTCAGTATATCAACTTATAAAAACTCATACTTGTGACCATTGCAGCTGAGTGTTTTTCACGAAATACGACTTGTTAAAGCATTGGAAGATTCATAAGTCTGTCAAACAAAAACATTGGAAGGCTCCTAAATATAAAGCATAAATGTAATCAGTGTAGTGAAATGATTTTTTACATCTTGTATAAACTTTACACAACTAAACAAACTTAATCTTACTGATAAATCAAACCTATGACGTCATCTACTTCATTACCATTTTAGAATAACGAGATGGGTGCAAACTTCTTACAATAACGTTCAGACTGTTGACTTTTATCGGGACTACGCATCTAACTGGGGAAAAACCCCAACTGTCAGATCTGGATTTTAGTGAGAGTGGTATCATTCGAAAGCTTTTGTCACGAGGATCAAGAAATGTATAGGAATGCTCCCGAATCCAATAGTTCACGGGATATGGACCCTTTTTTGCTTCAGAAGAAAAAAAAAAAGAAGGGGAAAAAATGAGATTTCTTCAAAAGCTATCGAAGACAGGTATTTTGTCTTATAATTAATCATGATAGTGGTGGTGACGATAATGTTTAATGATAGTGGTAATAAGAATATCATGGTACTGGACGGATGACCAAACAGAATTTATGCAGCAAAAAACTAGGTCCTGCTATACAGCCATAGCCAAACTTCTTTCCAGCTGGATCGACAAAATACCTTCAGCCACTGGATGCTTACTTCTTTCAAGACTACAAGTACTTGGTGAAGAAAAATATATTCAAAAACTCATCTAAGTATTTTCTGTGATGTTAACACTATTATTATAGATGGCATACTAACACTACATTACTTGCCCTACAGCCAGTTCTCTTCACCGATTTTCGATGAGATGCATCAGCATGCTTTGTAAAAGTCTTTAATTCGAACACGGATCCAGTTTTCTTATCAGTAAAGCATGTACGCTTGACTGTCAAACAATAATGCCCTTCATCATTTTTGCCTGGTGTTGGAAATACTCATGTTTTCAACACTTTTACATAGAAAAACACTAGCATGGTTAAATATAAGTTAAAATTCCAGCCTTTGATGGCTTTTGAAGGAATCTCCTGCTGTTTTCCCTTTTTCTCTCCTTTCCGAAACCGAAAAGGGTCCACATCTAGTAAACTATTGGATTCGGGAGAACGGTTCCTGTCTATTTCTTGATCCTTCTGACAAGAGCCTTCGAACGGTACCACAATCGTCAAAAACCAGAACTGACAGTTGGAGATGTTTCCTAGAAAGTGTTTACTAGTCCAATTTATATTACGCTATCGTACGTTGCACAGAAATCGCGATTAATTGTTAACAGTTTAGGGGCAACGCTCGAATGAAACTCATCTCATTGGTTATTGAACATCATTTAATGCGTCTCCATACTTATACGGGGGGGGGGTTACCGTAGAGGGACCCTGTTCCGTCGCCAACCTGGAAAGAAGTAGCAAAATTTGGCGACCAAAATGAGTCTCTCAAAGTGACGCCAACTTGACGATATCTCTAATATTTCGCCCAATTCCCATGGACTTCCATTGTAAACCAGTAGGGTTTACTTGCTAACAGAAAATCAACCCATTGAGATATTTTAATGCAACAAAAAGTAATACAGGGGTCATAGCATATAGGAGAAATTTTATTGTTCTTACCAGTATCTTTTTTCAATAATCTTCATGATATATTCCTATTGCATATCTTATAAAAATGCCTCTTAAAGATTATTGAAAAAAGATACTGGTAAGAACAATAAAATTTCTCCTATATGCTATGACCCCTGTAATATTAGCCTAAGGGATTCTATTAATTATATTCAAGGGAGTCCAAGTAAATTAAATGATGAATAAAAGTAGCATGATACAATGCTTAGCATGCTTTCCCAAACATAAATTTCAAGGGAGACTAAACGGGTCGCCAAGGCCGCTATTTGTATGAAAACGTCTTGTGAATTCAATATGAAGAAAAATCTCATGAAGTGTTTTCGTATTCAAGTTTTAGAAGCACCTATGAGGAAAATCCAAATACCTTTTTGAATGAGTTAACTAGGGTAAGATTAGAAATTTCTAATTTAGACTTCGTGACTCCATTACGTGACATATCTCCTACGAAATACCCTGCTACAGAATCTAAAATTACCAAGGACTCTTCAAGCCATCTATTTACGACATGGCATTGATATGATGCAACATCTTTGCCCGATTGCTGCTGTGGAGGACTGTCTGCTAAGGACTTTTGAATAATTATTTTTAATAAATGAAAGTTAAAATTCTAGTGCTCTATTCACCTTGAGTTAAATAATTAAAATACATGTAAAAACACAAATAATTGGACAAAAATTACTTTCAGGTGCATACATATAATATAAAGATATTTAAAATACATTGAAAACATCTTAAAATACATTGGAAAAATCCAGAACGTTTTCAGCCATTACAAGGCCGTCATCAGTGGTATATTATGTTACTATTTTCTTTGCACTTATTCGAGAAATTCGTTTTGTTGAATATTTGAATAACTGCATCGCATTTGATGTACAACCTTTAAATTACAAAGTTTTTTTCTGAACAATTCTCGAATAAGCGCAAAGGAAATATTTAAATCCCACTGATGACGGCCTTGTCATGGCTGAAAACGTTCTGGGTTTTTCAAATGTATTTTAAGATATTTTTAATGTATTTTAAATATCTTTCTTATACTATGCACATGAAAGTAACTTTTGTACAATTATTTGTGCTTTTATATGCAATTTTTTAAAGATTTAAATTTTCAACACCTCAACCCCAGCTAGTAGCTGAATTTCATTGGATGTGCCACTGCAACAAGCAGCATTTCACGTACTAGGGACACACTGTAGACCACTCACCCCTCCTACTAATCTCATTTCTCACATTAAAATCAATAAATCACGCAATTCCTTTGTTAATAGCATTTTTAACTTTGAAAAAATTGTAATTATTATGGATATGAACGCCGGGTATGAATTTTAATGCAAAATATTTGCATTTAATTAACTATAAATGTAAAGAAAAATTATTTAACATGTTTTCATTAAGATTCACAAAAATGTAGAAAATATATATTAAATGCACTAAAAAGTAGAATTGAGAATTTTGACCCAATGAGCCAGTTATCGCTAAGTCGGTTTTCTATAGGCCAACTTATTATGTAAGTCAAAAGAAAGTATGTAAAAAAAGCTCATTTATTGGCAATAATACAATTTTACAAAATATACAATATGAACTTTAAAAAGCTCACCGTTTTACTTAAAAGGGTAAGAAAGCAATAAAATAGATGCTACAAATTAAAAATATACATTTTATTTCAAAAACTACTCCCGACTTTCGGCCTTTTATGTACTTACGGTACATTTCCCACGGTCATCATCCGAGAATATTTTTATAATGGCTGTTCATTCATACAAATACCTCACTTTGTTTGAAATGAGAGAGAGCCCATTATTAGGAGGGTTAGTTGAAAGTAGAAGTAGCAGTCCCTTGGATTGAACTAAAATAGAGAAAAAAAGTACATGACCTGTAATTCTAGTTATTTTATGACATCACATGGTGGATCCTACGTCACTTTCATTTTAAATGCGTTGACGGGCAGTTGAAGTAGCCGTGTTACGGATTAAAACTTGCGTAGAGGAAACTCTTTAACTGCCGTACCGTTCATTTTAATGCGTCATTTTGCTCAAGTTTTCAGGATTTTTTTCAGGCTCTTGAACCCTCTATTGGGTATAGTGTATGAAAGGGATATATTAGGATGTTATTGAACACAATTTTAGTTCTGTATTATAATAACTCTGCTACACGCATTTAAAATGTGAAGGATCATTCTCACATTGAATGAAGCAGTTTAACAAATTTTAAATGAAAGCAATTTTACCCCTTCGGGGTCGATACACTGAGTACCCAGCTTTTTCCGGAACTCAACACGGAAAGTCTCGTACTAGGCTGACCCTATGGCCAGGACCTAGGCTCCTCGGAGTCTACGTTTAAGGAAACAAGGCTGGACACTATAACCCAGGATCCTTAAATAAAGGAAGCAAGTTTTTAGTTTTTTTTAAAGATTATCAGCTACAAAATTTAAAAGAAAAATCTTATGATTTGAACCAAAACCTTATTGATTATGTACAGTCGTGGAAAGAAAAAAGTAAACACCCCCTACTAACTCCTCAACAAATTATCGTAGACAAAAGTTACTGGTACCGAACGATTGGAAATAAAGTCTATTTTTAATGATGGATATAAAATTTTCTTAGGGGGCCATCTATATATTAAAACGAATCCAAACTTCATTTTTTTCAATGGCAATACCCAATTTTAACGAGATATTTCAAATCTTCGGTTCAAACTATGCCTAGACACCCAATTTCAAGTCATTTGGATGATAAGTTTTTGAATTATAAACATTCAAAATTGAGTGCTTCTAATGTTAAATTACATTTTCATATTTTTATTAATATCTCCTGAAATTATGCTCCTAATGTGCTAATTATTTTTGTAGCAATAATACTAATATATCCAAACATAAATACGCTGAATTTGCAATTTTTATAATTTTATGATATGAATTATGATTTATGAAATTAATACTCGAAAAAATTATGAATTGCAACCTACAATTTTTTCGATGGAATTAGATTTATTAAGTCCTGCTTTATGGAAATTCAAAAATTTCACATTTTTCTTCCAAGTAGTTTTCAAATGATGCTTAAAAAACGGTAAAATGAGGGTTTAAGGGGCCGTCTATGATAGAAGTGAGTAGATATTTACAAATTTACTCTGCTGTTCTGTAATCTAACGGGCTTCATTGACTCTCTGAGCAGCGCTTAAGGTGCCTTGATCAAGAAGAGGCTCTCGATAAACAATCGAGTACGGAACTTCAGTTTGGATACAGCCCTTAAAATAAGCTCGTTTTAAAATAATTAATTTTTCGGAAACTTATGGTACGAATTGCATAAAAAATTGTTTTTGGGCTAATTGAAGGGTGTAGAGTTCATTTATGCTGTCAGAATTGTGTACTGCTATTGAAAAAATCAAAGTTATGGTTCATTTTAATAGGTATATGGCCCCCTAAGCAAATTTTATATACATAATTTAAAAGTAGACTTTATTTCCAATCGTTCGGTACCAGTAACTTTCTTCTACGATAATTTGTTGAGAAGTTAGTAGGGGGTGTTTACTTTTTTTTTCCACGACTGTACATCTATCAAAAACATTTCCCATATAAAGAGAGGCAGTCACGCAGTTTCCCATCGGTCATGTTAAGTCTACGGGCGTTGTATGCATTCTTATATTCCAAATGATCCTCAGGAAATTAATATTTTTAATTTTTTTCTGTGTTCTCTTCTTAAAGAATATTTCTTTTTTTCTTAGTTTTTAAGCTATTTCTTAAATCTACACTTAATTTTATAGGAAGTGGTAAAATTTTATTCCCAGATCGTCTGTTTTTAAATCATAAAATATTAAGGTTTTAGAAATAGTTTGACAACTAAGAACAAAAAGTGACATCCTTTAAGAAGAGAAAACTGAAAATACATGTCAAAAATATTAATTCTCTGGGGAGATCATTAAGCAAAAGTATGAGCGTGATAATATGTACCTCCAACAGAAACGTACTTGTCTAAACGTCTCCTCTCTTAAAGATAATTTACTGATTACACTAAAACGAATTTAGTGATGTACCCGTTTTACTTCTAGGCAAAAAAGTCTCTTTCCATGTTTCCCATTTTAATGACCGAGAAACATTTCAACTGTTAGGAGAGATATTAATGTCTGAATTTCGATCGTGCAAATTCTATGATTTTAAACAGAGTTGCAATGCATTTAGTCCATTAAAATTAGACCAAAAAAGGCGTCTGCCTAGAAAGTTTTTTCCTCTTTCTTCCTTTATGTTTTTGGGGGTTCTGAAAACGATTTTAAACTTTTCCACCTGGTATCTGGTCGGCTAAAAAGTTAAAAGCGAAAAACCATGAAAAAATTGGGTTTTTTTCGGCTTTTCCACTGCAGTCGCTAGAGGGTTAAACTTTTCGATATTCATGCACTCATACGCACATACATATACTAATATACGCATACTCTCATATGAGCGAACAGATCCGCACTTATATGAACGCACATATATACTCTAATATAGGCATACTCTCATATAAGCACACATGCATTCATATGCGGCACAGGCACGCACTCATATGCACACACAGACACGCATTCATACGCATATATACTCTAATATACGCATACTCTCATACGCACACATACATGCACTCTGATACACGCACCCATACGCACACATGCATGCAGTCAGAGCCCACAGATACATGCACTCATACGGGCGCACAGACAGGTACACATACACGCACTCAGATACTCACAGATACATGCATTCATATGCGCGCACAGACACGTACTCATACGCGCATATATACTCTAATATACGCCTACTCTCAGACGCACACATGCACTCAGATACCCACAGATACATGCATTCATATGCGCGCACAGACACGCACTCATACGCACATATATACTCTAATCATGCACTCTGATACCCACTGATACACGCACCCATACGCACACATGCATGCAGTCAGAGCCCACAGATACATGCACTCATACGGGCGCACAGACAGGTACACATACACGCACTCAGATACTCACAGATACATGCATTCATATGCGCGCACAGATACGCACTCATACGCGCATATATACTCTAATATACGCCTACTCTCAGACGCACACATGCAATCCGATACCCACAGATACATGCATTCATATGCGCGCACAGACACGCACTCATACGCACATATATACTCTAATCATGCACTCCGATACCCACAGATACATGCACTCATACGGGCGCACAGACACGCACTCATACGTACGTATATAACTAATATACGCATACTCTCATATACGCACACATACACGCACTCAGATACCCACAGATACATGCATTCATATGCGCGCACAGACACGCACTCATACGCACATATATACTCTAATCATGCCCACAGATACATGCACTCATATGCGCGCACAGATACGCACTCATACGCACATATATACTCTAATATACGCCTACTTTCAGACACACACATGCACTCCGATACCCACAGATACATGCATTCATATGCGCGCACAGACACGCACTCATATGCACATATATACTCTAATCATGCACTCAGATACCCACAGATACATACACTCATATGCGCGCACAGATACGCACTCATATATACATACATATATACTCTAATATAAGCCTACTCTCAGACGCACACATGCACTCAGAAACCCACAGATACATGCACTCATATGCGCGCACAGACACGCACTCATATGCACATATATACTTCTCACAGACGCACACATGCACTCAGATACATGCACTCATATGCGCGCACAGATACGCACTCATACGCACATATACACTAAGCACGCACTTATCCACAGATACATGCACTCATATGCGCGCGCAGTTACGCACTCATACGCACATATCTAATATAAGCATACTCTCATATATGCACACATACACGCACTCAAATACCCACAGATAAATGCACTCATATGCGCGCACAGACACGCACTCATACACTCATACGCACATATATAATATACGCCTACTCTGAGATGCGCACATGCACTCGGATATCCACGGATACATGCACTGATATGCGCGCACAGATACGCACTCATACGCACATATACTGTAATATACGACTAATCTGAGACGCACACATGCACTCAGATATCCACGGATACATGCACTGATATGCGCGCACAGATACGCACTCATACGCACATATACACTAAGCACGCACTTATCCACAGATACATGCACTCATATGCGCGCGCAGTTACGCACTCATACGCACATATCTAATATAAGCATACTCTCATATATGCACACATACACGCACTCAAATACCCACAGATAAATGCACTCATATGCGCGCACAGACACGCACTCATACACTCATACGCACATATGCAATATATATACGCACATATATAATATACGCCTACTCTGAGATGCGCACATGCACTCAGATATCCACGGATACATGCACTGATATGCGCGCACAGATACGCACTCATACGCACATATACTGTAATATACGACTAATCTGAGACGCACACATGCACTCAGATACCCACAGATACATGCACTCATATGCGCGCACAGACACGCACTAATACTAACATATATACTCTAATATACGCACACATACATGCACTCATATACGCGCACATACATGCACTCATATGCGCGCACATACATGCACTCATATTCGCGCACAGACACACACTCATATGCGCGCACACACACACTCAGATGCGCGCACAGACACACACTCAGATGCGCGCCCAGACACACATTCATATGCGCGCACACACACACTCCTACGCGCGCACAGTCACGCACTCATATGCGCGCACATATATACTCTAATATACGCCTACTCTCAGACGCACACATGCACTCCGATACCCACAGATACATGCATTCATATGCGCGCACACACGCACTCATATGCATATATATACTATAACCATGCACTCGGATACCCACAGATACATGCACTCATATGCGCGCACAGATACGCACTCATACGCACATATATACTCTAATCATGCACTCAGATACCGACAGATACATACACTCATATGCGCGCACAGATTCGCACTCATACGTACATATAGTCTAATATACGCCTACTCACAGACGCACACATGCACTCAGATACCCAC
The DNA here is from genome assembly GCA_963932465.1 of Maratus speciosus. Classification (NCBI taxonomy): domain Eukaryota; kingdom Metazoa; phylum Arthropoda; class Arachnida; order Araneae; family Salticidae; genus Maratus; species Maratus speciosus. Next base: position 687,583,577 of record OZ010786.1, read on the forward strand.
AGATACATGCACTCATATGCGCGCTCAGATACGCACTCATACGCACATATATACTCTAAGCACGCACTCAGTTATCCACAGATACATGCACTCATATGCGCGCGCAGTTACGTACTCATACGCACATATATACTCTAATATACGCTTACTCTCATATATGCACATATACACGCACTCAGATACCCACAGATACATGCATTCATATGCGCGCACAGACACGCACTCATACGCACATATATATTCTAATCATGCCCACAGATACATGCACTCATATGCGCGCACAGACACGCACTCATACGCACATATATACTCTAATATACGCCTACTCTCAGACGCACACATGCACTCCGATACCCACAGATACATGCATTCATATGCGCGCACAGACACGCACTCATATGCACATATATACTCTAATCATGTATTCGGATACCCACAGATACATGCACTCATATGCGCGCACAGATACGCACTCATACGCACATATATACTTTAATCATGCACTCAGATACCCACAGATACATACACTCATATGCGCGCCCAGACACACATTCATATGCGCGCACACACACACTCCTACGCGCGCACAGTCACGCACTCATATGCGCGCACATATATACTCTAATATACGCCTACTCTCAGACGCACACATGCACTCTGATACCCACAGATACATGCACTCATATGCGCGCACAGATACGCACTCATACGCACTCATACGCACAGATACATACACTCATATGCGCGCACAGTTTCGCGCTCATACGTACTTTACTCTAATATACGCCTACTCACAGACGCACACATGCACTCAGATACCCACAGATACATGCACTCATATGCGCGCTCAGATACGCACTCATACGCACATATATACTCTAAGCACGCACTCAGTTATCCACAGATACATGCACTCATATGCGCGCGTAGTTACGTACTCATACGCACATATATACTCTAATATACGCATACTCTCATATATGCACACATACACGCACTCAGATACCCACAGATACATGCATTCATATGCGCGCACAGACACGCACTCATACGCACATATATACTCTAATCATGCCCACAGATACATGCACTCATATGCGCGCACAGACACGCACTCATACGCACATATATACTAATCATGCACTCAGATACATGCACTAATATGCACGCACAGATACGCACTCATACGTACATATACAATATATATATACGCACATATATAATATACGCCTACTCTGAGACGAAATCGAAATCGCCCACTCGTGGACAGCCTACCGTGAGGTATAGGGACAATAGTACATGCACTCAGATACCCGCGGATACATGCACTCATATGCGCGCACAGACACGCACTAATACCAACATATATACTCTAATATACGCACACATACATGCACTCATATACGCACACATACATGCACTCATATGCGCGCACATACATGCACTCATATGCGCGCACACACACACTCATATGCGCGCACACACACACTCAGATGCGCGCCCAGACACACACTCATATGCGCGCCCAGACACACATTCATATGCGCGCACACACTCCTACGCGCGCACAGTCACGCACTCATATGCGCGCACATATATACTCTAATATACGCCTACTCTCAGACGCACACATGCACTCTGATACCCACAGATACATGCATTCATATGCGCGCACAGACACGCACTCATATGCACATATATACTCTAATCATGCACTCGGATACCCACAGATACATGCACTCATATGCGCGCACAGATTCGCACTCATACGTACATATACTCTAATATACGCCTACTCACAGACGCACACATGCACTCAGATACCCACAGATACATGCATTCATATGCGCGCACACACACACTCATATGCGCGCACACACACACTCAGATGCGCGCCCAGACACACACTCATATGCGCGCCCAGACACACATTCATATGCGCGCACACACTCCTACGCGCGCACAGTCACGCACTCATATGCGCGCACATATATACTCTAATATACGCCTACTCTCAGACGCACACATGCACTCTGATACCCACAGATACATGCATTCATATGCGCGCACAGACACGCACTCATATGCACATATATACTCTAATCATGCACTCGGATACCCACAGATACATGCACTCATATGCGCGCACAGATTCGCACTCATACGTACATATACTCTAATATACGCCTACTCACAGACGCACACATGCACTCAGATACCCACAGATACATGCATTCATATGCGCGCACAGACACGCACTCATACGCCCATATATACTCTAATCATGCCCACAGATACATGCACTCATATGCGCGCACAGACACGCACTCATGCGCACATATATACTAATCATGCACTAATATGCACGCACAGATACGCACTCATACGTACATATACAATATATATATACGCACATATATAATATACGCCTACTCTGAGACGAAATCGAAATCGCCACTCGTGGACAGCCTACCGTGAGGTATAGGGACAATAGTACATGCACTCAGATACCCGCGGATACATGCACTCATATGCGCGCACAGATACGCACTCATACGCACATATACTGTAATATACGCCTACTCTGAGACGCACACATGTACTCAGATACCCACAGATACATGCACTCATATGCGCGCACAGACACGCACTAATACGAACATATATACTCTAATATACGCACACATACATGCACTCATATGCGCGCACAGACACACACTCATATGCGCGCACAGACACACACTCATATGCGCGCACAGAAACGCACTCATATGCGCGCACATATATACTCTAATATACTTCTACTCTCATAGACGCACACATACACGCACTCAGATACCCACAGATACATGCATTCGTATGCGCGCACAGACATGCACTCATACGCACATATATACTCTAATCATGCACTCAGTTACCCACAGATACATGCACTCATATTCGCGCACAGACACACACTCATATGCGCGCCCAGACACACATTCATATGCGCGCACACACACACTCCTACGCACGCACAGTCACGCACTCATATGCGCGCACATATATACTCTAATATACGCCTACTCTCAGACGCACACATGCACTCTGATACCCACAGATACATGCATTCATATGCGCGCACAGACACGCACTCATATGCACATATATACTCTAATCATGCACTCGGATACCCACAGATACATGCACTCATATGCGCGCACAGATACGCACTCATACGCACATATATACTCTAATCATGCACTCAGATACCCACAGATACATACTCATATGCGCGCACAGATTCGCACTCATACGTACTTATACTCTAATATACGCCTACTCACAGACGCACATGCACTCAGATACCCACAGATACATGCACTCATATGCGCGCTCAGATACGCACTCATACGCACATATATACTCTAAGCACGCACTCAGTTATCCACAGATACATGCACTCATATGCGCGCACAGACACGCACTAATACGAACATATATACTCTAATATTGCGCGCACAGAAACGCACTCATATGCGCGCACATATATACTCTAATATCTCATAGACGCACACATACACGCACTCAGATACCCACAGATACTGCATTCATATGTGCGCACAGACATGCACTCATACGCACATATATACTCTAATCATGCACTCAGTTACCCACAGATACATGCACTCATATTCGCGCACAGACACACACTCATACGCAGATATATACTCTAATATACGCATACTCTCATATACGCACACTTGCTTGCACTCATATATACGCACAGATACATGCATTCATATGCGCGCACAGGTACATGCACTTATATGCACATACACAGATGCATATATATATATATATATATATAAGCTCAGGAAAATCAAAAGTAAAACTAAAAGTAAAATATAAAATAAAAATAAAATCCATGCGATAAGCGCTACAGCTGCATATAACCACACAGATTATATATAGCACATTATGTTTTAAATGCGTTTGTCGGACCCAGAATCCTGCACCATAAATAAACTAAGTATAACCATAAAACACCCAAGAAATTTAAACAGATATAACCTGAACAAGAAAAAAACAACAAAAGGCTGTGGCCTCTTCAGCGGAGGGCATTTTAGAAAGCACAGCAATGTTTCAGATTAATTACAATTTACAACAAACTATTATTCAGTAGTGGCAGTGGGTTTCGGCCAGAGTGTCGCAAAGCATAAATCAAATGCATAAAAACAATTGAAAGCATATAGCGAACACTCCCCCACCGGACCCGACGCCACAATAAACAGTGCATCTCGAAGATACAACTGATGTTTTATGGTTATACTTAGTTTATTTATGGTGCAGGATTCTGGGTCCGACAAACGCATTTAAAACATAATGTGCTATATATATATATATATATATATACAAGAAATCTATCGCGAACTATAAGATTAAATGTCAATAATGCTTGATCGTAAATGTCACATTCACTTGACTTTTAGCAAGTTGCACGTGTTTACGTCATCAAGTGATTTTTATTTCGACGTTTCATTTTTATATTTATTAATGTTATACTAATTTATTTGTTCTTTCGTTATTTAAAATAAAAATTTTGTCAATCTGTACAATTTGGCGAGTGGTTTGGCGATTCATATAATTTGCGAAATTGGGTGACGGAATAACTACTACATTGTACCGTATTTTTTAATTATTTTCTATTATTTTCAAAAGGATATAGCAAAAAAATAATTAATTACTATAGAACAAAATAATTTATATAAATTTAAAAAAGAAATAAAAATAAATATACATTTATTATTAAATAAACAATAGCCGGGTTACCATGTCTATCAAAATAATGCCATTTGTGCGCCAATTAGGTACCCTGGTGCGTATATGACATCTGTGTCTAATATTTTTCTTTTTTTAAAGAAGTGAAAGCCATCACTTTAAATGTTTCATTTTTAAATGAAAGTTTTGTATTTAATAAAATGATAACGAAATACAAAAAAAAGCATTATTCTTAGCATAGATTTAAAGGAGGCCCAACTGTCCCTAAATTAATTTAAAATAGTAACGTTTTCTGAATTATGAAACAAAATTTCTGTTATGATTAAAATTTGAGTTGCCATCATTTGAAAAAATGTGTTTAAAATTAGAAAATATTAATATTTCGAAAACTAATTCGAATTTAAAAATTCTAATACCAGTTTTGAGATCTGTGGATCAACACGGATTTTTGGTGTTAATTTCATCGCAAAGTATTCCATATTTTAGGAGAAATCGCCGTGAAACTAAATCAGTTGTAGTCTATTCAAAGAATCGATACATTTCAGGCGTTTCATATATTCGTTTCATAATTTCGTTTCATTAGGATTTTATATATATATAGGGTAGATATATATATACACACACATTCATTCACATATACACACATTAATGCACATACAGACATATGTGTAATTGTATATATGCATACGTATGTATATAAGTACAGACACACGTATACGTAGGAACTCACATACATGCACACGCTATATGTATACGCACATATACAGTTGCATACATTCATTTAAATACTTGTACATACATATACACACACACGCACGCATAATATATGCAATCGTATACATTTTATATACATACAAATCTTATATAGATATTCACCTATATACACATACTCATATGTAAATACACACACGCATACTATACACACATACATTAAAATACATACATTCATACATACATTCAAATTTTTGTTGACTTGTAAATATTTTTAAAACATTTTCCAATTTTTTTTAATCATTACTGAAATTTTTATGCAATGGGAAATTTTTTTTATGGAATATTCAATCGTTAAAAATAATAACAATAGTACTCTGCCACCTAATACTATCTTACTACCTAACCATCACTACCTTAACGAGTCATAATTGTAACTAACAATAATAACAATTATAAATATAAATTATTTAAAAAAGCAAAATTCCCTTCAGTTTTCATAATTATACATACATTTTACATACATACATTCATACATACAATAAACATACATTTTGCAGAAATAAACGCATGTATTAATTTTTTTCTTGGCTTGTAAATATTAACATTTTTTATAGTTCCTTTTTTTCAGTTAATACTGAACTTCATATGCAGTGGAAGGAATCTGTATATAATAATTAAAAATTCTGTTTTACTGATATGCATATTTCCATTCAATAGTTTCGTCGTTATGTAAATGTTTAATTACGGGGTGGTCATAAAAACTTCGCCGATATGAACCCCAAGCTGCCTAACCGCTCAACCAATCGAAAGAAATTTTAGACAAAGCTATTTGAAGGTATGCGCTCGAGATCGTGATGATTTAAAACAATAGAGCACTAGGTTACAGTGAAAAAGTTTCGAAAATTTCGAAAGGCAACACCCATTTTTTCGTGCGCAAATTTCACCCATATTTTTCATGGCGTTGGAATGATACACGTACGATGAAAATTGTCGGCATAAAACACTTGCAAACAAATAAAAATTAAAATTAAAAATCAAAAAACCCGACTGCGTAAAAAGCGAACTAATTATTTCTCATCAATGTGAAACTATTTTTTATATTACTTACCTATTTTTTTTTTTTTATTTACTCATGGATGACTTTTAAGTTGTGTTTAATGGTTAGTTCCTATCTATAAATACTGTTTTGATGAGGCCTATCGATGTCTAGGATGGTTAGAGTTGAAGTAAAGCTAGATAACATACCTCCACAACTTCCAGGTTATGTAATATTTAAACGGAGCTTCTGACTGTAAAATAGTCCATGAAACATCGTCTTCATTTTGAAAGATCTATCCCATGATAGGCCACTCAATAGGGTGCGCAAAATTTTCTTTTCGTCTCTACCGCCATTTTGTATTTTACGGCCGCCATTTTGAATTTATAAAAACAAAACCTAGCCTATAACCATCGGATGGTTAAGACGAATCGATAGAGACCTCATTCATTAAACTCCGTCCATCCGTTGGGATGTTTCGAGGGTATAAAGAAATCCACATACCCAGATACGCGTCAAACACATAATCCTTCTCGGCAGTCGGGTAAAAAGACCACTGCGAGGAACGAAGAAGTGGCTACAAAACATGTTTTTCAGCTGCCGATTTTTTTTCACTTGTGAATTGAGTAATGTTTTAAGATTTGTTTTAAAATGTGTTCTTGAGTTGTGTTTGTGTACACATAGTGAAAATAAAATGTAATCATTTGTTTTAGAGTGCTGAATATTACGTTATATAGGAACCGATTGGGATTGAGTGCCACGGTATTACATCGGCAATTTTAGGCATACGTGTTTCGTTCCAACTCCATTTATGGTTTTCTATGCGCTGAAGAATATGCGCAGGAAAAAAATGGGCGTTGCCATCCGAAAATTTCGAAATTTTTTCACTGAAACCGTAACCGTGAGATCTATTGTTTTAAATCATCACGATGTCGAGCGCATACCTTCCAATAACTAAATCTGAAATTTCCTTTCGATGGGTTGAGAGCGGTTATAGGTCGCTAGGGGTACGTACATCGGGGAAGTTTTTTTTTTGACCACGCTGTATTTTCACTGTTATACAAATATAAGTTAAATCATTAAAAACAAATTATATTTTTTCATTAAAATATTCTACTAGATGAAAAGTAATAAATATTACATTTTGTAGACATAAACACACAGATGTGAAAAAACAAACTTTATTTATTTTACTGTTTTAAACAATACGTTTCTGATAGTTCCTACATTGTTTCATACAGTGATCACGGGTACATTCAACTCCGTTTAAACACATAGAAATATCACAAGAAATCGAAATTCACAAACTTTAATAATGTGCCTCCTAACAGTAGAAAATTCCCAGTTTTTAAATGCAAAACATGGAAGATAAGTGTTGCAAAAAAATCTATACAAACGGTACATTCCTAAATTCGTTTTATTATAGTCAATAAATTACCCTCAATAGAAGAGATGTTTACACCATAAAAGTTCGTTTTCTGGAGGTATATTATCACGCTTATATTTTTTACTTAAGAGCCCCCACTAGTCACGGGAAGAAAAGAGAACGCTAATGTTAAGTCTATGGGGGTGTTACTTTCAAATTTCTTGTTTCGATTTTAATAATTTAGAAATTTTTTTTTGCATAGGATATCTGAGGATGATCTCCAACCGGGCTAGTTTATACTTTTTCGTTTTTGATTGCAGTTTTTTAATATTAGGAAAGTTTCAATTTTAGAACCGGTTCCGAAAGTGAAAGTAATAAAAAAAAATCTGACACGAAAATGGAAAAAGTATAAACTAGCCCAGTTATAGATCGTGCTCAGCTATTCTAAGCAAAAGATTCATTAGAAGATATTAAAATGCAAGCGAGATATTTGAAAATAACAGACTTAACATTAGAGTTCTCGATTCTTCTCGGCTCTTTAGGGGACTCTCCAATCACTTGAAAACATCCGTTCGCTAATGTAAAACCTTATCGGCAGGATGTTTTCAAATTTCTCGTTTAAATTGGAATATTTTTCAACATTTATTTTTTTTGCTTAGGGTAGTTGAGTTCGATCTCTAATAGGGCCATTTTGTACTGTTTCGATTTCGGTTGCAGATTTTTTGAATAAAGGTACTTTCACTTTCAAAACCGGTTCCGAAAGGGAAAGTACCTTTTATGGAAAAAAAAATTTGCAACCGAAATCGAAAAAGTAAAGAGTAGTCCTATTAGAGATCGACCTCAACTATCCTATGCAAAAAAAATTCGTTAAAAATATTCAAATTTAAACGAGAAATTCGAAAACAACCTCCCCAATGGTTTTACATGAGCAAACGGGTGTTTTAAATTGAGTAAAGAGTCCTTTTAACAGCCAACACTGTGCATAGAAACTGGAACAGTAAAGTTAATCCTATGGGATAGTTCTTTACAAATTTCTCGCTCGTATTTTAATATTTTTGAATGATTTTTGCATTGCATACCTGAGGTCGATATTCATTGTTGTGCGTTTGTACTTCTTCGACTTTGGTTACTTTTCTGATAAGAGTATAGTTTCACTTTCAGAACCGGTTCAAACCAGTACCAAAATTGATAGTGTCCTCGTATTAAAAAAAAAAATCTAACCAAAATTGTTAAACTACAAACGCACAACAATGGATATCGACCTCGGGTATCCTGTGGAAGACAGTCATTCAAAAATATTAAAATGCGAGCGAGAAATTTGTGAAGAACGACCCCCATAGGATTAACATTAGCATCCGAGTTTCTCCGCGTGATGGGTGTTGGCTCTTATATAAGTATGGCAAAGCTCATTCAAATCATGATCCGCCCTTCTTTTAAATTTTGTATCTGATAATCGTTTAATTATATATGAGAATGATTCGACAAATATTAAATGTGCATTCTGCAATTGTAAATTGAATGACGTGATATTTTATTCACATTGCTGACAAGGCGTAAAACCAACAGAGTGAAAAAGTATCCAGGCCAGGTTTCGAACCTGGGTCTTGGGTTCAGTGCACCCACACTGTTCCCTCTGAGCCACCTGGAACGACCCACGTAGCCTGGCACCCTTCACTTTTAACTGTTGGTAAGACTGCAACCGCAGCACAAGATGGGGGTCACTTCAGGAACTACAAACAGGAGTCCAAATGAATCCATGCGCTGAACGAAAGACCCTGGAACGAACCTAGGTTCGAACCCTGACTCGGATACTTTACGCCTTGTTAGCTATCTGAATAAAAATCGCGTCATTAAATTTCGATTTCTCGGGCAAAAGTCATCATTTAATAAGTCATTACATAAATAGTATCGATGCGGGATTCATTTGGACTCCTGTTTACCGCAGGGTTGGGGTTCATGAAGTGATCCCATCATGTGTTGCGGTTGCAGTCTTACCAACAGTTAAGAGTGAAAAGTGCCAAGCTAAGAGTGTCGTTCCAGGTGGCTCAGATGGAAGAGCGTGGGTGCGCTGAACCCAAGACCCAGGTTCGAACCCTGGCTGGATCCTTTTTCATTCTGCCTTGTTAGCAATGTGAATAAAAAATCACGTCATTCAATTTAGATTTCTCGGGTATAAGTCATCGTTTTAAAAATGATGAATGATTATAATTAAAAATAAAATTTTGTTTTTGGCAATAAATGAGTGTCTATATCTTACATTACATAAGAACATTTTATGTTGAAATTCATTCCAGGTGTTAATGTCTCTAATAATAATAATTCCATTTTTTATTGGAGTATTTTTCTACTGGTTAAAACTTCGCGTTGAAATTCTGTAATAGGTCTTATAATATTGCCTGCGATAGAGCCTCAAGTCACTGAATACTTCCCGAAATGCAAGAATTGCCTGATAGATCGCTTTTAATGAGAAGAATGACATTTTTTGGAGGCGCTAGGCCTTAGCCTGTATCAATGCAGGTCTGATAGACACTTATACTGCTATCAGCAGAGAAACTATAAACGTGCTGTGAAAGATGCCTGCAATAAAACCGTGTGTTGAATATTCATAAACCATAGAAAAGTCAGATAGTGTTGACGACAGTTCTTTATTTAAATTCCATTCCATTCAATGTATACTTCATAAAAATACTTTAAAAAAAAACAGCTTTAAGTTGAAAAGTATTCAGAGCCAACTTTGTTAAAAATAGCTAAGTAAATTATTAAAAATATCTTTGGTTAAAACAGGATTAAACTTCAATATGCCTGGAGCTTTTCAAAACAGCTTAAATTTAAATTATATCTAAAACCGTTTTTTAAAAACATCGTAGAAAACTCAAACTAAATATCTTACTGTAACTTAAACTCAAACATATTAAAATCATAACTTTAAAGAAACGAACAGAAAAGAGAGAGCGCGTCGTTTGATTATCGAAAGGGAATTTATACCTTTTTGAAGAAATTGAACTGGACGATTCCACTTTATAAAAAGGGTAGGTCTGAGGATAGTCGATTACGGAACAGCTAACGCCATCTATGAAACACTTAAGTTTAAATGTCGGTTCTTTTAAATTAACTTATGTTTTAGAAAATAATTAACATTATATCCTAGGTAATGAAGGTATTGCTTTTAAAATAAAGAAATTCTATAAGCATTAAAATCTAGAAAGAAAAGGTATTAAAGCAATATAAGTTTATGTAAAGTTTTAAACCCATATTAGTCATAAGTGACTCAGGCTCTGCCATTCGTCACAAGTACATGAAATGCTGCTTGTTGATTTCGTCCTGGTACATCCAAAGAAATGAATTGGCTGAGATTAAGATGATGGAAGATGGCAAGTTCTGAAATCCAAAAGTGTTTCAGAAAGTCCATAACAGAAATTTTGTCACAGCAGAAATCGGAATAAAAAAGAAAAGTGCCCATCTAAACTGATGGCATTGAGCTCACAGACTATTCACACTAATTGTATATTATACTCTTATTTTAAAGAATAATGCCACTCAAATAAGTGAAGGGGAATTAGCCCCCGTTTCCCCCTTTATACTTAACCAGTTAACCTCCAAATCTAATCAGGGAAGCTCCTTATCATAATAAACCGGTATACCAAATTTGGAGCAAATCGAATAATCTTGCAAAAAAAAAAAAACATTTATCTAAATTAAGGGAGTGGACTAAACCCCCTTTATCCTTAACCAATGAATCGCCAAAACGAATCAGGGAAGCTCCTTAACATAATAAACCGGTATACCAAATTCGGAGCAAATCGAATCATTCTGCATGAAAAACACATTTATCTGAATTAAGGGGGGTGGACTAACCCCGTTTTTCCCCTTTATCCTTAACCAATGAACTCCCAAAACTAATCAGGGAAGTTCCTTAACATAATAAACCGGTATACCAAATTCGGAGCAAATTGAATGATTCTGCATGAAAAACCCATTTATCTGAATTAAGGGGGGTGGACTAACCCCGTTTTTTCTCCTTTACCCTTAACCAATGAACCTCCAAAACTAATCAGGGAAGTTCCTTAACATAATAAACCGCTATACCAAATTCGGAGCAAATCGAATCATTCTGCAGGAAAAACCCATTTACCTGAATTAAGAGGGGGGGGGGGGTGGACTAACCCCGTTTTCCCCCCTTTATCCTTAACCAATGAACTCCCAAAACTAATCAGGGAAGCGCCTTATCACAGTGAACCTAGGAAAAAATTTTGAAGCAAATCGGATGTTTCTATCAAGAGTTATCGCGTTACGTACATACATACATACAGAACGGGCGGGCACATTAGCTCTCAGGCTTTGATAGCCTGTGAGCTAAAAAGAGGTCGCATCATCATCACAGTTCATAAACATGCGACTTGATGAGTCCTTCTGATTTCAAATTCTGTTACAGGTATGTCGTGAGTAGGCGACCTATCACATGATACTATCCGATAAGCAAAGTTTATATTAGAAATTTCTAATCGAGTCATTTTTAACCTGCTTGCATAAATATTTGGCTTAACCATAGGTGCTTCTGAACGGGGATGCTTTTGAAGTAGAAATTACTTCTTCGTGGAATTTTCCCTGCCTATTGAATTCACGTGTCATCCTTATACATGTGAACTAGCCATAGATTGCAGTCTCCAGTGGCACCAACAGATAAGACATATTAGGTGGGCCCAAACTTTTTCATTAAGATATTTTTTTTTCTGATAGTGCGTGGGTGTGGAGAGAAGGGCAGGAGAGGATAATTCGAAGTCGAATTATGTTTCTAAGTAAAATAAAGAAATATAATTTAATCAATTTTATTAAATTGCATTCTCATAAGTTCTTCCTTTTTAAATAAACTTATATTTATTATAAACAGCATAAAACCTGCTATATATTTTAGTCGTTTACTTTATTCAAGACGTTGTTCAAGACGTTATAACAGAGGGCAAAATAGGGAGGTCATTTTTTTTCGAGAAAAATTTAATGATACATCCGCTGAAGGGGTTTTCAATGGCTACTTCTAAATCTAATGGATGTCTTTACTATGTTTTAAAAAAGTTATTATTTTGAGAACGTGTAGGAAACCAATTTTTCATTTCATCGATTCAATAAATGAATGAATAAGGAAATAAATCGGTGGAAATTGTGTAGGCGGAGTGACCCAATGACTGAATGAGCTCATACTCCATGGGTCTATATAAATGGGCGCCTTTGGTAGTCTCCATAAGAGTCTACGGTAAACTGAATGAAGAGTACAAAAACTTTCACTCCTACAAGTTTAAAACAGTGTGGGGTAGAGTTACATTCAAACTGTATGACATTAAATCCCATCCCGTTATTCTAAAAATGGTAATGAAGCAGATGGCGTTATAGATTTGATTTGCCAAAAAAAAAAAAAAATCGATATATGCAGTGCATACAAGATGGGAAAAATCACATATGCGATTCATAATTTCGTGACACGGATTGTTTTTTGAAGGACTTGCAAGCCCCTCCTATGTTTTAGTTTGAGAGATTATGAACCTTCTTGGGCTTTAATAAGCCGCACTTACGTTTAAAAACTTCAGTGCCTCTGGTCACAAGGGTGCTTCTTTGATTCCTCTCGTTATGTCTTGCACCGTAAAAAAAAAAAAAAAAGAAAAAAAAAAACTAATAAGAACTCTTAGTTCACGCACGGCATTTTATTCACGGCACATTTGGACGGGTACAGACGGAAATTACATTTAACACTTAACGAATGATGTTCAATCTTAGGTACGGGAACGCGGATCGCGCCCCAGCAGACTCGTCAATGCAACGGCTTCCTTCGCTCTCTCAGCTTCGTCTCCCCTTGGCCCCCTCCGGTCTTTTGTACATATTTCTCACAAAAATTCCAAGTGTTTCAAGAGATCATCGTGGATCCCGAGTGTCTATGATGAAGCAGCTCTTAACGGCTAAGAGATGTAAATTTACGACCGGCTAGAGTGTCCAAATAACTATAGCGGCAAAGTTATTATCCCCTCGAGAACGTTTATGATGGGGTATATGTGTTTTAGTCTTTCAACATTACGTGAGGAGCAATTGCAAATTTCAGTGACTGGATGAAGAAAATCTACTTAAAACACCATCTGGTGCGTTACAGTCTTCGAAAATCACTTTTAAATAAATGTTTTTGTGCAGTTGAAAAGTTACAAACATACTAAACATAGGATTGTCTAATGAGTTGAACATACTTTTTAGAGGGTCTTGTGACATATGTTTTAAATGCATCCGTATGTATTATGTTTACAGAAAGTCATCATACGTGTGAACTGTCTAAAAGAATAATTGAAAAGTATATCGAACGAGAAATTTAATAAAGTTCATCTAATAGCATTAATAAGGCATTTTGTGTGTTAAGAGCTCTGGAAGATTAAAGGAAAGATATTTAAGACTAAAATTATTTTCAGGAAGATATTGAAGTAAGTAAACAACGGGGTCCGCTCAGAAAGTGGTGAGCGTGTCTAGCCAAAAATGAGAAATCTGGGCATAGAAGAGTTCGTACACTGAAAAAAAGGAAGTACTCAAAAATGAGTCAATAGATGTATTCATATCGAATTGAGTGTGTTTGGATCAAAAGTGAAGCTATGCTTTCTCCTTTTTGAAACATCACTTGTTATCAAAACCAAACTAAACGATAATTCTGTACTTTGTAATGTTTCATTCGAGGCTGCGTAAAAGATATTCTTAAGATTATTCTTCCATATAGATAAAGAACGGCTCTAACAATTAATGTAAGTACTAAATTATGCATAGTATTTTAAAGTAATTTAAAAGTGCTTGAAAATAATGCTCTTCTCATAAAAATGTTTGATTTGGGTATCGCGATAATAATTTTGCTACTTTTTTCTTAATAAATAATCAATTAAATGCTTCTTGCTAATAATTTTGAGCGTGAAATAAATGTCATTTTTTTTTTACTTTAATCTGCAGTAAACGGGAGGCTCAGGGGGGCGGGGTACATAACAGTTCCTATTTGAACACATCTATACGATCAAAAATAAGCACATGTGTTTTTCGATTTTGAGCACATTTAGTTCAGAGCTATTTTGAGTATTTAAAATTGAGTACTTATTGCTCAATTTTTAATACTGATTTTTTTTTTTTCAGTGTAACGTGCTTGGTCATCTTAACTTCAAAATTATGAATTCTTCTAAGTTACCATTCAGAAACTCTTTCCATAAATCCTTTAAATTACCTATTTAATAATCTTTGAAAATCCTCACTGCTGAAAAATCTTTGTTTAAAAAATGAGATTAAACTATAAAAGCTAAGAAAACTAAAAATATGTAATGCCCATATATAATTTTTAAAACAAGTCCATGTTCTTCAAATAAAAAATATATAGTTATCCTAGAATAGTCTATTCCTATTGGATGACACTATTAACAAATTGTTTATGGAATAATTTTAATTAAACTTAAATAAAAAATACGAAAATTTGCATAAAAATTTGTGTGAAATAAAATATTAGAATATTTAAAACATGGTACTATCTCGTAAAATATCTGAATGAACTCAAAACAGAAGAAATGAAAGACACGAACAGGGTCATAAAACATGTTTATTAGTCTCGACAGAGCAAAAAAAAATTAAGAAATAAGAAAGAGAGACAACGATCATCATCAAAGAAAGTGTTCGAAATGACGACACCAGGCCGTGATGCAGGCCTCGCATTTCCGGCGTCTGGAAGATCGAATGTTCTCGAAAATACCGGGAGAGTACCCGACTTCCCGAGCAGCTGCCACGATGTGTGCAACCAGTTCCTCAGCACTGTCCCAGCCTTTTTGGGGGTACTAAGAATAATAAACGGGTTTCCTCACCCTGTTCCTGGTCTTCCTTCTTTTCTTTTGCTTTGTGTCGTGACTACCGCGCCAGGAAAGCGTTTCGGACCCTGCACTGTTATGCGATCTCCCATCACCTAGGTGTATTCTATCTTTTCCGAATCTTTGTAACTGCTGCGCTGAAACATCCTGTATATTAAAACAACATATCAGGAACTATTTAATTACTTATACAAATTCATATTCTTACCATCCCTCTCAACATTGTAACAAAATGACGGCCTTCCCTAGATTGATATAGAGGGCGCTGTTACCACTTTCGGTAAACTATATAAGGATATTTTACCAAACATGAATTGAAGTGAGTTGAGTGAATGAGTAAAGCGCGGGATTTTATATATTCGGAGAGTACGGGACTGAATCTCGCCTAGAGAAGTTCTCATGTTTGCATAATCATAATTATGGATGTTTCATTATGTTCTCTTTATTGAGTATGATGTTTTATGAAGTATAGTATTTAAAAACGTGACTTTCTAACTTGAATCGGGTCTTTAACATGACCTACATCATCATAATGTAATATTTTTCTAAAACAGACTGCATTGGGAGGATTTTTACAGGGAAATAGTGCAAAATTGTGATGACACCACTGATATAGAATACGCAGACTTTATAAATGACACATAGCGTTAAAAATACAGTGGGCAACGTTTATACGATGCCGAAGGGACTACCGAAAAAAGTTGTATAAACGATAACGTCGTATAATCGATTTTCACTTCTAAAACTAGATTTAATTTTGTTTTCACTTAATTTTAATATTTAACGTGTTGATTTACATAAATTTATTAATTTAAAAAAACCAAATAACCAAAATAAAGGAAAAAAATACAGTAAGCAATTTAAATGTACGTAACTTTTTAACAATTTCCAACAAAGTTGAAAAGTGTTTATGACTTCGGTTTGTCTGTTCGTCTGTCCGCGCTGTAACTCTCATAAATATACACGGATTCTCCTGAAATTTGTGTATGATGTTAATGTTTACCATAGCATGTTTACTTTTTCAAATGAAGTTTCCAACATGTTTAGTTCATTGACAGGGTCAGTCAAAAGTTTACCGTTACATTACGGCCTACGGGAAAATCGTTTAAAGTTATTTTTAATGATGTTACATGCTTTCAAACATAATAAAATTGATATGCATTTATCAAGTGCACTAAAATATGCATTCTGAAGGATAGTTATTATTCATTTACAGGGCCACACAAAAGAATTCCCTTTTCATAATGATATAGGGGTAAAGGGAATTGTTTGCGGCGTATTTTAATTATGTTAAATTATTTCATGTATAATGAAATTGATATACGTCATTGAGATTTATTATAACTGTCATGCTCTATCACTATTATTTCATGTATAATACGAAGTGCATTTACAGGAACACACAAAATATTTAGGATACTATAATGTATCCGAAGTACTGTACAGTAGCGATGATTGCTGGAAATGCATTTTTAATTATGTTATGTGCTTTTATGTTTCCCTCTATTTATGCATAGTATAGGGTGTGTAAAAATTCTGTAATTCATATACAGGGCTACACAAAAAAATTCTTAATGGTTACAGGGTATGATTGCAAATTGCTTAAAGGTGGTTTTTAAATGAGTTATGCATTTTTACGCTGAACTGCATTTAGTTTACTAAGAAATGTTTGTAGAACATAAAATGGTAGACAGGGTCACGCAAAGAATTGGTTACATGGTCGTCTATAAATGATAATTTCTGGGAATGTGATTCCAGTAGTTTTAAGAGTATTTTACTTTAAATTAAACTTTAGCTAAATGGTGGCGTGTCATAATGGTACTAGGTGAACTACAGGGCTGTAAAAAAGTATTCAGGTATGTTTCCATCTATTAATATAAATTGTTGAAAGAGAAATTTCAACCTGTTATGCGTTTTCTTGCTAAACTAAATTTCCCTATTATATAGTACATATATCAACCTACAGATCGAGTACAGGGCCGTTAAAAGGAATTGGAATACCTATTTGGCTATGGACTGTCACTGCTGAAATCAGTTTTTCAAATGTTTTATGTGTTTTCTAAAATGTTTACTTAGTTCTCTTATATACCATATTTCCCCAAATAACGAAGCTTCGTTAAAGCATTCAGGAAGTGTTGGAAAGTGTTTCATAATCTATGCTTAACGCATGATTTTTCTTACTTGTTATGTTTTCTTTTGATCATTTGTCTATGGTTGTTTGACATGATGACTGACGTTGAGTTGTAATTAATAATTTGCGCAATGAGTCGAGGGCCTGAAAAGTTTTTTCGCTTGCATTGTGGCGACAATACTTTTTCCATAAACATTGGACCCCTCACTGGACTGTTCGATGCAGGACGCTGATTGAAAAACTGAAGCAAAACTTTTTCCATTTCAGGTAATTTACTCTCTTGCACTCGGCATTTTTTATGCCGAAGACCACAGGTTTTTACCTTTTCCTCAGTTTTTTGGTCTTTAAGGTAGAAAATGGAATGCCCATCAATTTAGCCAAGTCACTTTTGACCTTCCCGTTAAACTTTTACTATTGAATTCTTTCAGAATTTCATTTTTTTTCTTTTACCGAGATGGACTTGCGTTTTCGAGACATGTCTGAAAAGAGCTGTGGTCGAGAAGTGAAGAATAAAAGAAAAGATCTCTACTGTTAGAGTACTGAATGTGCCGTATAACAATAAAACAAGTCGGAAAAGTTGACCGTTCTCGCAAAAAGAATGAATAACCCCTCCAACTGTAATATGTTACACATAAACTAATTTTTTTTTACTAATCCCACATCAGTCCACGTTGTTATCATGTAGGGTATATTTAACCACTTCACCGGCGACAGGTATGGGGGAAACAATACTTTTACCCCCGACTGATCTCAGGGCAAACGGTGAAGTGGTTAAACACGTTCTTTAGTATCATTCATAGCAGGCAAATTCCGCCCGTTCTTAAAATACACAAGAAAAATAAACAATAATAAACGAGTACAAAATCAAAAACGTATGTGTAAACAATCTAAAGGATATATTTTTACATTAAAACGAATAGAAATGAATTGGTCCCCACTAAAACGTCGTATAGATGTAAGCGTATAAATGATGCTCTACTGTAACAGGTATTGCTTTCCAATTTACATTTCATAATCGCGTTCCACAAAGCGATGACTATTGCAAATACGTTTCGATCTTAAGTTTTTATTTAGTTTAACTAAACTGCATGAATATACTGAAATATCCAAAATTATTTGAATTTATATCCTTTCAGTGTCGAAAATGCGTCTTAATTTTTTGTTTAAATTAAATTGAGTCCTAGTAGCTAGAAGGACGGAATACAAAATGAAAACTATATAAATATATGTACCGTAATACTTACTTTATTTTCTAACACCTTAATCATTTTGAGTGTCCAATTTAAATATTCTAAAGAATAAAAATGTGTAACCTATTTTATTAATTTATTTTCGCGATGTGAAATATTGAAGTAATTATACAGGGTGTCCCAGAGCTTCGTGTACAAACTTGGAGGGGAGGTAGAGAACATCGTTAGGAACCCTCATTAGAATAGGAAAGCATGATATGTATGAAAGAGGTTCAGTAGCTTTTGGTTCATACATGCAATAAAAAACTCCAACACAAAAATACGGGAACAAAAACTTTATTTTAACTATTAAAATTACTAGAAAGCAAATTAGAATGACAATAGGGGGGAAATGGATTTCTTAGAATTAATGGAGAGAGAGGGCCCCCATTTAAACAACTGGCACCGAAGTGCCGATACAGAAAATTAGTACCTTCTCAGTACATGGTCAACATAGAAGTGACTCATTTTACAAACAGCTTCGATAAATTGGCGTTACAAATCCATCGCCAACTTTTTACTATTATAATCGTGAACGAAGAGTGAACAAATGTTTATTGGCGCGCAAAATGATTATACCACGCAATCTGGTATTCCTCAAGGCATCAATCAAATGGTTGTTAAATAACTGTCACAAAGGATAATCAAAGCGGCGTCAAAGTTCTGAATTGAATAAATTTGTTTATGCTTAATAATGTTTTATATGATAAAAACGACCGTTACATGAAAATGTGCTATAATTATAAAAGGCATCTGTATTAGACAAAAAGGAAGTTAAAATTAACTGCAATCATTTTCCGAGACATAAGCTATAAACAACATATTATTTATGTTTGATTATTACCTTGTAACGGCGAAAGATAAGCAATAAATA
Source organism: Maratus speciosus (assembly GCA_963932465.1). Taxonomy (NCBI): domain Eukaryota; kingdom Metazoa; phylum Arthropoda; class Arachnida; order Araneae; family Salticidae; genus Maratus; species Maratus speciosus. The sequence goes on from OZ010786.1 coordinate 687,603,544, forward strand.
AGAATGAATAAATTCAGCGTGGGCATATACGAATCAAAGTTATTGACAGCTGCATTTCTCTGTTTTGTGATCTATTTAATGACCCACGAGTTATCGGAAAGTAAATTGCTTTACTGGGAATGAAAGATTACAATCAACTTAAATGAATATTGGCGCATCCGGCGGATTTTTCTCCAACATTAAAAAAAAAAAAAAAATACATGCATATTGGAGAGAGAGAAATCTACCACCGCCCTCGTTAAATCGATTTCTTTTTTTGCAAAGTAATTTCCTGCACTAATGGATATGTCAGCGCCTGCGGACTCCTCCTGACTCAGATTTCAACACTCGCCAGTGAATAACTGATTTCTTTTGCCGTCGCTATGCACTGGGATCCGTGCCATGTTAACTGCCTGCTGACCTGATTCATCGTCCTTCACCCGCTAAGGTCTATTGGGAGACCATCATCATAGTTGCTGTTCTGTCCTGACCGATGTGTCAGTGACGCGCTGCTACATTCCTTCAAAAAAGCCACAATTAAAATTAAGTGCCATGTGTACTGGTATGTTTCTGCACATAATAGGATGCAAATTCATCGATCATCAATTGTTGTTTGTGAAATTATGCCCGATGATCCGATTACACCAACTTAATTTATACAGTGCCGGCTCTCTTCTATTTGTGAAATATCATCAAATAAGTTGTTAGACAAGAAAATCTAAAAAAATGTGTTTCGACTGGTGTTGGTTCTTTTGCTATGCAAAAAAAAAAAAAAAAAAAAAAAAATGTGTACCAAGGATTATAAAGCCAGATAATTTTTTACAAATTTATAAAGTAATTCTTTTCAAGAGCATGAAGAGGGAAATGCTTCTTTTTCTTTTTAAAACTTTAATACAGTAATTTACTTTTCCGCTTTCAGTTTTTTCCCCCTTTCATGAAATGATAATATATGTTGACCTATACATGCTTTTTGTTTAAAATTTACGTGTCTTCAATGATTTCAGTGTGTTATTTGTACTGCTCATTATAATAGGTTGCAACCTGAAGAAAGAAGATAGCACCTATACATAGATATAAAAATTAATATTGGTTTGTGTTTTAAACTTACTAATTGTTTAAAAGGCAGGTGTTTAAGTTAATTTCCAGTACAGTTTTATTTTATGTTTGTTAATATGCTTTAATATTTTCTTGATTGACATGGTATTTTTTTGATTTACTATATCTGGCATTCCTTGCCGCCGTTTGACAAAGAACAGCCTTTTGAAATCTAAGTGTGTCTGATGTATTTTTTTTGTTTGTTTGTTTGGATGTTAGGAATGACATAATAATTAACTTAGTAGTGAACTTTTTATTTCCTTTTTTGATATTTCATGCTTTTAAAAAGATAAGTTATGGACATGTAAGCATGTCAATCCTATACTGAGTTTATGAATGCTTAACATATAGTTCTGGTAAAAAAAAAGTTTGTTTCGTTTGATTTCTATAAGATACACACTAAATGTCTTGCATTGGCACATTGCCGCACTTTCAGAGATAATATGTTGTTTTATTGTCTCTTTGATCAGGAAGTGCTGCCCTGTGTTGTGTTATCGTCTGTTGGACGTAAATTACGCTGGTTCGTATGTGTCTGTTGACAGTATGATTTAAATAGCACAGTTGTGTTTCAGTGCAACATATCTAGTATGGTCTCTTTTATGTGTAATTCTCTGGTATTTATTAATTTTTTTTGTGTGAGTTAAGATGCTATTATGCAGCCTTTCTTAAAAATATAGATATAAAAAAAAAGTATATATCTATTTTATATTGTGGCTAACTTGCTTTTATATTTTTTTCACAATTAAATCTTGGACACACTTCTGCAATTTTTTTGATAGTTAATATATTTTTCTATGCAGAAAATTTTATGTTTTCTGACTATTATAAATTTTTTTTTGCACTGATTAAGAGTAACGTGAAATATGTTGGATTTGGATTTTGGCGACAATTTAAAATAGTTATAAAGGAGCTTGTGAGCGTAACATTTTTCATTTAGATGTGGGCACTTGATTAGAAATTCACATACAGTTGGCGTGATCATAATTAAAAATAATAGATTCTTTTTATTTCACAAACAGGTTTATTCGATTGGGAACTTCGGCAAAATTTGTAGTAACCTTAGATTAATTTATCCTGGAATACATTTTGTTTAGACTTATTACTTAAGAGCTCGAGTCATCATGTCATTGTTACAGAAATTGATTTTTTTTTCCTTTTGGTTTTCGTTTGCTTTTGCAAAATTCATGTTTCTTAATGACATACATTACATTAAGATAGTGTTTTGATCCTTTTGGGTAAGTTTAATTGCTTGTACCTCTGTCATCTTTTATGTGGGATACTTCAGTCATTGCGCTATTTTCCATGGGATAGCAAAATGTCTGAGGTGTGTATTTCGATCTATGGTTAAGCAAGTTGGCCGCTAGCTTAATCAGGGATCGGATATGTTTCTAACATGACTGATGGAGTTACACTAATATAAATGTTACAAGTGGAGTATTGTTTACATTTTTTTTAAAATTTTTATAATTTGCTAAAAATTCACCTGTAATTGTTTCCTAATGCTGATGATGGATACCACTTTTACACTAGTTGACACTTTATCACTAACTTGCTATGGGCAGATAGCATTGTTAGATATTAATCACACACATTTTTCCCCTCTTATGCACATGGTTGTTGTGATGTCATGTTTGACCTGGTACTTCACACACACACACACACACATTTATTCATTCAGTTTAACTGATTTTGTTCTATGTCACTCAACACTCACCATGGTTAAGGACATTCATAACTATCTGTGCATGTTTTGGTTTCTTTTTATCAGCATTTGTGTTTAGCTTAAGATTGCATTTTTTTTTACACTGCATTCACAACTTCGTATTTTTTTTAGATAGATTTATTTTAATGTAAGATATTTTTTTGGTGGTGTGTTTTAAAGTTTGCAAAAATTATGTCATAATTTAACTAGGGTACATGGTTTACACATTCATCGTAAATTTTATGCAAGAGATAATTAATTGGGTGTACATTTTTCTACATACAGTTAATGTACTGTTTAATTTCATTGTTTACGCGCGGCTGGTGACTCGTTGCTATTTTATTTATAACACAAGGTAATTTTTGTATAACTGACATGATATTTGATATCGGTAAGTTATTTTTTTTTATAACATTTATTCAAATGCATAATGTGAGCGGTTATGTGCATTATTTTTTAGAAGGCTATTCACATATAATCATTAAATTAAATCTTTGGCATTTTTTTACATTTTAAATTTCTTTAGTAAGTTAAGTCTCACAGGTGCCTTGTGACGGATATATACACTCATATCACATAAGAGATATAGCTGGTTTGCTTGTCTTTTTCTTTCATTCTTTTTACTTGAAACATGTTTTGCTTCCCATAACTTCTACATTTTAGCGTAGAGTTATGCAATCTGCTGAGCACGTGTGCATTTTTGCACATTTTCGTTTACTTTATACAGTAATAACTTTGGCAGAGACATCTGTTTTTTAAATTTTAACCCTTAGTCAACCACTTATACATTTTTTTAAAAGTACTACATGTGTTGGGTATTTGTTTGTGTTACACAACATTTGCTTATTTTGAATTTTTTTTCTGCATTCATTTACATACATTACACTACGTAAGTTACATATGTAGTTCATTTGCTTTTACACATTGCACTTGGCTAGCGATTTATTCAGCAGTATTTCTTTTTGTTTTTTTTCTTACAAGTAGTTCATTGAGTTGTACACACTGGCTGGTTTAGAGTTTAACCAGAGTTTACACACACATTACAAGTAGTTCAATTGTTTTATTAACCCTTATTCATTACATTTTAATGATAACTCATTAATGATGTAATTGAATCTCATTCGTATGCAAGTGTTTTGGGTTATTACATGAGTTTGGGAGTTTCTTTTCCCTCCCTTCATACACTTTTTTTTCCCCTGTTACTTTTCTATATTTTAAATTTTACACCATGTTCTATATTAAAATACTCTACCATTTTTTAATTTTAACAGGATTATTTTTTTGTGTTTGCATAATGTCATAAATCAATGACACCATCACTTTGTCTATGTACAAAGATTTTAAGGTTTCTAGGAGTTATCCGTCACATGACATATTTAACTACACATACATTTCGAATTTGTTGACTTTAAAAATTTAACATTTTTTTTACACTTTCATTGGATATTTCTTACTTGAAGGTGGCAGATCGAGTAAGATATCTTGTTACACTATACAAAATACTATGCAATTTCTTTTTACTAATCTTGCCAGGAGTTAAATTTTATTCAATACACAGAAAGTCAGGATGGCAGTGTGAAAATTCATAATATATTAAAATTAAAATATACGTTGATTTTTTGGAAGCGGGAACTTAGTTAAATTGCAGAAATTAAAAAAAAAAAAAAATCTACCCCTTGTTGTTTAAGGCAGAAGCCATAAGCTGATGCCACTTTAATTCAAAATATTTCAATATTTAGGGCTACACTTGTTTGAGAACGTGCAACATGCATTTTTTTGTCTCTGGTAGTCCTGTGCGTTATGCACAAATTTTTGTTTGTTTCCTATGCCAGTAATGAAGCAACCTAAGACATTACAAATAAGCTTCAATTTTATTAAAGGATTCACTTTTACTGAAAGTTAAAAAAATTTTTACTGGTGTATTTGTCGTCTGTGTTTTTTTTTATTTGCTTGCATTTTATAATATTATGATCTCATGTAAGATCAAATTTTTGAGAAGTGATAAATACAGTAAATGTGAATGCTTCTCTATATGAAAATATACATGACTAAAATGCTGGTACCAGCGCCACAAACACAATGCCACAAAAATTAAATATAGGATCCTATGTCATCAACAAATGTGGCACTTTCATTTTGTGGATAATATAATTAAAAAAAAAAAAAAAAGATTATTTTGAATATTATGAGCGCTCAGTCATGAAATGATACAATTCTTTGTGAATTGACTTTAAAGCAAGCAAATATATTTTTTTTCTACTTATGTGTTGTTGTATAAAATATTTACAGGAACTATGGTGTACTAGCTTCAGAGTCTAGCTAAAAATAGTTTTCTCTTTGTGTGTCAACTTAAATAGTTTTTAGTTTGTAATAGTACATATTTGTAAGTGCGAAGGTAGACAAAGGGTGCGTTGATTGAAAGCTGCAACGTAGACGTTGCATCTTTTTCGGGTTTCCCGGTGAGATATGTGATACAGATCTATCACATATCCTTATTGCTTCAAAATTAATTTAATTCATTTATTTTTGGCTTTCGAAACATGTCGTTTTTCCCTTCGTTATGCAAAATATTTTATTTAACTCGACGCTTAAAATCCATTTAGAATCTTATCAGTTTGTTTTTTTCTTTCTTTCAATATCCTCTAGGAGTATGTCTCAATTCAATTATTTATTATAGCTTTCCTAATAACATCTACGGCCGTTAAAAATAAAATATAAATAGATAAATCAGATGCACCTGCTGTTGATTTCAATGAATATTATTTTGTTTTCTTTTTCTTTGGCATTACCCACGCGAGATGTAATTATTTCTCATTTATTTATTTAAGTAGGTGACCGTTGAAATAATTTATCTAAAATACAAAATGAATGATTATTGATGCGGTGTTTAAATTACTCTTCATGTACATTAATTTTCTTTATCAGTAGTGTTAAAACATATCTTTCTCAGTATTTCGCAATTTTATGTACCATTCATCGAACAGAATCATTCTGTTTTGATAATTTATGGCCGGCTTTGTGGCGTCTGTAATATACATATGTAGAACCGTTTTTCTGGCAATCTGTCTGCATCACGCGATTTATTTGTTTTTTGTTGGGATGCTAGATTCTGGGTTAATCATTTTGGCGTGTAAATATCACCTTTTGCCTGCTTTCCGTACACTAATTGTAATGCTCAGAATTTGGCGATGTTGTGCGCCAAGTCTCATATGTTGCTTATGAAATGGCCCTCTTGAACTTCTGCTCTCAATCGGTACGGATGTAAAAGACCTTGTGGTCTGAGGGTACGCTCAGGCGTACCCCTCTTGCTCGTATTTCCTCTCTCCCATCTTATAGTTCTAAGTAAATTACCCTTTATTATTATGTCAAAAATGTTAAAATAAAGTTTCTAGTTCCTGTATCTTGGGTTGGAGTTTTTCTTATGCACTTTTACGAACCCGAACCCTGAACTACACCATAGGCTGAAATGTCAATCTCATGTGATAAACAGACACAAAGACATAGTCATGCAGAAAGCGGTATGAAACGCTTTATGACGCTGTCTGCAAGAATTGAGTGCATGACTTACAAGTATCACATGAGGTGTTCGAAATTGCGCTCATGGACATGAATGCCAGCATGAAATCTATGCGACATGGATGGGCGTCCCTTTCGTCATGAGATGCCGCCTCATCCTGTTAGAACCACATTCCGCGTCAAACAGTTGCGGGGACATCGTTAAACATTTATAGAAGAACTTCCAAAATGATACACCTGCGAGCGTCCAGTCGAGTTGGTAAGAAGTATGGCTCCACTCAACTGCCCGCCATGCTACCCGTCCACACATCAACAGTGAAACGTTGTTGTGCGGCTCGTGGTCGGATTCCGTGTGATTCATGTGGGACGAACGCAGTTGTCGTCTGCAATCAGGAAGCCACACGTGTCCACCTTGCGAACTCGCGTACAGCGCCACCTATCGATTTCCCGCCATGTTTTCCTATGTAATTATGGTTTGTAACGATGTTCTCAACCTCCCCTGCAAGTTTGTACACGGAGGTCTGGGACACGCTGTATAATTACTTGAATATATGTTCAGTTCTATTATTAGTAAACCGAAATGTTTGTTATTTATTTCTTTACATATTCTAGAAATTTCTTATTTTTGTGAATGTGTGCGTGCGCGTGTGTATGAGAGAGATGGATATGTAAATGGCGAGATTCTATTTCATCAATATGCGGTCATTGATTGCAGAAGATGTTTTATTCCGTATCCTATTGAAAAATTACAGCTATTGAATGAAAGCGGGTACATTCCAACGAACCCATATTCAATGACGTTGGAGAGGCAATTGTATTTATTTGCACTTGTTCCAGCTCCCATTGCATAACTAAAAGCTGAAGTGTACAGTCCATTAAATAAACGATCGCAATGGATAAGAGTGCAGCCGCGAATCAAAAACAATAATGGCAAATGTCAGAAATTCTGGAATTTTATTCGGAAAAGAATGAAACAGTTTAAAAACTTCATTTATAGAAATGAAAAGGAAGCACTCTCAGATTATTCGAGGCATTTTACAAAACATGGGCGAAATTCTGTAAAATCAGAAATCATTCGTCTGATGCTGCAGCTATTTTTAATGAGAGATCGACTGAAAATTCGGTTTCGTCTTCGTTTTTGGGCTCAAAATCGGAGTTTCGTCGAAAGATCTTTTTTTCGAAAATTCAGCAGGACCGAAACTCCACCGAAACTACCAGTCTTCCAAAAATCTCGCTTCTTCTTTCGGGAATTTTCAACATGAATCTCTCATTTGAGCTATATCGACTAAAATGAGACATTCTCTATTGATTTCTATGAACTTTCACTGCCTATAAGTGTTAGTCATGACTGAATCGAGATGTGAATTCAAATTATAAAGCAAGCAATGCCTATAAGACCAAACTTGTTTCGAATACTCTTTGAGAAAATTCTAGTATAACGGATGATCCTTGACAAAAAAGCATCATAAAAGATAAATCTAAATATGTGCACCTAAAACATTTTTTTTTGTGTGTCATGGGTGAATCCATTACATTTAGAGACACAGTGAGCCCACTTGGGCTACACGTATAATTCATAATTATGTATATTTATGTATGTATTAAATGCTTAAAACATTTTTTGGACCGTTTCGTTTTCGGCCGAAAATAGAAACAGGACCGAAATTCGATTTCGGCCTTTAAAACTTGTTTCGGTTTATCCTTATATTTAACAGACGCTATCACTCAAGCTTCTCTCCCAAAATCGTGCAAAGGGTTATGAACCCTTTCGCGGAAGAATATAACACATGGATTCGGTCCAATCAAAGCTTCTCATTTCGGAGAAGGGTAAAAACTGAGAGATTCGGTTTAAATATCGCGGGAAAAGGGATTTCTAGAAGGTTTCCTGGCCCATTAGAACGATTGGATTTCTGAAAAATGTGGGAAGCAAAAAAATTCTGGTGGCTTTCGTAGCATAGACGGAAAAGAATTAAAGACATTCTATCGAAATACATCGAAAAGAAAATTTTTTTGGCGCAATGCCAAAAAGAACAAGTCGGAAAATGGTAGTTCGAACGAGGCCCATGAGGTGCGTTCGTACTCTAACTCGTTTTATAAATAATCATATCTGGGTGCCATAGCTGTTGCACTCTGACACAATAGTGCATGAATACAGAATTGAGGACGATTCTATAGAGTATTAAATTCAGTCACAGGGAAACAAGGACTCCCTCTTAACCCTTTATGGACTGAATGATGAATGCATGAAAATTTGATCTTCTAAAGCATTTTTCGCGTATTGCTTAAACTACGTTAGAAGATTTACATGAACATTTAATAAATTTTAGAAGGATTGAAGGATTTGGGATTCATTCCATTCGGATGGATATGGATTTTGTGCACTCTTGATAGCCCCGTTCAAATCTTTTATTTAAATATTTTTCTTAGTATTTTATAGAATTAGGAAATGTACGAATAGAATGTTCTTACAATAGAAATATAGAAATATTTCCGAATTGAAAAATCCCCCCCCCCCACCACGTCAAGAAAACTGAAAAGAGGCAAAGGCAAAAGAAATCGCCCTTTTAAAAATAGTTTGTTTTGTGTCACCCATCATGCTTTTGCAATAAGATAAAGTAATGTATCTATAATTCATTCTAAACTCTATGACAACGAATCGATGTATTGAATGAATTTTATAACACATTATTTTAAGGTTACTTATAAGTACCGTCAGTAGATACGTCCTCACCCTGGCAACCTAGAATCCTGACTTATCATGGGATAGCATTGAATTCAGGACGTTGAATAGGATTGAATAGGACGAAGAAAACTTTTATGAATATCTTTTTAAATTTTGATTCGATTTTCGTAAACTTCGAAGTGATTCGACCCAATTCTGCATCATATATATATACAGGGTGTCCGGTCTCAACGGTGTCCAATGGCTAATTCCTAAACCGTTAATCATAGACATATAGTTCCAATTAGATAAATGTTTTAAATGAGGTAAAGAAGTATTTTTAAAGCGATTTAGGTCAAGAAAAACATTTATTTAAAAATTACGAAATTTAAATTTTTATACGGTCCCCCGGTCCTATAAATGATATTTAGTAAACTTTTCCTATTTCTCTAACAGGTAGGCAAAAAAAGTCCCATTCATCTAACACTAAAATTGACCGAGTTATGACATTTTCAATTTTATGACTTAAACCACTTTTCTGTAACCGAAAACAGATGAGTTGGATCAAGCTTTCAGGGGTCGTACACGAAGTGCTTAAAGTATTATAAAGGGCGTCCACTCCAAACGATGTTCAATGGCTAATTCCTAAACCGTTAGTCAAATACATATAGTTCCAATTACAAAAAGGTTTTAAATAATGTAAAGAAGTAGTTTTAAAGCGATTTAACTGAAAGTGCTGCCCCCCTATAAATATTACGGTAGTGTTAATTTTTAATAATTAACTTTCAGATTGGTTAAAATAATAGAAGAAATGAGTTTCAAAACTCGCCTTATCGAGAAAATCAAATTTTGGGAAATCTCATAAAACTTTAAATGCGCCCATTGGTCTTCATTGAAAATTTGGAGATTGTAGTGTTTGATTGGTACAGTTATACCAATAGAATAGATTGATAGAGAAACACGATTTTTTAAATTTCGGATAAGGCGAGTTTCGAAACTGATGTCCGCAACTGAAATTCGACTTTTTTTGGTAAGGAAATGAGTGTGTTTCTTTTGATGATTTTATTTTAAAAAGATGTATTACTTTTATAAGCTTTTAACTTACGACGTTCGTATGTTCTTCCTAATTCAAAATTTGTATTCCAATTTTAACTCACTTTCAAATATCCGATCAATATTAAATTTTGCATAATTATGTAAATCCAATGACAATGTAGTATTAATGATTTTAGGTATGCACCATTTATATTTATTTTACAGGACCACTCCAAAAATTTTGTATACATTATTGCCTACAAACAAAATTTTTTAAATCAAAATCAGTAACATTTATGTAAGGCATAGACGTTCACAATGTAATTTTTCCAAATGAAAGTGCGTTGCGTTTATATTTTTTATACAGTGCCGCACAAAAGAAGTCGGATACATTACGATTTATGAGCAGGGATTGTTTATGATACTGATGATATTTTGATGATATTATGCTTTTTTCAAATTCAACTTTTTAGTTCTTTATAAAAACTTGTTTGAAAAAAATATTTTAGAGACCAAAATCAAACCGGTACTTTTGGAAATAATATTATCGGATATGGAGGTCGTATTAAGTGGCCTCTCCCAGGTTGCCAGATTTGAATCTTTCAGATTTTTTTCTTTGGGGTTTTCTGAAAAATATGGTATATGAAAGAGAATCCACTAGTCGAGCAGATTTGTGGAATCGTATTGCTATGGCGTGTAGATCTGTAACACCTACAATGTTGAAAAAAGTAGAAGAAGAATTTATTTCACATGTACATTTCTGCATTGTAGCCGAAGGGACGTCACTTCGAGCACGTTTTAATATAATCTTAATTTTTATTAATTAAGTTTTAGATTAGGTAATCTACCTATGTATAATTTTCTAAAGGGTTGTGACTGTTGCTTTCATAATCATTTAACAAAAATCTGTTATTTTCTGTTTTTTTTTTCCTTATGTTTTTAGTACAAGTTGTATATTTTGTTTTAATATGTCAGAATAAACAAAAATCTCAAAATATATTTGTAATGTTAATTTACTCTCAATATTTAATGTTAAATTTATATCTGACGATTATTTTTATTTCTAGTAAATTTGTGACTGACCCCTATTTTGCAGCAAAAAAGATGCTCCAACTTTAAACATCTATTACTCGGTCAGTTTTAATCGCAGAGGAATGGGACTTATTCTGTCTTACTTGTCAGTGCCATAGGATAGGTTTACTAAATATCACTTATAGGACCTGGGGACCGTATAAAAATTTAGATTTCGTAATTTTTTAATAAATGTTTTTCTTGACCGAAATCGCTTTAAAAATACTTCTTTACCTCATTTAAAACATTTTTGCAATTGGAACTAGATGTCTATGACTAACGGTTTAGGAATTAGCCATTGGACACCGTTGAGACCGGACACCCTGTATATTAAATTTCCAACCATTCGGTTGGATCGTTTTTGAGCTGTTCTAGGCGCGTAGGGAGGAATGGGACACTTTTTACAAAAATAAGAAAATCAACTTTGTTTGGCGCGAAAACAAAAGTTTCGATTGATAGAATACAAAATGAAACACTTTCTAATGTCGTTGAACACTATAGAAACATAATTTGCAGAAACAATTTCATAAATAAAGAAATTGTAAATTTCAAAATGTAACCCATACCTCCCCACTAACAGGGAGGTAGGGGACAGCTATAAAACGATGTAGGATAAGGCACAAATAGCCTAGTGTCGGCTATCTAGACAGTCTAACAAAGATTGTAGGTTGATAATGTCTGTTCTATACTATCCAATTCCATGACCTTCATCACTGGAACGAAAATTCAGGATTGTCATTAAAAAGTCATCAGTTTAATTTATTTACATTTTGAAGTAAATGAATATATTTATAACGTTATAATTAATAAGGTACCCTCTTAAAATATTTGCATATAAGCAATTTACATTCATCGTATTAAAAAGAAGGAATTGCACTCGTCCCATTCCTCCCTTTGCTGGCATGTCCCATTCCTCCCCACTACCTTCTTTTATGTTAAATTTCTTGTATAAACAAAAATGAGGCTTTTAAGCATAGTTTAAATTATGGGTAATATACAGTATAAAATGCGTCATAAATAGGGAAACTTATTACATCTACGCATAAACAAGTCATTAATATGCAGAAAGCATAAAAAGTATAGGAAGCAAATTTACTTTTGATTCTTGAAATAATCTTTTTCTTTATGTACAATCGAAAGCTTATGCAGATCAGCTACATTTTTCAAACTGAAGATTTAGGTACCATTGCTTCATCTAATGTGTGATGGATGAAATGATTAGAATGGCACATAAAGAGAAAAACCTACTGTCCCATTCCTCCTACTGTCCCATTCCACCTCAATCTCCCCTACAGATGAGCGGACCAGACGACGACTCTAAATGCAATGTATTTATAGAATTACGAACGCACCTAAAAATAATTCGCGCTCAAAAAATTTAATTTTTTTAAAAAGTAATATAAAATAAGGAATGGCATTTAAGACTCAATATAGTATATTAAACGGAGGAAATTTAAAATAAAGTTAAATAGGATAATAATTTTAAATGTGATTTAAAATAATAAGTAATGCTTAGGGAGTGGTATGTCATGAAAACATTTTTCTCAGAAATAGCCATTTTCTTTTTATTAAAACGACTGCATCCCTTTTCATATCTTCCCAACGCGTCAGTAGGCTTACACTTTTTTTTCGGAGCACTCACTACAAGCGCCTTTTACGCAAAAAGACTTTCTCAAACTGGATGGAATCCGAACGCAAAAACTGTTAAACGGACCTTTTTATATATTTTTTTTAATCCAAGGTAATTTAATTTATTGGAGCTTGTACTTATTTCAGCCATTTTTACAAAAAATATCTTTAGAAGCACGACAAAGTGCAAAAAAATGGGGCCATAAAGACTTTTATTTGCAATTGCCTGCCACTGGGTTGATTTTTAACTTTTTGACATCAAAGATCTTTAAGCACCAGACAGTCACTTTCATAAACCTTAACGAAAATGGATGGTAAACGATCTGCCGGATCCCGCCCGATTCTAACTGCAAGACATTCACCCACACAACTCGAGCCAGATCATCTATTTTTTATTTTACAAAAAGTTTGAAATGTTCTTAAAATGATAATAAATAACATAAAAAAGTCACGTAGCTAAGACCTTTTATTCTTTTTCCAGGAAAAATAAAATGTTAAAAACCCTGTTTTTTCAGCCTTCCAGAAGCAAATCTATCCAGCCCCCCCCCCCCCCCACACACACACTCTTTAAGGGAAAAAAAAATCTCGTTCGCAAAATTCCTATGTATTATGATAGAAATTAAAATATATTTGAACAGCCCCGTACATCTATGATTTAGATACATATCCTAAAATTTTATTAAGATGGAAACCTGTTCGCACTATTTATCAGTTTGTGGAATGTAATTTGAATTATAAAAGGGGAACATAGTATTTCTCATTTTGGTGGCGACGTTAAAAAAATTCACCCCCCCCCCCCGAAAAAAAAAGGGAATAAAATAGTAGAGGGTGTAACATGACAATGAATATTTATTTTTATTATTTCAATAGAAAATATTTAAATTAAACTCTCTAAATTAAAAAAATGATTAAGATTGAATAAACAGTATGAAAAAATCGATAATTATTATACAGGGTGGTAAAGTCTTCCCCTGATTACAAAAAAGTATTACGAAGTAACCTTTGGATGTAATACTTAAAATTTCTATGTTTAATGTAAATTGAGTCATGCTCTTAAGTTTTTTGAGTCCATCCGATGACGTCGCTTATGCAGAAATTTCATTCCATTGTCATAAAAAAAAAGGCGTCGCAGCAAGAAAAAGCTCAATGCGTTCTTGGGTTCCGCGAATCCAAATCTCCAATGACTGTTCAACGTAAATTTCGAAATTGTTATGGACGAACACCTCCAGACGTGAATTCAATAAAACAGTGGTCTGAAAAATTTAAACTCCTTGATGAAAAATTTTCTGGAAGATGAATGGGTTGGAATGGACCCACACCATGGCCTCCTCGCTCACCCGATATTATTCCTCTAGTTTTCTTTTCTTTTGGGGGTACATAAAGGACAGAGTGTTTGCAACACCAGCAAAAGGTATTGAAACACTCAAAGTCAGGATCAGAGAGGCTGTGTCTAGTGTGACACACCACATGTTAGGCAATGCGTGCCGAGAAATGGAGTACCGCTTTGATATTCTTTGAGCTACCAAGGATGTTCCCATCGAAATGGACTGACGTATAAATACTTGTATTTGAAAACTTCATAAATGCCTTTACAATCTATTGAAACAAGCCTATGCCTAATTGTATTAGTTTTTCTGTAATAAATTATTATAATGGGGGTAACACTTTGTGACCGTCCTGTATATAAATTAATCACTGAATATTTTAAAATAAATTATAAAATTTATAATTTTACGGAAAATTATTTCCAATCTCCTCTTATTCAAAATTCTGTATCGTGCTTTACCCCACATTTCTGAGAGAGAAAATATTTAAAATTCTTTTTCCAGTGAGTCAGGCTGAACACTGAAGCAACATGAAACGCGTATGTAAAGAAAGAGGTTGAAACGGAGAAGAAATCTGTTTTTTCGCTTAAAACGCGTCTCGTGTTGCTTGTGTTGACCTAGCATGTGGTCGTGGCCTGACTTAGACAATGTTACCGACGCTCTTATCTGGCTCTCACAGGATTAGGAGGAGGGGCTTGGACGAGAGCATAGGGCCCCGGTCCTCCTGCTGAACTAGAACGTGCATTTCCCCCCTACTCATACACCATAATTTAGCGATCTTCATGATCAATACAGGATGGCACTTTTCTTTTATTATGACGCGACGCACCCTAAGTCAAACTTATGGGTAGAATAAAACGCAAAACGAATTATTGGGTGATGGTTACTTAACTATAGGGAATTTTGTGAGTGACAATGGTGGATTCAATAGATGGAGTCATAAATGACGTCACTTGATGCCGTTACTTGATGAATAGGCCCTATTTAGCCGCGTTTTTGACTGCTATCGGTCAGCCTAATAGGGCGGTCGACTGAGAGGTGGAAAAGAATTAGTTAATATTATGACTACTACTCTATTCATAGTCGCATGTAAATGATTTATGGTGTAAAAAATTTCTTATAGGATTGTGCTAATAGATTCGGAGAAAAGTGACTAGAATTTAAAAAATCTCATGTAGTACATCAAAACTTACACAAGCGTATTTTTATAGATTTTAAATTGAGAAAATTTTAAGAATAAATTTTTATCAATATTTTCTTCCATTCGTACTCAAGATAACTCGTGTACTGCAAGTGATATTCGGAAACTAAGGTCAGATTTCTTATAAAACATAAACCATTATAGATTTTTATAAAAAAAAAAAAAAATTAATTTCTTACATGTTTCTCTATTTTTCTACATAGTTTCCATATTTAATATTTGGAAAATTTTCCAGAGAGAGAAATTCACCTTGCATACAATATTTCAAATGAAAATCAAATTTAAAATTATTTTATTTTGCTTAAAAGGCGCAAAGGCCAACCTAGTGAAAAAGATTCCATGCCGGGAATCGAACCCGGGCCATCAGTATAGCGCACTGGCGTTCTACCGACTAAACCACATGGAACGATACCCAGCCTGGAACTTCTCACTATTACAGGTTGGCAAGGCTACAAACGCAGCACAAGATGGAATATTATTCCGTGAGCCACCAACATGGGGTAAACACACTCATAAATAAATCCAGCAGTTCCAGGCTGGGTATCGTTTCATGTGGTTTAGTCGGTAGAACGTCAGTGCGCTATACTGATGGCCCGGGTTCGATTCCCGGCATAAAATCTTTTTCACTAGGTTGGCCTTTGCGCCTTTTAAGTTTCCATATTTGCTTAAACATTTGCCATAACAACCTCTGCCGCCTTTGAGGATAACCCCTTTTTACTGCTTCTTTCACCTCGACCTCTGTGGCGAAGCGCTTGCCGCTGGAAAACTTGTTTAGGTAGCGGAACAAGTGGAAATCGCTCGGCGCCAAGTCGGACTGTACGGAGGCTCATCAATTTGTTCCTATTCAAAAGATCTGATCCGTGAAGGGTAAAATGGGGTTTGCTGCAACAAAACTCCAGGCGTCGGAAAGTCCCGTCGCTTATCTGTGGATGAATTCCCGCTGCTGAAACGTTCCTTGCTGTCAAAAAACGAATCACTGACCGCATTTCAGTCCATGGGCTGATCCATTGTTTTAAACATTTTGAAATAACACTGTAAACCGCACACTGCAACCATACCAATGCAAAGGGCGTCCTTTGACAAGCAAGGCATGCCGAGAGTCGGTGCGCATTTCGCGGGACGTTGGATTAGCTAAGGCGATTCGGACCTTAGTTTCCGAATCACGAGTCGTCTATGTGAAGTATAATTTAAACAAAAGGAAATGTTTCAATCTCTTTAGTCCGTAGTGACGCATAGGCGAATTCTTTTATTTCCCGTTTGTAACATACAGTCGAACTTCCCTTTAACAAAGTTTCTGCTTAATGAAATTTTCTGCTGAACCTTGACTTTGAACACCATGAACATGCAAAATAATCTCCCTATTACGTAAAATATGTTCTCTATAACAAAGTTTATTCCACTTTCGTGCGTATTCAATATTCAAACGGAGAGATAGCTGTTGGGGTGGATGTTGTGATTTTATTTCAGTGGATTGTATGAAAATTAAAAATTTTATTTATTGAATCATTTCCATTCAAAAGAAGAAATGCCAAAAGCCTTCGATACAGTCAGAAAAGGATTCCAGTTTCACGAAAATGTCAGATGAACTGTCAGGGTGCTTACAAAAAATTGCGAATGCATTTTTATGAACTATGTATTTTCATAAGAAACTTTGCAAAGAAATTGACAGATCTTTTTCAAAAGTTAAGTAATTGAAATACTGAGAAAAAAAGAGAAGTTGCACTACGCTTCAGTTTTCTTTACCTCACTTTATTATGGGTTTTTTAGTCTCCTAATAAAATTTTTCTCATGTGTCTACATTGCATTAAAAAAAAATAATAATAACTGCCGGAATTAAAATACATTTTTATTTTATGTGTATTTTTCATTTTATGCAGCATGTGTATTTTTATATATGAATTTCAGTTGATTTCTTCATAACGAAATGTTTTAAGTGTAGCGTTAAATGGAAGCTTCATTGTAATTTCGACATCTAAGATTCTTAATAATGCAATTAAGTCCGAAAACTTGCTCAAAAGTGAAATTTGAGACGAAATAATTCGGTAAAATTTAATAGTATTAGTAGTGAAGAGGTTATGTTAAAAAAAAAAAAAATAAGCCCTTTCCAGAGAAATTGTGTAAAACGCGAAAAATTTAAATAATTTAAGAGCATTTTTATATATCCTATAAAATAAGCATGTAAAAAATATTTCGGATATTTTGCTCTATTTTATATTCCAAATACATCAGCCCTAAAAATGAAATGATTTTCTATGTCAGATTAAAAAAAAAAATATATCTATTCCCTGAAATTCCAAATGGAATTTGCAATTTCAGTCACAAGTAAAACATTAAAAATCAAATGATTTTAATGAAATGAATGTAATTTTTATTTTCATATTAAACTTCTGTCGTAAGTAAAGCACGAAAAATGAAATGATTTTCTATCTCGGATTAAAATAGAGTGGGATGGGCCAGTTCCTCTATCTCATGCATATTAATACTTCAAAATTCGCTATCATCAGAGACAAAAATGAAATGTCAATCGATTCCCATTATGAGGCATAGGTTCATTGAAATGTGTGAATTTTAAAGGGAGATATAAGTGCTCTATTTTTCAAACAAATAATTGAATTTTGGCACCCCACCCTCTTAGAAGTCCTCAACCGGAAAAGCATAAAAGCGACACATGTACACAAGAACACAAGCCTATTTTATGTGAAAGTGTAACAGAATAGGAAGTTTGACTCATTTCCGTGCATTCGTTTTGAGATACAGCTATTGCAAAAATATGGAAAAG
The DNA here is from genome assembly GCA_963932465.1 of Maratus speciosus. Classification (NCBI taxonomy): domain Eukaryota; kingdom Metazoa; phylum Arthropoda; class Arachnida; order Araneae; family Salticidae; genus Maratus; species Maratus speciosus. The sequence continues at coordinate 687,621,538 of OZ010786.1, forward strand.
AGAACCTAGCTGTGCCACCTGTTGAGCGATTAACACCAAAAACTAATCAGTAACCATTTATGTGAACGTCTAACTGAATCTAAAGTAGATGAAAATTCTTGCATGTGTTCTTGAGATAGAGGTATTATGGAAATAGCACAAAATTCAGCCTAGCAGCCCCACCTGTCCGGCGACTATCACCAAAAAACTAATCAACGCGATTTTATATCAAGGTATAGATGAATATAAAGTTTTATTAAATTCCGTGCATTAGTTCTTGAGATAGACCCTAAAATTTGTCTGTCAGAGTGACAGACCCTTTTCTGAAAACAGTCCAATCATGTCCATGACCTTCTAAAACGTATCAATCCGTCGAAAACCGGACGTCGAATTTTTTCACGAATCCAGTTCTTTCTTCTTGTAAATATTGAAGAAAGATTTTAAAATAAGAATATATATATAATAATCTTATAAAAAAAAAAAAAAAAAAAAAAAAAAATAACAGAAAAGAAAAGTGTAAAAAAAAAATAAAAGAATTAATTTTTTTTTAAATATTTTATTCTTTTCTTTTCTGTTAACTTTTTCTATCATTTTGGCAGCACTTCTCTCTTCTGCATATGCTCCCCTGTGATGGGTGTTTACCTTTCAGCTAGTGTGACCTGTCGCATTCCTTGTAATCTCTCCTCTTCCCCATTTCCGTTCATTCGTGACCTTGTCCCTTTACGGGCAAGTGTTTACATTGGCTCATGACGGGCTGTTACAATTTCCAATACCGAAACGCGTCCGTGTGTGCTTTTGCTTTAGGGTGCTATGGTTTATACAAATCTTTATTATTTATCTTACTTTCAATATGGAAAGAGGGGCGGGGATATTTACATTGATTTCTATTGGAATCCACCGAAAAATAGTAATCTTAGTATGTATACAGTACATAATGGGAGAAAAAAAATCGTGCGTTCGGGGATGATTATTACACTATATGGCCAAAGGTGGCCGGTCACTTGGGATTTTAGACGTTTTGTTAAATATCTAGAAAAATACATGAGAAATCAACCTGAAACTGCAGGTGTGTAAACAGTATAGTATATTTCCGCGAAGATTTTTTTCTGCCAACAAATTGAAAAAGAACGAATATCTTTTGGATAACCCTGTAAAAACTAATGTAGCAAAAGTGTTCAAACTCGAGATTATTAATAAGTGGCTTGTTGTAATATACTGCGTTCATTTTTATGAGGATAGCGTGTATACTCGTAGAGAAATTGAGGTTTTTATAAAAACAGTCCCAAATTTCGCCAAGTTTTTGGCTTATAATTTGCAGAGCTCTTAATATAAAAAAAAGTTCTTTTCAGATAATATGACAAACAACCATTGTACACAATACTCTGTAATCAGAATTGAAAGATAATAAAAATTGGATGAAAAATAAGCAGGTTTACTAAAAAGATGTTTCACTGCGCATGCGCGAATGCAATCCACATATAATGTGCATAATGTATTAGCTAAGTATATAGAGCAACTTTTGTGAAAGTCTCAAAATCATAGCTTGAAAATTCTGAAAATGATCGTTGATAGAATTAGCTGGAAATCTGTTGTTCCCAAAAGGAAGCAAAAAGATGAGGGCTTGTATCCAAATACAGTAGTACATGCAATATTGTGTACGCTATCTTGCTACTAAGCAACAGATATTTGATGAAAAGCTTCAAAATGTTTTGACAGGAAAATTTTCAAAATGTTTTGTTTTACTTGAAAGAGTAATCTTTTACCATTCAAATTCTGTTTCAATTTCATTACTACGATTACTAGAAAAGGTGTTATGGCCTGTTTGATAAACAGGAAGTCGTGAATAAACTACCGGAAGTGAGCGGGGAAGGCCACAAAATGTATACTATTTTTCTATGCATGATTTTCTTACTTTTTTACATAAAAACACTTAAACTTCTATTGGCTGCTTTTGAAGTTCATTTTAATAAGAAATCTTTAAATTAGATTTCCGGAAAATAAATTTGTACGTTATTTCATTGTTTACTAAACTTCACTACATTATTTAAAACCTATTTCAATGAAAATTTGCCAGAACTCTTACCCTATTCTGAGCTAGAATCTAAACTCTATGCGATAATGTAGTTATTTTATAGGTACTCGAATATAAAAAGGTTTTTTTATATAAAGTTTTTTTAACCTATTTTGAAATGTTGGTCAATTTTGAAGATATTGCAAAACTTCTAGTTCAGTCCAGTTAAGTAAATCTATGTAGCACAAAGTAAATTGAAATAGATTTAGATGAATGGAGTGTACGCCTGGCGTAATCATGAAATTTTGCTAAAAAAAAAAGGCAAAAACAATTTTTTAAAATGTTTGAAGATATAGCTAGGATTTTGTTTTCTCATCATTCTGTATTGCAGTTCAACTTAAAATGTGTGTATTCAATATTTTACACTTTTTAAGCACTCCAAAACAACGGAGGTACCTTGATTTATCTTTTCCTTTAAAACATGTTTATTTGATTTAAATAAAGAATTTAATTAATTTTTCAACTGCTTTTCAGCAGTGAAATTATGCTGATATTTGACGAAAACGTTACATTTCGGTTACAGTTTCATCGACTGCGAATAATGACTCGTCCTGTGCAGGGCTGTACAAAAGAATTCACATACATGACCCACTACTGAGTAATGACTGAAAACGGGGTTTTAATTGTTGTATGCAGGTATTTTTTTAATTCGTTTAGATATCTCCTTCCATTGTTTACACTTAATTGTTTACACACTTGTTACACATGCTTATTGTTTACACACTTCATAACATGGTTAAAAAGTGTTCGATTTCGGTCCATCAATCCGTCCGTGCGCGCTCTAACTCTCGTCAATAAGCTCCGATTTTCACGTGACTAATATATGTTTTTGAGGTGTACTATGACGCACACCCTATCAAAGAAGAAGCGTGTAGCATGTACAGTTTGTTTAGAGACACTTAAAATAATTAGAATACGATCGATGGACGAAAATATAAATTAAAAGTGTAAACTAATCGAAAGTATAAATTAATATTGTTACACTGCCTCGAATGTTACTAAATTGATATAAAAATGTAGATACGCAACCATTCATGTTTCCTGTACAGATAATGTATGCAACATTTTTTTTTCTTAATTTACAGACACATGAAAGAATTCGAATGCATTACCTTTATTAAAGGGTTCCATTTTAAAGTGTGCTGGGTAAAATCGATAAACATTTTGTGGCATCTTCCACCCTAAAAAATAGGGCATGTAATGTTTCATATTTTTTGCTGGATCACATAAATCCATATAGTACATTATCGCCTATGCACAATAATTGCAAGATGTACGTTCTCAGTTATGCATTTTCATGTACAGCTAGATTTTAATATTAAATAAGTGTTAAACGTCTATAGGCAGGGATACCTCTATACAGTGAGGAGTGAGTATAAAAATCCAGAAAAAGATTTTAGTTGTTTTTATGCGTTTTGTAGTTGAATCCAATTTTAATCTCTTTACTTGAATTAAATCTATAGATTAAATCTTTAGTTGAATTAAATCTATAGATGCATTAAATATTTAGTTGAAATAAATTCGGGTCGTAAACTAAAGTGTATTAAAGTTACTTTAAGTATTTTAAAGTAAATATTTGTTTAGTTTTTATCTAATTATTAACCCTTTGCACTCCGTTGTCGCCGTTGTGGCGACATCATCTTTCTTTGTAAAATTTGTTTTTCGCACCAGTCATAAAGGAAAATAAAATTTGCCTTATTTAACCGGAGCATTTTTGAAATTGTGTACTTGAAGGAAAGTTCTTTTTTAAAAAGTGGTGCCGGTCGAATAAAATTTGTGTAAGAGACGCCGAAATCCAAAGTGTTAAACATAGTGATGTGTGATAAAATTTTACAGTAATTTAAACTGTCCTTTGTCCTCTCATAAATAGGAATTTCCCTCTATGCCAAGGAATGTTTTCTAAAAAAGATGTTTAAAGAATTGATAATACAGCACTTTAACCTCTTGGCGATTAGTTTTTTTTCCAATTATAATGGCTGACAATAATAAAAAGTACAAAAATTGCATCATAACTTATTCACTTCAGAATCACTCTACGAGAGAAGTAAAAATTGGATGCTTAGGCTGCATTCACAAGGTTTTAATTACAGTTAGAGATTAAAAAACGTGAAATCATTTTTCGGCCGTCAGTGTTGCTAGATTATTGGAACAAATCGTTAATATTGGATAAAAATAATGGCAGATATCTAATATATAAAAATGAAAATTTATCTGTGTCTGTAATGCTATACAAATCCACAGTTTGGAAGCCAGAATTGTGAAATGTTACGTACATGTGTATTAAAACACGGCCGAGGCAACTCAAGCAATCCGGAATCGAAATAATTTATAGTTAACTTTCAATGAATAAAAAAATCAGTCATTTAGCAGCAATTTCCTATCCAATTTAAACAGTTTTCGTTATAGCAGCGGCCAACAATTAAAAATATCAATAAAATGCTTATTTTTTTTTTTTTAAATGTTCAACCCGTAATCGAGCGAGCTCTTTAACCCATGCGAGATATACATATTATGTACGCCACACTGCAATACTAAAAAGATCCAGCGGATATTACGATCATTCTTTTACCTCACATGCAAATAATTTGATCATTTAATTGCGCTTAATTATTACAATTACAAAAATAACGACAAGCATTTTATCACAAACATAAAAAAAAAACTTTTTATTCTAGTTATTCCTTTATTCCAAAGATATCGTTTTATCGTCTGCTGCCATAGTAACGTGATAAAACAAATTTCAGCAGAAAGAAATGCGCAGTAGTAGAAAAAATATTTCACTAAATCGAATAGTTATTTTAGATTTTGGTTTTAGAATTAAATTCATGAACTCCCGTGCGTAGAACAGGCTAAACATCCAGTGTTAAATATATTAAGGTTTAATAATTTGTGGAAATGCAAGTTACTGTTAGTTTTTTTAATGGATAAGAAATCATTTCACTCCTAAATTATCTTGAAGGCCACACAAGAGGACGTTATTTTTTGTGAATTGATATTGTTTTTTTAATTCCTATTAATATAAAATTAATAAATCGTTTAAACTAGGAAACAGGAATTCTGCTTTTTCAGAATTGAGTGTCATCCCCGATGAAAATATCTTTATATATAAATAGTACAAAACATATTTCGATTTTAAGACTTACAGCACACGCTTTTATTTTATGTAAAATGACGTCATTCGCATCCGCTTAAGAATTCCACATTTGCGATCCACTCTTTGACATCTACAGTAAAGTAGGCATAGGACGTCACTATCGCGAAATAATACACAAATGCAGCAAAAAGAGGCTGCCATTCAAGAAACTCGACCCCCCCCCCCCCCAAAAAAAAAACCGTCTGTCTAATGATTCATAGGCCTTTATTTGTTTGTAACATTAATATAGATACTTAAATATTCTTTATAATAGCTCCATGTTTTAACAGAAATCATTCGTTTATATATTTTTTCAAAATAGCACGCATTTTAATGACATTTTCTGTCGGTTGTTATGAGAAAATGGCAGCAAAAATATATAATTACTATTTTACCACTATTTTTCCTTTACTTTCTACAGAAATGGAACACTTCCGTTGCCACTATTAAGCAAATGGCTCCAAAAACTACAAAAAAAATATTATTTCAAAAAAAAAGGAGATGCCGTTTTCAAATTGCATTTAAAATACTTTTTTTCCCAATACGACGGTATAAAAATTGAAAATGTGCGATGCTTAGAAGTTTAAAAAATGGCAGTAGCAATTATTCCATACTATGACACTTCTGCTTTATTTTACGGCTGGCTTATACAACGGAACGTTATTTTTTGGAGACGACCCAAAATAAGCTGGGAGAAAGAAATAGCATACCGTACCGGGGGGGGGGGGGTAAAAAGAAGCCTGTGATACAGATCTATTATATATCCTTATTGCTTCAAAATTAATTTAATTCATTTATTTTTGGCTTTCGAAACATGTCGTTTTTTCTCTTCGTTAGTTAAAATCTATTATTTAACTCGACGCTTAAAATCCATTTAGAATCTTATCAGTTTTTTTTTCCTTTCTTTCAATATCCTCTAGGATTTAGTGCAGTATGTCTCAATTCAATTATTTATTATAGCTTTCCTAATAACATCTACGGCCGTTAAAAATAAAATATAAATAGATAAATGAGATGCACCTGCTGTTGATTTCAATGAATATTATTTTGTTTTCTTTTTCTTTGGCATTGCCCACGCGAGATGTAATTATTTCTCATTTATTTATTTAAGTAAGTGACCGTTGAAATAATTTATCTAAAATACAAAATGAGTGATTATTGATGCGGTGTTTAAATTACTTTTCATGTACGTTAATTTTCTTTATCAGTAGTGTTAAAACATATCTTTCTCAGTATTTCGCAATTTTAGGTACCATTCATCGAACATAATCATTTTGTTTTGATAATTTATGGCCGGCTTTGTGGCGTCTGTAATATACATATGTAGAACCGTTTTTCTGGCAATCTGTCTGAATCACGCGATTTATTTATTGTTTTTTGTTGGGATGCTAGATTCTGGGTTAATCATTTTGGCGTGTAAATATCACCTTTTGTCTGCTTTCCGTACACTAATTGTAATGCTCAGAATTTGGCGATGTTGTGCGCCAAGTCTCATATGTTGCTTATGAAATGGCCCTCTTGAACTTCTGCTCTCAATCGGTACGGATGTAAAAGACCTTGTGGTCTGAGGGTACGCTCAGGCGTACCCCTCTTGCTCGTATTTCCTCTCTCCCATCTTATAGTTCTAAGTAAATTACCCTTTATTATTATGTCAAAAATGTTAAAATAAAGTTTCTAGTTCCTGTATCTCTGGTTGGAGTTTTTCTTATGCACTTTTACGAACCCGAACACTGAACTACACCATATGTTTTGGCGCATCGGCCATTATTTTCTCCAACCTTAAAAAAAAAAAAAAAAATGCATAGAGAGAGAGAGAAATTCACCCTCCAGTGATTTTTTTTTTTTTTTTTAAATTATTTATGACTTTTCTGTTCTTAAAGAGTTATACCAGAAGAGCTGAGTTCCTGCATTTTTTTCATGTTCTATTGGATTGGAAGTCACCTCCCTTCCGCAACTTCGGGTCATGAATCACCTACAGACGTTCGGCGCTCCGTACGATGGAATGAGAAATGTGCGCTCCCGCTCTCGCTGGTCTTCTGGTTCGGACCTGTCAGCCTGTCTCCGTTTGGCGATGTCCTTCGGACCCCTCATATTCTCGGAGTACTTTATGTGCTGGACTATATATGGAATAAAATCTTAAAACATCGACTGCCTAGTCCTGACATGTGACATTCCCTGATTCGTCATATCTACGTTCTCCGGTTTTGAAAATCGTCTAAGTGTGCTCACCTGCGAAAATTTCTCCTATTTGATCACAATGTCTGCTTAGACTATATTAGTGCATTTTTATATAAACACCGAGGTATGCGACTCAAGTATACTGGCTCAGTTTTACCAAGAATGTGTTTCACTCCATTTTTTTTGCCTCTCACTCGAAATGAATCTCCTGCTCTTCATTATTTTTTTTATTTTGTGGTGCCAAAGTTGTGTCGAATATTATCTGCCAGGACCAAAAAAAAAAAAAAAAAAAAAAAAAAGCGAAGTGTTGTGTGTTAAAAAGTGCTGTGTAGTGATTTATACTCACCTGTTCTGATGTAAGGTTCTTCAAAAAAAGCTACGTACAATGCAAAATAACTATTATTTTCAGTTTACATGCTGTGAACTAAATTCTTCCTTTTTCATGCTGTTTGGTTAAAAAAAAAAGAAGAAAAGAGATAACAAATGCTTATTCTTATTTGTTAGATTTGTTTGGATGGAAGAAGAGGTTTTTTCTTTTTAGCTAGGTTGAAATTTTTTAATTTTCAAAATTTTAACTGCATTTATATGTGTAATTTCCTCTTTTCACGCTTTACTTTGAAAGGTAAGTTTTTTTTAATTTGTTCCAGTACAGATTTATGTTAAGTGTGTTTAAATTTTTTCATGCATGACAAGGAATTTCTTGATTTAATATTTATCTTTAATGATACTTGTCTGACATTCCTTGTCGCTCTTTGCAAAAAAAAAAAAAAAAAAAACCTTTTTATATTTTATCTATGCTTGTCTCTGACACATTTTTCACTTGCAGTTATGAATGACATATTTTTAAAGAAAAGTATCTTTACTTTTAATTTCATTTCTATTTAATGTTTGTTAATTTTTTTCTGCTTAAAAAAGAGATGGTTTGGTACAGGATTACTTTTGTAATGTAATGTAAAATTTACGAATATTCCATATGCATTACTCATTTAAAAAAAAAAAGTGCAGCATATTTATTTTAATGTTTCTTTTGATTTGTATAAGATAACTACTAAATGTCTTGCATTGGCACATTGCCGCACTTTCAGACATAATATGTTGTTTTTATTGTCTCTTTGATCAGGAAGTGCTGCCCTGTGGGTTTTATCGTCTGTTGGACGTAAATTACGCTGGTTCGTATATGTCTGTTGACAGTATGATTTAAATAGCACAGTTGTGTTCAGTGCAACATATTTAGTATTGTCTCTTTTAAGAGTAGTTCTCTAGTAATTATTAAATTTTAAAGTGAGTTAAGAAGTTATTATACACCCTCTCTTAAAAATATAGATATAAAAAAAAGTCTAGATATATTTGTTTTATATTGTGTATAGCGTGCTTTTAAATATTTTTTTACACAGTTACATCTTGGATTCACTTTTTACAATTCTTGAGAGTTAATATTCTTATAGGCAGAAAATTTTATGTTTTGTGACTATTATAATTTTTTTTTTGCACTGATTAGAAGTAATGTGAAGTGTGTGGGATTTGCAGATTGGAGATAATTTAAAATGTCTTTTTCATTCATGTCTTTTTTGAGCGTAACATTTTTTCATTTAGATGTGGGCACTTGATTAGAAATTTACATTCAGTAGGCGTAATCATAATAAAAAAAATAATACATTCTTTTCTCTTTCACATATATGTTTTGTTGGATTGTAAACTTTGGCAAAATTTTTAGTAATCTTAGATTAATTTATCCTGGCATACATTTAGTTTAGGCTTATTACTTAAGAGCTCGAGTCATCATGTCATTGTTACAAAAAAAATATTTTTTCCCTTTTGGCTCTTGTTTGCTTTAGCAAAATACATAAGATGTACAACATAGGTTTGACGTATAGTTTTAAACAGTTATTTTTATGTTTCTTAATGACATGCATTACATTAATATAATGTTTTGATCCTTTTGGGTAAGTTTGATTGCTAGTACCTCTGTCGTGTTTTATGTGGGATACTTCAGTCATTGCGCTATTTTCCATGGGATAGCAAAATGTCTGAGGTGTGTATTTCGATCTATGGTTAAGCAAGTTGGCCGCTAGCTTAATCAGGGATCGGATATGTTTCCTAACATGACTGATGGAGTTACACTAATATAAATGTTACAAGTGGAGTATTGTTTACATTTTTTAAAATTTTTTTTAATTTTCTAAAAATTCACCTGTAATTGTTTCCTAATGCTGATGATGGATACCACTTTTACACTAGTTGACACTTTATCACTAACTTGCTATGGGCAGATAGCATTGTTAGGTATTAATCACACACATTTCCCCCCTCTTATGCACATGGTTGTTGTGATGTCATGTTTGGCCTGGTACTTCACACACACATACATTTATTCATTCAGTTTAACTGATTTTGTTCTATGTCAATTAACACTCACCATGGTTAAGGACATTCATAACTATCTGTGCATGTTTTGGTTTCTTTTTATCAGCATTTGTGTTTAGCTTAAGAATGCATTTTTTTACACTGCATTCACAACTTCGTATTTTTTTTAGATAGATTTATTTTAATGTAAGATATTTTTTTGTTGGTGTGTTTTAAAGTTTGCAAAAATTATGTCATAATTTAACTAGGGTACATGGTTTACACATTCATCGTAAATTTTATGCAGGAGATAATTAATTGGGTGTACATTTTTCTACATACAGTTAATGTACTATTTAATTTCATTGTTTACGCGCGGCTGGTGACTCGTTGCTATTTTGTTTATAACACAAGGTAATTTTTGTATAACTGACATGATATTTGACATCGGTAAGTTATTTTTTTTTATAACATTTATTCAAATGCATAATGTGAACGGTTATGTGCATTATTTTTTAGAAGGCTATTCACATATAGTCATTAAATTAAATCTTTGGCATTTTTTTCATATTTTAAATTTCTTTAGTAAGTTAAAAGTCTCACAGGTGTCTTGTGACGGATATATACACTCATATCACATAAGAGATATAGCTTGTTTGCTTGTCTTTTTCTTTTATTCTTTTTACTTGAAACATGTTTTGCTTGCCATAACTTCTACATTTTAGCGTAGAGTTATGCAATCTGCTGAGCACGTGTGCATTTTTGCACATTTTCGTTTACTTTATACAGTAATAACTTTGGCAGAGACATCTGGCTTTTAAATTTTAACTCTTAGTCAACCACTTATTCATTTTTTTCACAAGTACTTCATGTGTTGGGTATTTGTTTGTGTTACACAACATTTGCTTATTTTGAATTTTTTTTCTGCATTCATTTACATACATTACACTAGTTAAGTTACATATGTAGTTCATTTGCTTTTACACATTGCACTTTGCTAGCGATTTATTCAGCAGTATTTCTTTTTGTTTTTTTTCTTACAGGTAGTTCATTGAGTTGTACACACTGGCTGGTTTAGAGTTTAACCAGAGTTTAAACACACATTACAAGTAGTTCATTTGTTTTACTAACCCTTAATCATTACATTTTAATGATAACTCATTAATTATGTAATTGAATCTCACTCGTATGCAAGTGTTTTGGGTTATTACACACATACTGTTTGTTTATTTTGTTGGCAAATATATTACAATTTTAGTTCATTGAGACATTAGTACAAATAGTTCATGTGGAATTATACAATTTGTTCATGTGTTTATTTCAAAGAGTTCATGAGTTTGGGAGTTTCTTTTCCCTCCCTTCGTACACACGTTTTTTTTCCCTGTTACTTTTCTATATTTTAAATTTTACACCATGTTCTATATTAAAATACGCTACCATTTTTTTTAAAAATTTTAACAGGATTATTTTTTTTGTTTGCATAATGTCATAACATATCAATGACACCATCACTTTGTCTATGTACAAAGATTTTAAGGTTTCTAGGAGTTATCCGTCACATGACATATTTAACTACACATACATTTCGAATTTGTTGACTTTAAACATGTAACTTTCTTTTACACTTTCATTGGATATTTCATACTTGAAGGTGGCAGATCGAGTAAGATATCTTGTTACACTATACAAGATACTAAGCAATTTCTTAGTACTTTTTAATCTTGCCAGGAGTTAAATTTTATTCAATACACAGAAAGTCAGGATGGCAGTGTGAAAATTCATAATATACTAAATTAAAATATACGTTGATTTTTTTTTTGGAAGCGGAAACTTAGTTAAATTGCAGAAATTAAAAAAAAAAAAAAAAATCTACCCCTTGTTGTTTAAGGCAGAAGCAATAAGCTGATGCCACTTTAATTCAAAACATTTCAATATTTAGGGCTACACTTGTTTGAGAACGTGCAACATGCACATTTTTGTCTCTGGTAGTCCTGTGCGTTATGCACAAAGTTTTGTTTCCTATGCCAGTAATGAAGCAACCTAAGACATTAGAAATAAGCTTCAATTTTATTAAAGGATTCACCTTTACTGAAAGTTACAAAATTTTTACTGGTGTATTTGTCGTCTGTGTTTTTTTATTTGCTTGCATTTTATAATATTATGATCTCATGTAAGATCAAATTTTTGAGAAGTGATAAATACAGTAAATGTGAATGCTTCTCTGTATGAAAATATACATGACTAAAATGCTGGTACCAGCGCCACAAACACAATGCCACAAAAATTAAATATAGGATCCTATGTCATCAACAAATGTGGCACTTTCATTTTTGTGGATAATATAATTTTTTTAAAAAAAAGATTATTTTGAATATTATGAGCGCTCAGTCATGAAATGATACAATTCTTTGTGAATTGACTTTAAAGCAAGCAAATATATTTTTTTTCTACTTATGTGTTGTTGTATAAAATATTTACAGGAACTATGGTGTACTAGCTTCAGAGTCTAGCTAAAAATAGTTTTCTCTTTGTGTGTCAACTTAAATAGTTTTTAGTTTGTAATAGTACATATTTGTAAGTGCGAAGGTAGACAAAGGGTGCGTTGATTGAAAGCTGCAACGTAGACGTTGCATCTTTTTCGGGTGTCCCGGTGAGATATGTGATACAGATCTATCACATATCCTTATTGCTTCAAAATTAATTTAATTCATTTATTTTTGGCTTTCGAAACATGTCGTTTTTTCCCTTCGTTAGGTAAAATCTATTATTTAACTCGACGCTTAAAATCCATTTAGGATCTTATCAGTTTGTTTTTTTTTCTTTCTTTCAATATCCTCTAGGATTTAGTGCAGTACGTCTCAATTCAATTATTTATTATAGCTTTCCTAATAACATCTACGGCCGTTAAAAATAAAATATAAATAGATAAATCAGATGCACCTGCTGTTGATTTCAATGAATATTATTTTGTTTTCTTTTTCTTTGGCATTGCCCACGCGAGATGTAATTATTTCTCATTTATTTATTTAAGTAGGTGACCGTTGAAATAATTTATCTAAAATACAAAATGAATGATTATTGATGCGGTGTTTAAATTACTTTTCATGTACATTAATTTTCTTTATCAGTAGTGTTAAAACATATCTTTCTCAGTATTTCGCAATTTTAGGTACCATTCATCGAACATAATCATTTTGTTTTGATAATTTATGGCCGGCTTTGTGGCGTCTGTAATATACATATGTAGAACCGTTTTTCTGGCAATCTGTCTGCATCACGCGATTTATTTGTTTTTTGTTGGGATGCTAGATTCTGGGTTAATCATTTTGGCGTGTAAATATCACCTTTTGCCTGCTTTCCGTACACTAATTGTAATGCTCAGAATTTGGCGATGTTGTGCGCCAAGTCTCATATGTTGCTTATGAAATGGCCCTCTTGAACTTCTGCTCTCAATCGGTACGGATGTAAAAGACCTTGTGGTCTGAGGGTACGCTCAGGCGTACCCCTCTTGCTCGTATTTCCTCTCTCCCATCTTATAGTTCTAAGTAAATTACCCTTTATTATTATGTCAAAAATGTTAAAATAAAGTTTCTAGTTCCTGTATCTTGGGTTGGAGTTTTTCTTATGCACTTTTACGAACCCGAACACTGAACTACACCATAAAGCCCATTTTTTACTACAATAAAAATAAAAAATCGTCCCTCAAAGGGTTAATATTTTTTAACTAGATCGTGATCTATCACCCTATATTCTCTGTCACAATTGCATACCAGTTGAAACAACAAAGGTTTTAACGTTGCGTCAGTGTAGGCATCCCATAATAAGCCAAACGGCTGTGAAACGGAAACAATGCAATATTTTAAAGGCTAAAAAGTAGAAAATGAATTCTAATGAAAGAGTTGAATGGGCCTGTCCCAAAACTTTCTTTTTTTAAATTATTCAGTTAGGAAACAAAAAATCAGGAGCTAACTAATCTGTTATTCATTTTTTCTCAATGTTTCAAAATCATACGAGAGGAGTAAAAAAATTCATAATGAAGTCAATAAGTTCGTAATAAATGAATAACAACAATCCTTCTGTACAATGTGGAGTGAATATAAATACATTCAATACACAAATTACATACATACTGCACGAGATGTAATGAATATATTGCCGTTTGTAATGGGTGATTATTTTAAACTAAACGAGTTACTAAACGCGTTAACCAATGGGTAATATATCAAAAAATGTGAAAAGTTCTGCATATTAGAAATTATACATATAAACCTTGATTAAACAATTTGCTGCTACAGTATGATTTTTTTCAACCATGCCTGTCCCGAAAATCGAACGAAATTCGCTATCACAGTGCCACCTTCCGGTCGATTTTATCCAACATTTTAAACAAACCTCAATCTATGGCATTACATCTAACTATGAAATTTCGTCAAAAAACATTCATAAATTAAGCTGTAAAAACTTGAGAAATTTGCACAAAAATCACTTTTCAACGCCTCCTTCAGGTGGAATCCTACCCTCCCCAATTTCAACCAGGACCTGCTGCCCATAGCCAAAAACACATGTATGAAATTTGGTTCAATTCTTCCCATAACTTCATACTTTTTTCGAGAGTATAATGAGGGCACATGTATAGACATACAATTTATAAAAACGCATTATTAGGAATCTATGATCTCTACAACGTGTAAATCCGTCAAAAACCGGATGCCATGCAACGAGTCACACGTGCCAATCCCAAAACTCTTTCTAATACATTTTAATATTTTAAAAAATTGTTACACTTGTTAAAACTTGTCAAAACACTACAACAACATCGATTCTCATCGTACATTTCTGCTATTAAAACAAGTTCATCTCTAACATAATATTTAATATAATCAATATTATCCTTATTCTGTTGTACGGAATAACGATTAACGTACGGAATAACGTAAATTCGTTGCTTGCGAATTAGATGCTAAGTGCCTGTCAATGCCCAATGTACAACAAACTCATAAAAATCGAGAAAATTGAGGAAAAGTCGCTATCACGCGCACCCTACAGGGGGAACGTTCCCATTTTCAGCTTGGAGATGACGTCAGTAAGAAAAAAATATATACACACGAAGTTTGATTTAAATCTATGCATAAACACTTTCAGAAAATAGCGACTTTTGTGCAGTTTTCTTTATTCTATTACAGTGCCCCCTTCTGCCGGAATAACCCCAAATTCAACTGGGACATGTTGGCCGTAACCAAAAACATGAAACTGAGTCCAATTCTATAGATAAATTTATACACTTTTCGAGAGATACAAAGAAGACAAACACACACACACACACACACACACACGGACAGACAGAAATTTTGTATAAAAAAAAAATCGGAATTTCTGACCTCTAAAACATTTAAATCCGTCAAAAACCGCCAGTCGTAATGAATTTAGATCACAATACTTCCTTTTATTGTAGAAGAAAGTAATTTTGTGAAAATCCATACACCTCTTAAATTTAAAACGTTTTTAAAACTTTTCCAACATTTCCACTTTTTTAGAAGCCATTCGTAGTGAGCATTTGAATCTTTAAAAGTAACCGCGTGGTCAAGTTTCTAGTCACATCAGTATCACAAAAATCGTATGTTTAGGAAATCTTTTGCCCTGCACCTTGTTTTAATTTCGAATTTATAAGGTTCCACACCTAAAAAAGTAAAAACGGAACCATTAAAAAATCACTCCTGTGTCTGTCTGTCACTGCCATTTTACTCGTAAATTAGGGAACGTGGAAAGTTTAAGTTGGGTGAAATAATAAAGGCTATTGAGAGATTATTAAACACTCACAAATATATTTAGGACAAATTCGGCCGGGTGAGGAGGCCTACCAATTGGCTTGAGCTCAACAAGTCTCACCCAATATATTTAGGACAAATGTAGAGGGGATCATTAAGTTGAAAAAAAAAATCTTTTCTTTGTATATAGTGTGGGATATCGTGTGAAAGCATTCGCAACGCCGAGCTCAAAAATACATTTTTTATTTTTTTTTATTTTTAGGTATTATATTTTCAGAGATCGTAGAAAATGTAGTGCAAAAATAGGTCCTCCCCCTCTAGAAATTATGAAAAAATGAGGGGTAGTAGAAATTAATTTAAATCTTGCAGGAAAACTATGGCGATGACACTAGGTCACATAGTGTTTGAGTAAATCGCATTTTTTCCCTTACACACATTTGGATTTGCGGGCGTTCAACAAATGATTTGCGGAGCACTGGAGGTACAGAAGTATGAAAGGATTGTTGATAGCGATTTTCGAAAAAAAAATTATCGGTGATTAGCCGAGATATTAAAGACACTAGGGGGATCGTACCCGGGCTTCCCGGGTTACAGAATATAGGCGAAAACATTTTTTTTTTTTAAATTGAAAACTAATAAATTTTTATAAGCAATAATTTTTATAGATTGCCCACTTACATTCAAAAAGCATTTTTCATATGAAAAATACGAATTATACAATCAAATAAATTTTTGAAACTTATCAAACGCGATATTTTCTTATTCACCGTATGCTAAGAGTTATTTAATTAAGATTTTTCTACTTACGGTATCCTTTTATATTCTGATAGTTTCAGAGCATATACATGTCGTTTAAAACACGTGTCTGTTAAATTTGTGTTTTATTTATATTATTTTATTTATTTATTCATAAGGAAATTTTTTTATGGATATTAGACGAAGAAAATGATGAACTCTTTATTTCGTTTTAAGGGTAAACGGATTAATCTTTCGTTATCGAGCTCCGCGCGATATAGATAAATAAAAAAATATTTCATGCTTAAAAATTGTTTTTAAAACCACAGACAATCAGTAAACTGAGATGAACATTGCAAACAATTTCCATTTGGGGAAAAAAAAATCCATTTGGTGATCTAAAAATTAAAATTGTACGATTACAAATATGTTAGATTTATGTTTTTTTAATATTTTTCTTTTATTTGTTTATAAAAGAAGTATTAATTTCGTTAATTTGTCTTTCATAAATATGTTAGATTGGTGTTTTTTTAATATTATTCTTTTATTTGTTTATAAAGGAATTATTCATTTCGTTATGAAAAAATAGTCAGAAACAAATGCTGAACAATGTTGCTTTATGTGCCAAATGTTTATTATTATTATGTATTGAAACCGGCACATGATAAAATAAACTTAAAAAAAAATCATGCTTAAAAATTATTTTAGAAAATATAATACATCAATCGATACAGTTTTTTAAAAAAATTGCATTTGAAAATAAATTTTTTCTTTAAGTGACGAAAATTGAAAAAGTACGATGATCAGAAGATTAACAAATTTCAGTAGCGAGAATTTCAAGACCGAAATTTGATCGTGAAGTGTTCCCATTCACAAAATGACGTCAGCGTCCGCACAGATACGTTTCTTCTTTATAATATAGATACTTAAACAGTAAAATATAATAAAGATCAGTTATTAAGATGTGGTTATCAATTGAGGCTCTTATGCTTGGTATTCCGGAATGAAAAACACCAATTTTCACCTTCTCAAAATTTATATACGCACTTCTCATATCCATATTCATCATTAAAAAAAATTGTATTTTGTTTGATCATTTTAACTCAAAACTTGAAGTCACGATTGTCAGCAACATCTTATCTTTTATGTTAACAGACGCTCTCTTTACTTTAGATTCTAATCTCAATACCGGAGAGTAAAAATTTCCGTAATTTGTTTTTTAGACGCATTTGTGTTTAAATGTTTAGTTTTATCTAAGAAAATGATCTTTTTCTTTTAAATATGACTTCATTTTCACTTAAATTAGCATTTCGCCTAGTGTATGAAACTTAGTATCAGTACACATGCAGAAGGAAAAACAATTTAGAAAATGTATGAGGAAAAATGCGTGTTTTCAAAAGCAGTATGTCCTTTTCCGTTATTATGCCCCTAATATAATATTATACTCCTAATGGGATTTTGTACCACTAAACCCTATACAACAATTTTTATTAACAATTTTGAATCCTCATCAGAAAATGGCATGAATAAAGATAAAAATACCTCATTATTTCGCTCTTGTCTGCAATAATAAAAGCTATCTATTTATTTTTACCATTTTGAAGAAATTTCATAAAATGCTTTTAAAATTAAAATATAAAACCGTGGATATTTAAAAATAAAGCAGATAGTGTGATCACATCTACAAATGATCAGCTTTCAGTTAAAAGCAAATATTAGTAAAATTGGTTCCGCAGAAGGATCAGGGCAGATGACTAAAAAACACACATGTGTTTTAAATATATAGATTATATAAAATTATGAAAAATTAAATTCAGCAAAATATGTTATTTTGATAAAATTATGGTAGAATGTCCTAAAGAAAAGCATTAAAATTTTATTTGAGAGAATTTTGGATAAAAACTTCAGGAACATGATATTATTTCAAACTTCGAATTATTTGTTTGCTTGTCTAACTCGACGGTCAAATCCACCCAGGCGAGAATCATCAATTTCTATAATATAAATTAGCTATTATTTGCATGTCACCTCTCTTTTATAAAGACACTCTAAATGTTTGTAAAACATTGCGTTTTATCAGTGTGTGATTTTGATAACATTACTTTCAAAAGTGAAGCATTTTCACCTGGGAAGAATTTCAAAGCAGCTGGGCTGTGAATAAGACGCACTTCTACAAAACATAATTCAGTTTTAAAAATTAAAATACACGCTTTTTTATAAAATGACGTCATTTGCATCCGCTGAAGCAAACGACGTTTACAATCCAGTCTTAAATTTCGTCTACAGGAAAGCATCCATATGAAGGCATTATCACGGAATAACAGACAACATTCCTGACATAGCCCGTATTTTAATTTCAACTTTTTTTTCAGGTTTTATGAAAAAATGTCAACAAAAAGGTACAGTAACCTCCTATATTCGACTATTTTCCGTTTACTTTCAATAGAAATGGGGTACTTTTGTTGCCACGATTAGAAAAATGATATTAAAAACTACAAAAAAATTAATATCTCTAAAATAAATTGAGATACAGCTTTCAAACAAATTGCATTTAAAAGAGCATTTTTTCCCTTATACGACAGTGTAAAAATTTAAAACGTGCAATGTGTAGAAGTTTAAAAGTTTGTGGTAGAGAAAATTGCAAAACCAAAATTTTATTTAAAAAAAAAAGTGTTGCCATTTGCAAAATGACGTATGCGTTACGCACAGATTTGTTTGTCCTTTATAATATAGAGGGACGATTTGGACATACATAAAGACATGGTGTCGTACTCTATGCACCATCGATTTTTAAAGTCTAGATAATAACTTTTAAGGATATATTTGTGTAATGCAATGCATTCATATGAGGACGGGAGTTTCTAAATTCACGTTATCCAAAATTGATAAAGATCGAGATTTGTCTACCAAACCAGTCCATTTGGTAAATCTACATAAAACACTAAAATCTCCAAAAAAACTATTTCTATCGTGTTTTTTTTTTTTTTAGCATTGCAAAATGTTGATTTACAATGAAAACCAATGGATACAGTCAGAGGTTTATCGCGATTTCCCAAAAGCTGATTTTCTGTATAAGGCGAGTTCTGAAACTCACTTCCTCCTATATTTATTGTACAGAACCCTCTGTGCGGGACTAATACTCGCACTTGACCGGTTATTTAGAAGTCGTTCTTAGAGAGCTCTTATTTTCATTTTATAAATTACTACAGTGACAAATTTCATGTCTATAATCCCAAGAGTATCGCAGAAATTGCCGTTTTAGAACTCTTCTCCTGCACTCTTTTAATTTTCGAATTTTTTTAATTGTTCTGTGCGAGCATTTACTTCTTAAAAGTAACATTCCATGTCAAATTTCCCTAGCATTTCAATAGAAATCGTAATTTAGGACATTAGAATGTTTTCCGCCCATTTCATTCTTTTAAATTTCGAATTTTTTAGAAACCAATATTAGCGAACATTTACATCTTATAAGTAACGACCATTCTCAAATTTCTAGTTTCTTACGTTTCACACAGAAATTGAAATTTTAGAACGTTTACCCGCTTCTACACCCTCTTAGGGGTAGCAGCACCGACATAAAAT
The DNA here is from genome assembly GCA_963932465.1 of Maratus speciosus. Classification (NCBI taxonomy): domain Eukaryota; kingdom Metazoa; phylum Arthropoda; class Arachnida; order Araneae; family Salticidae; genus Maratus; species Maratus speciosus. The sequence continues at coordinate 687,641,324 of OZ010786.1, forward strand.
ACAGCCTATGTTGGAGCAGAGACTTTGACCATCATTTTGTCACAATTGCTTTAGAAATCGGTTCCGTGGCTCCAGAGAATAACTTGTAAAAAAACGCACAAACATTTTTCATAATATTAGGATAAGAAAGACCCAAAGGTCGAATGAAGAAATAAATTTCGAATTTTAGCATATATAGACTCCCTTGCAATAAAAGCCTTGTATAAAAGATGAAATGTATAGGTGTACTTTTTATGGTACTCCTTTGTTGTAACGGTCCCCACAATTAAGATGATGCCAAATTAGAGTCCATTTTGCCAAGTTCGTAGCGAAACCCGTGATGAGTGTGCCTATAACAATGTATAAAAATAAATTCCATTTACTTAAAATAATATGGCATTTTATGTTAATAAGAATGTATTACAATGTTTCATAACAATTTTTTGCATTGCTCCTCAAGAATAACAACTTTTAATGTTACCCCTTACAGTATAAGCCCTATTTCCAAAATTACTTTTAATAATTCATCAAAAATAACTTTTCACGTTCCAGCTCCCTATAGCTTCCTCATAACATTTTCATATCATGACCATTTTCGCATGCTTGTTTGTGGGGTAAAAACTCTCGCGTTAGATTGCATCCATTTCAGTAAATCAAAGAGTATTTCCAGTTTTTGTAAAATAAATAGAGGCGATTTTAGAAAACAATACTTCATTCAGTATAGAAAACGTAAGGAAATTGTTCTGGAACATGAACGCAACAGCAATGGGACGATAGCAAAATGACGTGCTGTTTCTTCAAGACCATTTCACGAGATTTTATAGCCTAACTTGGCGATACATCTGTCATCTCCTCCAATTGTCCAAGTGCCACGTCATCAAGGTAGGCTACTCTTCACCAATTATCCAGGTGCCATGCTATCAAGGTAGGCTGGTCTCCAGCAATCTTCAAAAAGCCATGTTGTCAAGGTAGGTTTATTTCCATCAATTGTCCAAGTGCCATGTCGTCAAGGTAGGTTTATTTCCATCAATTGTCCAAGTGCCATGTCATCAAGGTAGGTTCGTTTCTAGAAAGTACCATGTGTTCAAGGTAGGTTTGTTTCCACCAATTTTTCAATTACTATATTATCAAGGTAGGTTTGTTTCCACCAGTTGTTCAATTGCTATGTTATCAAGGTAGGTTTGTTTCCACCAATTGTTCAATTGCTATGTTATCAAGGTAGGTTTGTTTCCACCAGTTGTTCAATTGCTATGTTATCAAGGTAGGTTTGTTTCCACCAGTTGTTCAATTGCTATGTTATCAAGGTAGGTTTGTTTCCACCAGTTGTTCAATTGCTATGTTATCAAGGTAGGTTTGTTTCCACCAGTTGTTGAATTACTATGTTATCAAGGTACGTTCTTTTCCACCGACTGTTCAATTACTATGTTATCAAGGTAAGTTTGTTTCCACAAAGTGTTCAATTACTATGTTATCAAGGTAAGTTTGTTTCTACCAATTGTTCAATTAGTATGTTATCAAGGTAGGTTTGTTTCTACCGATTGTTCAATTAGTATGTTATCAAGGTAGGTTTGTTTCTACCGATTGTTCAATTAGTATGTTATCAAGGTAGGTTTGTTTCTACCGATTGTTCAATTAGTATGTTATCAAGGTAGGTTTGTTTCTACCGATTGTTCAATTAGTATGTTATGAAGGTAGGTTTGTTTCTACCGATTGTTCAATTAGTATGTTATCAAGGTAGGTTTGTTTCTACCGATTGTTCAATTAGTATGTTATCAAGGTAGGTTTGTTTCTACCGATTGTTCAATTAGTATGTTATCAAGGTAGGTTTGTTTCTACCGATTGTTCAATTAGTATGTTATCAAGGTAGGTTTGTTTCCACCGATTGTTCAATTAGTATGTTATCAAGGTAGGTTTGTTTCCACCGATTGTTCAATTAGTATATTATCAAGGTAGGTTTGTTTCCACCGATTGTCCAAGTACCATGTTGCCAAGGTAGGTTTGTTTCCACCAATAGTTCAAGTGCCATGTTGTCAAGGTAGGTTGGCCTCCAATTGTCGATTTTCTCAAATTGTGAAAATTCAATGTGATCCTGGTAGATTAAAATACATCACAGATCGATAAAACAACGCGGTACATTTCTTTGGTTGGCCGACAGCAGATTTCTTCCATTTCGTAACGATTTTATTTTGATTGTGTTGAATTCAAAAAGTAGTTCCAAATGGACGGGCAGCTGAGGTTCAAAATGTGACTCAATAAGGACATCACAGTTGTAATTGAAAGAATTTATTTCCATTGTGACTTCATATTGCATGATAGTGTGATTGGAACATTTGCGAGATTGCTTTCCAGTTGCCGAAAAACACCACCCCATATTTTTGTTAATCTCCTAAATATTTGATCTTTTTTGTTGTTGAGGTGAAATGGATCGTCTTTTATATTTTAATCATGTTCGAACATAATTTATTTCATAAATATTGAAAGCATGTGTATTATAAAGAAATTTCTAAAAATGGAATTTTGTAATTTTTCTGAAAATATCAATGCAAAACATAAGAAATAGTTAAAGATTAGAAAATTTAATTATAGAATAAAAAATACTTGTTTGTCCATTTTTAAAAAATAGTTTGTTTTTTTACCGTATGTAGTGATCTTGTATAGTCATTCCTTGAAAGGTCACTCGTTTGGCATTCTTACAAAAATAAACGGTCAAGTGCGAGTATGACACGCGCTCAGAGGGTTCCCTACAATAAATATATGGATTAACTGTACTGTTAAAAAATATCGTTCATAAAGAAATAATAAGACTTTGTAAAAAAAAAAAAAAAAAAAAAAAAAAAAAAAAAAAAAAAAAATACAACGTAGGGTTGGGTTCAGAAAAGTATGAATGGGTATACCATAAAAGTTCAAAGAGATAGGAAGCCTAAATAATATCAAATATTGCTATTCTGTGTAGCTCTTTTTTTCAATCTTATCCTAATCTGTTTATGCTGAACTTAATTCGGTACTGACACTAAAAGTAGCGCCTATTTAAACTTCATTTGGCATTTCATAAAACTAAATTCAGCGTAGTCATAATCTTTTCTTTTCACAGTGTAGCTAAACAAAATCCTTGTTCAACGCGCTTCAAAAGTAGGTCGCAAAATTGCAATGCCGCCTTGGTCCGTGCCACGTTTTTCCAAATAAGATTTTACTTAACTTTTAAAAACACGGGAGGCGTATTGAGAGATCTACTCAATAGTCATACCCCTTTATAAGCTTTAAGAAGCGCTCCTTGAAAAAATCAGGGCTCTGCATAATTCTGCTCCCAGTTAGATAAGGAGAGAAAATGCGTTTTGAATTCGTGGTCAAAGGAGGAAATGAGATCGAATGTTCGCTATGATTGGGCACGTGGAATATTGGGAGCAGAAGTCCTTAACCACCACGCTCAATGGCTAGTGGGCTAGATGTGATGTCGAAACAAATGGTGCGGAGAGGGTGCAGCCAATTCAGTGAGGGGTGTCAGCAAGTGCTAGACAGACCAGTCCTGGACGGACGTTCACGGCCACTACAGGCGAAAGCAATACTTGACTACTGCTTTGGAAGCAATGAAGAAGTCACACAAGCCGTTCAACGCTTCTTTCGTATGCAAAGCCCTGATTTTTTTCCTGGAGGGAATTTTGAAGCTTATAAAGCGGTATGACAAATGTCTCAATGTACTCGGTACTAATGTGGAAAAATAAAGTTGTTTTATTTTTAATGTCTCATTACATTTTTTGTCTTTCATACACACCTCTGTCCACAGTCGCCAGGGGAAACTTATTTTCCGACTCACCCTCGTATTTATGTGATTAATTCTACTTAAATGAGTCTGTTCTTAACAATTTGATGTTTATTGATATTTATACTGCTACTGGGCATTTCATTACACAAATATATCATTAAAAGTTGTTATCTGGGCTTTAAAAGCCGATGGTACATAGAGTACGCCACCCTGTCATTATGTATGTCCAATCCGTGCGTGCCTTTAAGGATTAATATCTCGGCTAATGACCAACGCTTTTTTTTAGAAAATCATTATCAACAATGCTTTTATACTTCTGCTACAGTAAGTACCTCCAGCGCACCTCAACACCTTTGCTGAATGCCCGCAAATCGAAATGTATAACAGAAAAATGCAATTTTCTCAAACTATGCAACTTAGGGTATTCGTTATAGTTTTCCTGCAAGGTTTAACGTATACTACTTCTATTTTTACCTTCTTCTATCTTTATAAGAAGAAAGTACTGTAGAACATCGATTATCCGAAGTAATTGGGACCGACCTTCTTTCGGAAAATCGAAATTTTCGGATAACCGAGAATGCTTCAATTTTAAGATTAAGGAGAAATATATGCACTACTTCTTATTATGGTAACAAGTGCTTAATAAAAACTAGTCGGATGTACCAATTCCAAAACTTTCTTCTATCTCATACATGTTAATACTTGAAAATTCGCTATCACACTGCCAAAATTAAACTGAAATCTATGCCCACCAAGAGGATTCTAAAGATATGAAATTCCCTGCATTAGTTCTTGAGATATGACTATCTCTGAAATTGTGTAAATCCAGCAAAATCCAGCCTAGCAGCATCACCTATTGGGTGCTTTACACCAAAGCCTATGTTACATCAAAACCAGCAAGTAACCACTTATGCCAAAGTCTAACTGAATCTGAAGTTTGGGGAAAATCCGTTCATTAGTTTTTGAGATAGAGTTATTGCGAAAATCATGAAAATTCCAGCATAGCAGCGCCACCTAGTGGACGATTAACACCAAAACCTAATGAGCAACAACTTGTGTTAACATCTAATTAAATCTGAAGTTAGATGAAAATTCGTGCATTAGTTTTACAGATAGAGCTATTGCGGGAATCATGCAAAATGCAGCACAGCAACGCCACCTGTTGAGCGATTTACACCAACACGTAATCAGCATCAAGGCGGTGGCTGCTACACAGGACTAATTGAATCTGAAGTTTCATGAAAATCCGTGCATTAGGTCTTGAGATAGAGCCATTGCGGAAATCGTAAAATAATGCAGCATAGCAGCGCCACCTGTTGAGCGATTTACACCAACACGTAATCAACATCAAGTCATATCAAGGACTAACTTAATCTAAAGTTTCATGAAAATCCGTGCATTAGTTCCTGAGATATAACCATTGCGGAAATAGTTAAAAATGCATCATAGCAGCGCCACCTGTTGAGCGATTTGCACCAAAAAGTAATCAGCCTTCATTTGTATCAGGGACTCACTGGATATAAATTTTTATTAAATTCCGTGCGTTAGTTCTTGAGATAGAGCGCCCACAAAATTTGTGTCACACACACAGACAGACTCGCAGTCAGACATTTTGTAAAAACATGTTTTTCGGGTCCTCTGACCCCTAAAACGTGTAAATCCCTCAAAAACCGGAATTCGAAAATTTTCATGAATCCAATACTTTCTTCTTGTAAAGATAGAAGAAAGTAATAAATCAATAGCAAAATAGAAACAAGAATAAATTACCTGAATTTTAATTTTGAAATTAAGTACTTTTCACAAGGGTTTGAAACAATGTTCTGTTTGTCACAGTTTCGATTGCCTTTGCTTTGAAGCTCTATCACAAAGTTTTTTTAATATTATTACCTCACCAGTATCACACTCTTTTTGTTGCTCCTGCCATGCCAAACCTTTTGCAAAACATTCAAAAGCTTCAGAATTGTTAATTTGTTCGTTTTCTTAATTCCACTCCGCAGCTTACGGAAACACAAGTTAAATTAAAAGGAATTCTAAGAAAGGGGATCGAAAATATTTATATGTACTCTTCGTTCGGAAAAGACCGCTTGCACACAAGGAATATAACAGTAAAAAAAAAAAAAATAATATTAAAAAGCTTTCAAAATGATTTTGAACACAAGGAATGTGATAGTAAAAAAAAAAATAAAATAAATAAAGCTTTCAAAATGGATTTCGGTTAAACGAGAGTTTCGGATAAAAGAGGTTCCACTGTATTGGATTCATGAAAATTTTGAACTTCCGGTATTCGACGGATTTATACGTTTTAGAATGTCCTGAACACGATTTGATGGTTTTTAGAAAATGTCTGTCTGTGAGTCTCTGTCACTGTCTGTCACTCTGAGTCTGTATGTGACAAAAATTTTGTGGGCGCTGTATCTCAAGAACTAATGCACGGAATTTCCCGAAACTTTAGATTCAGTTAAACCTTGAGATAAACTGGTCCTAATTATCATACGAATTGAATATTTCCAAAGCATTGGCCTTGTAAGCCAAGGATCTGGGTTCGATTCCCAGCCTGGGCATTTTTTCGCTCAGTTGGAAATATTCAATTCATATTATAATTTTACCAGTCAGTTTGATTGTGTTAAAATAATGGTCCTAATTAGTTTTGGGTGAAAATTGCCCAGCAGATGCCGCTGCTATGCGGCATTTTTCACGATTTCTGCAAAAGCTATATCTCAGGAACTATTGCACGGATTTTCATAAATCTTTAGACTCAATTAGTCCAGGATATAGTTAGGTACTGATTACAATTGGGTGAAAATCGCCCAACAGGTGGCGCTGCTATGCTGCATTATTCATGATTATTACAATAACTCTAACTGAAGATAAAATGCACGAATTTTCATCAAACTTCAGATTTAGTGAGTCCCTGATATAAATTAGTGCTGTTTAATTTTTGGTTTAAATTGCTCAACAGGTGGCGCAGCTGTGCTGCATTTTTACGATTTCCGCAATAACTATATCTCAGGAACTAATGCATGAATTTTCATCAAGCTTCAGATTCAGTTCATTCCTGATATAAATGGGTCCTAATTAATTTTTGGTGTAAATCGCCCAACAGATGGCGCTGCAATACAGGATTTTTTACTTCCCGCAATAGCTCTATCTAAAAAGCTATGGCACGGATTTTCATCCAAATTCAGAATTAGATAGAAGTTGTCAAAGTTGTTGATAATTAGATTTTGGTGTAAATCATCTAACAGGGGGTGCTGATAGGCTGCATTTTTCGGGAAGTATTAACATGTATGAGATAGAAGAAAGTTTTGATATTGCCACATCTGACTAGATTTTTCATAATTTTAGTTTCAGCAGATTCGGACATAGAGGGGTGGGGGGGGGGGGCATATTTTTGCAAAGCATTTTCGGCAATATCTCTGAAAATATAATACCTAAAATTAAAAGAAATGTATTTTTGAGTCCAGCGTTACGAAAGCTTTCACACGATATACAAAGAAAAGATTTTTTTCAAATTAACTTAATTAGCACCTAGATTTTTCTTAAATATATTTGTGTTTAATAATCTGTAAATAGGTGTGTCCATAGTCTTTATTACTTCTCCCAATTTGAACTTTCCACGTTCCATATTTTACGAGTAAAATGGCTGCGACAGACAATCACGAGTGATCTTATAATGGTTCCGTTTTTACTTTTTAAGTATGGAATCCTAAAAAGTCTGGATGCCACATTTTCTGGAGCCAGCTGACTGGAAAAGGACCGGTCATGTGTTTTCTGGTAAATGAGACATAAATACCTTGGAATTGTACATTTATAAAGAGAAAGAAAATTGAGTCCTAACCCGCCCCTTTGAGGACATTTTACGCATATTAACCTTTAATTGGTGTCACAGAAATTGTCACGTAACTAGTGTGAAGCGGTCTGGCAGACCGCTCCATCGAAAGACGAATAAAAAGCGCGGTTGCCTCATAAGATGGTGTTTTTGTACTAAACTTTTTGTACGGGACAGTTATAATTAAAATTAATTCTGTAACTGACGTAACATAAAATATACAAAATTTTTTCTGCCTTCATTGAAGTGTAAAAATTTTCAAAACTATCCCGTTAAAAAAAGTTATTTAATACTCTCAACAACACTAAGTAATGCCAAAATATGACAGTAACTTGTCTAATTAATTTCTGAATAATAAAAAAGAAAAAAAATGGCATTTACACGTGTAACTGACGTAACATTATGACTTTACAATGACAATAATGGTACTTAACTTAGTTTGCAAACGGTAATTTACAATGCCTTTCTATTAGGATTTTATTATAGAATATAAAAATATCAAGTTTTCGAATTATACAATTAAATTAAACATATTATAAATTCCCTCCCCCTCTCCACAAAATGATATTTTTCTGTGGAATTGCCCATATGTAAACGGCAATTTACAATGCCTTTTTATTAGAATTTTATTATAGATTATAAAAATATCACGTTTTCGAATTATACCCTTAAATTAAACATATTATAAATTTTATCCCCCCCCCCCACAAAATGATATTTTTCTGTGGAATTGCCCATACATATCCACCTACAGATCCAATACAGGGCTGTTCAAAAGAATTGGAATACATATTTAGCTATGGATGGTCACTGCTGAAATCAGTTTTTCAAATGTTTTATGCGTTTTCTAAAATGTTTACTTTGTTATCTTTTTTACCTTATTTCCCTAAATAACGAAGTTGTGTTAAAGCATTCAGGAAGTGTTGGAAAGTGTTTCATAAACTATGCTTAACGCATGATTTTTCTTTCTTGTTTTTAATCCCGCTGATACTGAAATCGAGGCGCTGATCTCAGAGGGCTTCAATAGGTGAAAATGTATAACGTCATAGTAAAACTGAAATGAGTATTTTCTTTGGTAAAACTCAATATTTTACTACGAATGCGTCTGAAAGTAAATTTCTGGATTTCGCCGGTCCTCAAATTAGAACCTCAACTCAAGAGTGCGAATGTTCACATGCAAAATGGTCACTGACAAACGTGACACCCATTTTGGGAATATATTTATTAATGTATTTTAAAATAAGATTTCATTTTTAGATTTCGTTGAAAACAAAAATTATTATTCTGACATATTGGAGCCATTTTGGTTGATTTTTCATTACGTCATACCAAAAATCAAAGCTTCAAATAATAATTTCATTATCTTAATGGCTTGTTACCGATTTAGGTATAGGAATAAAGTTTAATTTTTCAATAATTTGAAAAGTTTCAATTAAACTTTAGTTAAAAATAATATTTGTTTTAAGAGTTAGGCTAGCCAATATAATAGTGATGTAACTATTTTTGTTAAGTTTTTACAAATTCACTCAATCGGTTCTTTTAGGCATTTTCATTCATCGAATTCGACTAGTTTCGGCTCGTCCATTGTAAAAATAATAAATTAAATTACTTTAAAATACATTTGCAAATGGAAAAAGAACTCGCGGGATAGAATCCATCGACATTTTTGCCTCAAATCGGTTCAGGCGTTTCCTAAATGGCACATTTAAGCTGTCCGAACTGAATTCGGGCAACATAGGGAAAAGGTTAACCGAAATGTTTTTTTTTTAAATATATTTTGAAATTAGATTCTAAATTAAGTAGAATTTTACAGTGTGTGAAATCTGTGTATGATATTCTACATATCTAACAGTTTTTGAATCCTTTCGTTTTGAAAAATCGGCACACTTATTAATAATGTAGCATGACTCCAAAAAATGAGGTTTTTCAGAAAATGCGATAAAAATTTTCAAGCATAAAATCGAAATAAATTTTTTTATAGAAAGAATACAAAGTAAATTAGCTAGAATACAGACGTTATTATGGTTTCTATGTAAAACACTCAGTTGTGTTATAATCTTAAACAAATATAACTTTAAACTTAAGAAACATTAAAGGAAATTCATTATTTAAACAAATTCGTTATAGAATCATTTTTTTTTTAATACTGATAAACAATTAATGCTTGCATTTAATTTAGGCTGGCGAGAAGGGTTTACTATTACAGTTACTTTCCACCGCAAAGTACCATATTCTACATTTAAAACAATTATTCACAAAATGTATGTATGAAATACCGTTATACCGTTAAATACCGAATATATACCGTTGGAATGTCACATTAACCTTGAACTATACCGAAATAAAATTAAAGAGAAACTTGCTTAAAAGGTGCATTTAATATATCACAAATATAAAAGATGTTATTACATATTACAGTTTTTAAAAACTTGAAAACTTTCACAATTTTCACGCCGAGCGCTTTCGACCCAACATGGATCGTCATCCCGACAGCTTTGATTGAGCTATTGATTTAATTTTAAAACAATTATTGCTTGCATTTCCTTTTTACTTCTATCTTCAATAGAAGAAAGTATTGTATTCAAAAATTTTTCAACTTCCGGTTTTCGACGAATTTACACGTTTTAGGTGCCAGAGATCCCCCAAAACATGTTTATGCAAAATGTCCGTCTGTCGCCATTATGCCACCGAAAAGTATATGAAATTACGCATAAAATTGAGCAAATTTTTTGGTGTATTTTTTTGGCTGTGGCAAGCAGGTCCTACCTGAATTTGGAAATATTCCACCGGAAGTGGACGCTGTGTAAGCGATGCCATTTTCCTTATTGTACCTTTGAAAATTGTATGAAATTGTGCATAGAATTTAACCAAACTTTTTGTGTGTGTTTTTGACTTTAGAAAGCAGTTTCTCCTTTAATTTGAAAGAAAAAAATCTGGCAGAAGGGGGCGCTGTAATGTTGTGGCATTTTCATACTTGTACATTCGAAAAGTGTATAAAGTTATGCATAGTATTGAACCAAATTGCTTGTGTGTATTTTTGAGTATGGCTAGCAGTTTCTACTTAAAATTGAAAATATTCTGCTGGAAAGTTTTTGTGCCATTTTTATTATCGTACCATCGAAAAGTGTCAAAAGTTATGCATAGAATTGAACCAAAATTTTTTGTGCATGTTTTTGGCAGTGGCCAGCAGAATTTGGAAATATTCCGCCGGAAAGGGGTGCTGTGCAGCGTTTTTTGTGTAATTTTCTCTATTTTTCGTAGTTGTATTGTCCATCGGCGGCTCATGCAGCAACGGGAACTCGCGTCCGGCTACGCCGGTTATTCGCAAACAGCTGTACAACATAATAACGAAAAACTATTGATTTTAATAAATATCAAGATTCAGATTAACTCGTTTTTACTCAGAGTAATGGACTCAAGCAGAAATTTAAGATGAAAATCAAAGTGAGTATAGTATTGATCTAAAAGTATTGCAATATTAACATCTGTAGCTACTTTTTGAAATGAGATGCATGACATAGAAGAAAGTTTTGGGACTAGCACATCCAACTAGTTTTAATGCTGCAGGATTAAACATGGAAAAGTAATCTATTGTAAAAGAACATGTCCTCAAAGAATGTAAAAAAAAAAACAAAAAATTCTTTTAAGGTGCATAGATCAGATTTAATAAAATAACTTCTTCTCACTCCTTCCCAAGTTCGTTACCTTTTTGAGAAAGGTAACCTACAGGGAAATTTTAATTCAAATTTTTAATACTTTTTTTTAATACAGGGAAATTTTTAATTCTTACCAAATGTAATTCGATAAATATGCGGCAATTATGACAAAATATCAAAGATTTGTTAAAATTAGTTTAAATATCGCCCGTAGTCAGTAATGTAACCCCAAACCCTTTAACAAATGCCATTGAAAACTTAGCAGCGCACTTAATTAACGAATGAATCCAAGATACTTCTAGGATCAATGAGCTGTCCCAATTATGTTTAACATTTCGGGCATTATCGTGTAAAGTTTTGCTTTCGTGTATCCGTGTAAACGAAATCTAACAACTACATACAGTGAAACCTCGATTATCAGAGCTAATAGGGACCGTTAGTACCTCGGATATCGGAAATCTCGGTTAATAGAAACAGTGTTTAAAAACTCGCCGTGCTTGCGAATTTAATATCTCTTAAAATAAAATAAAAACAATAGAACGTTTTTTAAATTAATAAAAATTAATATACGTAAAGTTCTGCTTCACAGCTTAACAAATTTAAAAAGGAAATCAACTACTAGTAGTAAATTTTAAAAAGCAAATTGAAAAATTTACGAAAGTTCACACGGCCAAACAAAGCATTGTTCGCTGTTGTCTCCTCAGTGTCCAGTATTTCTTGCGCGTTGAGTGCTTTTGGGGGCAGAAGAGCCTGTATAGCACGGATAGTGAACTAAAAAGTGTGGTCATTTTCAAGGCTCATTCAAAAGAAAAAAAAATCAGACTTTGTTATCGGCTCGGTTAAGAGAAACCTCGATTAATCGAAGCTCGGTTAATCGAGGTTCTACTGTACTTGTTTTTTAACTCATTAGAAATACTTCCAAAATCCATACACTACCCCAATCGGATTCTAATTTTAATTAACCCCTTAATACGTCTACGGTTATTCCTTTTGTGAACAAATTTTGTCGCGACCGTGACCCTCACGGGCTGAACTCCTCATAACTTTAAGTAATGCTGTAATTTCTTCTTAGATTTTGACGCTTCAGTGATCGTTTTTAAATATTTAAGCGCTCAATAAGTGGCAGCGCTGAATTGACAAACTTTATGTTATGATCACATTGCTTTATTTTAAGAATTTGTAGGAGTTGGAAAGATGTGTGTGAATAAAAAAAAATGCACGATATTTGAACGATTTTTCTGAAAATTACGCGGCGACTAAGAGGTTAAGTATTTTGGACGTTATAGTGAAGACTGAATTCGCATGTTTTTTTGCTTTTGTGTGTCTTTATAAACAATCCATATGAGCTACATACTTGGTTAACGAACTGGCCAGTGTAGTAATACAGGGCAATAAATAACTGGTACAGTTGCCTTCTCAAAAAGGAATGACTATAATATTTTGAGTATGTGTTTTGGTTTTTACCATATATATGATATTATATATGATTTATAATATAATATAATATAATATAATATACAGGATGGTTATAATGAAACTTCTCCTATAAGCAGCATCCTACAGCGGAGCGGAATGCAACGAAATTTGGTACGTAGACTATACACGAGATGCGCTCACGGAATTTCGAAACAAAAATTTAGTTTCAAAATGTCCCCCAGAGGGCGCTTTTCCCGGAAGAAACATTAAATTTAACACAAATAACAGCCAAAACAGAAATAAAAAATTGTCAATAAATGTTAATATTGTTTTTGGATTCTGTTTTGGCCGTTTATTATGTTAAATTTAATGTTTCTTCAGGAAAGGGCGCCCTCTGGTGGACATTTTGGAACTATTTTTTTTTTTTTCAAAATTCCGTGAGCGCATCTTTTGTATAGTCCATATACCAAATTTCGTTGCATTCCGTTCACCCGTTTTCGCTGTAGGATGCTGTTTATAGGAGAAGTTTAATTATAACCACCCTGCATAATATAATATATAATACAATATGTAATATAATATAAAATATAATATAATAGTTTTAATTTTGTGTATTTTTAGTGTAGAGACATTTTAAATGTCAAAATAATCTGTATTAACGACAGTACTGCTAAATCATTAATTTCTATTTAGGGGTGTATTAGTGTCAATACTTGGTAACTTCTGCTTTACACTGTTTTGTTTAAAACACAATTACTGAATTTCCTAAATGTGGGAACACACAGGGTGTGTCACTTCACGCTTCTCGGATAAACGGATGAAATATATATCTTAAATGAAAATTTTCTGAGGCAGAAAATCTAATTTAAAGCAATAACTCTGAAGGTTATAGATGCCACATACGATCATTAGAAATGTATGCGGACTAATTTGGTTCAAGTTCTTAAGTTAATTTATAAATAGAAAGAATGTGATTTTATCCATTTTGAATTTAAGATTTCAAATTAAGTAAAATTTTTGCCTTCTCGAATCTACGTATAATGTTCTACCTAATTAATAATAAAGAAATGAGTTTCGAAGATGTACAGGGCGTTCGCAAAGAGTTTTTACAAAATAAAAGATAATAGTACCGGTAAGCATTAGGAGATATTATTTTTTGTGATATTCAGGTGAAATTTATAGGGTTTTCAAAATCCTGTTTTGGTTTGTAACGAATTTTTTTTTTTAAATACGATCTTCGATGAAGTTTTTTTTTTTTTTTTTTTTTTTTTTTTTTTAAGTTGAACATTTGATTGTTCGATATATAGTTTAAAAACTGTTTATTTTAAAGATTTTTATATTTCCTGAACTGAGATAAGCACCAGTAATCCCCTGAAGAACACAGCCCCAGTGTGTTAAATTGTGTTATTAAGAAATCAAAGAACTTTGTCTGCTGCTTCTCCTTTTGTCTTTTCAGGTACTCCAGCTGCTTCTACCAGCAGACACCTGTGTATTTTGGTTTTTGTCTGTCACTGAGGGCAGTGTGCTGTTAGGAAGGGCTGAATGCACATTGAAGCTTCCACGAAAGACGCAGGGAAGTCAGTATCCGACCGAGGTCACGTGAGTGGACTTCAGAAATATATCAGATCGAACATATCGTTCGACGCTAAAATCAACACGCGGCAAAGACTGAGTGGAAAGTGGGAATAGTATAAGAAGTGTGCAATAATGTGATAGTGACCTAATAATTCTTTTTTCAAAGACATACTGCTGGGCAGCTTTAGAAGATGCCTTTTACTGACGCCTTTAAGATGCGAATGTATTCAATTGTTTCTAGTTTCCTGTATCTAGATTTTTTAAATTCAATACAATTAGTTCCGTCTAATGAACAGAACACGTATTAAGCTAGCGTCATCTTCCATTCGAGTTCCCTACTTCCGAAATGAAAAGAAATAATTTGTTGCTGACATGTAAAATTATTCGATGTATTGCGTCGCTGTGGCGCTAATATCTATTATGCTCTTTTTAAAATTAAATGTGTTTGTGTGCGTAGTATAGATTATTTATTGTTTGTGATCACTGAACCACTTAATACATGATACATTTGATTTGGAAAGAAATTGTAATTGATTAGAATAGAACACAACTCTTCAATAAGTTTTAAAGTGTACAGTTATTTTCTGTGTTAACAATGGCAGTTACTTTCTTTTTCAATTCATACTATTAGTTCACACTCTCCCTATATTTATTTATTTATTTATTTATTTATATATCTTGTTCAAATTTTCAAATTCATCCTGTCAAGTTGAAATAAATTTTTTAAAACTTGCAGTGGATGACAATTGATGTTAATACAGTTTTTTCAAATATTAATTCATTAATTAAATTTTAATTAATTAATTTTAGTTTTACATAGGAGACAAAATGGCGGCCATTGGTTATTGAAGCATTTAATGCGTCTTCATATCTATAAGGGAAGTTACCATAGGGGGGACCCTGTTCTGTCACCAAATACCGCCAAGTTTGTCGCCAACTTGGCGATATACGCCAAATTTGGCGACCAAAATGAGTCGCCAAAAGTGACGCCAACTTCCCGATATCTCTAATAGTTCGCCCAATTTCCATAGACTTCCATTGTAAACCTACTTGCTTATAGAAAATCAACAAATTGAGATATTTTAATGCAACAAAAACTAATATTAGCTTAAGGGATAATATTAAATTTTTCTTTGATGACATAAGTAGGAATTGACTTTAAAAACAAAATTTTTATATTGCTTGTTCTCTCTAAGGTAATATAATATACAATGTTATGTTACACTATATATAATATAATACAGTCTGTTTAAGGATTTTCAGTTGTAACCTATAAAACCAAAGCTGTGATCACACAAATTGTTTTCACTGAAGTATAACCTGTTTCATTTGGGAGAATAAAATAATTCCTTTGAATTTATTAGAATTCTATTCATTATACGAGGTAGGTGAAAATTCTTTAAAAAAAAAATAAGGTGTAGTAGAGTGTACTATTAATAAACAGTTTTGGTATAGGAAATCATTGAACCACAGAAATCCAGTCAAAAATACAAGTTATTTCACCCCAATCCGAGCCTCCATTTTTGGTTATAATTTTAACAATAATAAAGACATCGTATTAAAATTTCTAAAAAAATTACTTTTCTTTGTGTGAAATATAAAGCAAGAAGCCGCCACCACCAACTGCATTCAATTTGGACTAATTGTAATGCAATTAACGCAACATACGATCTATGACAAAAATACCGTATATTTCCAGCGGTGCGTTCCATTTTGCGCAAAGCAATTTCGTTAAATTTAGATTTTAAGTTAAAAAAAATAGGTATTTTCGGTTTGAAGTGAGTCGCCCTGTATTTTTAATCGAATAAAGGGATAACGTTATCCATTGGTTCCATACGAAAACTGTTTATTACAGCGATGTGTTTTTTTTAAAAATTTCTCCCTAAATTTTAAGTATTTTTAATATAATATTAAATCATGTGAAAAATTTTAACTTTACAGGGATTTTTTTAAATATTTAAAATTTAAGGAGACAGTTTACGTTCCACTAGGGGAAGGGAGGAATTTGATATTTAAGGAGGACAATTTCAGAATAGACATTACCACGTACAGTCGTGGAAAAAAAAAGTAAACACCCCCTACTAACTCCTCAACAAATCATCATAGAAGAAAGTTACTGGTACCGAACGATTGGAAATAAAGTCTACTTTTAAATGATGTATATAAAATTTTCTTAGGGGGTCATCATCTACATATTAAAACGAATCCTAACTTCATTTTTTTTCAATGGCAATACCCAATTTTAACGAGATATTTCAAATCTTCGGTTCAAACTATGCCTAGACACCAAATTTCAAGTCATTTGAATGATAAGTTTTTGAATTATAAACATTCAAAATTGAGTGCTTCTAATGTTAAATTATATTTTCATATTTTTATTTATATCTCCCGAAATTATGCTCCTAAAGTGCTAATTTTTTTGTGGTAATAATACTAATATACCCAAACATAAATAAGCTGAATTTGCAATTTTTATAATTTTATGATATGAATTATGAATTATGAAATTAATATTCGAAAAAATTATGAATTGCAACCTAGAATTTTTTTGATGGATTTAGATTTATTAAGTCCTGCTTTATGGAAATTCAAAAATTTCACATTTTTCTTCCAAGTAGTTTTCAAATTATGCTTAAAAAACGGCAAAATGATGGTTTAAGGGGCCGTCTATGATGGAAGTGAGTAGACATTTTGAAATTTATTCTGCCGTACTGTAATCTAACACGCTTCATTGACTCCTTGAGTGGCGCTTAAGGTGCCTTGATCAAGGAAGAGGCTCTCTCAGTTAACAATCCAGTACGGAACGTCAATTTGGATACAGCCCTTAAAATACGCTCGTTTTAAAATAATTAATTTCTCGGAAACTTATGGTACGAATTGCATAAAAATTCGTTTTTAGGCTAATTGAAGAGTGTAGAGTTCATTTATGCTGTCAGAATTGGGTACTGCTATTGAAAAAAACAAAGTTATGGTTCGTTTTAATATGTAGATGGCCCCTTAAACAAATTTTATATGCATCATTTAAAAGTATACTTTATTTCCAATCGTTCGGTACCAGTAACTTTTTTCTACGATAATTTGTTGAGGAGTTAGTAGGGGGTGTTTCCTTTTTTTTTTTTTTTCCACGACTGTACTTTTATTTATTTGTCTGCTTTTGGCCAAACAATTAATCTTATGGTCTTAAAATAATTGAAATTTCAAAGTAAAATGAAAGAAAAAAGTTTATTCAATTTTTAAAGTCTTCGCTAAACGTTTTTGGATATTTACTATTTTTAGTACATAACATCCATTCGAATACTTAGTGTTTTCAATAAAGTAATATTTTATTTTCAACTGTATTTTTTATTCAAGTTTCAGGAGTTAGAATTCGGCCATGTTTGAAATTATGTCTACAGACTGAAAGGTAGTGTAGGTATTGAGAATGCAACGAATATTCGGTATCTATACGGTATTCGGCCATGGAGACGGCTTGACCTAATATTTGGCTTGGACAAAGATCAAACAATTCGGCCTGCCGAATATCTAAATATTCTTCTGAAACGAATACGTAAAAAACCCCTTTTAAAACACATTTTGAAAACTTTACACAACTCCTACTTTTAGCTGTCATCTTATAAAGATATTCGGAATAATTAGAAACAGAATCCTATGTAAATAAAAGAGAATGTTTTTACATCATGTATTTGCTGTTTGTTAAGTACCACTTAAGAAAATTAACCTTTTAAGGAGAAATTCATAGGAATTAAAGATGTAAAAATGCAAGTTCCTGAACATTGTCTAGTAAATAATTTGTTTCTTTCTTTTTCACAAAAGAGGGTGTTTCTAAACAAAATAGAAAACCTTTCAGAGTTGATACAGACAGACAATTCTTGTCTAGGAAACTGTAATTGCAATCCACTTATTCAATGTATCTCATCTCACCCGAGGATAAATTTGGATTTCGTTTGTTACCTTAACAATAATGAAGATATCGTAACTGTATTTTCAACAGACTTACTTTGATTTCTGTGAAATAGGATATCATGATGAGAAGTTATGTAAATTGCCACCGATCATATCTAACAACTATGAGCTAAGCATTCCTTTATTCAGAATGCAGTTGACAGTATTTATACTGTATCACTTGCCAAAATTCAGTCATTTTCAATGAGATCATCCCATTTAATACAAGCAAAATTAATATGAAGGAATCTCGCTAAAATATCTACACTATTGATAAAGTTGTGAACGAAAATACAGTTTTGACTTGTAGCAACACAGCCAGTGTTTTTGATTGAATGTATTGTAATTTTGACGGAATAAGTGGATTGAGATGTTGTTCCGTGTTCATTAAAACGTTTATCTTCACCCTATTATCTCCACTGAAAGTTTGTTGTAAGATTTTAGGAACAACCTGCATGTTTACAATCTCTGAAAATGATTTCCCACTCCAGACACGGATCTAGAATGCATTTAAAAACTTCCTTGCTAAATCAAAATTTATTCTTTCTGAGTTGTTACCATTCAGAATTTGAATAGATTGTATTATTTATTTATTTTTACTTAAGTCTCTTCCTGACAAATAAATTGTATATGGCCCTGTAAAGTTTTCTACCAATTTTTTGACAATTTCGCTTTGATTTTAAAATGATTGTTTAAGAATTAAAAAAAATTATTCATTTGTTTTTAATTCACAGAAGAAGCCATGAAATATAAAGTTTTATTAAATGAAAAAGTTTTATAACTATCCTCTTAAATTACTCAAAGCAGGTTTTTTACAGTATAAAGTTTACTTGTAAAAAGCTTTTGTTTATCCAAATGTAAGTTTCTGTTTCAAATATTATGCAAAATTGTTTTAAAATTTAACTTTTTAATGCCACCTAAAAGGCTCCACCTTAAGGATCTACTTGACTCACACGAAAATACCCCGTTGCTAATGTCAATTCTACGGGAGAAATTGTTTTAAATATCTCGCTTGCATTTCAATATTTTTAAAGCATTTTTTCCTGGCTGGGGTTGATCTCTACAAAGGCCTTTTTTTACTTTTTCAATTTTTTAAAGTTTTTTTTATGAAGATACTATTGCTTTCTAAACCTGGTTCTAAATGTAAAAGTATCCTCATAAAAAAAAAAAAAAAAAAAAAAAAAAAAAAAACTTTCTAACGAAATCGTAAAAGTAAAAAACCGGCCAAGTGCGAGTATTACTCGCGCACAGAGGGTTCAGTACAATAAACATACGAACTAGTAAGTGCATTACAGAAATTTCTCATTAAAAGTTATTTTTTAGGCTTTAAAAGACGATGCCGCATAGAGTACGCCGCCCGTGTCTTTATGTATGGCCAAACTGCATGTGTCTTTAAGAGTTAATATATCGGCTAATGACCATTTTTTTCGAAAATCATTATCAACAATCCCTTTATACCTCTGTGATGATCGATACCTCCATCGCTCCCAATTTGGCGCCCCCCTCTTCCCAACATTTCTTTGTGACAGGTGTCACAGAATTGAAAAGTGTCTACACTTTCAACACAAAAACAAATTCTATTGAATGCATATTTCGCGCTTATCTTGAAACTTTAGGTATAATTTTAATTCAGAAATTTCAAAAAACTAAATAACATACGAGAAAATTGCACTTGGATAGGCGATCTGGAAAAAGGGTTTAAAAAATGTATCCAACAGCATAATATAACAGTTTGCATAGGCGTAACCAGCCTTTTGAAAGGGGGGGTGCCCAGACTTTTTAACCTGAATATGTTGGATACAAACAATATCTTATGTAGTAAAGCCTGCTAAAACGGAATCCCATCAAATCGGTCGAATTTCCGTTTTAGACAGGTTTTCCTCTTAGAATTCATAATTGTGTGGTATTTCTTTTAAAAAGGGTTCAAACGCGATTTTTGTTTGCATGAGGAGGTGTGAGAAGGGGTTCAAAACCTCAAAACTAAATCTAACGGTAAAAAAAAAAGATATGTAAATCTCCTTGCAGCAGTGAAATACGGCAGTGACTAAGTGTGGGCACAAGTGTAAAACCTTTTGGCACCCTAACTTCTTATAAACATTAAAAAAGGCCTTTAATCATGCTGGGAACTTCTATAGGCACAGGGGCATTGCCTGAGACCTAACATTATCTATGTCAAACTCTTGTAGATGAAATTTTGCCGGATGATAAATCTCAGATAATACATGCTGTACACCAGTACATACCCACGAAAGTTTTTCAGAATGTGACTCCATGACTTTTTAGGGATCACCGGGGGGGGGGGGACCCAAGAAATTTTGGTGGAAAGTGCATATAAATAATTATTATAATAGTATAAATAATTACAATATTCATTAATAATTCATGTTTTTACCTCAGAATGTGTCCAACGTATTAGGTAAAGCAGGTCATGCTAATACAGTAGACTCTCTATTTTACGAATTTGAGTGGACTCATATAATGTGTTCGTAAAATCGAAAGTTCGTAAATGTGAATAACGTTAGTTCAATGGGATGGTGGTCGGGACCAGTACATCAGTTCGTAAAAACAAAGAATTCTTAAATAAGAGATTCGCAAAATCGAGCGTCTACCGTATACACTAAATTTTGTTAAGGTGATAAAAATTATATTATCATGATGCTACTGTAATAATAAAGATAGGTACTTGTCTGTCTCTGGGTGGGTGGGTGTACGCTAAACTCTGAAAAAAACAATGCAGTCCTCACAGCCGCAAGATTTGACAGAAAGTACCTGTTTGCCTGAAGCATTGCATATCGAAGACAATTTCTGGAATTTTTCAATTGACTTTTAATGCGATTTTTTTCAAATTAGTACAAAAGAATCCGATTTATATATTTTATCCAGTAAACTTTGTCTTCTTTTCAATAAAGCTTTTTCGAGATTCTTACAGCGATTTTTCATTTTGTAACATTTTTTAATGTTATTTTTAGAGGGTTTTTTTTTCACGTTCCGCACAGGAATCCGGTTTAAATATTTTACCAAATTAGTTAATTTCGTTCCTGCTGTTTTTTAATCTTTTCCGAATTTTTAATGGGACTTTTAGCGGGTTTTTTTGCACTTTGAGGCGATTTTTAGACTTCTTTTGAAGGAAGAATGTCAAATCAGTTCTTATAAAAAAGCAGAAAATTTAATTTGGCTCGAAATATAAAAAAAATCGCGATAATTCAGGGTTTGTTTATTTCGAGACGGAAGTATGGTCATAGCTTGGTCAGGGGTACGTTGCCGAAGGCTGTCCCCCCTCCCCTCCAAAAAAAAAAAAAAAAAAAAAAAACCCAAACAACCCTAGATTTCTATAATTCTATGTTCGTTTTTAAAAAAAGCAATTAGCGAAACTCCACTAGTAATGAAGTTTTCTTTGAGGGGCAGGGTTTGAAATAACGAGCGGGATTGCGCGATTTGTGCACAGAAAAGGAAATTCCCGCATAATACTAATGCTGTGCAGTATTTCCATCCTCAAAATTCTTTCACAGATCTGTGATTCTTCAGTGGGTATTTTACATTTTTTTCATCAAGTCCACGATTTTTATTTCTTTTGTGGAACTTCTGAAAATCAATTCGTGACTCGGTCCCGGAAAAATTTGAGAATTTCTTCAAACGATTGTGAAAAATATCGTAAATTTCGATAAAAGAGTGTAGAAAGAAATCGAAAATTTCGTCAGATTGCTCAAAAAATCACGAAATTTTGATACGGAAAGATATTGAGAATCTTCCCGATCGGTCGCGCAAAACTATCGCGAATTTCGACAAATGACCCTTGTAAAAAAATCAATTTCGTGAATAGGTCGCGAAAAAAAAAAAATCGTCAAAGGATCCCGGTGAAAACAAGAATTTCTTCAAAGCATCGCAGAAAGAAAATGCGAATTTCGTCAAAAGATCGTATAAAGAAAACACGAAATTTGTCACCGGTTAGTGGTCAAAAGTGCAGATTTCGACAAAAAATCGCATAGAAAGACGTGAATTTCGTCAAATGATTTTGGGGGGAAATTGTAAATATCATGAAATGATCGCAGAATAAAATCGCGATTTCGTCAAAATTTACTGCACTGGGCTAAAAGATTGAAACCGGGTCCTTTTCATAGTTTCAAAAGAACTCCGCAAAACGAGAAGAAACTCCAAAAACCGCATAAAAATTTTCACAGGAATAAAATTACTATATTGACTTGAAAGACTGCAACCATATTCTTTTTACGAATGTCAAAATATGGTCGCGAAACACGAAATTCAACCAATCAACCCAGATTAATTTTAATTTTCTGCACTATTATTTCTCATTTTCAAAGGAGGCAGGGTCTGTGCACCCCCACCTTCCCCTGGATAATCGTATTTTGCAATTGCTGTTTCACATTTGCATTCCCTTTCAATTTTTTTTTTTTTTTTTTTTTTCTTTTTGCTTCTTTCTAGACTTTAGACTGCGAAATCAAAGAGACGAATAATTTCTGTTTCTATCCTCGTCAAGAACTTGCGTTAATTTCTCATGAAATTGCAGAAACATGCAATAGAAAGAACGATGTTAAAAAAAATTTCTCACAAAAAAAAAAAAAGAAAAAAAAAAGACGTCAAACTGGGATTATAAAACTTCCTTTTTGACTTACTGTGACTAATACAGATTCTTGTAAATATTCTAGTTTTAAAAAAGATAAAGAACATAGAGTAGAGCGCCGATTATCCCAACAAGTCGGGACCGACCCTAGTTCGGATAAATGGACAGACAATTTAAGGGATGTTCCTGACTATACTAAAACCGTCACACTTAATCCAAGCTTCGGACTGCCAGCACCAGTCACCAGTTAGTGCTGGCGTGTTTATTTATTATTATTTTTTTTGTCTTTTTAATTTTGTTTACTTTTTTATCATTTAAAATTTTCTTTTTCTTTTTTTATCATCTTGTGAACTCCAGAGATTATAATTAGAGATATAGAGATTAAGCAAAAAAACTTTCGATTGTTGCTTTCTTCATAGGAGACTGTCTTTTCAATGCTGCCATATGTCGAATTATTCTTAAATATGTTAGTTGAATAAGATCAGCATTCTTCTACCGTTCAAGCCATTTCATATCTGTTTCCACACATTCAAAGGTTTCGTTATATGATGGACCTGGGTGATTTTCAGAGCATTCTTTTTCATTTTCTTCACTTTCTTTTTTGTTGTTACTGCTCCCAACGATACAATAAACTGGGATTCGATTTCGCATGCTAAATCTGAAGGGGAAAAATGAGAGAAACGGGGTGTTCTGAAGTTCAGATATTATTAATATTATTATTATTATTATTATTGAAAGAAATAGGTTGTCCGGATGATTGGAATTTCGGTTTAAAAATTTTTTTTGACAGAAATAGGCTGTTCGGATAATTGGAAGTTCGGTTAATTGGAGTTTCGAAAATCGGCACTGTACTGTAATTTGAAAAAAGAACGTGGAATTCTTTTTTTTTTTAATCACAGATCAAAACTTAGGCTGTTAGTTTTCTGAACTAAACTAACTTGCTAAACTAATTGAACTCTGCTTTCACTTATTTTTTTCTTTTGTAGATTTCGATTTTTTTTAAATAACTGTGCTCAAGTCTGCGCGAGCGGGGGGCTGCCCGGGCACCCAGGGCACCCCCCTGGTTACGCCTATGGTTTGAAACCCTTTTATATTACAAGAAAGAAAACCCATGCTATTTTGTTAATATATGTTTTTGACACAAGCACAGACTCGGAAAAGAGAAGGTTAACAAAAGAGACTAAGACAAAGACCTAAAACAAGTTTTGAAAATAAAGAAGTTCTTATTCATAAATTTGTATTTTGGTGTGGGGTAAAAGACAATGCAATAAATTTGAAATGAAAAATATACGTACTTTCATTGGGAAAAAATTCCCAATATGTTTGTAATATAAATTTGGCGCTCCTCAAATTCCGCGCCCGGGGCGACTGCCCCCTTCGACCCCCGTTTCGCACGGACCTGAGTACTTTAATATGACATGGTCAAATTGAACATGAAATTCATCAAATTCCAACCCATAAATGCTTCGATATAACTAAAAAAGAAATCGTCGAGAGCGCAGCACAACAGCGCCACCTGTAGAAGAATATATATCCAAACTTAATGATTGCTTTAATATAACAAGGTCTTATTGAAAGTGAAATTCATCAAATTCCATTCCATAAACACTTAGATATACCTAAAATAGAAATCTTCGAGAGCGCAGCACAATAGTGCCACCTGTCGTATAATATGCATGGAAACTTAATGAGTGCTTTAAATTGACAAGGTCTTATTGAAAGTGAAATTCATCAAATTCCATTCCATAAACACTGAAATATACCTAAAAAGAAGAAATGAACGAGAGCGCAGCACAGTAGCGCCACCTGTAGAGGAATATACATCCAAATTTAATGAGTATTTTAATATGACAAGGTCTAATTGAACATTAAATTCATCAAATTTACACCCTTAAATGCTCAGATATACATAAAAAAGAAATCATCGAGAGCGCAGCACAGTAACGCCACTGCTAGAAGAGTATACTTCCAAACTTAATGAGTACTGCAGTATAACCAGGTCTAATTGAACGTGAAATTTATCAAATTCCATTACATAAACGCTGAGATATCTCTCTATTCTAAAAAAAAGTAACTATCGCTGTCACCACTGCCGCCGCCGCCGGGTTTGAATTTTTTGTGACCGGAGGTTTTCTTCGTTAATATTAAAAAAAAAATAATGCATACAAAAATATGAAAATCGGTGGTATTATACAAAAATGTTTGGCAAATCCGCTAATGCAGACAGTTTTCAAATCGAAGAATTATTTTAAGAGATATTTAATGCTAAAGTTGGACAAAATCGTTCCACTAAAAAAGTTTTATAGGAGCAAAAACTATACATGCTGAATTTAATCATTTTTAGATCATTTTATACGTACAAAAAGCAGTAACTTATTAAAAATTACGTCATAAAAAGTACACACTTGAATTTTAAAAGTGAAAGGATATTGTAAAATTATGAATTCCTTAACATGCGTTAGAAGTTTTAAATAGGAGAAATTACGTCATATTTACGTCGCATTACAGTTATTACATAAAATGAACATAAAATAATATTGCAAAACAGTTTAAATTTAGAAATTGCGCTAGACATTTATTTGATATTTGAGAGGATCTTTTCAACTATTTTTGTTAGGAAAGCACAAATAATATTTCGTTTCTAACAAAAGTATTTTCACGTGAATATTTAAAAGAGAAAGAATAGCTTGGTCAAAATTACGTCAGATTAAAAATGATTCATTTAAAATGTCTCATTTAAAAGAATTTTCTTTTCGCTTTGTTAAAAAATACCAGGAGACAGACTCTGTTTACTTAATTCCTTTTATATTAGCTTATTTTGAAATGTTGTTACGCCTGTCTACGTCATCAAGTTACTTTTATTTCGACGTTTTATTTGTATTTTTATTAATGTTGTACTAATTTATTTGTTCTTTCGTTATTTAAAATAAAAATTATGTCAATTTGTATAATTTGGCGAGTGGTTTGGCGATTTATATAATTTGGCGAAATGGGTCGACGGGATAATCAAGTAGTACCGCAGCGGATTTGGTGTTAAAATTCCCCAATCAAAGAGAAATGAATAGAAATCCGTTTATAGGGATATCGCCACTGTTTTCTAAATTATAATTCAATCTTTCGAAATCGTTTTAAAGCCGATCTAATTAGCGTGCATTTAGAGTCTGCGGTGTCTGGACGGGGGTTGGCGAGCGTAGCTCGTAGGGGCCCGAGCCCCCTAGTACCTAAAAAAGAAATCATCGAGAGCGCAGCACAGTAGCGCCACTGGTAGTCCGAGTGCTACACGACCAAAATAAGGGGAAAACTGCAAATCGCGATAAGAATATACCGCTTGGTGAGTATCTACTTTATGTTAATACAGTGCATTTCAGAGGGGGAGGCATCGCGAAAAGTCGTGGGTATTCAAGATGGTGGCTGTTATTCAAAATGGCGTCGTTTTCTGGAATTCTTGCAATTTTCATACTATTTATCGTATAAAAGTGTGTTTGATGTAAAATGTATGAGCAAAATGTGTAAAAATAAGTGTGGTTGTAGAAAGGTTGGACTTTCTTTCACATTATTGTGCAACTGCAAAAACGAATGCGAGAAATATGATGATACAATGTGAAGATTTATATTCTCTAACTTTAAGTGTAGCATCCATTTTTTTAATATCTTGTATAATTAAGATATTAATAAAAATGCATTTTTGTTATTTATTTATTTATTCCTTTCATTTTCCTCACTGTAAAATACAGAAATATTTT
This sequence comes from Maratus speciosus, assembly GCA_963932465.1. Lineage (NCBI taxonomy): Eukaryota > Metazoa > Arthropoda > Arachnida > Araneae > Salticidae > Maratus > Maratus speciosus. The sequence goes on from OZ010786.1 coordinate 687,667,803, forward strand.
TTAATTGTCCTATTTTCATTTTAAGCGTATTTCTGATATTAAAAAATTAATTTTTCAGTTAAAAAATATCGAAATTGACATCATAGATACTTTTATATGATGTATAGAAATAAAAATGTAAACAATTTTGAATAACAGCAACCATCTTGAATTCCTATGAATTTGCACGATGCCTCAAATTCTTATATGCATTGTATTAATATGAAGTAGATACAGACCATTCGGGATATCTTTACCACAAAATGCAGTTTTTTCATACCTAACAGCTCCACTCAAAAAAGGTGATTTAGTTGATGATCTTTATAGAATTTATACACGAGTTACAAACGCACGTATTCTTTTTTTGGTGTGTCACTGTAAATAAACTATAAATACTATGCACACCTTATTCTATAGTAAGTATCTTGTAGTGCACCTCGGTGATGTATGTCAATTTGAATATGTTTCAGAGAGTATAATATGATTAAATCATATTGCAAGCGATTACCCCCCATAGACAATAACGTAATGGAATTCTTTTGTGGGTCTTGTAAACGGACTACAAAAGCTATACACTTCAATTTTTATTCGGGACATGTTATTGTAAACTTTAATAACATATATACATTACATGACAATCTGGGTGAATTTAATCGAGTTAGAACGTGGAACGGCAAGCAGGCAGACAAACAAAAAGACAAACTGATATCATAAACCCGTTCAACTATGACAGAAAGTGTTAAAAACGAAATTTTTGACGTTAAAAGCATCGAAATCGACCTGAAACACACATTTATATGATGCATAGTAAGAAAATTCAGAAAATGACGCCATTTTGAATAACAGCCGCCATCTTGAATTCCCACGGCTGTACGCGATGCCTCACCCTCTGAAATGCGTTGTATTAATATAAAGTAGATACTCACCAATCGGTATATTCTTATCACAATTTGCTGTTTTCTCAACCGTAGCACCCGGGCTAATAGACAATAACGTAATGGAATTCTTTTGAGGGTTCTGTAAACGGACTGTAAAAGCTATACATTTGAAATTTTTTTCCGAACATGTTATTGTAAACTTCAATAACATATAAATTACATGGCAATCTGAGCGAATTTAAGCGAGTAACGATATTTAAGCGATTTTGAGCATGGAATGGCAAGCAGACAGACAGACAAACAAACAGACAAACAAATAAACCCATTCAACTATGACAGAAAGTGTTAAAAACGAAGTTTTTGACGTTAAAAACATCCAAATGGACCTGAAACACACATTCATATGATGGATAGTAAGAAAATACAGAAAATGACGCCATTTTGAATAACAGTCGCCATCTTGAATTCCGACGGCTGTACGCGATACCTCCCCGTCTGAAATGCATTGTATTAATATAAAGTAGATACTCACCCATCGGTATATTTTTTTATCACGATTTGCTGTTTTCTCAACCGTAGCACCCAGACTAATAGACAATAACGTAATAGAATTCTTTTGAGAGTCCTGTTAAACGACTATAAAAGCTATACACTTCAATTTTTTTTCCGAACATGTTATTGTAAACTTCGATAACATATATGAATTACATGACAATCTGAGTGAATTTAAGCGAGTAGCGATATTTAAGCGAGTTTAAGCATGGAACGGCAAGCAGACAGACAGACAAACAAACAGACAAACTGATATCATAAACCCATTCAACTATGACAGAAAGTGTTAAAAAGAAATTTTTGACGTTAAAACCATCGAAATCAACCTGAAACACACATTCATATGATGTATAGTAAGAAAATTCAGAAAATGACGCCATTTTGAATACACACGACATTTCGCGATGCCTCACCCTCTGAAATGCATTGTATTAACATAAAGTAGATACTCACCAAGCGGTATATTCTTAACACAATTTGCAGTTTTCTCAACCGTAGCACCCGGACTATGGTAGTGGAATATATATCAAAACTTATTGAGTGGTTTAACATGACAAGGTCTAATTCAGTGGTTCCCAACATTTTTTTGGTCGCGCCCCACCTAAGCCTCTCTGAAATCATGATTCCCCCCCCCCCCTTCTATATATCATAATCATGTTTTTTATTACAAGTAAGTTTTTAACATAACTCTATGAATGTAATGAGGCCATGGATCTTCGCATTTACATCTACAAAAGTTGTAGTGGTTTTTTTTTGCAACTTACCGCAGAAGTGATAAATAGCCAGTATTTTTATGTTCGTAAAATTTCTTGAAATCTCTCTCACATTTTTATCTCCGTAAAATTTCTTGAAATCTCTCTCACATTTTTATCTCCGTAAAATTTCTTGAAATCTCTCTCACATTTTGTGTTACATCTCGTAGAATTGATACATTTTATAATGGATTTTAGAACTTCATTAAGAACAAGTGTCATTTGTTTATCACTGAGATTGTATGGATAACATAATTCACAAGTAACATTTCCGGATTCGCGCTTTTATCTATTTTAAGTGACTATTTTTCTTTCCCCTCAGAACATACTTCTTTAATAGCGGGCTTTCTTTTTCTCATTATTAATATTTGGACACCATGTTTTCTACGATTTCAAATTTTAAAATGCATATGTCATGAAGTTTGTGTACATATTCCGTATGTGATCTGCAGAAGAGCCAAAAGAAGTTTACTTTCTACAATTTCCTTCCATGATGTGTTCGGGAATTTATTCATTTCATAAAAATAGTACCTCATGTAGATAATTCAAAACATTTTTTAGATTAAACATGTCCAAATAGTCAATTTTAGATATACCCTAGAAAATTTCATGTGTAAAAGTTCCCTCATGAGGCATATTGCACTATGAATAGATGTATATAATTAAAAAAAAATAGTAAAAAAAAAAAGGTGTGTGTTTTACTAAAATAACATTAAAACCAGAAAAATTAACATGATTCCTCAACATATAAAAGGTAAAATTTTTTTGCCCATACTCATTACTTGTCCCCATACTCAAAAACCTAAGTCTTAGCTTACCCCACCCCCACTTTTAATTTTCACTTCTGCCCAAGTAATCGCATATTTTCATCCAATTCATATATCCAGTATACGGGGATGTTGAGTTAAAAAAAAAAAACATGCCTTTTTATATATTAAAAAATTATGTTATTTTTTATGGTTTAAAAAGGTCAAAAGGTTTTTGCATCATCATAAAACGATTTCAGATAATTATTCCGATGTAGGTGTATTTTGAATTTTTAAATGGGAACGTTTCGAAACTTAATTTTTATTAAGTTATTTTTAATTTTTTTTTCATATATTATTCTATTTTTAAACTACGGCATATTTTTATAAGAAAAAAAAATGACAGAAAATTTGTTAAGAAGAAATCTGAAATTGCCCCCCTGAAAAGCCATATTGCCGCCCTGTGGGGCGTACGCCCCACGTTGGGAACCACTGGCTCTAATTGAATGTGAAATTCAACAAATTCCAACACATAAACGCTGAGATATAGCTAAAAAAGAAATAATCGAGAGCACAGCATTGTATCGCCACCTGTAGAGGAATATACATCCAAACTTAATGAGTACGTTAGTATGACAAGGTCTAATTGAAGGAGAAATTCATCAAATTCCATTCCATAAAGGCTGAGATATACTTAAAAAGTATAAAGTACTGATTAATAATGGAGGTAAACTCTTCTACAGGTGTCGCTGCGTTGCTTTACTCTCGACTTTTTTAGGTATATCTCAGCTTTTATGGAAAGGAATTTGATGAATTTCATGTTCAATTAGAACTTTGTCATGCTGAAGTACTGATTAAGTGTGGATGTATACTCTTCTACAGGTAGCGTTACTGTGCTGCACACTCGATGATTTCATTTTTAGGTATCTTTCATTACAAAAAGCTACATATTGCAGCCGTTCGGAGGAAAGCGATTTCAAAAAATTTTGGTATATTTTCATCGATCATGACCCCCAGACCTCCGTTCCAAAGTTGATATATATATATATATCCATATAGGGTAGATGTGCCAGTAATGGACACCCTTAAGGAATTTCTTTCAAAATTATTTTTTTATTAATTGTTATAATTATTATATTCCAGTTTTTTCAATATTATATTAACCTATCGACAATATTTAACCATTCTTATAGCTTCATTTCCCAATATGAATCAAAATTTAATTTTAAATAACAGAAATATATCAAAACACCCAAAAGCCCAGTAATGGACACCTTCTAGCCCATTAATGGACACCTTCTGGCCCAGTAATGGACACCCCATAAAAAGCAATAAATATAATTGTTTTTATGACTGTATTTAGAACCAGAATTTAATGAATACAGTGAACTACCGACTATCCGGCCTAGTAAAATGTTGAAAGTACTACTAGCAGTGCAATAGCAATAGCAGAGTGCAATAGCAGAGCATTCGAAACATAGTAATTGTGAGGTCTTGAAACATTCTTTGGACCATAATGGTGGACATAAACCCGTGTGGAAAACTGAAGAGGAAGATGAGAACCACAAACTTCTTTCGTTACCGAAAAATATGCCGGGCTCTGACGATGTCAATGCAGAGGACATTACAGAATGGGTGGCACGCGACGAAGTTAATGAATTAACTGACAACAGTAGTGTAGAAAATGTGTCAGGGGGAGAAGTAACAGAAGAAAAACAGGAAGAGGATTGCAGGAAAAATCTCATCCTACATTCGAAAGTGTTCAAGACGATTGAAGCAGCACAGCAATACATTAGTCAGCAGGAATAAGCGGCGCCAACTGATATCATCTGCTTGCGTAAATGGAGGGACATTGCTTTACGGAAGAGGGCTAACAGAGAGAAGAAGAAGAAAAAAAAAACAACTAAAAGCTTTTTTAAAAACTAAAAACAGTAAATTTTGACACTTTTATCTTATACATAACTTTGCATATTTGTGCAATAATTTATTAAAACACTAATAAGATTTACTCATTTTTATGAATTAGTTTTTAGTTGATGTTTTGCTTATTCTAAAAGTTTATGTACTATATAATGAGAAATTTATCTTACAATGTGTGTAACACGTGTTTCTAATATCATGGCAAAGGGAGGGAGCAAAGGAGTAAACATTTATAGAACTCCGGCCTATCTGGCTTTTTTTGTTATCCGGCTCCGGCCTACCCTTCCGCCACATTAAGACGGATAGTCGGGAGTTTACTGTACATACTAAGGAAACAAAATATTTATTTTCAAATAAATTTAACAATTAGGATACCAGTAATTAATAAAATATTTGTGATAATCATTTACTGTTTGCATCAATTGTAATTATCAGAAGATCGATGTTTTAATTATTTTAGATGGATAGTTTAAAATACTAAATATCAGGTAATTACAGCTATCAAATTATTGAAACAGTGGGGAATTTTAAAGGCAATTAAAAAAAAGTTTTGGAATATTAGTGTTTAGTTTTGTCTCACTATTTTTAACAATTAATCTTCCAGAGACTACTTGATATATCATTTATAATAATTAATATTACAAATAGGAAAGAAATGATATTGTGAGTTGAATATTTTAAATACTAAATAAAATAATTTCAAAATAAAACTGTAGAAATGATGTTTGGGGCCACTGATCTGCAGATTCACTAGTTTCATGAATATTACCTATAACTTTCAAAATATTACAGTTTTTGTTTTTTGTTTTCTTTTTGTCAGAGATGAATAAGGAAACATTTAAGACAGAAAATAGATTTTTAATAACTTGTATAACTTAATTGTTTTTATTTAAACAGAGAGGGATTAAGCCCTATGAGCCCCTCTTTGACTGTGCTCTTAAACAATATTTTCTGCTTCCTGGCTGGTTTGATTGCCAGATTATAAAATATGCAAGATACATCTACATAAAAAAATAATAATAAAATAAATAAGTAAAATAAAATATTGAAATTTTATTAATCCACGTAAAATAACTTGAAAGCAGCTATTTATAAAAGTTTTGGTGTTATTACATTTTGGTAAGTATAATTTAAAAATTAAATTTGATTATTTAGGTTTGCAGTTAAGTCAAAATATTTTATGCACTATAAACATTACTGAAATTGCATTTTTAGCAATGTTTACATGGGGTGTCCATTATTGGAAAATTACTAATTAACCATCCCAGTAATGGACACACCCCCTTGAAACCTTAAAAATAAATGAAATTTTGTAAATGGCTGTTAGTATATAAAATTCTAAGTTTTCTATTGCTACTCAAACAAAAACATTCAAATTTTGTAAAAAAATAAATAATATATAACTTAATTAAACGAAGCCAGCTCTTAGCCTCTTCATTGAGATTTTCACCGAAAAACAGCGAGACTTTGAAACATTATTTTCTGCTTCGTGATTGGTTTGATTAAAAGCGTCAACAATAACACAGTTTTATAAAACATTCAAGGGGGAATTATTAAAAAAATAATTAAAGCTAAATATTTATTAGTTATTTTTTTATGAACCAAAAACTTCAAGGGGTGTCCATTACTGGAAGGGTGTCCATTACTGGCACATCTACTGGCAACCCTATATATCCATATATAGATATATATATATATATCTGATCTTTGTCACACCATAACTCTCGTATTTATGAACCGATTTGGATGTAACTCTGTGTGTACGTAGTACATACCAATGTCTCGACCGAGTTCGTTGGCAAGTTTCATCCACCATTTTGTTTCAAAATGGCGACCATTTAAAAAATTTAAGAAAAATTTAAAATTTGAAATGTGGTACCAAAAAATTAAAAATGGAAAAATATTTTTTTCTTATGTGTTTGACCTTTATACAAAGATTACGGAGCAGTTTTTTTTCGTCTATATCTTAAAAAATGGCTGAGTTATAGCACTTTGAATTTCTAGCGTGGCTGACATTTTAAAACGTCCTGATTTTTGTCACGCGGTGACAAGCGTATTTATGAACTGATATGCATCTACCTTAGTGTGTACGTAGTACATACCGATGTCTCGACCGAGTTCGTTGGCCAGCTTCATCCGCCATCTTGTTTCAAAATGGCGGCCATTTAAAAAATTTTTTTAAATGTAAAATTTTAAATGTTGTACCAAAAAATTGAAAATGGGAAAATATTTTTTTCTTATGTGTTTGATCTTTATACAAAGATTCCAGAGCAGTTTTTGTTTCGTCCAAAAAATGGCTGAGTTATAGCACTTTGAATTTCTATTGTGGCTGACATTTGGAAACGTCCAGATATTTGTCACGCGATAACAGACGTATTTATGAACCGATTTGGATGTAACTTGGTGTGTACATAGTACATAACAAAGCCTCGACCGAGTTCGTTGGCCAGCTTCATCCGCCATCTTGTTTCAAAATGGCGGCCATTTAAAAAATTAAAAAAAAATTAATTTAAAATGAGATATGAAAAAGTTGGAAAATGAAAAAGATTTTTTTTATATGTTTGACCTTGATACAAAGATTCCGGAGCAGTTTTTGTTTCGGCTATATCTTAAAAAAGGGTTGAGTTATAGCACTTTCAATTTCTAGCATGGCTGATATTTTGAAACGATCTGATATTTGTCACGCTATAACACACGTATTTTATAATCTATTTGGATATAAGAAGGCACGTGGATAGTATATAGGAATGTCTCGACCAAGTTCGCTGGCCAGCTTCATCCTCCATCTTGTTTCAAAATGGCGGCCATTAAATTAACAAAAATTATATTTAAAGTGAGGTGCAAAAAAATTAGAAATTGAAAAAGGTTTCTTTCTTAAGTATTTGACCTTGATATAAGGATTCCGGAGCATTTTTTGTTTTTTCTTTATCTTAAAAAATGGTTCAGATATAGCAGTTTGAATTTCTTATGTAGGTGACATTTCGAAAAATCTGATGTTTTGCTGCGACAGCACTCGTATATATCAATCGATTCCGATGTGAGTGAGCATGTGCACAGTAATTACTAAGGTCTCGACCAAGTTCACTTGTTAGTCTCATCCACCATGTTGTCTTAAAATGGCAGGCACTTCAAGATATCGCCGAGTTTGGCAACCAAATATAAGTTACTTTAAATAAAAGTAGCTTGACTAATTTCGCGAAATTCTCATTCATCAGGATTTAGTACTGATAAAAATTAGTATTGAATCTTCTATAATCGGCTTCCACAAAACTGAGCTTCGTGTGTTTAAATAACATAAGCTAGCTTTTTAAAAATAAGGAATATGAAAGCTGCCTCTTCCTCCCGGCATTGGCCGGAAGGACTTTTAGTTATATGTTAGCATTTATGGGTTAAAATTTTATGAATTTCATGTTCAATTAGACCTTGTCATATTCAAGTATTGGTTAAATTTGGATCTATGCTCTTTTATAGGTGGCGCTACTGTGCTGTACTCTCGACGATTTCTTTTTTGGTATATCTCAGCATTTATGGGTTGGAATTTCATGAATTTTACGTTCAATAAGACCTTGTGAAATTAAAGCACTCATTAAGTTTGGATGTATATTCGTCTACAGGTGGCGCTACTGTGCTGCGCTCTCGTTGATTTCCATTTTAGGTATATCTCAGCGTTTATGTAATGGAATTTGATGAATTTCACTTTCAATTAGACCTTGTCATATTCAAGTATAGATTAAGTTTGAATATATATTTTTCTACAGGTGGCGCTTCTGTGCTGTGCTCTCGATGATTTCTTTTTTAGATGAGCGTTTATGGGGTGGAATTTCATGAGCTTCACGTTCATTTAAACCTTGTCATATTAAAGTACTCATTAAGTTTTTATGTATGTTTTTACGACACTACAGGTGTCGCTACTATAGTGTGCTCTCGATGATTTCTTTTTTAGGTATATCTCAGCATTTATGGGTTGGAATTTTATAAATTTCACGTTCAACTAGAAATTGTCATATTAAAGTACTCATTAAGTTTTGTTGTATATTACACTACAGGTACCGCTACTGTGCTGCGCTCTCGATGATTTAATTTTTAGCTATATACTTCACGTTCAATTAAACCTTGTCATATTAAAGAAAGCATTAATTTTGGATCTATATTCCTCTACTATGCTGCGCTCTAGATGATTTCTCTTTTGGTATATCTCAGCATTTATGTGTTGGAATTTGATGAATTTCACATTCAATTAGACCTTGTCATATTAAAGCACTCATTAAGTTTGGATGTATATTCCTCTAAAGTGGATTTACTTTGCTGCGATCTCGATGATTTCAATTTTTGCTATATCTCAGCATTTATGGGTTGGAATTTGATGAATTTCACGTTCAATTAGAAATTGTCATATTAATGTACTCATTAAGCTACCACTACAGGTACCGCTACTGTGCTGAGCTGTGGATGATTTCATTTTTAGGTATATCTCAGCATTTATGGGTTGGAATTACATGAGTTTCACGTTCAATTAGAACTGTCATATTAAAGTTTTAATTAATTTCACGTTTAATTAGACCTTGCCATATTAAAGTACTCATTAAGTTTTTATGTATAGTATAATCTACCCTATATATATAAAATCCTAATGAAACGAATTTATGAAACGGATATTATGAAACGGCTGAAATGAAACGAATTTTTGAAACTATTCTTTGAAAGGACTGATTAAACAACTGATTATGTTTCACGGTAATTTTTCCTAAAATATGGAATACTTTGCGATGAAATTAACACAAAAAATCCGTATTGATCCGCAGATCTCAAAACTGGTATTAGAATTTTTAAATTCGAATTAGTTTTAGAAATATTATTTTTTTTCTAATTTTAATTACTTTTTTCTAATGATGGCAACTCAAATTTTATTCATAACAGATATTTTTTTCATATTTCAGAAAAGGTTATTATTTTAAACTAATTTGGTAATCAGTTGGCCTCCCTTAAATATATGCTAAGAAATGTATCATGTTACTTTTATTCATAGTTCAGTTTACTTGAACAATCTTTCGCCAAATCGAAAGATTCTGATAGAGAAATAAAGAACTCGGTATTTTTATGTTAGCGAGTCGAAGGTGATAAATCGCCATTTTTTCCGTCTCATTTTTTTATTAATTTAAAATTTAAAATTGATGGTTTTCACTTCTTTCTTTTTTTAAAAAAACAAAACGAAAAGGAAAATATTAGGCACAGATGTCATATACGTACCGGGGTACCTAATTGGCGCGAAAATGGCATTATTTTGATTAGCATGGTAACCCGGCTATTGTTGTTTACTTAATAATAAATGTTTATTTACTTTTATTTCTTTTTTAAAATTATATAAATTATTTTTTCTGTAGTTATCAACTATTTTTTTTTTGGTACTTCGTTTTGAAAATAATAGAAAATAATTAAAAAATATGGTACTACTTCGTTATTCCGCCGACAAATTTCGACAAATTATATAATTCGCCAAACCACTCGCCAAATTATACAAATTGGCATAATTTTTATTTTATATAAAAACATATTGGCGAGATTTGCACCCGAGATTTGCGAGATTTGCTAGCGTAACAGCACCAATAATTCTTTGGGACCATGGCAATTTTTATGTAGTTTTGTTCGAAAAAAATAATTTTGTTTTTTTAATCAAAATGGAAAACTTTCGGCACAGATGTCATATACGGCCCCATATCTGCGCGATTTTTTTCTGACGCCAATGTCATATACGCAACGGGTACTTAACCGGCACCAAAGTATCGTTATTTTCCTTGATATAGTAATCCGGATTTTGTTGTTTATGCTGTTGATGCTTTCCCTAAATTGGCGTCGGAATATCGCGCCAATATATGACGTCTGTGCAAAACTTTTATATGAAAGGCGAAGGGAGCAGACCGTATTTCTTTATGGCAGTTGATGACTTGAACTATCATAATATAGATGAAATAATGGTGATATAATAATAATTGGTGACTTATCACCTGTGCCTGGCTAACATTAAAGTACCAAAATGGCATCTAGAGTATAAAAAGTGAAGTGGTCCGTCCGCTGTTGATGATAGTCACATGACTTAGGCTATTGTCATAGAGATTGTTTTGAAATACCGGGAGACAAAGACTCTGTATGCTGAATTCATTTTATTTTAGATTCTTTTTCAAATATTAAACTGATCCTCTTACATCAAAAACGAAAACAAACATTTGATGTCTTAACAGTAACCGATTCGGCCTTAAATTTTTGCAATCAAAGGGAATTGAATGGAAACCCGTTTACAGGGAGATCTCCACAGCTTTTTTCAGTATAATTGAATCTCCTCTAATATTTTAAAAAACCTATCAGATTAGATTGTTTTTAGATTCTGCAGTGTCTGAACGAGGGTTGGCGAGCGTATCTTGCAGGGGGCAGAGCCCCCTAGAATAAATATAATATGTTCTAATTGAACGTCAAACTCATCAAATTCCAACCCATAAATGCTGAGGTATACTCAAAATGAAATCATCGAGAGCGCAGCACAGTAACGCCAACTGTGAAGGAATATACATCCAAACTTAACCATTGCTATAATATGACAAGGTTTAATTGAAAGTGAAGTTCATGAAATTGCATCCCATAAATGCTCATCTGAAAAAAAAATCATAGAGAGCAGAGCTCAATAGCGCCACCTGTAGAGGAATATAGATCCAAAATTAATGAGTGCTTTAATATGAAGAGGTCTTATTGAACATGAAATTCATCAAATTCCAAATCATAAATGCTGAGATAAACCTGAAAAAGAAATAATTGAGAGCGCAGATCTGTAACGCCACATGTAGAGGAATATATATGCAAACATAATGAGTACTTTAATATGTCGTGGTGTATGTGAAAGTGAAATTCATCAATATCTATTCCATAAATGTTGAGATATACCTAAAAAAAATCATCGAAAGAGCACCATAGTAGCGACATCTGTAACGTACTATACATAAAAACTTAATGAGCCCTTTAGTACGAGAAGGTCTAATTGAACGTGAAATTCGTCAAATTCCATTAAAGAAGCGCTAAGATATACCTAAAAAAGAAATCTTCGAGAGCGAAGCTCAGTAGCGCCACCGGTAGAGGAATATACATTCAAACTTAATCAGTACTTTTATAATGGCATGGTCTAATTGAACATTAAATTCATCAAATTCCATCCCATTAACGCTGAGATATAGCAAAAAAAAGAAATAATCTTATCACAGCACTGCAGCGCTACCTGTAGAGGAATATACATCCAAACTTGAACTGTACTTGAATATGACAAGTTCTAATTGAACGTGAAACTTATTAAATTCCAACCCATAAATGCTGAGATATACCAAAAAAGAAATCATCGAGAGCGCAGCACAGTAGCACAACCGGAAGAGGAATATACAAGGTCTTATGGAACGTGAAATTCATCAAATTCCAATCCATAAACACAGAGATATGCTTTAAAAAAGAAATCAACCTGAGCGAAGCACAGTAGCGCCACCTGTAGAAGGGTATATATCCAAAAATAATCATTACTTTAATATGACAATGTCTAATTGAACGTGAAACTCCTGTAATTCCAACCCATAAATGCTGAGATATACCTAAAAATCAAATCATCGAGAGCGGCGCACAGTTGAGGTACCTGTAGTTTAATATACAACAAAACTTAATGAGTACTTCAATGTGACAATTTTTTATTGAACGTGAAATTCATCAAATTCCAACCCATAAATGGTGAGAAATAGCTAAAATTGAAATAATCGAGAGCGCAGTAAAGTAAAGCCATCTGTAGAGGAATATACATCGAAAGTTAGTGATTGGTATAATATGACAAGGTTTAATTGAACATGACGTTCATGAAATTCTATCCCATAAATGCTCATCTAAAAAAGAAATCATCGAGAGCACAGTATGACAAGGTCTCACTGAACTTGAAATTCATCAAAATCCAACCGTTAAATGTTAAGATATACATAAAAAAGAAATCACCGAGAGCGAAGCACAGTAGCGCCACCTGTAGAGGAATATACATCCAAAATTAATGAGTGCTTTAATATGACAAGGTCTAATTGAACGAGAAATTCATAAAATTCCAACTCATAAATGCTGGATATCCTTCTATATGTATAAAAATGTTTTGATTTGGAAATGGACCAATGAAAATCTGCGTAGATATTCTCGGTAGATCGGCATCCAATTTGAATGCTTAAGCATGGTCTTTCTTCGTTAATATTAAAAAAACTGGTGCATACAAAAATATGAAAATCGGTGGTATCATAGAGAAATGTTGGATAAACACGCTGGTACAGACAGTTTTTAAATCGAATAATTATTTTAAGATATATTTAAAGTTAAAGTTGGTCAAAGTCGTTCCATTAAAAAAGTTTTATAGGAGCAAAAACTATACATAGGAATTTAATCATTCTTAGATCATTTTATACATGAGAATTTCTCGGTGTGCAGACTGCATTTATCTTTTTTATTTGATTCATTTTTTGAGGATTTATAATCATTTTAAATTCAAATTTTCAGCATTTCCAGAGATATTTTTACATATCATATTTTAGAAAAGGATATTATTTTAAATTGTTGACAATTTTTAAAACAGTGCAAAGAATAATATTTCCTTCAAATTAAAAATTTATTTACACGTGGCAATTATAAACAGAAAAAAAACTTTAAAATTAGAACTAAATGATTACATGTTAAATCAGGAAAATTACGTCATAAGAACCATATTTACACTTGAATTTTAATAGAGAAACAAAATGTTAAAATAAAAAAAATCATTATTATGCGTTAATACTTGTAAATGGAGGAAATTACTTCATATTTAAAATGGCCAAAAAATATGGAAAACAATTTAAATTAAAAATTATATTTGCTCGAGACATTTATTTGATATTTTGAGATGATCTTTTCAACTACTATCGTGAATTCGAAGACAGCGCAAATAATATTTCCTTCTAACAACAAAAGTATTTTCACGTGAATATTAATAAGAGAAATAAAACTTTGGTGTAAATTACGTCAGATTTAAAACGATACATTTAAAATGAATTATTTAAAAGAACTATCTAATAGCACTGTTAACCCGGGAGAACTCGCTGCATGAGATTTTCTCTCACAGTCGTACATTTTTAAGACTCTTATTTAAACCATTTTTCATTTTAATTAAAATTTCAAAATGTTATTTCAATTATTTTACCTCTTTTGTGAATAAAAGCACTAAGCCAACCAAAAAAAGTTGATATTATATGAATGTAAAGTAAAAGAAAAGCAATTGGGCATTCTCACTAGCGAGTTCTCCCAGGTTAAAAAATACCTGGAGACAATGACACTGTTTACTTAATTCATTTTACATTAGCTTATTTTCAAATGTTTAACTAATTTTTTTAATTAAATACGAAAACAGTCATTGTATCTCTTCACAGCAGCAGATTTGGTCTTAAAAATCCCAATCCAAGGAAAACGAATGGAAACCCGTTTACAGAGTGATCGCTACTGTTTTTTTAATTTTAATTGAGTATTTTTAAAGCCGATAAATTTGCGTGCTTTTTGGATTTTGGTGTGCCTGAACGGGGGTTGGCGATTGTAGCTCGTAGGGGGCAGAGCCTCCTAGTACCTAAAAAAGAAATCATCGAGAGCGCAACTCAATAACGCCACCGGTAGAGGAATATATATGCAAACTTATTGAATGGTTCAATATGACTATATCTAATTGAACAAAAAATTCATCAAATTCCATCCCATAAATGCTGAGATATAGATAAAAAAAGAAATCGTCGAGAGCAGAGCACAGTAGCGCCATCTGTAGAAGAATATACATCCAAAATTAAACAGTACTTGAATATTACAAAGACTATATTAAATATGAAGTTCATGAAATTCCATACCATAAAAGCACAGCTAAAAAAGATATCATTGAGGGCAAATCTCAGTAGCGCTACCTGTATAGGTATATACATCCAAACTAAATCTGTACTTGAATCAGACAAGGCCAAATGGAACGTCAAATGCATCGAATTCCATTCCATATACGCTGAGATATACCTAAAAAAAGAAGTCATCGAGAGCGCAGCACAGTAGTGACACCTGTTGTTTAATATGTATCCAAACTTAATGAGTACTTTAATATGACAAGGTCTATTTGAACGTGAAATTAATCAAATTCCAACCCATAAATGCTGAGATATAGCTGAAAAAGAAATCATCGAGACCGCAGCACAGTAGCGCAACCGGAAGAGGATTATACAAGGTCTTATTAAAAGTGAAATTCATCAAATTCGATTCCATAAACACTTGGATATATCTAAAAAAAGAAATCATCGAGAGCGCAGCATAGTAGCGCCACCTCTTGAAGGGTATACATCCAAAAATAATCATTACTTTAATATGACAGAGTCTAATTGAACGTGAAACTCCTGTAATTCCAACCCATAAATGCTGAGATATACCTAAAAATGAAATCATAGGGAGCGGCGCACAGTAGCGGTACCTGTAGTTTAATATACAAAAAACTTAATGAGTACTTGAATATGACAAGGTCTAATTGAACGTGAAATTCATGAAATTAGAACAGACAAATGCTGAGATATAGCTAAAAAAGAAATTATCGTGAACGCAGCACAATAACGCCACCTGTAGAGGAATATACATCCAAACTTAATCAGTACTTGATTATGGCAAGGTCTAATTGAACGTGACATTCATCAAAATCCAACCCTTAACAGCTAAGATATACATAAAAAAGAAATCACCGAGAGCGAAGCACAGTAGCGTCACCTGTAGAGGAATATAGATCCAAAATTAATGAGTGATTTCATATGACAAGTTCTAATTGAACGAGGAATTCATAAAATTCTAACCCATAAATGCTTAGATATACCTAAAAAAGAAATCATCGAGAAAGCAGCACAGTAGCGCCACCTGCAGAGGAATACAGATAAAAAATCTATGTTTGCTTTAATATGACAAGGTCTTATTGAACCCGAAATTCAGTAAATTCCAACCCATAAAAGCTGAGATATAGGTAAAAGAAATCATCAAGAGTACACGTAAGCATCGCCACTTCTAGAAGAGTATACATCCAAAGTTTATCAGTACTTGAATATGACAAGGTCTTATTGAACGTTAAATTAATGAAATTCTATTCCCTAAACGCTGACATACTTAAAAAAAATCATCGAGAGTACAGCACAGCAACGCCAACTGTAGTGTAATATACATCCTAACGTAATGAGTGCTTTAATTTGACAAGTTCTTATTGAACATGAAATTCATCAAATTCCAACCCATAAATGCTGAGATATAGCTAAAAAGAAATCGTCATGACTACAGAAAGCAGCGCCACCTGTAGAATTGTATACATCCAAAATTAATCAGTACTTTAATATGACAAATTCTAATTCAACGTGAAATTCATAAAATACCAACCCATAAATTCTGAGATACATCTAAAAAGAAATCATCTAACGCGCAGCACAGTAGCTTCAGCTGTAGAAGAGTATACATTAAACTTAATCAGTACTTGAACATGACAAAGTCTAATTGAACTTAAAATTCATAGAATTCCAACCGATAAATGCTGAGGTATACCTAAAAACGGAATCATAGAGAGCGCACCATAGTAGCGACCGACACCTGTAGTGTACTATACATAATAACACAATGAGTACTTTAATCCGACAAGGTCTAATTGAACGTAAAATTCATGAAATTCCTGCCCATAAATGCTGATATGGGTAATAAATAAGTCATCGATAGCGCAGCACATTAATGCCACTTCTAGAGGAATATACATCCAAAGTTATCGATTGCTTTAATATAACAAGGTCAAATTGAAATTAAAATTCATCAAATTCCATCAGATAAATGCTGAGATATAGCTAAAACAAGAAATCGTCGAGAGCAAAGCACAGTAGCACCACCTGTAGTGTAATATACATCCAAACTTAGTGAGTGCTTTAATTTGACAAGGTCTTATTGAACGAGAAATTCATCAAATTCCAACCCATTAATGCTGACATATAGCTAAAAAGGAAATCACCGTACGTACAGAAAGCAGCGCCGCCTGTAGAATTGTAAACATAAAAAAATTAATCAGTACTTTAATATGACAAGGTCTATCTGAACGTGAAATTCATCAAATTCCAAACCATAAATGATGAGATATAACTAAAATAGAAATCATCGAGAGCAGAGCACAATAACGCCACCTGTAGAGGAATATACATGCAAACTTAATGATTGCTTTAATATGAGAAGGTTTAATTGAACGTGGAGTTCATGAAATTAAATCCTATAAATGCTCATCTAAAAAAGAAATCATTCGAGAGCACTGCACAGTAGAGCCACCGGTAGAGGAATATAGATCCAAAGTGCTTTAATATGACAAGGTCTAATTGAACATGAAATTCATCAAATTCCATTCAATAAACACAGCACAGTAGCGGTACCTGTAGTGTAAGGTACAGTCGTGGAAGAAAAAAAAGTAAACACCCCCTACTAACTCCTCAACAAATTATCGTAGAAGAAAGTTACCGGTACCGAACGATTGGAAATAAAGTCTACTTTTAAATGGTGTATATAAATTTTGCTTAGGGGGCCATCGACATATTAAAACAAACTATAAATTCATTTTTTTCAATAGCAATACCCAATTCTGACAGCATAAATGAACTCTACGCCTTTCAATTAGCCTCAAAACCAATTTTTATGCAATTCGTACCATACGTTTCCGAGAAATTAATTATTATAAAACTTGCGTATTTTAAGGGCTGTATCCAAATTGAAGTTCCGTAGTCGATTGTTAACCGAGAGAGCCTCCTTCTTGATCAAGGCACCTTAAGCAGTCAATGAAGCCTGTTAGACAACAGGACAGCAGAAGAAATTTCAAAATATCTACTCACTTCTATCATGGACGGCCCCTTAAACCATCATTTTGCCGTTTTTAAGCATCATTTGAAAACTATTTGGAAGAAAAATGTGAAATTTCGGATTTTCATAAAGCAGGACTTAATAAATCTAAATACATCAAAAAAATTGTAGGTTGCAATTCATAATTTTTTCGAATATTAATTTCATAATTCATAATTCATATCATAAAATTATAAAAATTGCAAATTCAGCGTATTTATGTTTGGGCACATTAGTATTATTGCTACACAAAAATTTAGGTCATTAGGAGCATAATTTCAGGAGATATAAATAAATATATGAAAATGTAATTTAACATTAGAAGCACTAAATTTTGAATGTTTATAATTCAAAAACTTATCATTCAAATGACTTGAAATTTGGTGTCTGAGCATAGTTTGAACCGAAGATTTGAAATATCCCGTTAAAATTGGGTATTGCCATTGAAAAAAATGAGGTTTGGGTTCTTTTTAATATGTAGATGTCCCCTAAGCAAATTTTATATACATCATTTAAAAGTAGACTTTATTTCCAATCATTCGGTACCAGTAACTTCCGTCTACGATAATTTGTCGAAGAGTTAGTAGGGGGTGTTTACTTTTTTTTCCCACGACTGTACATCCAAACTTAATAATTGCTTTAATATAATAAGGTCTTAATGAATGTGAAATCCATCAAATTCCAACCCATAAACGCTGACGTATAGATAGAAATGAAATAATCGAGAGAGCAGCACAGTAATACAAATAATAATCTGTACGAATAATCTGTACAAAAATATACATCAAAATTTAATGAGTGCTTTAATATGAGATGGTCTACTTGAACGTGAAATTCATCAAATTCCAACCCATAAATTCTGATATATAGCTAGAAATAAAATCATCGAGAGTACAGCACAGCAGCGCCCCCTGTAGAAGAGTATACTTCGAAAATTAATCAGTTCTTTAATATGACAAGGTCCAATTGAACGCGAAATTAATGAAATTGCAGCCCAAAAATGCTGAGATATAGTTAACAAAGAAATCATCGAGAACGTAGCACAGTAGCGCCACCTGTAGTGTAATATACATTCAAGCTTAATGAGTGCTTTAGTATGACAAGGTCTAATTGAACGTGAATTTCATTACATTACAACGCATAAATGTTCAGATATAGCTGAAAAAGAAATCGTCGAGAGCACAATACAGTAGCGCCACCTGTAGAAGAATAGATATCCAATCTTAATCAGTACTTGAATATGACAAGGTCTAATTGAACGTGAAATTGGTCAAATTCCATTCCATATACGCTGAGGTATACTTAGAAAAGAAAGCATCGAGAGCGCAGCACAGTAGCACAACCGGAAGATGAATATACATCCAAGCTTTATGAGTGCTTTTATATGACGAGGTCTAATTGAACAGGAAATTCATCAAATTCCAACCCTTAAATGCTGAGATATAGCTAAAAACAAATAATTAAAAATAATTAGCTAAAAAGCACAGCACTGTACACTGTTAAAAATTTGCAGCATTCTGGCAGATCATTTGACCGTTTTTTCCGAAAACGGTTACAATAACCGTAATTTAACACTATTCTGACCATATTATTGGCCATTTTATGGTCAGAATATAGTTAAATTATGGTTATAAAACCGTTTTTCAAAAAACGGTCAAATGACCTGCCAAAATGCTGCAAAATTTTTAACAGTGTAGCGTCACTTGTAGATGTATATACATCTAAACTTAATGAGTACTTTAATATGAGGAGTTCTAATTGAACGTGAAATTCATAAAATTCCAAACAATAAATGCTGAGATATTCCTAAAAAAAATCATCGAAAGTACAGCACAGTAGCGCCACCGGTAGAGGAGTATACATACAATCTTAATCAGTACTTTAATATGACAAGGTCTAATTGAACGTGAAATTCATGAAATTCCATTCCATAAACGCTGAGATATACCTAAAAAGAGAAAACGTCGAGAGTACAGCATAACAGCGCCACCTCTAAAAGAGTATACATTCAAACTCAATCAGTACTTTAATATGCAAAGGTCAAATTGAACGTGAAATTCACGAAATTCCATTCCATAAACGCTGAGGTATACCTAAAAATGAAATCATCGAGAGTACAGCACAGCAGCGACACCTGTACAAGAGTATAGATACAAACTTAATCCGTACTTTAATATGGCAAGTTTTAATTGAACGTGAAATTCATTAAAATTCCATTCCATAAACGCTGAGATATACCTAAAAAAGAAATCACTGAGAGCGCAGCACAGTAGTGCCACCTGTAGAGGAATATTCATACAAACTTAATCAGTACTTGAATATGACAAGGTCAAATTGAACGTGAAATTCATCAAATTCCAACCCATAAATGCTGAGATATAACTAAAAAAGAAATCTTCGAGAGCGCAGCACAGTAGCGCCGCCGGTAGAAGTGTACTTTACTTTAGTACTTTAATATGACGAGGTCTAATTTTACGTGAAATTCATCAAATTCCATTTCATAAATGCTGAGAGATAGCTAAAAAAGAAACTAGAGAACAGGAATTTTGCTTTTTCAGAATTTAGTGTCGCCCCCGACATTTCCATTACTACATTTTCTTCTGGTGGACTGATGGTTTCTATTATTATGAAACAGGAATTATAAATGAAGCATTAGTGAAGATGATCAGAGTTCTAACTTTTACGGTTGCTCTTTCATCTTCACCTAACGCTTCATTTATAATGGCTGTTTCATAATAATAGAAGCCACCAGTCCATCAGAAGAAAATAATTCGGTTAAGCGGGAATCGGATAATCGGGACTCTATTGTCGTGCAAAACATATTTCAATCTTAACACTTGAAGCACACGCTTTTTTTTATGTAAAATGACGTGATTTGCATTAATATAGATACTCAAAATTACATATAGCTTATAATAGCTCCATGTTTTATCATAAATCATTCATTTATATTTTTCTGAAAATAGCAGGTATTTTAATTACATTTTTTTCGTTTTTATGGGAAAATGGCAACAGGAAGATATTATTGCTATTTTTCAACTATTTTTTCTTTACTTGCTACAGAAATGCAGTACTTGAGTTTCCAAAATGAAACAAATGTCGCTAAAAACTAAAAAAAAAATAATATTTCAAAAATAAATGGAGATGAAGTTTTCAAGCAAATTGCAGCATTAAAAAGAACTTTTCCCCCTCCAATACGACGGCATAAACATTGAAAATATGCGATGCTTAGAAATTTTAAAAAATGCTGTAATGTATTTAATCGCACAATGAAACATCGAATTTTGTTTTACGGCTGGCTTATACAAGTTAACGTTCTTTATTGGAGAGAAAATGAGCTGGGAGAAAGAAATAGAATACCAGAGGGCAGTAAGCGAGTGCACAGTACTGTAGAGCCACCTGTAGAAGAATATAAATCCAAGCATAATGAGCGCTTTAGTATGACAAAGTCTTATTGAACGTGAAGTTTATTAAATTCCATCCCATAAATGCTGAGATATAGCTAAAAAAGAAATGATCGAGAGCACAGCACAGTAGCGCCACCTGTAGAAGAATAAAAATCCAAACATAATGAGCGCTTTAGTATGACAAAGTCTTATTGAACATGAAGTTCATAAATTCCATTCCATAAACGCTGAGATATACCTAAAAAAGACATCATCAAAAGCGCAGCACAGTAGTGCTACCACTAGAAAAGTATACATGCAAACTTAATCAGTACTTTAATATGACAAGGTCTAATTGAACGCGAAATTCATCAAATTCTATTCAATAAACGCTGAGATATAACTAAAAAAGAAATCATCGCGAGCACAGCACAGTTGTCTGTACAAAAACATACATCAAAACTTAATGAGTGATTTAATATGACAAAGTCTTATTGAACGTGCAATTCATCAAAATTCCAACCCATAAATTCTGATATATAGGTAAAAATAAAATCATCGAGAGTACAGCACAGCAGCGTCACCAGTAGAAAGGTATACATCCAAAATTAATCCGTACTTTAATATGCAAACGTGTAATTGAACGTGAAATTCATCAAATTCCTTTCCATAAATGCTGAGGTATATCTAAAAAAGAAATTATCGAGAGCTCATCATAGTACCGCCACACGTAGTGGAATATGCATCAAAACTTATTGAGTACTTTAATGTGACAAGGTCTTATTGAACGTGAAGTTTATCAAATTCCAACCCATAAATGCTGAAATATAGCTAAAAAAGAAATAATCGAGAGCGCACTACAGTAGCGACACTTGTAGTGTAGTATACATCAAAACTTAATGATGTGTAAGACTACTAAATGTAGTGTAGTATACATCAAAGGTCTAATTGAGCGTAAAATTCATCAAATTCCAACCCATAAATACTGAGATATAGCTAAAAAAGAAATCATCGAGAGCGCAGCACAGTTACTCCACCTGTAGAGGAACATACATCAAACTTAATGAGTGCTTTAATTTGACAAAGTCTTATTTAACGTGAAATCTACTAATTCCAACATATAAAGCTGAGATATACCAAAAAAGAAATCATCGAAAGCGTAGCACAGTAGCGCGTCTGATAGAAGAATAAACTAGATCTTATTGAACGTGAAATTCATCAAATTCTATTCCATAAACACTGAGATATACCAGAAAAAGAAATCATCGAGAGCGCAGCACTCTAGCGTCACCGATAGAGGAATATACATTCAAACTTAATCTCTATTTGAGTTGAACTACTAGAAGTTCTAATTGAACGTGAAATTAATCAAATTCCATAAACGCTTCCAAAAACAACACATAAACGCTGAGATATACCTAAAAAAGAAATCATCGAGGTCGCTGAAGAGTAGCACCAACTGTAGAAGAGTATACATCCAAAATTTATCAGTACTTTAATATGACAAGGACTTATCGAAAGTGAAATTCATTCATTCCAACCCATAAATGCTGACATATAGCTAAAAATGAAATCATAGAGAGCGCAACAAAATAGTGGTACCTGTAGTGTAGTATACATCAAAATCTAATGAGTACTTTAATACGACAAGGTTTAATTGAACGTGACATTCCATCCGAAAAAAGGTCATTTAAAAAAGAAATCATCGAGAGCACAACACAGTAGCTCCACCTGTATAGATATATACATAGCAACTTACTCAGTACTTGAATATGACAAGGTCTAATTGAACGTAAAATTCATCAAACTCCATTCCGTAAACGCAGGGGTAAAATTAAAAAAGAAATCATCGAGAGTAATGCACAGCAGCGCCACCCGGTTAGGAGTATACATCCAAACTTAATCAGTACCTTAATTTAACAAGGTCTGATCAACGTGAAATTCCTCAAATTCCAACCTATAGACGCTGAGGTATAGCGAAAAAAGAAATAATCTAGAGCACAGCACTGTAGTGCCACCTGTAGAGGAATATACAACCGAACTTAATAAGTACTTTAATATCACAAGGTCCAACCCATATTCCCAAATTCCAACCCATAAATGCTGAGATATAGCTAAAAAAGAAATAATCGAGAATGCAGTACAGTAACGCCACCAGCAGAGGAATATATATCCAAACTTAATGGGTACTTTAGTATGGTCTAATTGAACGTGAAATTCATCACTTTCCATTCCATAAACGCTGAGTCATACCTAAAAATGAAATCTTATAAGTTTGGATATGTATTCTTGTACAGGTGGCGCTACTGTGTTCTGCTCTCGACGATTTCTTTTTTTTAGCTATATCTCAGCATTTATCGGATGGAATTTGATGAATTTCACGTTCGAAAAGACCTTGTCAAATTATAGTACTCCTTAAGTTTGGATGTATATTAAACTACAGGTGTCACTACTGTGCTGCGCTCTCGATGATTTCTTTGTTAGGCATATCTCAGCATTTATGGAAAGGAATTTGATGGATTTCTCGTTCAATTAGACCTTGTCGTATTCAAGTACAGATTAAGTTTGTATGTATATTCCTTTACAGGTGGCGCTACTGAGTTTTGCTCTCGATTATTTCTTTTTTTAGCTATATCTCAGCATTTATCGAATTTAATTTCATGAATTAACGTTATTATTGACCTTGTCATATTAAAGTACTCATTAAGTTTGGATGTATATTAAACTACAGGTCTCACTACTGTTCTGCGCTCTTGATGATTTCTTTTTTAGGCTTATCTCAGCGTTTATCGAATAGAATTTGATGAATTTCTCGTTCAATTAGAATTTGTTTTATTAAAGCCCTCATTAAATTTGGATGTATATTCCTCTACAGGTGGCGTTAATGTGCTGCGCTCTCGATGATTTCTTTTTAAGGTATATCTCAGCATTTATGGGTTGGAATTTTATGAATTTCAAGTTCAATTAGACCTTGTTATATTAAAGTACTAATTAATTTTGGATGTATACAATTCTACAGGTGGCGCTACTTTCTGTGCTCGCGTTGATTTCTTTTTAGCTATATCTCAGAATTGATGGGTTGGAGTTTGATGAACTTCACGTTCAATAAGACCTTGTCAAATTAAAGCACTCATTAAGTTTGGATCTATATTACACTACTGGTGGCACTACTTCGCTGCACTCTCGATGATTTCTTTTTTAGGTATATCTTACCTTTTATGGAATGGAATTTGATGAATTTCACGTTCAAATAGACCTTGTCATATTCAAGTACTGATTAAGTTTGGATGTGTATTCTTCTACATGTGGCGCTACTGTGCTGCGCTCTCGATGATTAATTTTTTAGCATTTTTGGATTGAAATTTGATGAATTTCGCGTTCAATTAGACCTTGTTTTATTAAAGCAATCATTAAGTTTGGATGTATATTAAACTACAGGTGTCACTACTGTGCTGCGCTCTCGATAATTTCTTTGTTAGACGTATCTCAGCATTTATGGGTTGGAATTTGATTATATTCACGTTCTAATAGACCTTGTCATATTAAAGTACTCATTAAGTTTGGATGTATATTAAACTACAGGTGTCACTACTGTGCTGCGCTCTCGATAATTTCTTTGTTAGACGTATCTCAGCATTTATGGGTTGGAATTTGATTATATTCACGTTCTAATAGACCTTGTCATATTAAAGTACTCATTAAGTTTGGATGTATATTAAACTACAGGTCTCACTACTGTGCTGCGCTCTCGATGATTTCTTTTTTAGGCATATCTCAGCGTTTATGGAATAGAATTTGATGAATTTCTCGTTCAATTAGAGAAATTGTATAATTAGAAAAAATATTAGAAAAATTACAATTAGAAAAATTTTAGAGACCTTGTCATACAAAAGTAGTCATTAAGTTTTCTTGTACACTCTTCTACAGGTGGCCTTACTGTGCTGCGCTCTCGATGATTTGTTTTTTAGTTATATCTCTGCGTTTATGGTTTGTAATTTGATGAATTTCACATTAAATTAGACCTTGTCATATTAAACCACTCAATAAGTTTGGATATATATTCCACTACCAGTGCCGCTACTGCGCTGCGATCTCGATGAATTCTTTTTTAGGCATATCTCAGAGTTTATGGAATGGAATTTGAGGAATTTAATGTTCAATTAGACCTTGTCAAATTAAAGAACTCATTAAGTTTGTATGTATATTCCTCTACCGTTTGGGCTACTGTGCTGCGGCTATCGATGATTTCTTTTTAACACTTTCCAACAAAGTTAAAAAGTGTTTATGATTTCGGTTTGTCTGTCCGTCTGTCCGTCTGTACACGACTTAAATCTCGTAAATATGCTCGGATCGTTCTGAAATTTTTGGAGGTTTGTGACCTCTACCATAGTACGTTCCCTATTGCAAATGTAGTTTGCAGCATGTTTAGTTCATTTACAGGGATGGTCAAAAGTTTTCCGTTACATTACGGTCAATGGGAAAAAAATCGTTTCAAATAATTTTTAAT